>LR738712.1:543009360-543114721 GCA_902687465.1 Secale cereale | reverse complement strand
GGGAACGCGGGCGAGCGGTGCGAGGAGCGGGATACGCTCGGACTTCTAACAACGTTAGAAGGAGCGGGGTCCCGCGCCGGCGCCTTCGCTTTGCTTGTGCCCGGACGGGGGTCCGGGGCGTCCCGCGAACCTCCGGTTTGGCCTTGCCCCAGCAGGCGGATACCACCTCCCGTGGTATGGCGCTGCTGGGTCGTCGTGTGCTGGGATGGACGCGGCGCGTCCACGGAGACCGAAGTTCGGTCGTCCGTCCTGTTCTTGGATCTGGTGGCGCCGTGAGTGTCCTCACCGGCGGCCACCCTTCCGACGGCATCTCCCCCGCCCACCGTTGGCTCTGGTGGCGGCGGGTGAGACGCAGACGGGCCTCCGACCTCCGAAGCCTTCTTCTTCGGGGCCATGGAGTTGTCGCTGATGCAGTTGCTGATGAAGCTGGAGAGGTTGATGAAGGATGCGCCCGCGCGAACGCCGGATCAGGTTCGCACAACCTCGACGCCCCTACCTGGCGCGCCAAAGATGTCGGGGGAAACTGTCCGCCACGAACACCTATGGGACCGGAGCCCCTTGTCTGTGCGGTACGAGGGCGAAGGGAGCACAAAGAGCAGATCGTAGCGAGCACACGGGCAGCTTTACCCAGGTTCGGGCCGCGGTAGACGCGTAAAACCCTACTCCTGCTTGGTTGTGTATTGAGTTTGAGCGCTCGGGAGCTTGAAGAAGCAGCTACACCAAGCGCGAGAGTGATCTAGGTTCCGAACCCCTTCCACGTTGTGCATGGGCCTCCTTTTATAGTGTAAGGGGTCACCGACAGGTGTCAACGTAGGAGAAAGGGGCAAAAGTGTAAAAGAGGTGGTAGTTGTAACAGTGCGGGAATAGTGGAGCTACAGTACCGAACAGTGGTCTATACCTACTTTAACAGTGGGGGACAAGGGCATTTAATGCCCGTCGCCGTCGACCCCAAAAGCTCCCGCCTTAGCGTCTCCGTCCGCCACGGTGTAGGATCGAAAGTAGGTCTAGAGGGGGGGTGATTAGACTACTTGACAATATAAAAAATCTGCCTTTAGATCATGCAAGGTTTTTGGCAGTTTCACAAACAAGATCAAATCAAGTAACACCCTACACATGCAATTCTAGAGTATATGCAGCGGAAAGTAAATTGCACATGTAAAAAGAGAGGTGGAGAAGATCAAACGCAGTTTGGTGACACGGAGATTTTTGTCGTGGTTCCGATAGGTGGTGCTATCGTACATCCACGTTGATGGAGACTTCAACCCACGGAGGGTAACGGCTGCGCGAGTCCACGGAGGGCTCCACCCACAAAGGGTCCACGAAGAAGCAACCTTGTCTATTCCATCACGGCCTACGCACACGGAGGACTAGCCTTACTCGGGGTAGATCTTCACGAAGTAGGCGATCTCCTTGCCCTTACAAACTTCTTGGTTCAACTCCACATCATCAAGACGGAGGCTCCCAAGCGACACCTAACCAATCTAGGAGGCACCACCCCCCAAAAGGTAATAGACGGTGTTGATGGTGATGAACTCCTTGCTCTTGTGCTTCAAGTGATAAACTCCCCAACACTCAACTCTCCTCACTGATATGGCTGTGGTGGAAGAAAGATTTGAGTGGAAAGCAACTTGGGAAGGCTAGAGATCAAGTTTCATATGGTAGGAATGGAATGGCTTGATCTCAACACAAGGGTAGGTGGTTCACTTCTCAGAAAGTGTATGGTAGAAGTGGTGGTACTTTCTGATGGCTCTCCTCACGAATGAGGAGGGGGTGGAGGGGTATATATAGCCTCCACACAAAATCCAACCGTTACACACACATTTGACCAATCTCGGTGAGACCGAAGTTAAAACTCGGTCAGACCGAAAGTTCAAATATAGTGAACGTTGGGATTTTCGGTGGGACCGAAAATACCATCTCGGTGAGACCAAAGTGAGTCAAAGGTTAGGGTTTGCCATTTCGGTGAGACCGAAAATATAAACTCGGATATTCCGAATTGATGTCAACTGATCACAGAAGGTTGGCAGCCCTTTTTCGGTGAGACCGAAACTCAGAATCGGTTTGACCGAGAAGCTAGGGTTTGGAGAAACAACTGAAGTGGTTCATCTCGGTGGGACTGAGTTGGAGAAATCGGTGTGACCGAGATTACTTATGGGTGTGTGTTAAGTAGTGAATAGTGCTGATAGTTGAGGGAGTTAGATCACCAAGCACTTGAGCAACAAGAACATTAACACAACCTCATCCCCTTTTAATAGTATTGGCTTTCCTATGGACTCAATGTGATCTTTGATCACTAAACCAAAAAGGAGTCTTGAGCTTTTGCCAATGCTTGTCTTAGCATTTTGAGGGGTCCACTTCTTCAGACATTTCCATACCCATAGCATCGAACTTTTCTGAAATGATTCTCAAGAGAATATTAGTTCAATGATATATATGTTGTTGTTAATTACCAAAACCACCCGGGGATTAGTTGCACTTTCAATCTCCCCCTTTTTGGTAATTGATGACAACATATAGATCAAAGCTTCGACAAGAGATATAATCAAAGAATAATATCGTCGCTTTGAGAAGTATGTGATAAACAAGAGCTCCCCCTAAATTTGTGCATTATTTAAAATTTGCGTTTGAATGCAAATGCACAATCGATTAGGATAATGGGTTACTCTTCCATGTCACATACATCTTGGTGGAGCGCACAAAATGATAAGAATGAATAACATGCACTCAATCACCAAGACAAGAGTAAATAGCCATACAATAAGAAATAGCATATGATAAGCAATAAGCACTCATTAAGGCATAGTATGACTAAGCACTCATTAAGGTAGCATCAAACGTAGTAGCAAGCACACATAAAGTATCTGGAACCAAAAGAAACCAATGTATCACAGGGAAAACCGGCAAAAGAACGAAACGACGAAAGAGCACTCTCTCTCTCGAAGCCCTATGATCTATAGCAATTTCTCCCCCTTTGGCAACAAGTTACCAAAAAGTTCGAAAAGGTATAGAGCTAAGCGTCACTGCGGGCTCGGCTGGCTGCTCCCGTCTGGGTCGATGTCGGTGTAGAGATAGCTGCGTCGGCGAAGACTTCTGCTGATGTCTGCGCTGGAGGAGTGGATGCTGGAGCTGGAGCTGAAGTAACTGGGATAGCTGCAGACCTGGATCCTCTGGGAACCGGAGCATTCTGGCGATGAGAGTCCTGGACTATATCATCCTGCATAAGCTCTGCTCTCTCCTGCCTAGTCTCCTCCATGTCTGCCTCAAGCTTGTTGACAGACACCTGAATCTCAGTCAGCTTCACGTCTAGAGCGTGGATCTTGTCCTCGACAATCCTCTCAAGGCTCTCCTGAGATTGCTCAATGCTGGCCAGGCGTTGTTCAATTCTCCGGGTTGCTTCAAGAATCTGATCTCCAAAGCTCTTTGGCTTAGCTGCTGCTGCTGCTGCCTCTTTGTCAGCTTTGGCTTTCTTTGCAGCTTCAATCTTGGCTTGCCCTTCAACTGAGGTAGGATCCTCTTCATCCATCACAACTACGTTGTCCTCATGCTCTGGCTGCAGTGGCAAGTGCTTCCTATCCAACATGAATTTGCCCGTGCCAAACTTGGCGTTGATGAGCATCTGTATCTGCGGAGCAAACCCACACGACCTCTTCTGGTCAGCTGCAGTCCTCTTAATGGTTTCTACCATCAAGTCCATCACCTTAAAAGGTGCCTTCTCATCGAGAATGTGCAGCATGTTGATAGAATAGCCTCGTATCATCCGGTGGTCACCTGACTTAGGCATCAAAGTATGCCTCGGAATAGTGTTAGTGGTGGTCAGACCAGCCTGGAGATAATACACTGAGCCGAGCTTCCATCCCTCCAAATCAGCAGCTGGGATCTCCTTGTACATATTCTTCATAGAATCATGACTCTTCTTAGGAATCCCATAGACATCAATGTCGTCCTCTCTCTACACAGGAGCGTTCAGAAGTTCTGCCCATTCCGCAACAGTTGAAGAAAACCTTTGACCTTCAGTCATCCAGGTGATCTTGCCATCAGGGTAGAAGTGGGCTGTGGCATAGAACTGCATGATCATCTCGTCATTCCATGCTGTCAGTTCTTGACCCACAAAATCAGCAACTCCACATGCAGTAAAGCTCTCATGCACATGGGGAAAGAAGTTCCGGTGCTCTCTGCTGTCAATGTACTTCCAGTCAACATACCTGGTGTCAGCAACAATGGGCTTCTTATCCATTAGCACGGTCTCATAGAAATCCTGCTGCTCTCTGGTGTGGAATCTGGGGTCCACAGCAGTCCTTCTTCTTACGGCATATGGATCAGACTGTCTCCATAGCCTGAGACCTTTGTCCTTCCTTGCCTTCATGTCCTCAGCTTGAGGATGAGCATCATTGTGGAGTGGCAACTTGGGACGGAGCTTGAGCAACACATGCTCTTCATCTGACTCAGAAGGTGGCATCTCACCTTTGTTCTTCTCAGAAGCTGGAATGCTTCTGGTTGTCCTCTTGGGCTTCTCTGGAGCTGCCTTAGCTGGAGCAGGCTTCTTGGGCTTGGAGGAGGCTTGAGCCCGAATAGCATCACCCATGAACTTAGCTTTCTGAGGAGGAGGCTGGGGTGCATCTTCTTCTTCTTCTTCTGCATCAGCATCAACTTGAGGTTCAGCATAAACAACTCTCTTCCTCTTGGAAGTCTTCTTCACCTTGCTTGGAGCAGGTTCTTCCAAGTTGAGCTTCTTGGCAACTGCAGACTGTTTTACCTTGCTTGTACCTTTCCTTGGCTGCTGCCCTTGGTGCTCTTTGGCAACCACATTCCTCTTGGGCTTGGAGGTAACTTCCTCAGCAACAAAGTCGGAATCCTCATCATCAGAAGTTCTCTTCTTCCTGGTTCTCGTAGCTGCGGGAGGCAGACCACTAGGGGTGCTCCTCTCACCATCATCACTAGAGCTGCTTGCAGGACTTGTTTCTGCCTCTGGAATTTCAGCAAATGGTGATTCAGACCTGTTCTGGCTGTCACTAACATCTGACATGGCTGAAAGACCTGTGAAAAGATAAGGTATAGGCAGAATAGAAGAGTTATCACAACTGCAGAAGTTTTTGAAAAGAAAAATGAGTTAAAAACTTAGTTTTGAGTTTTCACAGAATGTATTTCGGTCAAACCGATTTCAAGTTTCGGTGTAACCGAAGTGTTCAACAGAACCTACACACCACTTTCGGTCAGACCGAAATGGGTTTCGGTCCTACCGAAAACTTAGGGTTTCACAGAAACTTCAATTCGGACATTCCGATTTTCACAACTCGGTCAGACCGAACTATGTAGTGCAATGGTCAGAGACCAAATCGGTCAGTCCGAGTTTCAGGAATCGGCTTCACCGAGATGCATTCCGTGGAAACCTAAACCTAAGAATTTTCCTCTAAACTAGAAGATCTGAACAATGTATTGGGATCATATCAAACTTGGATAGAATCAGGGCAGTCCTATCATGCAAGAATCAGAAGTGGAGCATGAAAGGGATCGGGACACACCCTAACTTGGTGGTGTCCCTCTACGGCGGCAACGGCGGAGAAGATTACCGTTGACGGCGGCGGAGACCTGCGGCGAGGGCGCACAGGTGATGAAGGCGACGATCCGTAGACCAGGGCGGCGGCAGCAGGGGTCTTGGAGGGCGAACGTTTGAAAGGAATAGATCGTGCGCAGCCCTCAGTATATATAACCCCGTGCTGTCGGTGGGACCGAGTTGAAAAACTCGGTGTCACCGAGATGCATAATTGCAGTGCAGTTATGCATATCGGTCAGACCGAGATTTTGAACTCGGTTTCACCGAGATGAAACCTAGATCAATCTAAGTGTTTCGGTTGGACCGAGATTGAGAAGCCGGTCAGACCGAAAAGGACTTAGAAGGTTTTGGAAGTCAGCCTTAGACGAATCGGTGGTTCCGAGTGCTCCTCACTCGGACTGTCCGAAAAAGACTTGTTCAAAGTTGTGATATAAGCATGAATAGAATTTGAGACAAGATAGCATAGATAGCTAGGGAAGGTGCTTAGGCATTCTTGTCCATCCATTTGGCCAGAAAAAGAAACCAAAACAATCAAAACCACAAATGGATGTCCTTGAATGAATAGAATCATGCATTCAACATGCTCACACAATAAGATAGCAACTGAAATATGTGTCAAACATGCACAACCAAAACTCTAGCTACTAGCACACAATTTGTCGATGACTAGGTCATCTATATATGAGTATATTGACTTAGGAGCCAAATGAGAACATTTGATCATAGGTCATACTCATCGTTTAAGCACAAGTGGGGTTACCACTTTTACATAAAGCATTTATGTGTTCACATCATTTGAAGATGCTTTAGCTCAATTTTTAGAGCAAAGCTCCCCCTAGATGTGAGAACCCTTTTAAAGGGTCAAACTAACCTTGGGTTGTCGTAGAAGACTTCATGTAGATGTTGAAGATGTGGATGCTCAATGTTGATGTAGATCATCAAGAGTTGAGAGCTATCCTTGGATTAGGGCACTTTCAATACCTACATGGGTTAGTCCCACAAGGAACAAACAAGAATATCCATGGACATAGAGTGAAGTACACAAGAGATGATGTCCATGAAAGCAATGATTACCTTGTCCCTTGACTTACCAACAAGAGGGTTTGTGACTCCTTGAACAAGTGCATGATGTGGAAGTTGATTGCACAAGTTCTTGCCAAAATGAATATGAGTGAAGTTTGTTGGCGGAGTCACCCTCAAGAACCTACTAGTTCTTCTTCTTTGGGATCCACATCATCTTGATGGGAATCCTTGGTGTTGTAGTTGAGCTTGACGAAGTAGAACTTGATGTGTCCTTGGGAACCCACTTGACCATGGCTTGAGGTGCTTCAGTGAATGCATCAATCTCCTCTTGAAGCTTGTCCTTGGCCTTTAGCTTGTGGTCTTGTGGTGGAAGGTCATCTTGAGCTTGTTCCACATTGGAAGAAGTAGGATCATACTTCTCCTTTTGTGAGACAAACTGTGGAGTAGGGTATTGACCTTCTTCCCACTCAACACCTTCGGCGTTGAACTTTCGCTCAAAACCAATCCCTTGATTCTTCCGGTGTCTTCCTTGTTTGCGAACAATCTCCTCAAAGTTCTTGCTTCCGGCAAGACTCTTGTAGACACCTTTCTCTATGATTTCCTTCAATAAGCTATTTTCTTGCTCAAGTGTAACTTGGCTTGAAACATTGTTAGTGGAATCAAGAGAACTACTAGAAGCAACAACATTTGATTTAACATTGTTATTGTTACTACTAGAGGAAGAATTTTTCTTATGCTTGTTATGCTTAGTCTTAATAGGTGGCAAGAAATTAGACAAGAGAAGTCGTTTGGCAAGATATGAAGAACTCTTCTTTCGAAGATCGTCATTGATCGCTTTTAGAAACTCATGTTCTTGCTCTAGAGTGAGCTTCTCGAAGCGTAGCTTCTCATGAGATCTTAGGAGCTCTCTATGATCTTCTTGAGTTGTTTCATGAGCTAACTTAAGAGTGTTTAGTTCTTTAGTTAGACGCTCAATCTCCTTCATAGCATTGTCATTCGACTCTTCTCGACTATAAAGACTACTAGCATTTTCATCATTACTAAGCTCACTAGATTTATCATGCAAGAGCTCATCTTCACCAAGTAAGTCATCCTCATCACTATCAAAGTCAATGAATTCAGGGTGTGTTACCTTGGGGCCTTTAGCCATGAAGCATCTTCCAATTCCCTCATTTGGTGAATCAAATAAGTCGTAGGAGTTGGAGTTGGAGGATACTAGTGCAAGTCCGGCAACACCTTCATCTTGACTATAGTCGGAGTCGGAGTGATAGCTTCCATCGGATTGTCTGTCAGAGTCGGAGCCGGAGACCCATTCACCAACATGAGCTTGATGTCTTCTTCTTGTGTAGCTCCTTGATGACTTGTCTTTCCTCTCCGAATCCTTGCTTCTCCGAGAGGGTCTTCGTTCATAACGATCATCTCTACTCCTTCTCTCTCTCCGAGGTGACTCATCTCTTGCTCTTCTTCTTGGAGATTCTTCTCTTCTCTTGTGGGGAGCCGTACACTCATTTGAGAAGTGTCCGGGTCTTCCACAATTGTAGCAGTTTCGATCACGACTAGAAGATCTCTTTCCATCATATGATCTAGACTTTGAGCTTCTTTCTTTGCCTCTATTCTTGTAGAACTTGTTGAAGTTCTTGACCATTAGGCTTATCTCTTCATTGGAAATTAGCTTGTCACTTGAGGTAGTAGGAGCATCACTTGAAGCTTTGTAAGCACCACTTGACTTGTTGTGAAGCTCTTCCTTATCCTTAAGTGTCATCTCATGAGCAACAATTCTTCCAATGACTTCAGTTGGCTTGAGAGTCTTGTAGTTTGGCATCATTTGGATCAAAGTGCACACGGTGTCATACTTTCCATCCAAAGCTCTGAGAATCTTCTTAATGATGAATCGGTCGGTCATTTCTTCGCTTCCTAAGCCAGCAATCTCATTTGTGATGAGAGCAAGCCTAGAGTACATTTCAGCGACTCCTTCACCATCCTTAATCTTGAACTTGTCAAGTTGACCTTGAAGAATATCTAGCTTTGATTCCTTCACAGATTCAGTACCTTCGTGCATTTCAACCAAAGTATCCCAAATCTCTTTAGCATTCTCAAGACGGCTGATTTTGTTGAACTCTTCGGGACACAAAGCATTGAAGAGAATGTCACAAGCTTGAGCATTGTTTTGCAACATCCGCAACTCTTCGGGTGTAGCTTCGCGATCCGGAACTTTTCCTTCTTCAAAGAAATCACCTTGCATGCCAACACAAATAATGCCCCATGCGGCAGGATTATGACCAAGAATATGCATTTTCATTTTATGCTTCCAACTAGCAAAATTTGTACCATCAAAGTAAGGACCTCTACGATAATTACCCTCACTAGACGCCATACTCTCCTAGGTTGTGAAACCAAGCTTATGGAGTCCAATGCAATGGAAACCAAGGCAATGGAGACCAAAGCTCTGATACCACTTGTAGGATCGAAAGTAGGTCTAGAGGGGGGGTGATTAGACTACTTGACAATATAAAAAATCTGCCTTTAGATCATGCAAAGTTTTTGGCAGTTTCACAAGCAAGATCAAATCAGGTAACACCCTACACATGCAATTCTAGAGTATATGCAGCGGAAAGTAAATTGCACATGTAAAAGAGAGGTGGAGAAGATCAAACGCAGTTTGGTGACACGGAGATTTTTGTCGTGGTTCCGATAGGTGGTGCTATCGTACATCCACGTTGATGGAGACTTCAACCCACGGAGGGTAACGGCTGCGCGAGTCCACGGAGGGCTCCACCCACGAAGGGTCCACGAAGAAGCAACCTTGTCTATTCCATCACGGCCTACGCCCACGGAGGACTAGCCTTACTCGGGGTAGATCTTCACGAAGTAGGCGATCTCCTTGCCCTTACAAACTTCTTGGTTCAACTCCACATCATCAAGACGGAGGCTCCCAAGCGACACCTAACCAATCTAGGAGGCACCACCCCCCAAAAGGTAATAGACGGTGTTGATGGTGATGAACTCCTTGCTCTTGTGCTTCAGATGATAAACTCCCCAACACTCAACTCTCCTCACTGATATGGATGTGGTGGAAGAAAGATTTGAGTGGAAAGCAACTTGGGAAGGCTAGAGATCAAGTTTCATATGGTAGGAATGGAATGGCTTGATCTCAACACAAGGGTAGGTGGTTCACTTCTCAGAAAGTGTATGGTAGAAGTGGTGGTACTTTCTGATGGCTCTCCTCACGAATGAGGAGGGGGTGGAGGGGTATATATAGCCTCCACACAAAATCCAACCGTTACACACACATTTGACCAATCTCGGTCAGACCGAAGTGAAAACTCGGTTAGACCGAAAGTTCAAATATAGTGAACGTTGGGATTTTCGGTGGGACCGAAAATACCATCTCGGTGAGACCGAAGTGAGTCAAAGATTAGGGTTTGCCATTTCGGTGAGACCGAAATTATAAACTCGGATATTCCGAATTGATGTCAACTGATCACAGAAGGTTGGCAGCCCTTTTTCGGTGAGACCGAAACTCAGAATCGGTTTGAACGAGAAGCTAGGGTTTGGAGAAACAACTGAAGTGGTTCATCTCGGTGGGACTGAGTTGGAGAAATCGGTGTGACCGAGATGTTAGGGTTTGTGTAAAGTAGTGAATAGTGCTGATAGTTGAGGGAGTTAGATCACCAAGCACTTGAGCAACAAGAACATTAACACAACCTCATCCCCTTTTAATAGTATTGGCTTTTCCTATGGACTCAATGTGATCTTTGATCACTAAACCAAAAATGGAGTCTTGAGCTTTTGCCAATGCTTGTCTTAGCATTTTGAGGGGTCCACTTCTTCAGACATTTCCATACCCATATCATCGAACTTCTCTGAAATGATTCTCAAGATAATATTAGTTCAATGATATATATGTTGTTATTAATTACCAAAACCACCCGGGGATTAGTTGCACTTTCACACGGCGATGGATCCACCACCGCGAAGTGCCACCGTGTACCCCAGGCTGCACAGCCATCCGCCACGCGTCCCTGGATAGGCCCCAGGGCGACACGTGGGCCGATGAGCTGGAGCGCGGGCACACAGCGCAGCCTTCCCGGCAAGCACCTTGCCGGGGCCTTGATCTTGCCGGGCCCGGGAACTTGCCGCTCCCCGGGCCCCTTGCCGGGGCGCATATAGCGCCGAGGCGTTGTCTTCTAGTCTTCCTGGCAAGCTCCTCTTGCCAGGGTCTTGTGTTAGCGGGGCAGTCTTGAGCCTGGTACGGCCTTCCCGGCAAGCTCCTCTTGCCGGGGTCTTGGTCTTCTTCCTTGTATACTTTGTTTTTGAATGGTTTTAATAGGGAGCAGGAAAGGTCTCCGGCGAGCACGCGGTAAACCCTGCCGCGGGAAGCTGCAACTGCCCGTGCACAAGTTGGGGTACTGAGGTACCCCCTACCTTAGTACACCGACACCCTCCCAATGTTCGGCACACCTATTATTTCACAAAAATTTCCCAAAGTCATGGTGATAAGATCATTATAAATTTTAAACTCAATAGCACCTGAATCAGGATTATATCTAAAACTGTTAATGAAACTAGAGGTGAGTTTTTGATACTGAGTAACACGGCTCGTGACCAACCGTGTCAAACCTGCATTAGCACAAAGATTATAAAACTCATCCTTGATTCCCGCAGCTTCCATGAATTCATCACATGGAAATGTCATCGCACGTGCTGGACTTGTGTCTTCGAACAACTCCAGGGGCACATGATCTTCATTATAGCTCACCCTAGCAGTCGATGGTGAAGCTGGGGCTCTAGTAACTCGATCGGATTGTGCGGGCCTCCTCTTCTCAAGCCACCCTTTTGCCCTTCCTAACAAACTCATTTCTGAATTTTTTTACAATTTACAAAAACGAGGATTAAAACAAAGTGAGCTAAGGCAAACAACTGAACTCACTTGCCCAAGGCATAAACTTGCATCAAAACTTGGAAAATAACTTTCTACACATGCATGCAAGCTCAACTCTACAGCACCAAGAACTACTAAATACTCACAAATGAGGCCACCAATCAAAAATCTAATTGGAGGGGTGGAGGAGTCACATACCAGGGAGTATTTGCTCAAAATTTCAGCTCAAATGATGGGCTGTAGAGAGAGATCGAAGAATCGCCTCCAAGAACAGCAAGAACACAAGAACAAGACCAGAACTCGTGTTTTTGGAGAAAGAAAGAGAGGGAGGAAGAAGACATACCTGGAGGGGGGTCCCGTGGGCCCCAGGTGCCCTGTGGGCGCGGCCAGGGGCTGGGCTGCGCCAGCTGGCCGCCTGGGCCACTGGTGGTCCCCCCTGGCTGGCCCCAGGACTTTCTGGGTCTCTCCCATCGTGGAAATTTTTATTATAATTTTTCTGGAATTTTTCTGAAAACTTCACTGTTGAAATTTTTTTGAAGTTCAAAAAGCTGCGAAACTCTCTGAAAACTTGAAGCAGTTAGTAGTATTGTGAAGCTTCAAAAACATAAATACTTGGTACAGCAAGTAGGACAAAACTGAAAACAAGTGAAAACATAACAAGCTCAACTTTTTATCCATATAAAACATGTTTACTAGTAAGGTTGATCAAGTCTTACTAACAAACAAGCGATATATAGAGCAAAAAGTCTCACCTCTTACGAAGTAATCACTGAACCTTTACTTTGATGGACATTGTCCCCACCATGATAGTTTTGTATTTGTGAGGCACATGTAGTGGACAGTCCCATTCTCCAATTTTCACGGTCTCGATATTCTCTATAGAGTTGAGGGCATGCCTCCTGTCGGTCTTCTTTGGAAAATATACCGTGTGTTCTTTATCATTCACGTGGAAGGTAACCTTCCCTTTATTGCAATCAATAATAGCACCTGCGGTGTTAAGAAAAGGTCTACCAAGAATAATGGACATGCTCCCATCCTCGGGCATGTCAAGCACAACAAAATCAGTAAGAATTAAACAATTAGCAACTTCTACGGGAACATCCTCACAAATACCTATCGGAACAGTGGTTGACTTGTCAGCCATCTGAAGGGAGATATCTGTAGGAATTAGTTTCTCTAAACAAAGCCTCTCGTAAAGAGAGAGAGGCATAACACTCACTCCTGCTCCAAGATCACATAAAGCAGTTTTGACATAATTATTCTTTATGGAGCAAGGAATGGTGGGTATACCTGGATCACCGATCTTCTCAGGAATCTTTCCATTGAAAGAATAGTTAGCAAGCATAGTAGATATTGCATCATTAGGAACTTTTCTTTTGTTAGTGACAATATCTTTCATATATTTTGAATAAGGAAGTAACTTAATAGCATCAGTCAAAGTGATTTGAAGAAAAAGAGGTTTAATCCACTCACAAAACTTATTATAATGCTCTTCTTCTTTGGATTTGATGGACTTACCTGGAAAGGGCATGGGTTTCTGTACCCATGGTTCTTTTTCCTTCCCATGTTTTCTTGCGATGAAGTCTTCTTTAGTGTACCTCTTACGTTTGTCAGGTGCTTCTTCTTCTCGAACTTCAGGCGGATCATTCTTCTCATTATCATTACCTTCAGGTTCAGCAGCGTCTTCAGTCTCAACATCGGAAAAAGATACACTATTGGGATCAATAGCTGGCTCTTCATCTGCAATATGATAATTAGAATTGTCAGTCTCCTTATGTTTCTTCTTCTTCTTTGGAGAGACAACAATTTCTTCTTCCTGCATTTGAGAATCCTGCTCGATTCTCTTCGGATGTCCCTCTGGATAGAGAGGATCTTGAGTACTAGTTCCTCCTCGGGTCTTAATCCCAAAAGCCTGCAAATTATCTTGTTTGGCATTGTTAGCAAGCAAATCTCTTTGCACATTAGAAATTTGATCAAGCTGAGTTTGAACCATATGAAAATGCTTCACAAGACATTGAACATCATTAACTGTTCTATCTAAAACATCAAGCAGTCTTTTGATAGCAAGGGAATTATCATGCAACTGACTTTCTATCCTCTCATTAAAATGATTCTGTTTCATAATAAAATTATCAAACTCATCTAAACATTGATCGGGAGGCTTACCATGAGGGATGTCACTTGCATTGAAATCTAAAAGAGAGTGTACCTCTACCATAGGAGGGTGAGAGGTAGGCTCACACAGCTTCTCAATAGGGGGTAGATTCTTCACGTCTTCAGCTTTAATACCTTTCTCTTTAATAGACTTCTTTGCTTCTCACATATCCTCGGGGCTCAGAACAAACATGCCCCTCTTCTTTGTTGGTGGACGTGGTTCAGGGACGGACCAATCTTCATGGTTTTTGGCAATCCTGCCCATTAAATCTTCCGCATCGTCCGGTGTTCTTTTCCTGAAAACACAACCAGCACAACTGTCCAAATAGGACCTGGATTCATCAGTTAGACCAGCATAGAATATATCGATTAATTCATTCTTAGGGATTTCATGTCCTGATCTAGCCCGAATCAGACCGCAGTACCTCCCCCAAGCTTTAGGGAGGGACTCATCCTGCAACTGTTTAAAGTTATAAATTCTTTGTAAAGCAGCATGTTGCATGTGAGCAGGAAAGTACTTATCAACAAAAGAGTGAGCAAAATCCTGAGGACTCTTAATGGAACCGCATGGGAGTGAATCATACCATGCTTTAGCACCCTCCTTCAACGAGAAAGGAAGAAGCTTGGTCACATAAAAGTATCGTATCTTTTCATCTGTGGTAAACAGGCTACCCAACTCTCCGAGTTTAGTTAGGTGTGCAATAGCATCATCATTTTCTCTGCCATAAAAGGGGTCAGCTTCAACCATAGGTATAAGTGAAAGATCAACAGAGAAATCATAATCAGGATCATCAATGCATATAGGAGATGTAGCAAATTCAGGATTAGGAACGGTTTTGTTCTTCAGAGAGTGTTTTTCAAACAGTTTCTTAATAACTTCAGGGTCAGAGCCGGAAAACTCTGTCAGTTCCCTGCATAAATCTTCATCTAGTATATAGTAATCATCATCAAGGAGACTCTCCTTGAGTTTACTCAAATCAGGATAATCATAAGTTTCACCAATAGGGTAGCGACTAACAGGGAGTTCAATTCCAGACTTTTTAGCAGCAGCAGCAATTTGTTTCTCAAGAGCATAACCAAGCGAACTAATATCATCAAAAGTAGTAGAAGCATCATCAAGAGTATCAGACATAGTAACAGATTCAGTAGGAGCATCATGTGGTGGTGGTGAGGCAAACTTACTCATAACAGAAGGTGAATCAAGTGTAGCACTAGTGCTCAGAGCAGTACCTCTTCTTGTAGTGGATAGTAAGATTGGAACCTTGGGGTCTCCTTTCTTACCAATAGTGGATAAAGTGCAGCAGGTAGGATACCTCAAGTAGACTTGTAAATATTGCTATGAGCCCCCGGCAACGGCGCCAGAAAACGGTACTTGATAACCCTCAACCGTAAGGGATCGAGATAGTCTTCGCGGGTAAGAATAACCCAATTTATTGATTCGACACACAGGGAGCCAAAGAGTATTTATAAGCTTTGACAGTTGAGTTGTCAATTCAACCGCACATGAAATATACTTACTTGCAACAAAAGATAAGTGGTAACAGTGATATGATAGTGATGATAGTAATAGTAAAAGTAAACAGCAAAAGTAAATAGCAGTAGTAAATGGCAAAAGTAGCAACTAGTGACAAGCAAGGTTTAAAATACTGTAGGCTAGGGAGATGGATGGTTGGGCGCTGCATGGATGAGATAGATTTTAACGTGGGGCACGGCACACGGAAAAGTAATGATCATCTAGGCAAATATCAAACATTAGGCATGTATCCCGTAGGTAGTTGTACGTGCTTGCAATAAGAACTTGCACAACATCTTTTGTCCTACCATCCCGCTACGAACGGGGCCAAAAGGAACTTATGGATATTAAGGTGCTCCTGTCAAAGAGCACCGGAACAAAGCAATGAACTCAATGGATACATGTAATCCTCAAACTACGGACCATCCCCTTTGGTGTCCCAAGCTATCACTTTTGGGATTGCCAGTTCCGAACCGTAACAGGTGCAAACAACTCATAGATAGGATCACGAACACAAATATATTCATACAAACACATATGGTTCAGATCTGAAATCATGGCACTCGGGCCCTAAGTGTCAAGCATTAAGAACAACAAGTTGAAGCAAAGATGATAAACACCATAGTAGATGATAGGCAACATGCCCCCAACGATCTGATAAACTATTACATGATCTAACTCATCCAATCCCTACCATACCCTTCGCCTACAGCAGGGGAATTACTCACACATGGAGGGAGAAGTCATGGAGGGATGATGGAGTGGTGATGATGATGACGATGGCGACGATCTCCCCTCTCTGGAGGCCAATTCAGCCTCCAGATTAGCCCTCCCGAGGAAGAATACAGGGTGGCGGCGGCTCTGCGACGGAAAACTGCGAAAGAACTTCTGATCTGGGGTTTCTGTGTCGGGAGTAAAAATACGAGGTAAAGTAGGGCACCAGGGGGTGTGGGCCCCACCCAGGCGACCCCCTCGGCGCGGCCGGGGGGGGGGGCGCCCACAGGGCGCCTGGGCACCCCCTGGCCCCCCTCTGGCCCCACTTCTGGCTCCTGGTTCCTTCGGGTGCGTGGATTTTCTGTGATTTTTCGTGGATTTTTCTGAGATACCTAAAAATCCGTTTTCCTGCACGCAAATAAACCATACAGGTAGCTCTGCTGAAAACAGCATCAGTCTGGGTTAGTTTAGTCCAAATCATGCAAGAATGAGGCCAAAACAATATCAAAAGTGTTTGGAAAAGTGGATACGTTTGAGACGTATCACTCGTCGATCACTCATCTGGTGGCGGCCGTTGAAGAACGAGCCGAAAACACTCCTCCCCTCGAATCGGAGACCAGCTGTGTTCGGGTCTTCGGACCCTTTGGTCCGGATACCCATCCCTCGGGCGGGACTCCCTATCTTTCGAGCTCAGGGTCGGACATAGAGCCCGGGGAGCGCTTAGATCCTCCCGGCCCCGGATTGGTAACACCGAAGACTTTGCGTACTCCGGATGCTATATTCGGTCATGATTCAAATTTTTCCACACCCACCCACCACAATCAATACTCTGTAAGTAATTATGGCCCTCCAGACATATATGACTTGATGTATGTGTGGCAGCAACCTCAGGAGACGGTCCATCTCTTCTGGGCCAGGTTCCTGCTTGTTAAAAACAAGATTAAAGATTGTTGCAACGATGATGTAGTTTCGGTCTTTCATCGTAATTGCACGGACGAGGGAATTTTGAACGCCATCAACCGCCATCGCATACAGAGTTTCACAGAGTTGACACACTTAGTACAGAAGTAATACACGATGGAAAGCACATGGAAGGCCCAAAACATCTATTTGGAATAGCCCACCTTCGGGAAATACACTGCTAAAGCAAAACAGACATACCCTAACGGGGCATTGATACGTCTCCAGCGTATCTATAATGTTGGATTGTTCCTGTTGTTATATTATAATTCTTGGATGTTTTACAATCTTTTTATAGTCATTTTATATCATTTTTGGTACTAACCTATTGACATAGTGCCAAGTGCTAGTTGTTATTTTCTCCATGTTTTTTACATCGCTGGTAATAAATATCAAACAGAGTCCAAACATCGCGAAACTTTTTGGCGATTTTTATGGGCCAGAAGACACCCAATGGGCTGAAGCTGCACCTAGGGGATGCCCCGAGGGGGGCACAACCCACCAGGGCGCGCCAGGCCCCCCTGGCGCGCCCAGGTGGGTTGTGCCCACCTCAGTGGCCTCCCGCACCGCCTCTTTGCCGTATAAATTCACAAATATTCCGAAACCCTTTGGGGTAGACCTAGATCAGAAGTTCCACCGCCGCAAGCCTTTGTAGTCCACGAGATCCAATCTAGAGCCCTTTCCGGCACTCCACCGGAGGGGGAAATCCTCACCGTTGGCCATCTTCTTTATCCCGGAGACCACCATGATGAGGAAGAAGTAGTCCACCCTCGAGGCTGAGGGTATGTACCAGTAGCTATGTGTTGTATCTATATCTCTCTCTCTCATGTTCTTGATGGCACGATCTTGATGTATCGGGGCTTTGTTAATATAGTTGGATCATATGGTGTTTTCCAATCTCTATCTTGTGATGAATTGAGTTTTCCCTTTGAGATTTCGTTGGATTGAATACTTTTATGGATTTGAGAACACTTGATATATGTCTTGCAATTGAATACTCGTGGTGGCAATGGGGTATCAGATTGATCCACTTGATATATGTTTTGGCACTCAACTTGCTGATTCTCGCGGTGTTATTGGGTAATCTATGCATAGGGGTTGATGCACGTTCTTGTCTTTGTTTCTCAAGTAGAAATCTTGGGCCACTCATCGAGGTTCTTTGTGTTGGATTGAGTATTACAAATCTGAATATGTTTTGGTGTTATCTTAGTACGAACTCTTGATAGATCGATCGGGAAGGATAACTTTGTGTTATCTTAGTACGAACACTTGAAAGACCGATCGGAAAAGATAACCTTGTGTTATTCTAGTACAAACTCTTGGATAGATCGATCGGAATGGGTAACTTTGTGTTACTTTAGTACGAACTCTTGGAAATATTGATCAGAAATAATAACTTTGAGGTGGTTTCGTACCCGGCCAACAATTTCTTCTTATGTTCTCCGCTAGATATGAACTTTGGAGTGATTCTTCATCACACGTTGAGGTGTGATTATATGATCTGATTATATTAGCATTGTTGAGAGATTGCACTAGCAAAAGTACGAACCCTAGGCCTTGTTTTCAAGCATTGCAATACCGTTTGTGCTCACTTTTTTTACTTGCTACCTTGCTGTTTTTTATTGTTCGCACTACAAAAATCAATATCTACTATCAATATTACACTTGTATCACCATCTTTTCGCCGAACTAGTGCACCTCCCATTGTATTGAGTGTGTTGGGGACACAAGAGACTTCTTATTATTTGGTTGCAGGGTTGTTTGAGAGAGACCATCTTCATCCTACACCTCCTACGGATTGATAAACCTTAGGTCATCCACTTGAGGGAAAATTGCTACTGTCCTACAAAACTCTGCGCTTCGAGGCCCAACACGTGTCTACAAGAATAAAGTTGCGTACTAGACATCAAGCTCTTTTCTGGCACTGTTGCCGGGGAGGTGAGTGCTTGAAGGTATATCTTTAGATCTTGCAATCGAATCTTTTAGTTTCTAGTTTTATCACTAGTTTGGTTTGTAAAAGAAAACTAAAAAACTGGAATTGAGGTTGCATCATATTATTGATCGTCTTTATAATATCTTTCTTGAAAATGATGGATAGGAAAATTTTGCTCAATTGTTATAAGAAGAATGCTATAAAATGTTTGGCATAAATGATGAGCATGATTGAAATGTTGTTAGTATGAATTCTTTGAATATCCATGATGCTAATGATATGCAAAGCCATAGGCTTGGGGATGCTATGTTTGATGAAGATGATATTTTTAGCCCCCCAAGATTTGATGTAGAAATTTGTTATAAGGAAAGCACACCTTCTATTTATGGTGATTATTTTGATAAAAAGTGGATTTGGAGAGGTCATGAATTTATTTGGTGATGAATCCACTACTTTGGAGGATGTTTCAATTGACTATGATAAAAAAGTTGCTACCTATAATGATTATGGTGATGACATGTATGCTATATTGAATAATTAGTGGTGTGACCCGCGCATTTGTGCGGCTAGAGTTTTTATCTACAACTTATATTCATTTTAAACTATTTTCCATTATAATATTTTGTGTGCTTTTAAATAATCATTTTATATTCTTGTGATTTTTAAAATTTCTTATGTATGTTGTGATATGATTTTGAGTCTCCTTTTTGTGGCCACAATTGCTAAGTATGCATGTGTTGTTTGATCTGGAAAATTGTCCTATTAATTTTTGGACAATGATGTTCTATTAATTTATTCAAAAACATGGCAAATGTTGTCTAAGTTCACTTTACTCGACGTATCCCCCATTTTAAGTTTAGAGGGCCATCTCTGCAGTTGTGTAGTAGCCCTATATTTTATTTATTCTTGTATCTGCTTGATTGTGCAAAGTCCGATGTGTATTCACGACATGCTTATTCTTCTTTTTTGGGATTTGATTACAACATATGTTTGTATTCCAAAAAACCAACCATTAATGTTTATAATAAGTTTGTTTTGTATTTTAAATATAACTTTTACTCTATACTGAATCATACACGGAAGTTAATGTAGTTACTTTTTTTAAAAGGATATGTCTTAGGGTGGCCACCACATTTGCACATATCGATTTTTCATAGGTTTGTATACATTTCAAATTAGATTCTATATGAAACTTATACTTTAATGAGATTTTGAATTATAGTACCATATAAAATGTATGTTATAGATAGAGTGATGTAATAGACAGATCTTCTTGAAGTGATTATTTGTATAGTTCATGTAAAATCATGTGCATTTGTGTAGACAGATATGAGATGGGATGTATGTGCTTTGCCATATATGTAATTGTGCATGTTTGACTACTATTCCTTGTTGAGGTATACTTTAATTCTATTTGAGTTACTATTATTACTATTCGATATATTCCTACTGTAGCAATCAGCTTTAAAACATTATTTCATTCATTTGTTACCATCCGATGGAAACATCGTCAAATTATAATACTTGTACAAATCAAGTGTTGAGATTCAGTCCTCCTTACGTAGTGGACATGTAAATAACTTTTTCTTGGTCATATGATAAATAACAAAGGATTACACTTCATTAGATAATTCTTTTACAATACACATATTTTGAACTCCATTTTTTGCCTCTCCCGCTCGTCTCGTTGCCTCTAGTTAGTTGTGGATCTGTTCGATCTTGTCACTAATCACTACACAGCAATTTCACATTGAAACCCGTATCTTATTTTGAAATTCGTTCAACTGGTCATCGTGGCATGCCCTAACTGCTATGGCATGGGTGTCGTACTCAACTTAAACCATGAACATCTTAACGCTAGTGTTATTGGGCTAAAGGTTGTACGTGTATGAATCCCTTTTTACTCTCACACAACCCTTAGTATTTTCCTTTTCCTTGGCGACATAGGTAACTTCCATCTAGGGGGAGATATAATTTTTCAAAGCATTTTCTTCTATGGTGAAGTACAATATGCACTTGGAATTCTGCTTAGAAGATATCCTGGAACACATTGTTGTTACACTTGTATTTATCATTTAGGTAATTGACATTACATTTCTCAGTGATGATAGATATTATCGAATACATATCTTCAAATAAAAAAGCATAGATTTGTTGCCATCATGGGTGATATCATAGTGTGCAATAGGGAACTACGCCTGCCTAGTTTCTTATAACATCACCTGATTGTTGCTTTAAATTTCTTCGACAATAAATTAGACTAAATATTTTTGTTTTGTTTTCTATGACTTAAAATTAATACCACTCGGAACTTTTGCCGAATGAGATTTCAATGGTATATTATTTGTCACATATAAACATATTGAATTTGTCTAATCTATTATCAAAGTTCAATTATAGTATGCGCTGCTATAAATTAGACTAATTTTTTTGTGACTTCAAAATTATATGATAGAAAACTTCTTTTGGCGCACATGTGGTCGCATTTTTCTGAATTTATTTTAGGCCTTTTAGCATTGCACATTCAGTGGGAGGAGAAATTTCTATTAATACCACTCGGAACTTTTGCCGAATAAGAATTCAATGGTATATACTTTGTCACATATAAACATATTGAATTTGTCTAATCTATGATCAACGTTCAATTATAGTATATGCTGCTATAAATTAGACTAATTTTTTTGTGACTTCAAAATTATATGATAGAAAATTTCTTTTGGCGCACAGGTGGTCGCATTTTTCTGGATTTATTTTAGGCCGTTTAGCATAGCACATTCAGTGGGAGGAGACTTTTCTATCGACTACAAAGATGTTTGTGGCAACTTCGACAATTTGAAGATAATGTGTGTGTGTGTGTGGTGCTTTCAAGGGGTGAGTGTATGTGCGTACCTAAGAGTGTCTGCACCTGTATTGGTTTTAATTGTTTTTTTCCTCCGAATAGAACAACTCTCCTATTAGCTATGCACACGTCTGGGAGATTATATTGCTCTTTTTTAACATTTTGATTAAGATGATGTCATCACTTGTATTAGGGACATATAGAATTCCAGTGTGAACCCAACTAAAAAAATTCCTATGCAAACCGGACTACAGCTAGCGACGCACACACGTACGTATGGAAGTTTTTTTCTTTTTGCATGGTACCCACGGAAGATTTGTTGCTCTTTTCTTAGTTCTGGTTGTTGTTTTTTCCATCAAGTGGCTACTATCCTATTAGTACACGTATATAACATTGGATTATTATTTTTATTGGTTGCCTACTCTCAATCTTGTACGTGTCCTTCTAAAAACATGGCAGGTACCTCTGTTTTCTCCTATTAACAGAATTCAAATTAGAATTGATTAGTTGTCCGTGTACTTCACACATATAACGAAAGTGATGTTGTCTTTCCAAACTTTTTAGTAGTCCTCCTCCAATACATCTATATGTAATTCTTTTTTCTTTTTCTTTTTTGCACTGTTTCCATCATATGTACTTGTATGTGACAGATTTAACATGGGAAAATAGTGCATGTCGAGAATATTTGTATGTAACGTAATATCGTTAAATCCCAGCCGTAAATAATACTAACCAACGATCTATATTATTTTAGCTTATGTGGAAGAATGTGGTGCCTTATTTGGCTTCTGTCTTAATTATATAATAGATGATAACCATGAAACTTGTCATCATAAATTTAATTTTCAATTTCATGATAGTTATTTTGTTGAGTTTGTTCCCACTACTATTCATGAGAATAAATTTGTGTATGTGGAGAGCAGCAAATTTCTATGCTTATGGATCATGAAAAGAATGATTTATGTGATGGCTATACTGTTGAATTCATTCAAGATGCTACTGAAAATTATTATGAGAGAAGAACATATGCTTGTAGGTATTGCAATAATATCAAGTTTCCTCTCTATGTGTTGAAAATCTTGAAGTTTTGCTTGTTTTGCCTTCCTATGCTAGTTGATTCTTGCTCCCAAAAGTTGTTTGCTCACAAAATCCCTATCCAGAGGAAGTGGGTTAGACTTAAATGTGCTAGTCATATTCTTCATGATGCTCTCTATGTGTTTCAATCTTTTATCTTTTATGCGAGCATCATTGAAATCATCATGCCTAGTTAAAAAGGCATTAAAGAAAAGCGCTTTTGTTGGGAGACAACGCAACACTTATACCCACTGTTTTTGTGTGTTCACATGATTACGTTACTGTAGTAATCATGTTTTATAGCTTTTGTTTCAATAAAGTGCCAAGGCTCACCCACTGCGCTGACTCGTGCTCAAAAGGGTTGGCGCTCGTCATGCCATACTGCATCGAGGGCATCTTCTAGGGGGACTGCGCCCACGCAGGGCGAGCCTTCAAAGCAAAAAAGAAACAGGGAGCACCGTCGAGCCTCTTCCTTCATCAAAGAGGTATAACTTTCAGTATGTGCTCCGGTTTGAGACCAGGTTGTTACATTTCCCCTTCTGTCTTATTCCAGAAGGAGCGCACGCCGAACTGCGTCCGAGCACCCAGTTGGCCGATCACCATCCAATCCAGCCCCGTGCTTATCAACAAGGACAAGAATTGATACGGATGCGGTGCCGGATAGTCCACTGCAGGAGGTACCCAAGGTGGGCGCAACCCTACCAGGGTACGCTTCCTGGTAGTTTCTTATTTTGCTATTTTGTAAATATTCCAAAATTGATAAAAATATTTTTGCGGATTTTTTGGAGTCCGTTTACTTACCGTATCATGTACCTCCTTATTTTCATGATTCTAGAGTGTTCTGGAAGGATTCTTTTATGTTTTCATCCGGTGTCAAAGTTCGGATAATATTGCTTTCAACATTAATGGGCGTACCTGAGATATAATGCTTTATTCGTTGCCCATTAACAACCTTTGGGTTAGTACCTTCAGCATTATTTATTTTGATGGCTCTAGACTGATAAACCTCCTCGATAACATAGGGGCCTTCCCATTTAGAGAGGAGTTTGCCTGCAGAGAACCTGAAACAAGAGTTGTAAAAAAGGACATATTCTCCGACTTTGTACTCACACTTTTGGTTTCTTTTATCAAACCATCTTTTAACTTTTTCTTTAAATAACTTGGCATTTTCATAAGCTTGGGTTCTCCATTCATGTAATGAGCTAATATCAAATAACCTCTTTTCACCAGCAAGTTTTAAATCATAGCTGAGTTCCTTGATTGCCCAAAAATCTTTATGCTCTAACTCAAGAGGCAAATGACAAGCTTTACCATAAACCATTTTATAAGGCGACATACCTGTAGGATTTTTATAAGCTCTTCTATAAGCCCAAAGTGCATCATCTAATTTCTTAGGCCAATTCTTCCTGGACCTATTGATAGTCTTTAGCAAATTTAATTTTATTTCTCTATTACTAAGCTCAACTTGACCACTAGACTGAGGATGATAATGTGATGCAATCCTATGGTTAACATCATATTTAGCAAGCATTTTACTGAAAGCACCATGAATAAAGTGTGAACCACCATCCGGCATCAAATATCCGGGGACTCCAAACCTTGGGAAAATAACTTCCTTAAGCATTTTAATAGAGGTGTTGTGATCAGCACTACTGGTTGGAATAGCTTCTACCCATTTAGTAACATAATCAACATCAGCCAAAATATGTGTAAACCTATTAGAGGAAGGAAAAGGTCCCATGTAATAAAATCCCCAAACATCAAATGGTTCAACATCAATTGAATAATTCATAGGCATTTCTTGACGCTTACCGATATTACCTATTCTTTGACATTCATCACAAGATGAGACGAACTTACGGGCATCTTTGAAGAGAGTAGGCCAATATAATCCAGACTGCAATACCTTGTGAGAAGTTCTATATCCAGCATGGTGTCCTCCATATGCTTCGGAGTGACACTTCCGAAGGATTTATCCCTGTTCATGCTCAGGTACACAATGTCTAATAATACCATCTACTCCTCCTTTATAAAGATGTGGGTCATCCCAAAAGTAATGTCTTAAATCATAAAACTTTTTCTTTGGTTGGTAAGTAAAACTAGGTGGTAAATATTTAGCAACAATATAATTAGCATAGTCAGCATAACAAGGAGTATTATTAGTAATATTTATTGCTGCTAACTGCTCATCAGGAAAACTATCATCAATAGGTAGTGGGTCATCAAGCACATTTTTGAGTCTAGACAAGTTATCAGCTACGGGGTTCTCAGCTCCTTTTCTATCAGTCATATGCAAATCAGATTATTGTAGCAAGAGAACCCACCGAATAAGTCTAGGTTTAGCATCTTTCTTTTCCATAAGATACTTAATAGCAGCATGGTCAGTGTGAATAGTTACTTTTGAATCAACAATGTAAGATCTAAATTTGTCACAAGCAAACACAAGTGCTAAGAATTCTTTTTTAGTGGTAGCATAATTCTTTTGAGCACCGTCTAGAGTTTTACTAGCATAATGAATAACATTTAGTTTCTTATCAATTCTTTGTCCTAGAACATCACCAGCAACATAATTACTAGCATCACACATAATTTCAAAAGGTAAGTTCCAATTAGGTGGTTGAACTATAGGTGCAGAAATTAAGGCTTTCTTAAGTGTTTCAAAGGCTTCAAAGCAATCATCATAAAAAACAAAAGGAACATACTTTTGTAAAAGGTTAGTGAGAGCCCTAGAAATTTTAGAGAAGTCTTTTATAAATCTCCTATAGAAACCAGCATGACCTAAGAAACTACGAATACCTTTGATATCCTTAGGACATGGCATTTTCTCAATTGGATCAACCTTAGCTTTGTCCACTTCAATACCCTTTTCAGAAATCTTATGGCTTGATACGTCTCCAACCTATCTGTAATTTTTTATTGTTCCATGCTATTATATTATCTGTTTTGGATGTTTAATGGGCTTTATTATACACTTTTATATTATTTTTGGGACTAACCTACTAACCCAAGGCCCAGTGCAAATTGCAGTTTTTTTTGCCTATTTTAGTGTTTCGCAGAAAAGGAATATCAAACGGAGTCCAAATGGAAAGAAACATTCGGAAGGATCATTTTTGGAACAAACGCAACCCAGAAGACTTGGAGTACACGCTAGGGAAGCCACGAGGTGGCCACGAGGCAGGGGCGCCCAGGGGGTGTAGGCGCGCCCCCCACCCTCGTGGGCCCCTCGTAGCTCCACCGACATACTTCTTCGTCCTATATATACTCATATACCCTGAAAACATCCGAGAGCACCACGAAACCCTATTTCCACCGCCGCAACCTTCTATACGCGTGAGATCCCATCCTGGGGCCTGTTCCGAAGCTCCATCGGAGGGGGAATCGATCACATAGGCTTCTACATCAACACCATAGCCTCTCCGATGAGTTGTGAGTAGTTTACCACAGACCTTCGGGTCCATTGTTATTAGCTAGATAGCTTCTTCTCTCTCTTTGGATCTCAATACAAAGTTCTCCTTGATCTTCTTGGAGATCTATTCGATGTAATTCTTTTTGTGGTGTGTTTGTCGAGATCCGATGAATTGTGGGTTTATGATCAATATTATCTATGAACAATATTTGATTCTTCTCTGAATTCTTTTATGCATGATTAAAATATCTTTGCAAGTCTCTTCGAATTAAACCATTGTTTGGGCTACTAGATTGACCTTTCCTGCAATGGGAGAAGTGCTTAGCTTTGGGTTCAATCTTGCGGTTTCCTTTCCCAGTGACAGCAGGGGCAATAAGGCACGTATTGTATTGTTGCCATCTAGGATAAAAATATGGGGTTTATATCATATTTCATGAGTTTATCCCTCTACATCATGTCATCTTGCTTAAGGCGTTACTCTGTTCTTATGAACTTAATACTCTAGATGCATGCTGGATAGCGGTCAATATGTGGAGTAATAGTAGTAGATGAAGAATCGTTTCGGTCTACTTGTCACGGACGTGATGCCTATATACATGATCATGCCTAGATATTCTCATAACTATGCGCTTTTCTATCAATTTCTCGACAGTAATATGTTCACCCATCGTAGAATTTGCTATCTTGAGAGAAGCCACTAGTGAAACCTATGGCCCCCGGGTCTATCTTCTATCATATTAATCTTCCATTAACTATTTATCTTTACCGTTCTTTTGTTTTGCAATCTTTACTTTTCAATCTATACAAAAATACCAAAAATATTTATCCTATTATCTCTATCAGATTTCACTTTTGCAAGTGGCCGAGAAGGGATTGAGAACCTCTTTATCGTGTTGGTTGCAAGGTTCTTAATTGTTTGTGCAGGTACGAGGAACTTGACTGTAGTCTCCTACTGGATTGATACCTTGGTTCTCAAAAACTGAGGGAAATACTTACGCTACTTTGCTGCATCACCCTTTCCTCTTCAAGGGAAAACCAACACATGCTCAAGAGGTAGCATGGCCCAAGAAAATACCTTCATTAACCATAAAGTGGCATTTCTCCCAATTCAAGACAAGACTTGTTTGTTCACATCTCTGCAAAACTCGATCAAGATTTCTTACACAATCATCAAATGACTTCCCATAAACAGAGAAATAATCCATGAAAACCTCTACAATTTTTTCATGAAAGTCAGAGAATATTGCAATCATACATCTTTCAAAGGTAGCAGGTGCATTGCATAAATCAAAGGGCATACGTCTATAAGCATAAGTTCCAAAGGGACAAGTAAAAGTAGTCTTTTCTTGATCATGTTGAGAGAATGGTATTTGTGAAAAACCAGAGTATCCATCAAGGAAGAAAAAGTGTGTGCTTTGATAATCTTACTAACATTTGATCAATAAAAGGTAGAGGGTAATGATCCTTTCTAGTTGCTTTATTTAATTTTCTGAAATCAATTACCATTCTATAGCATGTAACAATTCTTTGTGGAATAAGTTCATTCTTGTCATTAGGAACAACTGTAATACCTCCTTTCTTAGGAACACAATGAACGGGACTTACCCATCTACTATCAGCTATAGGATAGATTATACCTGCTTCCAGAAGTTTTATTTTTTACGTTCTTACCACATCTTTCATCTTCGGATTTAACCGACATTGATGATCGACAATGGGTTTAGCATGAGGTTCCATATTAATCTTATGCTGACATAGAGTGGGGCTAATGCCCTTCAAATCATCAAGAGTATATCCAATGGCAGCTCGGTGCTTCCTTAGAACTTTCAATAATCTTTCTTCTTCATGTTCTGAAAAGTTAGCAATGATAATAACAAGATATATCTTCTTTTCATCAAGATAAGCATATTTCAAAGTGTCAGGCAATTGTTTTAATTCAGACACAGGATCACCTTTAGGTGGAGGAGGAACTCCTAGAGTTTCAACATCTCTAACAACCCAATTGGTGATATATGATGCGTCCATTTGGCATCATGCTTTTATGTTGATATTTATTGCACTATGGGCTGTTATTACACGTTATGTCACAATACTTATGCCCTTTCTCTCTTATTTTAGAAGGTTTACATGAAGAGGGAGAATGCCGGCAGCTGGACTTCTGGGCTAGAAAAGGAGGAAACATTGGAGACCTATTCTGCACAACTCAAAAAGCCCCAAAACACCACGAAACACCGTTTCAAAAAATATAAAAAATATCTGGCGAAAGAGAGACGAGAGAGGGGCCACCCACTGTTCACGAAGGTGGGGGGCGCCCCCCTGGGCGCGCCCCCGTCCCTCGTGGGCCACCTGGTGACTCCCTGATACCCATCTTCTCCTATATGAGGTGTTTTGACCTGGAAAAAAAATCAGAAGGAGGCTTTCGAGATTGAAGCGCCGCCGTCTCGAGGCGGAACCTTGGCGGAACCAATCTAGGGCTCCGCCGGAGCTGTTCTGCCGGGGATACTTCCCTCCGGGAGGGGGAAATCATCGCCATCATCATCACCAACAACTCTCTCATCTTGGGGAGGGTTATCTTCATCAACATCTTCACCAACACCATCTCCTCTCAAACCCTAGTTCATCTCTTGTATCCAATCTTTGTATCAAAACTTCATATTGGTACCTGTAGGTTGCTAGTAGTGTTGATTACTCCTTGTAGTTGATGCTAGTTGGTTTACTTGGTGGAAGATCATATGTTCAGATCCATTATGCACATTAATACCTCTCTGATTGTGAACATGAATATGCTTTGTGAGTAGTTACGTTTGTTCCTGAGGACATGGGAGAAGTCTTGATGTAAGTAGTCATGTGAATTTGGTATTCGTTCGATATTTTGATGAGATGTATGTTGTCTTTCCTCTAGTGGTGTCATGTGAACGTCGACTACATGACACTTCAACATGGTTTGGGCCTAGAGGAAGGCATTGGGAAGTAATAAGTAGATGATGGGTTGCTAGAGTGACAGAAGCTTAAATCGTAGTTTATGCGTTGCTTCGTAAGGGGCTGATTTGGATCCATATGTTTCATGCTATGGTTAGGTTTACCTTAATACTTCTTTTGTAGTTGCGGATGCTTGCAATAGAGGTTAATCATAAGTGGGATTCTTGTCCAAGTAAGGACATCACCCAAGCACCGGTCCACCCACATACCAAATTATCAAAGTAATGAACATGAATCATATGAACGTGATGAAAACTAGCTTGACGATAATTCCCATGTGTCCTCGGGAGCGCTTTCCTTCATATAAAAGTTTGTCCAGGCTTGTCATTTAATAAAAAAGGATTGGGCCATCTTTCTGCACCTTATTTACTTTTAGTATTATTTACTTGTTATAATATATCTTATCACAAAACTATCTTTAACCGATAAGTTCAGTGCTTGCAGAAAATACGTTACTGAAAACTGCCTAACATTTCCTTCTCCTCCTCGTTGGGTTCTACACTCTTACTTATCGAAAGGACTATGATAGATCCCCTACACTTGTGGGTCATCAAGACTCTTTTCTGGCACCGTTGCCGGGGTGTGAAGCACCTTTGGTAAGTGGAATTTGGTAAGGAAAAATTTATATAGTGTGCTGAAATTTACTGTCACTTGTTACTATGGAACTTAATCCTTTGAGGGGCTTGTTCAGGGTATCTTCACCCCTACTAGTAGAGAAAAGAGTTGCTCCTCAACCTACTGAACATACTGAAAATGTTTGCTTTGAAATTCCTTCGGGTATGATTGAGAAACTGCTAGCTAATCCCTTTACAGGAGATGGAACACTGCATCCCGATTTGCACCTAATCTATGTGGATGAAGTTTGTGGATTATTTAAGCTTGCAGGTATGCCCGAGGATGTTATCAAGAAGAAGGTATTCCCTTTATCTTTGAAGGGAGATGCATTGACATGGTTTAGGCTATGCGATGATATTGGATCATGGAACTACAATCGATTGAAGTTGGAATTTCATCAGAAGTTCTATCCTATGCATCAGGTTCATCGTGATCGTAATTATATATATAAATTTTGGCCTCGTGAAGGAGAAAGTATCGCTCAAGCTTGGGGTAGGCTTAAGTCAATGTTATATTCATGCCCCAATCATGAGCTCTCAAGAGAAATGATCATTCAAAAATTTTATGCTCGGCTTTCTCTCAATAATCGCTCCATGCTCAATACTTCTTGTACTGGTTCTTTTATGATGAAGACTATTGAATTCAAATGGGATTTATTGGAAATAATTAAACGCAACTTTGAAGATTGGGATCTCGACGAAGTTTAGGAGTCAGGTATAACCCCTAAGTTTGATTGTGTTAAATCTTTTATGGATACCGATGTTTTCCGTGAATTTAGCACTAAATATGGACTTGACTCTGAGATAGTAGCTTCTTTCTGTGAATCATTTGCTACTCATGTTGATCTCCCTAAGGAGAAGTGGTTTAAATACCATCCTCACATTGAAGTAAAAGTAGTTGAACCTGTTAAAGTTGAAGAAAAGACTATCACTTATAATGTTGATCCTATTGTTCCTACCGCTTATATTGAGAAACTGCCTTTCCCCGTTAGGATAAAGGATCATGCTAAAGCTTCAACTGTGGTTCGTAAGAGTAATACTAGAACACCTACGCCCTCTGAGCAAATTAAAGTTGAACCTAGTGTTGCTATGGTTAAGGATCTCTTGGTCGATGATATAGATGGGCATGTTATTTACCTCCATGAGGAAGCTGCTAGAATTGCCAAATCCAATACTAGGAATAAACATAGACATGTTGTAGGCATGCCTGTTATTTCTGTAAAAATAGGATACCATTGCTATCATGGTTTATGTGATGTAGGTGCTAGTGCGAGTGTAATACGCATTTCCATATATGAAGAAATTATGCACGATATTGCACCTGCTGAGCTAGAAGGTATTGATGTTACTATTAAGCTTGCCAATAGAGAGACTATTTCACCAATGGGGATTGTTAGAGATGTTGAAGTCTTGTGTGGGAAGGTTAAACACCCAGCTGATTTTCTTGTTCTTGGTTCCTCACAAGATGATTTTTGCCCTATTATATTTGGTAGACCCTTCTTGAACACTTTCAATACTAAGATAGACTGCGAAACAGATATTGTTACTGTTGGATTAGGCGATATGTCTCATGATTTTAATGTTGCTAAATTTCGTAGACAACCCCATGATAAAGAATTGCCTAGTAAGGATGAAATTATTGGTCTTGCTTCTATTGATGTACCTCCTAACGATCCCTTAGAACAATATCTACTAGACCATGAAAATGATATGTATATGAATGAGAGAAGGGAAATAGATGAAATATTCTTTAAATAGGGACCCTTATTGAAACACAACTTGCCTGTTGAAATTCTAGGGGATCCTCCTCCACCCAAGGGTGATCTTGTGTCTGAACTTAAACCATTACCTGATACATTTAAGTATGTTTATCTCGATGAAAAGAAGATATATCCTGTTATTATTAGTGCTAACCTTTCAGAGCAGGAAGAAGAGAAATTATTGAAAACTCTAAAGAAGCACCGTGCTGCTATTGGATATACTCTGGATGATCTTAAGGGCATTAGTCCCAATTTATGACAACACAAGATATAGTTGTAAGAGGACGCGAAACCGATTATCGACCATCAACGATGGTTAAATCCTAAGATGAAAGAAGTGGTAAGGAAGGAAATACTAAAGCTTCTAGAGGCAGGTATAATTTATCCAGTTGCTGATAGCCAGTGGGTAAGTCATGTCCATTGTGTCCCTAAGAAGCGAGGTATTACTATTGTTCGTAATGATAAAGATGAATTGATCCCGCAAAGAATTGTTACAGGTTATAGGATGGTAATTGATTTCCGCAAATTAAATAAATCCACTAAGAAAGATCATTACCCTTTGCCTTTTATTGATCAAATGCTAGAAAGGTTATCCAAACATACTCATTTTTGCTTTCTAGATGGATATTCGGGTTTCTCTCAAATACCTGTGTCAAAAGGGGATCAAGAAAAGACCACTTTGCTTGTCCCTTCGGTACCTTTGCTTATAGACGTATGCCTTTTGGTGTATGTAATGCACCTGCTACCTTTCAAACATGCATGATAGCTATATTCTCTGATTTTTGTGAAAAGATTGTTGAGGTTTTCATGGATGACTTTTCTGTTTACGGAACTTCTTTTGATGATTGCTTGAGCAACCTCGATCGAGTTTTGCAGAGATGTGAAGAAACTAATCTTTTCTTGAATTGGGAAAAGTGCCACTTTATGGTTAATGAAGGCATTGTCTTGGGTCATAAAATTTCTGAAAGAGGTATTGAAGTTGATAAAGCTAAAGTTGATGCTATTGAAAAGATGCCGTGTCCCAAGGACATCAAAGGTATAAGAAGTTTCCTTGGTCATGCCGGGTTTTATAGGAGGTTCATTAAGGACTTATCCAAAATCTCTAAGCCTCTAACTAATCTCTTACAAAAAGATGTACCTTTTGTCTTTGGTGATGATTGTGTAGAAGCATTTGAAATACTTAAGAAAGCATTGATCTCTGCACCTATTGTCCAGCCTCCTGACTGGAATTTACCCTTTGAGATTATGTGTGATGCTAGTGATTATGCTGTAGGTGTTGTTCTAGGACAAAGAGTTGATAAGAAATTGAATGTTATCCAATATGCTAGTAAAACTCTAGACAGTGCCCAGAGAAATTATGCTACTACTCAGAAGGAGGTTTTAGTAGTCGTATTTGCTTGTGATAAGTTTAGACCTTATATTGTTGATTCTAAAGTAACTATTCACACTGATCATGCTTCTATTAAATATCTTATGGAAAAGAAAGACGCTAAACCTAGACTTATTAGATGGGTTCTCCTGCTACAAGAATTTCATTTGCATATTATTGATAGAAAGGGACTTGAGAACCCCGTTGGAGACGACTTGTCCAGGTTAGAGAATATTCTTGATGACCCACTACCTATTGATGATAGCTTTCCTGATGAACATTTAGATGTCATAAATGCTTCTCGTACTGCTCCATGGTATGTTGATTATGCTAATTACATTGTTGCTAAGTTTATACCACCTAGTTTCACATACCGGCAAAAGAAAAAGTTCTTCTATGATTCAAGACATTACTTCTGGGATGACCCACACCTTTATAAAGAAGGAGTAGATGGTATTATTAGACGTCGTGTACCTGAGCATGAACAGGAACAGATCCTACACTAGTGTCACTCCGAAGCTTATGGAGGACACCATGCTAGAGATAGAACTGCACATAAGGTACTGCAATCTGGTTTTTATTGGCCCACTCTCTTCAAGGATGCCCGTAAGTTTGTCTTATCTTATGATGAATGCCAAAGAATTGGTACTATTAGTAGACATCAAGAAATGCCTATGAATCATTCACTTAATATTGAACCATTTGATGTCTGGGGCTTTGATTATATGGGACTGTTTCCTTCCTCTAATGGGTATACACATATTTTAGTTGTTGTTGATTACGTTACTAAGTGGGTAGAAGCTATCACAACTAGAAGTGCTGATCACAACACCTCTATTAAGATGCTTAAAGAAGTTATTTTTCCAAGGTTTGGAGTACCTAGATACTTAATGACTAATGGTGGTTCACACTTCATTCATGGTGCTTTCCATAAAATGCTTGCTAAGTATGATGTAAATCATAGAATTGTATTCCCTTACCACCCACAGTCTAGTGGTCAAGTAGAACTAAGTCACAGAGAGCTGAAATTAATTTTGCAAAAGACTGTTAATAGGTCTAGAAAGAATTGGTCCAAGAAACTTGATGATGCATTATGGGCCTATAGAACTGCGTACAAAAATCCTATGGGTATGTCTCCGTATAAAATGGTTTATGGAAAAGCATGTAACTTAACTCTCGAACTAGAACACTAGGCGTATTGGGATATTAAAGAGCTCAATTAAGATTTCAAACTTGCCGGTGAGAAGAGGTTATTTGATATTTTCTCGCTTGATGAATGGAGAACCCAAGCTTACAAGAATGCCAAACTATTTAAAGAAAAAGTTAAAAGATGGCATGACAAAAGCATACAAAAGCGTGAGTTTAACGTAGGTGATTATGTCTTGCTATACAACTCTCGTTTAAGATTTTTTTGCAGGAAAACTTCTCTCTAAATGGGAAGGTCCTTACGTTATCGAGGAGGCCTATCGTTCCGGTGCCATTAAAATCAACAACTTTGAAGGCACAAATCCGAAGGTGGTGAACGGTCAAAGTATCAAACATTATATCTCACGTAAACCTATAAATGTTGAATCCAATGCTATTGAAACCGTAACCCCGAAGGAATACATAAGGGACACTTTCTAGAATGATTCAGACTTCAAAAAGGAAGAGGTATGTGGTATGGTAAGTAAACCGACTCCAAAACAGTTCTAATGGCAATTTTTCTCCGTTTTGGAATATTTAGAAAAATAGAAAAATAAGAGGCTGTCTGGGAAGGACACGAGGTGTCCACGAGGGTGGAGGGTGCGCCCTACCCCCTGGGCATGCCCCCTACCTCGTGGGCACCTCGTGTGCTTCCCGGACTCTGTTTTCCTGCACGTTACTTCTTTTGGTCATTAAAAATTCACTATATATTCTCCCGAAGGTTTTGACCACCGTATCACACAAAAATTCTCTGTTTTTGTTTCGAGTTGTTTCTGTCGCAGATAAGAACAAGATGTCTTCTCAGGAGTCAGTTGGAGAGAGTCGGATGTCTCATCCAACACTTGGCCCAGGAGCAAATATCGATGCTGACCACTTTGGTCCATCAATGGAGGAAGAGATGGAGGCTGACTTGAAGAGGATAGATGCCATGGAGGAAGATCAAGAAGTTACTTCATGGTTTCGAGTGGGATTCGAGCTCAGCTATCCCAAACTCAGTCATCCGCACTAATGACAGGTTTCTTTCTTTTGAAAATATGAAAAAGAGTGTTACTTGTTCTCTCGCAGCTATGCAACATCCTTGGGTGAAAGGAGCTTTAGCCGTCACGGGCAAGCTCCGCAAGACAATTATGGACCTTAAGCAACAAGTTAACAAGCTCGACGAGGAGAATCGTATCCTGAGGGGTATCATCGCCAAGAATATGACATCACCACCTTCGAAGACGGAGACATAATCACATGGGTATGGGCACTCCCCTTGGCAACTGCCAAGCTTGGGGGAGGTGCCCGGTATCATATCACCATCACACTCCTATCTTTACCGTTTTTCTTAGTTTGATCCTTTTGGTAATATCTTGACTAGTAGAATAAAGTTTAGTATGATCTAGTTGTGAGCTTTGCTTTATGATCTTTATCTTTGTAATCGAGCCCGTGAGCTATATATAATAAATGTTAGTTTTGAGTCAAGGGCTTGATTTTCTCGCTATGATCACGAGTGAACAAAAGAAAATATAAAAAGTATCAAAGAGATCATATTGATCTTATGGAAGGTAATGACTTCACATATGAAGAGTATGAAGAATAAAAGTTGTTGAGAGTTGACAAATAAAGTTTTGGTCATCGTTGCAATTAATAGGAAGTAATAAAGAAAGAGAAGTTTTCACATACAAATATACTATCTTGGACATCTTGTATGATTGTGAGCACTCATTAAAATATGACATGCTAAAGAGTTGATGTTGGACAAGGAAGACAACATAATGGGTTATGTTTTCTTATATCCGAAATAAAGTATATTGTCATGGATCATCCAACATGTTGAGCTTGCCTTTCCCCCTCATGCTAGCCAAAACTCCTCGCACCAAGTAGAGATAGTACTTGTGCTTCCATACATCCTTAAACCCAGTTTTGCCATGAGAGTCCACCATACCTACCTATGGATTGAGAAAGATCCTTCCAAGTAAGTTGTCATGTTGCAAACTCGCTAAAATATGTTTGATTTATTAGTGTGAAGGAAATTAGCTTTATACGATCTTGTGATATTGAAGTAATAAAAGCGACGGACTGCATAATAAAGTTCCTTATCACAAGTGGCAATATAAAGTGACGTTCTTCTATGCTAAGACTTTATGCATCCAACCATAAAATCACATGACAACCTCTGCTTCCCTCTGCGAAGGGCCTATCTATTATTCTTGCCTTATAAGAGTCAAGGTGAAATTCACCTTTCCTTTTTACATTTTATCCTTTGGCAAGCACATTGTGTTGGAAAGAGAAGTTTTCACATACAAATTTACTATCTTGGACATCTTTTATGATTGTCAGCACTCATTTAAATATGACATGCTAAAGAGTTGATGTTGGACAAGGAAGACAACATAATGGGTTATGTCTTCTTATATCCGAAATAAAGTATATTGCCATGGATCATCCAACATGTTGAGCTTGCCTTTCCCCCTCATGCTAGCCAAACTCCTTGCACCAAGTAGAGATACTACTTGGGCTTCCATACATCCTTTAACCCAGTTTTGCCATGAGTGTCCATCATACCTACCTATGGATTGAGTAAGATCCTTCAAGTAAGTTTTCATTGTTGCAACTCTCTAAAATATGTATGATCTATTAGTGAGGAGAAAATAAGCTTTATACGATCTTGTGATATGGAAGTAATAAACGTGACCGACTGCATAATAAAGGTCCCTATCACAAGTGGCAATATAAAGTGACGTTCTTTTGTGCTAAGATTTTGTACATCCAACCATAAAAGCACATGACAACCTCTGCTTCCCTCTGCGAAGGGCTTATCTATTGTTCTTACCTTATAAGAGTCAAGGTGATCTTCACCTTTCCTTTTTACATTTTATCCTTTGGCAAGAACATTGTGTTGGAAAGATCCTGACATATATACCCAGTTGGATGTAAGTTATCATGATCTATTACTGTTGACATTACCCTTGAGGTAAAAGGTTGGGAGGCAACACTATAAGCCCCTATCTTTCTCTGTGTCCGATTAAAACTCCATACCCATAAATATTGCGTGAGTGTGAGCAAATTGTGAAAGACTAAATGATAGTTGAGTATGTGGACTTGCTGAAAAGCTCTTATTTTGACTCTCTCTGATGTTACGATAAATTGCAATTTCTTCAGTGACCGAGATCATTGTTTGTTAGTTTTCAATGAAGTTTCTGATTCACACTTGACATTGTGAATAGATTGTTACTATAGCATAAGAGTCATATGACAATATATATATATATATATATATATATATATATATTGTATATATGTATATATATATATGCGTTGTTGTTATAAGATTGATCACGATGCCTTCATGTCCATATTTTATTATTATCGACACCTCTATCTCTAAACACGTGGACATATTTTTCGATATTGGCTTTCGCTTGAGGACAAGCGAGGTCTAAGCTTGGGGGAGTTGATACGTCCATTTTGCATCATGCTTTTCTGTTGATATTTATTGCACTATGGGCTGTTATTACACGTTATGTCACAATATTTATGCCTTTTCTCTCTTATTTTACAAGGTTTACATGAAGAGGGAGAATGCTGGCAGCTGTAATTCTGGGCTGGAAAAGGAGCAAACATTGGAGACCCATTCTGCACAACTCAAAAAGCTCCGAAACTCCATGAAACTCTGTTTCAAAAAATATAAAAAATATCTGGCGAAAGAGATACGAGAGGGGGGCCACCCACTGTCCACGAGGGTGCGGGGCGCCCCCCTGGGAGCGCCCCTGCCTCGTGGGCCACCTGGTGACTCCCCGATGCCCATCTTCTCCTATATAAGGTGTTTTGACCTAGAAAAAATCAGACGGAGGCTTTCGGGACGAAGCACCGCCGTCTCGAGGCGGAACCTTGGCGTAACCAATCTAGGGCTCCGACGGAGCTGTTCTGCCGGGGATACTTCCCTCCGGTCGGCGGGAATCATCACCATCAGCATCACCAACAACTCTCCCAACTTGGGGAGGGTTATCTTCATCAACATCTTCACCAGCACCATCTCCTCTCAAACCCTAGTTCATCTCTTGTATCCAATCTTTGTATCTAAACCTCAGATTGGTACATGTAGGTTGCTAGTAGTGTTGATTACTCCTTGTAGTTGATGCTAGTTGGTTTACTTGGTGGAAGATCATATGTTCAGATCCATTATGCACATTAATACCCCTTTGATTATGAACATGAATATGCTTTGTGAGTAGTTACATTTGTTCCTGAGGACATGGGAGAAGTCTTGTTGTAAGTAGTCATGTGAATTTGGTATTCGTTCGATATTTTGATGAGATGTATGTTGTCTTTCCTCTAGTGGTGTCATGTGAATGTTGACTACATGAAACTTCAATGGGCCTAGAGGAAGGCATTGGGAAGTAATAAGTAGATGATGGGTTGCTAGAGTGACAAAAGCTTAAACCCTAGTTTATCCGTTGCTTCGTAAGGGGCTGATTTGGATCCATATGTTTCATGATATGGTTAGGTTTACCTTAATACTTCTTTTGTAGTTGCAGATGCTTGTCCAAGTAAGGGCAGCACCCAAGCACCGGTCCACCCACATACCAAATTATCAAAGTAACAAACGCGAATCATATGAACGTGATGAAAACTAGCTTGACGATAATTCCCATGTGTCCTCGGGAGCGCTTTCCTTCATATAAGAGTTTGTCCATGCTTTTCCTTTGCTACAAAAAGGATTGGGCCATCTTGCAGCACCTTATTTACTTTTACTATTATTTACTTGTTACCAATTATCTTATCACAAAACTATTTGTTACCGGTAATTTCAGTGCTTGCAGAAAATACCTTACTGAAAACTGCCTATCATTTCCTTCTGCTCCTCGTTGGGTTCGACACTCTTACTTATCGAAAGGACTACGATAGATCCCCTACACTGGTGGGTCATCAATATAGTGTCTCTATTAGCTAGTTTAGTATAGTGACATCAATGTCTTCTATCTTTGCGGGTGCTATGTCATTCATAATTTCTTGGTATGAAGAGTAAGGAAAAGCACTCACGCTAGCACCTATGTCACATAAACCATGATAGCAGTGATCTCCTATTTTGACCGAGACAACGGGCATGCCAACAATAGGTGTGTGTTTATCCTTTTTATCAGGCTTGGCAATTCTAGCATCTTCTTCATTAAAGCAAATAACGGACCCATCTACATTTTCTTCCAAGAGATCTTTGACCATAGCAATATTAGTTTCTACTTTAATTTGTTCATCTGGTTTAGGTGTTCTGATATAACTTTTGTTAACCACAGTTGAAACTTTAGCATGTTCCTTTATCCTAACAGGGAAAGGTGGTTTCTCAATGTAAGCGGTAGGAACAACTGGATCAAAATTATAAAGTATAGTTTCTTCTTAAACTGGTACCGGTTCTTTAATTTCTTCTTTAATAGGTGGGTGATATTTAAGCCGCTTCTCTTTAGGGAGATCGACATGAGTAGCAAAATATTCACAAAAGGAGGCTACCATCTTAGAGTCAAGTCCATATTTAGTGCTAAACTTCGAAAAGGCATTGGTATTCATAAAAGATTTAACACAATCATACTTAAGCTTAATACCTGACTCTTTACCTTCGTCTTTAGAGTTGCGTTTAACTCTTTCCAAAAGATCCCACTGGAATTCAATAGTTTTCTTCATAAAATAACTAGCACAAGAAGTATCAAGCATGTATTGATCATTACGAGAAAGCCGAGCATAAAAATTATGAATAATAATTTCTCTTGAGAGCTCATGATTGGGGCATGAATATAACATTGACTTAAGCCTCCCCCAAGCTTGAGCGGTACTTTCTCCTACAAGAGGCCAAAAATTATATATGTAATTCCGATCACGATGAACTAGATGCATGTGATAATTTTTTGGTGAAACTCCATTTTCAATCGGTTCCAGTTCCAAGATCCAATACCATCACATAGCATGTACCATGCTAATGCTTTTCCCTTGAAAGATAAAGGAAAAACCTTCATCATAACTTGATCTCCGGGTAGACTTGCAAGCTTAAACAATCCACAAATTTGTTCCACATATATCAGGTGCATATCACGATGTTTGGTTCCAGCTCCTGCATAAGGATTAGCTAGCAGTTGTTCTATCATACCCGAAGGGATTTCCTATTCAATATTTTAAGTAGGTGCAGCGGGTTGAGGGGTTGCTAATTGTGGTTCCGGTCGAGGTGAAGATACCCCGAACAAACCCCTCAAAGGATTGTTCTCCATAGTAACAAGTGACAATAAATTTCAGCACACTATATGAATGTTTCCTTACCAATTTCCACTTACCAGAAGCGCTTCACTCCACGGCAATGGCGCTAGAAAATTTCCTTGATGACCCACAATTATAGGGGATCAATTGTAGGTCTTTTCGACAAGTAAGAGTATCGAACCCAAGAGGAGCAGAAGAAAATGACAAGTGTTTTTCAGTAATGTAATGTCTGCAAGTGCTGAAATTGTAAGTAGCAGAGTAGTTTGATAGCAAGATAATTTTGTAATGAGCAAGTAACGATAGTAGTAGCAAAAGTGCAGAAAGATAGCCCAATCCGTTTGAGGCAAAGGACAGGCCAAAACGGTCTCTTATAATAAGCAAAGCATTGTTGAGGGTACATGGGAATTTCATCTAGTCACTTTCATCATGTTGGTTCAATTCGTGTTCGCTACTTTGATAATTTGATATGTGGGTGGATCGGTGCTTAGGTGTTGTTCTTACTTGAACAAACCTCCTACTTATGATTAACCCTCCCGCAAGCATCCGCAACTAAGAGAAAAGTATTAAGAATAAATTCTAACCATAGCATTAAACTTTTGGATCCAATCGGTCCCTTACGAAATAGTGCATAAACTGGGTTTAAGCTTATGTCACTCTCGCAACCCACCATATAATTACTACTCCACAATGCATTCCCTTAGGCCCAAATATGGTGAGGTTTCATGTAGTCGATGTTCACATGACACCACTGAGGGGATCACAACATACATACTACCAAAATATCGAACACATATCAAATTCACATGATTACTTGCAAAATGATTTCTCCCGTGACCTCAAGAACAAAGGTAACTACTCACAAGTTATGAACATGCTCAAGATTAGAGGGGTATTAAATAGCATAATGGATCTGAACATATAATCTTCCACCAAATAAACCATATAGTAATCAACTACATGATGTAATTAACACTACTAGTCACCCACAAGCAACAATCTATAGTTCCGGAAACAAGATTGAACACAAGAGATGAACTAGGGTTTGAGATGAGATGGTGTTGTTGAAGATGTTGAGGAAGATAGCCCTCCCCAAGATGGGAGAGTTGTTGGTGATGATGATGATGATGATGATGATTTCCCCCTCCGGGAGGGAAGTTCCCCCGGCGGAATCGCTCCGCCGGAGGACAAAAGTGCTCCTGCCCAAGTTCCGCCTCGAGATGGCGGTGCTCCATCCCGAAAGTCTCTTCCTTATTTTTTCTAGGTCAGAAGGGTTTATATACCAAAAGATGGGCACCGAAGGTGGGCCTGGGTGAGCACAACCCACCAGGGCGCGCCTAGGGTCCCTGGCGCACCCAGGTGGGTTGTGCCCACCTGATGGGGCCCCTCTGGTACTTCTTTACTCCAATATTCTCAAATAATTCATAAAAACTCTCCATGGATTTTCAACTTGTTTGGAGTTGTGCAGAATAGGTGGCCTGACGTAGCTTTTTCAGGTCCACATTTCCAGCTGCCGGAATTCTCCCTCTTGGTGCATACCTTGCAAATTATGAGAGAAAAGACATTAGAATTACTTCAAAAAGCATTATTATGCATAATAATAACATAAATAACAGCAAGAAAACATGATGCAAAATGGACGTATCACCGCATCCGTCCATACAAAGTTGTCCGTGCGCCTGAGCAGTCTATAGAGTGGTAATGCTTTTTCTCCTAGTCTGGAGATGATGCGACTTAAGGCCGCTACACACCCTGCTAGCTTTTGGACCAGTTTTAGATCGGTTGGTGTAGACAACTGTGACAAAGCTCAAATTTTAGCTGGGTTTGCTTCAATTCCTCTATGGGAGACAATGAACCCCAATAGTTTTCTGGCTGGGACGCCGAAGACTCATTTTTTCCGGATTGAGTCGTATGTCATATGTTCGGAGGTTGTTGAACGTGAGGTGGAGATCGTCCACCAGAGATTCGACGTGCTTAGTCTAGATTACTGTGTCGTCCACGTATGCCTCCACTGTCTTGCTAGTTTGTTTCTCTAAGCATGTTCGAGTCATGCGTTGATACGTGGCATCAGCGATTTTGAGCCCAAAAGGCATGGTGTTGAAGTAGAAAGGCCCATACAGAGTGATAAACGCCGTTGCGGCCTGGTCAGATTCCTTCATTTTTATCTGATGGTATCTAGAGTAAGTGTCGAGGAAGCATAGTGAGTCATGTCCTGCTGTCGCATCAATGATCTGATCGATGTGGGGCAATGGAAAAGGATCCTTAGGGCAAGCCTTGTTTAAGTCTTTGAAATTGACACAAAGGCACCAGGATTTATCCTTCTTCAGCACCATGACCAAATTGGCTAGCCAATCCGGGTGTTTAATATCTCTGATGAACCCGGCTTCAAGTAATTTGGCCAACCCCTCCCCCATAGCTTGTCTTTTGGGTTTGGAAAATCGTCGCAGTGATTGCTTGACCGGTTTGAACCCCTTGATGATGTTGAGGCTGTGTTCGGCCAGCCTGCAGGGGATCCCAGGCATGTCTGAAGGATGCCAAGCGAATATATCCTAGTTTTCACGCAGGAATGCGCGCAAAGCGGTGTCTACCATCCGGTCCAGCTGCGGTCCAATGGATGTCGTCTTATTAGGGTCCGTCGTATGTACCTGAAATTTAACAATTTCATCTGCTGGCTTGAAGGAGGTAGATTTAGATCTTTTATCGAGGACCACATCGTCCTTGTCCATCGTGGATCGGAACGTGGTTAATTCTTCGGCCGCGAAGGCTTCAGATAGTGCCTCAAGGGCCAAAGATGCGGTATTGTTTCCGGCACGGAGTGCTTTGTCCGGATCACTTCTGACTGTGATTAAGCAATTGGGCCCTAGCATTTTAAGCTTCATGTACCCGTAATGGGGTATGGCTTGACGCGTGAGGAAGTGTCTCGTCCTAGAAGGGTGTGGTATCCGCTATTGAACGGGACAATGTGAAAGAGCAGCTCTTCTGACCTGTAGTTTTCAGGCGTGCCGAATACTACGTCAAATTTAATACTTCCCAAACATCGGGCTTCCCGGCTGGGGATAATTCCTCGAAAGGTTGTGTTACTTTGCTCAACGCGGGATTTATCGACCTGCATTTTATCGTGAGTGTCCTCGTATATGAGGTTAAGTCCTCTGCCGCCGTCCATGAGCACTTTAGTAAGGAGAAAGCCGTCTACTATTGGGTTTATTACAAGATCGGCTGGTTCATCATTAGTGGTGAAGGTAATTAACCCATTGTTCCATGGGATCACCGTGGTTATTTGGTGGACTTCGACGAGTTCGCGAAGTGCTCTCTTACGCTGTTTATTTGAAGAGAAGGTCTTGAAGACCGTGAGGATATAAAGATCGTCCTCCTCTGGAGTTGCGGTGGTGAGGATGGCTTTGCCACTTTTAGCTACCTGCCGGAGTAGCCAACATGCTCGAAGGCTGTGAGTTGGGATCGTGCCAGAGGATCTTGCTGACGGGATTATGATCGGATGTCCTGCTAGGTCTCCCCCCTATAGTGTTCGAAATTCACAAAGTCGCCTGCATTGACGACTCGGGCCCGGGGGGATCTGAGCGCTCCTCGGGCTCGAAAGATGTGGAGTCCCGCCCAAAGGAAGGGTATTCGGCTCAAAGGGTTCGGAGAGCCAAACACAGTTGATCTCCGATTCGAGAGGTGAAGTGTTTTTGGCTCGTTCCTCTACGACCGTGATAGCCCACAAGTGTAGGGGATCAGTTGTAGCCTCTTTCGATAAGTAAGAGTGTCGAACCCAACGAGGAGCTAAAGGCAAAACAAATATTCCCTCAAGTTCTAGCGACCACCGATACAACTCTGTGCACGCCTGACGTTTACTTTACCTAGAACAAGTATGAAACTAGAAGTGCTTTGTAGTTTTTGTGGGATAGGTTTGCAAGAATATAAAGAACACGTAAATAAAACTAGGGGCTGTTAAGATAAAGAAACAATAAAGTTAATATAGCGAGTGTGGAAAAGTGGTGGTAGGAGTTATGAAATTGCCCCTAAGCAATTGACTACGTTACTAGACCGATAGCAAGTTTTATGTGGGAGAGGCCACTGCTAGCATGTCATCCCTTACTTGGCATTCTATGCACTTATGATTGGAACTATTAGCAAGCATCCGCAACTACAAACGTTCATTAAGGTAAAACCCAACCATAGCATTAAGATATATTGGTTCCCCTTCAATCCCGTATGCATCAATTTCTACGCTAGGTTGAGGCTTCTGTCACTCTTGCCCTCCAATATGTAGTCCTATCAACTAAAACTAACCCTATGGTGTGATCCACGCGCGCGTGCATATGATGGGCACCAAAGGACATCAACATAACCAGAAGCAATTTAAATCAATCATATCAATTCACCAAACACCGATAGGACAACGATAATCTACTGAGACATCATACGATGGCAACACATCATTGGATAATAATATGAAGCATAAAGCAACATGTTCAAGTAGAGGGTACAACGGTTTGCGGGAGAGTGGACTGCTGTAGATAGATGGGGGAAGGTTATGGAGATGTTGGTGAAGATGACGGGGGTGTTGTTGTAGATCGTCGTCACACAATGATGGCCCCGGTGGCACTCCGGTGCCACCGGAAGCGAGGGGGAGAGAGCCCCCCTCCTTCTTCTTCTTCCTTGTCCTTCTCCCTAGATGGGAGAAGGGTTTCCCCTCTGGTCCATGGTCTCCATGGCGTGGGAGGGGCGAGAGCCCCTCCGAGATTGGATCTCTCTCTCTCTCTCTCTCTCTCTCTCTCTCTCTCTCTCTCTGTGTGTTTCTGCGTTCCCAGATTCTGTCCCTTCACCGTTTCTTATATTCCCGGAGATCCGTAACTCCGGTTGGGCTGATTTTTTGATACAATTTTTATCCGGATATTAGCTTTCTTGCGGCGAAAGAAGGTCATCTACCGCCTTACGGTGTGGCCACAAGGGCCCAGGGCGCGCCTGCCCCTGGTGGGCGCGCCCCCTGCCTCGTGGCCAACTCGGGCATCGTCTCATGTTGGTTTTGCTTCCCAAAATTCTCATATATTCAAAAAAAAATCTCCGTCCATTTTTATTCCGTTTGGACTCTGTTTGATATGGATATTCTATGAAACAAAAAACATGCAACAAATAGGAACTGGCACTAGGCACTGGATCAATATGTTAGTCCCAAAAAATAGTATAAAAAGTCACCAAAAGTATATGAAAGTTGTAGAATATTGGCATGGAACAATAAAAAATTATAGATATGACAGAGACGTATCAGCATCCCCAAGCTTAATTACTCCTCGTCCTCGAGTAGGTAAATAATAAACAAGATATTTTTTGATGTGGAATGCTACCTAGCGTAATCTTGATCATGTAATCTAATCATGGCATGAATATTAAGACACGAGTGATTCAAAGCGATAGTCTATCATTTGACATAAACGAATTTAATACTCGGGCATCCCAACAAACAATCAAGTCTTTCAAAATATCAATGCTAAAGAATGTTATCCCTACAAAATCATATAGTCTTTTATGCTCCCTTTCATGCCTATCCCGGTGTCAGCCAAGCAATTGTTTTCATACTTTACTTTTTCGAACCTTTTCAACTCTTCACGCAATACATGAGCGTGAGCCATGGACATAGCACTATGGGTGGAATAGATGGTGGTAGTAGACAAAAGGAGGGAAAAAGTATCACATCAACTAGGCGTATCAATGGGCTATGGAGATGTCCATCAATAGATATCAATGTGCCATGTAACGGATGCACTAGAGCTATAAGTGTATGAAATCTCAAAAGAAAACTAGTGGGTGTGCATCAACTTGCTTGCTCATGAAGACCTAGGGCATTTGAGGAAGCCCATCGTTGGAATATACAAGCCAAGTTCTATAACGAAAAATTCCCACTGGTATATGGAAGTGACAAAATAAAAGACTCTCTATTATGAAGATCATGGTGCTACTTTGAAGCACAAGTGTGGAAAAAGATAGTAGCATTGTCCCCTTTTTCTCTTTCTTTTTTTCTTTTTTTGGGCCTTCCTTTTTATATTTGGCCTTTCTTCTTCTTTTCTTTTTTCTTTTTTTGGCCTTTTTTCGGGACAATGCTCTAATATTGATGATCATCACACTTTTATTTACTTACAACTCGATACTAGAACAAAGTATGACTCTATATGAATGCCTCCGGTGGTGTACCGGGATGTGCAATGATCTAGCGTAGCAATGAAATCAAAAAACAGACAATCCATGAAAACATCATGCTTGCTATCTTACGATCATGCAAGGCAATATGACAATGATGGTGCGTGTCATAATAAACGAAACGGTGGAGTTACTTGGCAATATATCTCGGAATGGCTATGGAAATGCCATGATAGGTAGGTATGGTGGTTGTTTTGAGGAAGGAATATGGTGGGTGTATGGTATCAGCGAAAGTTGCGCGGTACAAGAGAGGCTAGCAATGGTGGAAGGGTGAGAGTGCGTATAATCCATGGACTCAACATTAGTCATAAAAAACTCACATACTTATTGAGAAAAATCTATTATCCCTCGAAGCAAAAATACTACGATGGATGTTCCTAGGGGGGAGGTTGGTACGAGTTAACCATCGCGCGCCCCCAACCTTCACGCAAAGATAAACAATCAAAATACAATGCGCGCCAATTTGGTTACATAGTTCAGAGACCATACATGCATGCTTCGGGAATCACAAACCTTAACACCAATATTTTTAGTAAACCATAATTATTCACTAGTTCCTCCCACATATTAGCATCTCTATATCGCAAAACTATTGCAAGGAATCAAACATATCATATTCAGCGGTCTACAAGTTTATGTAGGATTTTAAGACTAACCATGTGAATGACCAATTCCTGTCAACTCTCTAAATAGATATAAGTGAAGCAAGAGAGTTTTGATTCTTTCTACAAAAGATATTCCCACGCTCTAACAAATATAAGTGAAGCAAAAGAGCATTCTTCAAATGGCGGTTTTCTATGTGAAGAGAAACAGGTAATCCAAACTTCAAATGATATAAGTGAAGCACATGAAGCATTCTATAAAGCCATACTCAAAAGATATAAGTGACGTGCAAAGAGCATTCTATAAATCAACCAAGGACTATCTCATACCAGCATGGTGCATTTAATACAAGAAAAATAAAAAGCACACGACGCTCCAAGAGTTTACGCATATCATGTGAACGAAACGAATCCGAAAACATATCGATACTTGTTGAAGATAGATGGGATGCCTTCCGGGGCATACCCAAGCTTAGACGCTTGAGCCTCCTAGAATATTTACTTGGGGTGTCTCGGGCATCCCCAAGCTTGAGCTCTTGCCTTTCCTCCTTCTCCTCGCATCGAGACCTCCTCGATCTTCGAACACTTCATCCACACAAAACTTAACTGAACTTTTAGTGGCGGGGTTAGTGCATATGATCAATAAAATCCCATCATGTACTGCTCTAACATTATTGTATAATTATAAACAAACATTACCCACTGTATGCTGTCATAATTCTATGGCCCCAAGTCAAGGAGGCATCAACAAGAATTCAAAGATATGCAAATAATGAAGCTATAACAGCAATCTGTGAAAACAGGACAGTCTGTAGTAATCTGAACATTAACCATACTTCTGTAACTCTAAAAATTCTGGAACAATTAGGAAAAATCAACAATTTGTATTGCAAGACTTTGCATAAAGTTTCAGATCCTTTCGACGTTCCAGTAAAAAATGTAAAATCGCGCACTATAGACAACGTTTATGTTTTTGCACCGCACAAACCAACAAGCAGTTTAATCACCCTAAAGGAAACTCTTGGCACATTATTTTTATAATACAATGGAATTGTACAAGGGGATAATTATTTTTATTGAAAAGTTTCTGTAATTCAAGATTTGCAAAGTTTCCATGGGCATGAACAAAGTTCAAGGAGCTCCCCCATTTCAACGGTGCTCATCCTTCTTACTTTCACTTTTCTTTTTGAAAAAGTTTTAGGCTCCCCTCTTTATTTTTTTATTTTTAAACTTTATAAAAGCACTCAATAGAAATAAATGACTCTCTAAAACTTTCGGGTTGTCTCCCTGGAAGCGCTTTCTTTAATGCCATTAAGCTAGGCATATAGTGCTCAAGTAATGGATCCACTCGGATCCCAAGGTATATTAGAGCCAATTTTAATTAGCAATGATTTGGCATTTAGTAGTGAGCACAAGGTGATACGTGTCATGCAAAAAGGAAGTCTAACTCTCTTCCTATGCATAGGCATGTCATACAAGAATAATTCATGCACATCAAGTAAAGGCCAATGCATAGTATAAGCAGATTCTTGCAATTTTATCATGTTGGAAACATAGAGAGGCGGAGATGTAGTTCCTCTCATAATAATTGCAAGTAGGAGCAGCAAGCACATGCATATTATATTCATCAAAATCATCAAGTGTAACAGAAAAAGGCAACCCATCAATATAATCCTCAATATGTTCAAACTTCTCTGATATAGTGTTTTTGGAGAATTCAAAAAGATAATAGGACTATCATGTGTGGGTGCAATAGCAACTATCTCATGTGTAACATAAGGAACCATAGCAAGTTCATCTCCATAGGCATAATTCATATTGGCATCTTGGCCACAAGCATAGCAAGCATCATCAAAAAGGGATATTTCAAAAGAATCCAAGGGATCATAGCAATCACCCTTCGGTAAGCACGGAGGGAAATTAAACAATGTATGAGATAAAGAGTTACTCTCTCATTAGAAGGTGGGCACGGGTGATCAATCCGCTCTTCCTCCTTTTGTTCTTCGCTCTCCACCTCACCTTTTTCATCCAATGAGCTCACAATGTCATTAATTTCTTCTTCCATAGACTCCTGCAAAATATTAGTCTCTTCTTGGACAGCGGAGGAGTCCTCAATATATGGTTTAACATAGGCATTAGAAGCATAATTATCATAACAATATTTAAATATGGAAAAAAATTCAGATTTGTAAAGAGTAGCATCATACTTTTCAATCAAAGAAGCAATTTCATAAGCACCCTTAAAAGCAACAAATTCTTCAATTTGTTGAACATCATAGTAACTATAAACACCCTTAGCATACGAAGATATGATTCTATTATCACTAAACTCACATTGGTAGGAAAGGTGTTTCTTAGGGTCTTCAGAACAACAAGTAAAGTCATATATTTCACATAAATTCCAAGCATAGCATTGCAAACGATGAATTTGATCCAGTAAAAGTTTCCCTTCTTGAGATAAACAGTGTCTCACATAACAAGCATGCTCATCTAAAGATTTGCCCTCAACTAAGCTCGTTGGGGTTTCAGCATGAGCACATAGGGATCGAAGATGATCCATGTAAAAAGCTTCAGGAGTGTGATATATTTTGAGTGGTTCTTCAGCCATTGGTTCAATAGGTACCACTAATTTTTTTGGTATTTTGCGTTTCCTACTCATAACTAAAGATAGAGAACAACTTAGAATAGCAAATAAAATCTACTTAGTGATAAAGCAAACAAGCACACACGAGAATATTCACCCCACGCTATTGCTCCCCAGCAACGGCGCCAGAAAAAGGTCATGATAACCCACAAGTGTAGGGGATCAGTTGTAGCCTCTTTCGATAAGTAAGAGTGTCGAACCCAACGAGGAGCTAAAGGGAGAACAAATATTCCCTCAAGTTCTATCGACCACCGATACAACTCTACGCACTCTTGACGTTTACTTTACCTAGAACAAGTATGAAACTAGAAGTACATTGTAGTTTTTGTGGGATAGTTTTGCAAGAATATAAAGAACACATAAATAAAACTAGGGGCGGTTAAGATAAAGAAACAATAAAGTTAATATAGTGAGTGTGGAAAAGTATTGGTAGGAGTTGTGAAATTGCCCCTAAGCAATTGACTACGTTACTAGACCGATAGCAAGTTTTATGTGGGAGAGGCCACTGCTAGCATGTCATCCCTTACTTGGAATTCTATGCACTTATGATTGGAACTATTAGCAAGCATCCGCAACTACTAGCATTCATTAAGGTAAAACCCAACCATAGCATTAAGATATATTGGTTCCCCTTCAATCCCGTATGCATCAATTTCTACGCTAGGTCGAAGCTTCTATCACTCTTGCCCTCCAATACATAGTCCTATCAACATACAACTAACCCTATGGTGTGATCCACGCGCGCGCTCATATGATGGGCACCAAAGGACAGCAACATAACCACAAGCAATTTAAATCAATCATTGCAATTCACCAATCACTGATAGGACAATGATAATCTACTCAGACATCATAGGATGGCAACACATCATTGGATAATAATATGAGGCATAAAGAACCATGTTCAAGTAGAGGGTACAGCGGGTTGCGGGAGAGTGGACCACTGTAGATAGATGGGGGAAGGTGATGGAGATGTTGGTGAAGATGACGGAGGTGTTGGTGTAGATCGCCGTCACATGATGATGGCCCCAGTGTCACTCCGGTGCCACCGGAAGCGAGGGGGAGAGAGCCCCCTCCTTCTTCTTCTTCCTTGTCCTTCTCCCTAGATGGGAGAAGGGTTTCCCCTCGGGTCCAGGGTCTCCATGGCGTGGGAGGGGCGAGAGCCCCTCCGAGATTGGATCTGTCTCTCTGTCTCTCTCTGTTTCTGCGTTCCCAGATTCTGTTCCTGGACCGTTTCTTATATTCCCGGATATCCGTAACTCCGATTGGGCTGATTTTTTGACACGATTTATATCCGGATATTAGCTTTCTTGCGGCGAACGAAGGGCATCAACCGCCTTACGGTGTGGCCATGAGGGCCCAGGGCGCGCCTGCCCCTGGTGGGCGCGCCCCCCTGCCTCGTGGCCCACTCGGGCATCGTCTCATGTTGGTTTTGCTTCCCAAAATTCTCATATATTCCAAAAAAAATCTCCGTCCGTTTTTATTCCGTTTAGACTCCGTTTGATATGGATATTCTGCGAAACAAAAAACATGCAACAAACATGAACTGGCATTGGGCACTGGATCAATATGTTAGTCCCAAAAAATAGTATAAAAAGTTGCCAACAGTATATGAAAGTGGTAGAATATTGTCATGGAACAATCAAAAATTATAGATACGATGGAGACGTATCAGGCCGCCACCAGATGAGTGATCTGGGAGGAATTGTCTTCCCCTTGGTATGGTTTAGGCCCGATCCAATCATTGGCCATGGTGAGCCCTAGGGTGGCAATGCGATCTAGCAGCTTGTTCAAGAACAAGCATCCGCCGGATCCTCCCTTTCAGAGTGTTCGAGGCTGATGTAGGAGTGATGCTTGGTTACCGCAGGGGACGTGGTCGGCTTAATGGCCATGCGAGCGCATATGGTGAACCCGCCGAGCTGGAGGACCTGACCAAAAGTCATGCTTTTCCCGGAGGTGATGTCGTCGTTGATGATGAGGTGAGCCACAGTTCACTTCTCGCGACTACCCAGCGGAGCTCTCAATGAAAGCACCATTGTCGGTGTCAAAACTGGCAGATCTCGGGTAGGGGGCCGAAGCTGCGTATCTAAGGATCGGTGGTAGCAGGGGGAGACAAGGACACGATGTTTACCTAGGTTCAGACCCTCTCGATGGAGGTAATACCCTACTTCCTGCTTGATTGATCTTGATGGATATGGAGATTACAAGAGTTGATCTACCTCGAGATCGTAATGGCTAAACCCTAGATTTCTAGGCTACGATTGTAGTGTTAGCCTCTACAGACTAAACCTTTGTCTTATATATACACCGAAGGGGGCCTAGGGTTGTACAAAGTTGACTTGAAGAGGAAGGAATCATTACATCCGGATATCAAATTTGCCTTTCTACAACATAGGAGTCCTACCCGGATATAGGGGATGGTCTTCTGCTTAATCTTCACGGCCCATCAGTCCGGCCCACCACCAGTAGTTCGGACACCCGAGGACCCCCAAATCTTGAATTCTCTCACTTGTGATGATGAGAATAATTACAGATCTGAGTTCCTGATGTTTGAGGTGGTCAGAATCAAGAGTCCTTATCATGCTCTCTTTGGGAGGCGACTTATGCTCGTTTTATGGCACGCCCCTGCTATGTGTATCTCAAGCTCAAGATGCCTAAACCCAAGGGTACCATCATGGGCGATGGCAACAGGAAAATCACTCATGAGTGTGAAGAGGGGGACGCAGCTTACGCTGAATCAGCTTGTGCAGCGGAGTGATGTCTACTACACAACCTTCTTCTTGTAGAAGTTGTTGGGCCTCCAAGTGCAGAGGTTTGTAGGACAGTAGCAAATTTCCCTCAAGTGGATGACCTAAGGTTTATCAATCCATGGGAGGCATAGGATGAAAATGGTCTCTCTCAAACAAACCTGCAACCAAATAACAAAGAGTCTCTTGTGTCCCCAACACACCCAATACAATGGTAAATTGTATAGGTGCACTAGTTCGGTGAAGAGATGGTGATACAAGTGCAATATGGGTGGTACATATAGGTTTTTGTAAAAAGAAAATATAAAAACAGCATGGTAGCAAGTGGTAAAAGTGAGCATAAACGGTAGTGCAATGCGTTGAAACAAGGCCTAGGGTTCATACTTTCACTAGTGCAAGTTCTCTCAACAATAATAACATAATTGGATCATATTACTAGCCCTCAACATGCAACAAAGAGTCACTCCAAATTCACTAATAGCGGAGAACAAACGAAGAGATTATTGTAGGGTATGAAACCACCTCAAAGTTATTCTTTCTGATCGATCTATTCAAGAGTCTGTAGTAAAATAACACGAAGCTATTCTTCCCGTTCGATCCATCATAGAGTTCGTACTAGAATAACACCTTAAGATACAAGTCAACCAAAACCCTAATGTCACCTAGATACTCCATTGTCACTTCAAGTATCCGTGGGCATGATTATACGATATGCATCACACAATCTCAGATTCATCTATTCAACCAACACAAAGTACTTCAAAGAGTGCCTGATAACCCATAAGTGTAGGGGATCGCAACAGTTTTTGAGGGTAGAGTATTCAACCCAAATTTGTTGATTCGACACAAGGGGAGCCAAAGAATACTCTTAAGTATTAGCAGCTAAGTTTTCAATTCAACCACACCTGGAAACTTAGTATCTGCAGCAAGATAGTTTTGTAGCAAAGTAATATAATAGTGGCGGTAGCGGCAATAAAAGTAACGATAGTGTTTTTGTAGTTTTTGTAATAGTAGCAACGGAAAAGTAAATAAGAAACAAGCTATATGTGAAAAGCTCGTAGGCATTGGATCGGTGATGGGAAATTATGTCGGATGCAATTCATCATGTAGAAGTTATAACCTAGGGTGACACAGAACTAGCTCCAGTTCATCAATGCAATGTAGGCATGTATTCCAAATATAGTCATACGTGCTTATGGAAAAGAACTTGCATGACATCTTTTGTCCTACCCTCCCATGGCAGCAGGGTCCTATTGGAAACTAAGGGATATTAAGGCCTCCTTTTAACAGAGTACCGGACCAAAGCATTAACACATAGTGAATACATGAACTCCTCAAACTACGGTCATCACTGGGAGTGGTCCCGATTATTGTCACTTCAGGGTTGCCGGATCATAACACATAGTAGGTGACTATAGACTTGCAAGATAGGATCAAGACCACACACATATTCATGAAAACATAATAGGTTCAGATCTGACATCATGGCACTCGGGCCCTAGTGACAAGCATTCAGCATAGCAAAGTCATAGCAACATCAATCTCAGAACATAGTGGATACTAGGGATCAAACCCTAACAAAACTAACTCGATTACATGACAGATCCCATCCAACCCCTCACCGTCCAGCAAGCCTACGATGGAATTACTCACGCACGGCGGTGAGCATCATGGAATTGGTGATGGAGGAAGGTTGATGATGACGATGTGTGGGGACCCCGACTTAGAAGTCGACATCACCGAATGCACGTGTACAGTGATCCCAGAGATCAATGCTCACTGAACACACATAAGCTGAATAACAAGAGTCTTACATCCATACATACCGTCTTACACAAATTATGGCCATTATGGCCAAGTCTTACATAGATAAGCCTCACGAGCTGAATAGCAAATAACTCAAATAGCGGAAGTCTTCGATGATAAGTAGAACCCATGCCATCTGCCTTAACCCTACAGGCATTCTGACTGGGATAGCGTCCTAGTTCGCATGTTCGTCTCCATAGAACTCTTCTTCATATTTCCGTTCCTCCATGCCTGGCCAATTAAATAACCAGTGGCAAGCCAATGAGTACTTTGAATGTACTCACAAGCAACCCATGATTTGGTTCAAAGTAATAATGCAATTGAACAACAATGAGCAATCTAGCTATGAGCTAGAATAAATTTTCTACCATCAAGTGTATGCATCAATAAACTCACGTAACCTCGGAGACAGGTTACCGATGTCAACATGAATATGATTCAGCTCAACGAGTCAAGTCACCACCTTGACTCATCACACACGCATACTTTCACCGATGTAGTAAAATTCTGGACATAGTTTAAGTAGCACCACCCAACTGTCCATGACCGTGGACGCGGCTATTCGAATAGTTTTACACTCTGCACAGGTTGCGCACTTTACCCACAAGATCCGGGAAGCTTTCGTGTCACCCACGATCCCGCAGTACCTCAAGTACTCGGGGGAAGCACCCGGTCATTATCTTTCCTTAGACGATACTAACATAGAGTCCACTCGTTGGTACACGGCCCTCGAGTACAAACAATAGATCATGGGACTTGCCCTAATTTCAATGTCACGCGTACCCGAAGGGACCAACGGTGTGTCTGGTGCCCTGTAAAAACAGTCATGGTCGTCTATCCAAGCACGACCCCGTCCCGGGAAAGACCTCAAGTCTTCCCGTCACTAGTAATGCGGGCACCATGCTAGTATCGGCCTAAGTAATCAATAAAGCCCCGTCCCATAAGGGGTAGAGTGGTTGCACATATTTGGTTGGGACGGTAGTCACACATAAATCTAAACCATCATTTCACCCATGCACGAGATCTTTACCGGCACATCACTTCTTCCTCAGGTGATGACCTAACTCAACATCACCCTCGGGCATTAGGGGCACCCGATGGGGTTTACGAAAAGATTTCAACCACGAAGGTTTCATGGCACACATGCATCACTAAGCATCACTACAAACCATATGCATGGCATCTAGCACATAGCAAGATCATGAGTGAAACATGCATCATGTGGTGGTTCATAACTAGGTCACCACCATAACTCTTATTATCATGCATTTGGAAATAAACGGGTTCCGAAGAACACAAGTGTATCATAGTCAAAGGGCTGCTTGCCTGGATTGGCTTGGTCTTCAAAGTCTTCAAATCCTTCTCCTTCTCCTTCTTCAGCAACTTCGTCAAATACGGGATCTAATCGTCGCAAAATAACAACGAGAAAATAAGACCACAATGAAAACAGAAAAATCAAAGTGCTCAGAAAAATGTCAACTTATTTTTGTTAAATACTAGAAGGAAAACTAAGATGGCAAAAATACTTAGTTGGAGTTTTGGAGTTGCAGAATGGAATCTAAGGATTTTTGAACAGAAGTTTTAATGCTCAAATTTGAATTTAAATTAGAACAGAACAGAAAAGGTTCATGGATATGTGTGAAAGTGACACCATTAAATAGGTTGGAATTTTACAAGACTTTAGGAGTTGGAATTAATTCATTTGGACAAATATTTATTTCTGTGAATTTATTCGAAACATCACAGAAAAAGAATAAAAGGAAATGGCCCTGTGCCACTGCGCCAGAACGGCCACAGTGCACGGCCCAGGGCGAACAGCCCAACCGCACGAGAGCCAGCGCGCGCGCCAGGTTTTCAAACCTGACGGGCGGGGCCCGGCGGTCAGTGGCTGCGAGGGGAGAGAGAGAGCGGTGAGGATGACAGGCGGGGCCCGCCTGTCATCTTCAACCTCACGGCCAAAGAGATGGCGAGCTCACCGGCGGCGATTCCGGGCACGGCGGGGGCAACGGAGGGCAGGAACGGGCTCAGCGAGGAGTCGCCATTCCAGTGGTGGTGGTGCGGCCCGCCGGAGAGGCCTGGTTCGTCGGCGGCGAGGTCGGACGGCGGAGGAGCGTCGGGAGGTTGCCGGCTAGCTCGCTCCGGGCTGCAATAAGAGTGGGAGAAGGAGGGGAACGGGTCAGTGAGGTACGACGGTGCCAGATCGAGCAAGGGTTGGGGCTGAGAGGGGCTGTACTGCGAGATCTCCGGTCGCCCAACGCGGCGGAGCTCCGGTCGATCCCGAGCACTGAGGCCCTCTGGGGGCGAATGAGTGGTGCTGGCGTGCTACTAGGAGTGTGGTGAGGCTGTTGGTGAAGAGAGGAGGGGCTCGGGGGCCCTATTTATAGGGGAGCGGCGAGGTCCTGTGGACCTGTGCGCCGGCGAGCTTCTGCTCGACGCCACAGTGCACGGGAGGCGATGGGGTTGAGTCTGGGGCGTTGCTGGACGAATTCCAGGGCGGTGGGAAGGAAGAGGAGGAGCGGGGGATGCTCCAAAGGGCTTGCGCGTGTGAGGCCGACGAGTGGTGCTTGCGGGCGGCCGGCGCGCGTGCGAAGGCGGCCACTGGAGGGAGAGGGAGGAGGGGGACAGCGCCGGGGAGGGTCGCAGACGTCGAGGCGCATTGGTAGGCGCGAGGGAGGAGCACGAGGTGGTCGGGGGCGCTGGATTGGGCGAAGCTACAGTGCGGGTGCTCATAGTAGGGCGCTCTGGAGCGAGCTTATCGCATGCCATGGTATGCCATTGGCTCCCTGGGCGTCTCCGTCGTGTCTGGGTGGGTCCAGCACAAGGTAATTAGCTCAGGAGTGGCCTTGGATGCTCTGGAGATGAAGTGAGAGAGGAGTGAAGCTGGTAAAGGAGTAGAATTTGGCTGTCCAGCAAGATGAATTGGGGTTTTCACCCCTCAATCATGGAGCTGTGGACATGGGGGAGTTACTGGAGGTTTAATGTAACTAGATGAAGCTGTGGTAGAAAGCTGAGGCAAAAGTAAATAGTAAAAGGGGTCAAGATGATAGTTTTGGTTAAATAGCAGAAGGTGTTTGATCAAGTTTTGGACTAGCAAATGATCTCCACTAGCCATGACACTTAACATGATCGAATGTCATATGGAAATAGGGTGTTTCACCAAATTTGGGCTCATTTGAAGAAACTAGCCAATGTAACTTTGGTGAACCCTAGAAATCAATAAAAATGGCTTCATCTTGTTTAAGTCAAGCTAATCATCTCCCCTTGCTGCACCACTTGGTGTAGTTTTATCATTTGGGGTATTGATCATGCCCAAAAAGTTTGAAGCTCCAGGTAAAAAGTTGGTATTGTAAAGTTGTTCAAATTTGAATTTGAATAGAAAGGGTTTTGGGGTATTCTGACCAAGTTTCCCTACTCCAAATCTTGTGCCATTTGGTCTAGATGCCTTATTAGGCCATTCTAGCATGTGCACCAAGTTTGAGAGCATTTGGCAAGTTTGGCAATGTAAAGTTGCTCAAACTTCAAATATGGACATAATGGTTTTAGAGGGTTTTGATGATGTTTTCTTGCTTCCCAAGGCATGGGGCTTGGCGAGATCATCAAATATGTCATATATGACATGATAGAATTTCCCTGGAATTTTCAGAGAATATTTCCTTTGTAAATATTTCAAAAGCTTGAAATATCCAGAAAGGGTTTTGGAGGGATTAGCCCATTATTTTGAACATGACCAAGTGTTGAAACTCTTATATATAAACAATATATGTCCTATGAGTCTCCCTGAATTTTGGCAAATATTTTTGAAATACTTAAGTAAATTTTTTCCTATTAAAGACCATTTCTGGCATTAAGAAAAAGCTTTTAAATAAAATAGGAAAATAACTTTTAAAATTATAGTTTTGTGGTTTCTGGGAGTCCTATGACTACTAGGTCTCAAATATACTTTTTGAAATAATTTTCTCACTCTAAATCAAGCACTTGCAGTGCAAACCTTAATTCAGGGGTTTTTGGAATACTAAATTTTAGAAATACATTTTGGCCAAATTAATTTTATAAGAAAATACTATACTGCTATATAACACTTGGCATGATCATTGGGCAGAAGTTTTGGGTAAGGGGATGAATTCTACAAGAGGTAATAGTTGACTTTAATGAGCACATGAAAAACACATGAAGAAAAACTCAATTCCAAATAAAAGCCAAATTATGCCAAAAAAAATTGTTGGTCCAATTTTTCATGCTTCATTGATGCAAATGACATGTTACAAAATGCAGGGTGTGACAGACCTACCCCCCTTACAAGAATCTCGTCCCCGAGATTCCTAAACTAGGTCTTAAAAGAGATCGGGATACTCGGATCTAAGATAGTCTTCACGTTCCCAGGTTGCTTCTGCTTCTGTGTGGTTGCTCCACTGGACCTTGAAGTACTTGATGGTGCGGCTTCGCGTCCGTCGTTCGGCTTCATCCAGAATGAGAATGGGCTTCTCGCGGTAGGTCAAATCAGGTTGCAGATCAATGGCTTGGTGATCAACATCCTTGAAGAGATCAGGCTTGTTCGGAACTTGGAGACATTTCCGGAGTTGTGACACGTGGAATACGTTGTGCACATCAGATAGCTCAGGTGGTAGTTCCAACTGGTAAGCCACTTCTCCTCGTCGTGCAGTGATCTCAAAGGGTCCAATGAACCTTGGTGCGAGCTTCCCCTTGACGTGGAAACGCTTGTTTCCCTTTAGAGGAGTTACCCGCAGGTACACATGGTCCCCGACATGGAAACTCATGTCCCGACGGTGAGTGTCAGCATAGCTCTTCTGCCTTGACTTGGCTGCCTTCAAACGTTCTCTGACTAGTTGGACTTGCTCTTCTGCTTCGCGGAGAATATCCGGTCCAAAGACTAGCCCTTCTCCAGTCTCTGACCAGTTGAGGGGTGTGCGACATCTGCGTCCGTACAACACCTCAAATGGTGCCATCTGTAGGCTCGACTGGTAACTGTTGTTATAGGAGAACTCGGCAAAAGGGAGACAATCTTCCCACTTGGCTCCATATGCCAAGACACAGGCTCGGAGCATGTCTTCGAGAATTTGATTTACTCGTTCTGTCTGACCTCCGGTCAGTGGGTGGAAAGCCGTGCTGAAAGACAATTTGGTTCCCAAGGCTTCTTGGAACTTCTTCCAGAACCTTGAGGTGAACTGGGTTCCTCGATCTGACACAATCTCCTTGGGAATGTCGTGAAGGCTTACGATTATGTCGATGTAGAGAGCTGCCAGCCGGTTGCCATCATAAGTGGTCTTGACAGGAATGAAATGGGCCACCTTGGTCAAATGGTCGACTATGACCCAGATAGAGTCATGTCCTCTATTCGACCTTGGTAGTCCCGTGATGAAGTCCATTCCGACTTTATCCCACTTCCACTCGGGAACCTTGAGTGGTTGAAGCAATCCAGCGGGTCGCAGATATTCAGCCTTGACCCTTTGGCACACATCACATTTTGCAACATAGGTTGCAATCTCTCTTTTCATTCCGTGCCACCAGAATCGTTCCTTCAAGTCTTGATACATCTTGGTTCCTCCAGGGTGGATGGAATACGGAGTGTCGTGGGCTACTTGCAGGATCAGGTTCTTCAGCTCCATCTTGTTTGGTACGCAGATGCGGCCTTTGTACCAAACAATCCCGTGCTCGTCTTCAGAGAATCCTGGGGCCTTGCCGAGCTTCATCTTCTTCTTGATGCCTTCAATGCTTGCGTGCCCACCTTGCGTATTCTTGACTTCGTTCAACAGGGTCGGTCTGACTTTCAAATGATCCAGAAATCCATGGTGACCAATTCCAAACTGAATTGTTCGAACTCCTTAAACAAGGCTGGCTGCCTCTCTTGAATAATGGCATTCAAGGAGCAAGACTTCCTGCTTAAGGCATCGGCCACCACGTTAGCCTTCCCGGGGTGATATTGAACACTGAGGTCATAATCTTTGATGAGTTCCAACCATCTTCGCTGCCTCATGTTCAATTCCTTTTGGGTGAAAATGTACTTCAGACTTTTGTGGTCTATGTATATCTCACACCGTTTCCCTAGGAGGTAATGCCGCCATGTCTTCAAGGCATGAACCACTGACGCTAACTCAAGATCGTGAGTAGCGTAGTTCTCCTCATGAGGTCGTAGCTTCCTGGAGAGGTAGGATATGACTCGGCCTTCTTGCATCAGAACGCTTCCCAATCCGGTTCGAGAGGCATCACAATATATCACGAACTCCTTGTGAATATCAGGTGTTGCCAGAACTGGGGCGGTGGTCAATCTCTTCTTGAGCTCTTGGAAGCTCTCTTCGTATTTTTGCGCCCACTCAAACTTCTTGTCCTTCTTGAGGAGCTGAGTCATTGGATGGGCAATGCTAGAGAATCCTTCCACGAATTTGCGGTAATAGCCCGCAAGTCCGAGGAAGCTTCTGACTTCCTTGACGGTCGTTGGAGATTGCCATTGGGTCACAGCTTCGATCTTCGCGGGATCAACCGATAGTCCTTCTTCGGTCAAGACATGACCTAAGAATCCAACTTTATGCAGCCAGAACTCACACTTGCTGAATTTGGCATATAGTTGGTGCTCCCGAAGCTTGTCTAGGACCATCCTCAAATGTTGCTCGTGTTCTTCCTCCGTCTTCGAGAAGACAAGAATGTCATCAATGAAGACAACAACAAACTTGTCCAAATATTCCATGAAGACTTTATTCATGATTTACATGAAGTAAGCTGGGGCATTGGTTAACCCAAAGGACATGACCGTGCACTCATACATGCCATATCGGGTAACGAATGCCGTCTTCGGAATATCTTGGGGTCTGATCTTCAGCTGGTAGTACCCAGATCTGAGGTCGATCTTGGAGAATACTTTGGCTCCGCTGAGCTGATCAAACAGATCTTCAATCTTGGGAAGTGGATATTTGTTCTTGATTGTAACTTCATTGAGGGAATGATAGTCAATGCATAAGCGGATGGTACTGTCCCTCTTTGCCACAAACAGAACGGGTGATCCCCAAGGGGAGGCACTTGGGCGGATAAATCCCTTCCTCAGCTGCTCTTCCAGTTGCTTCTTCAACTCGGCTAATTCTTCCGTCGCCATTCTATAAGGCTTCTTATAGATGGGCCCTGCCCCGGGCACGAGCTCGATGATGAACTCAATGTCACGGTCAGGGGGCATTCCCGGTAGTTCATCCGGAAAGACATCAGGATACTCGCATACCACCGGTACTTGCTCTAGCCCGACTTCAGATAGACAGTTGACTTGAACGGCTTGAGCGGAAGAGGAGTTGGGAGCGAACTTGACTTCGACTCCTCGGTCATTGGTCACAGTGACTGTCCGATTGGCACAGTCTAACAAGCCTTGGTGCTTGCTAAGCCAATTCATGCCTAGGATCACATCCAAGCCTTGTGATCTCAGGACGATGAGGTCTGCTAGGAAATCTACACCGTTAATGGTAATACTGACTCCCTTACAGCCTATCTTGGCTCTCATCTCTGCTCCGGGGGTTTGTATCACCATGGGGTTATTCAGGGGTGTTGGGGTCATGCCACTTTTTAATGAAAATCTTTGAGTGACAAATGAATGCGTGGCTCCAGAATCAAACAAGACAGTTGCAGGTGCTGAGTTGACAAGGAACGTACCCAGCACGACGTCCGGGTCTTCCTGGGCTTCTTCAGCAGTGACGTGATTCACACGCCCCTTCCCATGGTTAGGCGGGTTGCGAGGAGCTGGGTTCCTTGGTGGCATCCCGCGGCCTTGTCCTGGGTTCTGCGCATTGGGCGCGGGGCATCAGGCTTCTTGTTGGGGCACACCCTTGAGATGTGTCCTGACTGACCACATCCAAAGCAAGTGACTTGGTTTGGATTGTTGATCTTGTTGCCACCACTGTTATTGGGGTTGAAAGCTGGCCTTGGGTTGGCTTACTGCTGGGGCTGGTAGTTGGTGCGAGGTGCAGGAGCTCTTGGTTGCTGATAGGTTGGCTTGGCCGGGGCTGACTACCACGGGCGAGGCTTCTGGTTGCTGGAACTTCCCTTGCTGACCATCTTGCGCTTGCGAGTGTCTTCTAGAGCACGCCGCTTGTCTTCAAGCATGAGTGCTTTGTTCACCAGGTCAGGGAAGGTCGGGCAGTCGCACACGACAAGCGAGTATTGCAGAGTCTGATTGAGGCCTTCCATGAAGCGCTCCCTTTTTGCAGCATCAGTGCTGACATCTTCAGGGTCATACCTTGACAGAATGCTGAACTTCTGCATGTACTCCTTGACAGTGCCACTTCCTTGCTTCAGGGCTCGGAATTCACGCTTTTTGATAGCCATGATCCCGGAAGGAATGTGGGCTTTGCGGAATTCTGCCTTGAAGTTGACCCAAGTGATGTCTTGTTCAGCATGCATGACCTTGAATCCATCCCACCAAGCTCTAGCAGTCCCCCCCGAGGCAGTGGGCTGCATAAGCCACCTTCTCGCGGTCTTCGGTGCATCCGACTAGTTCCAGCAAGTCCTCAATGGTGCGGACCTAGTCGTCTACATCCAGGGGTTCAGTAGTCTCGATGAAAGTTGGCGGTGCATGCTTCTTGAACTCTGCCAACGTGAAACGTCCATTGCCATTCCCCGCTGGCTGGCGGTTGTTGGTGACAGCTTGAGCAATCAACTGAAGGGCTGCGGTGTTGTCTTGGCGCTCCTCTCGGAAAGCTTGGAGAAGCTGAGCCATGTCCATGTTCGGAGCAGGTGGTGGTGGTGGAGCTTGGTCGTTAGTTTGGTCGTGGCCTGCCTCTGACTGAGCGGATGCTCCGGCTTCAGCCTGCTGGGTAGAGGTACCAGTACGAGTTACAACAGGCATCCTGTTGGAGCGGTAAAAGGTCTCATGACTCGGAAGAGGGAAAGCAATACAGATGGGTGCCTAGTAAGGGTGTGGGTGTGACACTAATCAAATCATGCAAGGGCCGAAAGGCCAAACACATTCATTTAAAAACCAAATGGTTGATGTAGTCGTTTACACATTCCCGAAGGAAGAATACGACCTACATCCAAACACAACAAAATCAAACCCTAGATGGTTTCATATGAACCATACAAGGACTCGACTGTGCATAGGGGTTACACGACCCATCCTACCGTAGAGGTTACGAACTGGCATATCCGAGTAGCGAATAATGCCTAAGCGGCGGAATGCTCGGTCGCCTTATTCTGGCTCTTCGGGGTCTTCCTCCTTGTCGTCATCTGTCTGGGCCCCCTTGTCACTTGAGGGTGTGGGGGAGTGGAGGAGTTGGATACGACGGTGCTTTGTCGGTGGTGCAGGGAAAAGCTTGCGATATTCCCTTGCCGTCATCCGGCGTCGCCGAGGTGGTTCTTCATTCTTGGAAGATACATCTTCGGAGGGCCTTCTGCCTCGGTATGCGATAGCGGACTGTCTTGGAGGCACACCTTCCTTGTTGATCCTATTCGTCTTCTCTTGTGCTCGACGAAGAAGTGCCTTGTTCTTGTGTAGTTCTTCTCGGAGCTTCATCGATTCCGAGGCCAAGTCTTGTGCCAAGTTGTCGGCACATAGACTGAAGTAGGTCTGGAATCGAAGCGGGAGTCCTTCCTTCAGTGGAGGGGCTAGTGCGCTGCTTTCATCTTCACCTTCCTTCCGGTAAGGCAAGAAGCGGGTCGTTATCTTGGCTGCCATCTCCGGAAGAAGCTCGCGGAGACGGGTTAGTGCCTTGAGTGCAGCAGCCTCGACAGCGAGAGGTAGTGTTGCCATCTGGGTCCCTCGAAGAACCAACTCGTGGGAGGATCGTTCTCCTTCACGATCACTTCTACGTGGAACAAGCCCTCAGTGTCGCTAACCCAATGCTCAAGGTAGGTGAGGATGGGCGCTCGGTGGAACTGGCACTCCTGGAGGCTATCCTCGAGAAGCAAGGGAAACCCAGTGGTCAGGTGCTCTTCGGGTACAACGGCCATCTACAAAGGTGGAATAGGAGAGGTTAATAAGCTGATGAAATCTTAGGTTGGTAAGGATTAGAAAAGAAGAGAGGTTCATAAGGTTTTTTAAAAGGGGTCTCATCTAACTAACACCCATGCTAACTAAGGCTTCCTACAGTCAGGATGGCTCTGATACCAGCTCTGTGGGGACCCCGACTTAGAAGTCGAGATCACCGAATGCACGTGTACAGTGATCCCAGAGATCAATGCTCACTGAACACACAGAAGCTGAATAACGAGAGTCTTACATCCATACATACCGTCTTACACAAATTATGGCCATTATGGCCAAGTCTTACATAGATAAGCCTCACGGGCTGAATAGCAAAAAACTCAAATAGCGGAAGTCTTCGATGATAAGTAGAACCCATGCCATCTGCCTTAACCCTACAGGCATTCTGACTGGGATAGCGTCCTAGTTCGCATGTTCGTCTCCATAGAACTCTTCTTCATATTCCTGTTCCTCCATGCCTGGCCAGTTAAATAACCAGTGGCAAGCCAATGAGTACTTTGATGTACTCGCAAGCAACCCATGATTTGGTTCAAAGTAATAATGCAATTGAACAACAATGAGCAATCTTGCTATGAGCTAGCATAAATGTTCTACCATCAAGTGTATGCATCAATAAACTCACGTAACCTCGGAGACAGGTTACCGATGTCAACATGAATATGATTCAGCTCAACGAGTCAAGTCACCACCTTGACTCATCACACACGCATACTTTCACCGATGTAGTAAAATTCTGGACATAGTTTAAGTAGCACCACCCAACTGTCCATGACCGTGGACGCGGCTATTCAAATAGTTTTACACTCTGCAGAGGTTGCGCACTTTACCCACAAGATCCGGGAAGCTTTCGTGTCACCCACGATCCCGCAGTACCTCAAGTACTCGGGGGAAGCACCCGGTCATTGTCTTTCCTTAGATGATACTAACAAAGAGTCCACTCGTTGGTACACGGCCCTTGAGTACAAACAATAGATCATGGGACTTGCCCTAATTTCAATGTCACGCGTACCCGAAGGGACCAACGGTGTTTCCGATGCCCTGTAAAAACAGTCATGGTCGTCTATCCAAGCACAACCCCCTCCCGGGAAAGACCTCAAGTCTTCCCGTCACTAGTAATGCGGGCACCATGCTAGTATCGGCCTAAGTAATCAATAAAGCCCCGTCCAATAAGGGGTAGAGTGGTTGCACATATTTGGTTGGGACGGTAGTCACACATAAATCTAATCCATCATTTCACCCATGCACGAGATCTTTACCGGCACATCACTTCTTCCTCAAGTGATGACCTAACTCAACATCACCCTCGGGCATTAGGGGCACCCGATGGGGTTTACGAAAAGATTTCAACCACGAAGGTTTCATGGCACACATACATCACTAAGCATCACTACAAACCATATGCATGGCATCTAGCACATAGCAATATCATGAGTGAAACATGCATCATGTGGTGGTTCATAACTAGGTCACCACCATAACTCTTATTATCATGCATTCGGAAACAAACGGGTTCTGAAGAACACAAGTGTATCATGGTCAAAGGGCTGCTTGCCTGGATTGGCTTGGTCTTCAAAGTCTTCAAATCCTTCTCCTTCTCCTTCTTCAGCAACTTCGTCAAATACGGGATCTAATCGTCGCAAAATAACAACGAGAAAATAAGACCACAATGAAAACAGAAAAATCAAAGTGCTCAGAAAAATGTCAACTTATTTTTGTTAAATACTATAGGGAAAACTAAGATGGCAAAAATTCTTAGTTGGAGTTTTGGAGTTGCAGAATGGAATCTAAGTTTTTATGAACAGAAGTTTTAATGCTCAAATTTGAATTTAAATTTGAACAGAACAGAAAAGGTTCATGGATATGTGTGAAAGTGACACCATTAAATAGGTTGGAATTTTACAAGATTTTAGGAGTTGGAATTAATTCATTTGGACAAATATTTATTTCTTTGAATTTATTTGAAACATCACAGAAAAAGAATAAAAGGAAATGGCCCTGTGCCACTAGGCCAGAACGGCCACAGTGCACGGCCCAGGGCGAACAGCCCAACCGCACGGGAGCCAGCGCCCGCGCGCCAGGTTTTCAAACCTGACGGGCGGGGCCCGGCGGTTAGTGGCTGCGAGGGGAGAGAGAGAGCGGTGAGGATGATAGGCGGGGCCCGCCTGTCATCTTCAACCTCACGGCCAAAGCGACGACGAGCTCACCGGCGGCGATTCCGAGCACGGCGGGGGCAACGGAGGGCAGGAACGGGCTCAGCGAGGAGTCGCCGTTCCAGCGGTGGTGGTGCGGCCCGCCGGAGAGGCCTGGTTCGTCGGCGGCGAGGTGGGATGGCGGAGGAGCGTCGGGAGGTTGCCGGCTAGCTCGCTCCGGGCTGCAATAAGAGTGGGAGAAGGAGGGGAACGGGTCAGTGAGGTACGGCGGTGCCAGATCGAGCAAGGGTTGGGGCTGAGAGGGGCTGTACTGCGAGATCTCCGGTCGCCCGGCGCGGCGGAGCTCCGGTCGATCCCGAGCACTGAGGCCCTCTGGGACGAATGAGTGGTGCTGGCGTGCTACTGGGAGTGTGGTGAGGCTGTGGGTGAAGAGAGGAGGGGCTCGGGGGCCCTATTTATAGGGGAGCGGTGAGGTCCCGTGGACCTGTGCGCCGGCGAGCTTCTGCTCGACGCCACAGTGCACGGGAGGCGATGGGGTTGAGTCTGGGGCGTTGCTGGACGAATTCCAGGGCGGAGGGAAGGAAGAGGGGAGCGGGGGATGCTCCAGAGGGCTTGTGCGTGTGAGGCCGACGAGTGGTGCTTGCGGGCGGCCGGCGCGCGTGCGCAGGCGGCCACTGGAGGGAGAGGGAGGAGGGGGACAGCGCCGGGGAGGGTCGCAGACGTCGAGGCGCATTGGTAGGCGCGAGGGAGGAGCATGAGGTGGTCGGGGGCGCTGGATTGGGCGAAGCTACAGTGCGGGTGCGCACTGTAGCGCGCTCTGGAGCGAGCTTATCGCATGCCATGGCATGCCATTGGCTCCCCGGGCGTGTCCGCCGTGTCTGGGGGGTCCAGCACAAGGTAATTAGCTCAGGGGTGGCCTTGGATGCTCTGGAGATGCAGTGAGAGAGGAGTGAAGCTGGCAAAGGAGTAGAATTTGGCTGTCCAGCAAGATGAATTGGGGTTTTCACCCCTCAATCATGGAGCTGTGGACATGGGGGAGTTACTGGAGGTAGAATGTAACTAGATGAAGCTGTGGTAGAAAGCTGAGGCAAAAGTAAATAGTAAAAGGGGTCAAGATGATAGTTTTGGTAAAATAGCAGAAGGTGTTTGATCAAGTTTTGGACTAGCAAATGATCTCCACTAGCCATGACACTTAACAGGATTGAATGTCATATGGAAATAGGGTGTTTCACGAAATTTGGGCTCATTTAAAGAAACTAGCCAATGTAACTTTGGTGAACCCTAGAAATCAACAGAAATGGCTTCATCTTGTTTAAGTCAAGCTAATCATCTCCCCTTGATGCACCACTTGGTGTAGTTTCATCATTTGGGGTATTGATCATGCCCACAAAGTTTGAAGCTCCAGGTAAAAAGTTGGTAATGTAAAGTTGTTCAAATTTGAATTTGAACAGAAAGGGTTTTGGGGTATTCTGACCAAGTTTCCCTACTCCAAATCTTGTGCCATTTGGTCTAGATGCCTTATTAGGCCATTCTAGCATGTGCACCAAGTTTGAGAGCATTTGGACAAGTTTGGCAATGTAAAGTTGCTCAAACTTCAAATATGGACAGAATGGTTTTAGAGGGTTTTGATGATGTTTTCTTGCTTCCCAAGGCATGGGTCTTGGCAAGATAATCAAATATGTCATATATGACATGATAGAATTTCCCTGGAATTTTCAGAGAATATTTCCTTTGTAAATATTTCAAAAGCTTGAAATATCCAGAAAGGTTTTGGAGGGATTAGCCCATTATTTTGAACATGACCAAGTGTTGAAACACTTATATATGGACAATATATGTCATATGAGTCTCCCTGAATTTTGGCAAATATTTTTGAAATACTTAAGTAATTTTTTCCTATTTAAGACCATTTCTGGCCTTAAGAGAAAGCTTTTAAATAAAATAGGAAAATAACTTTTAAAATTATACTTTTGTGGTTTCTGGGAGTCCTATGACTACTAGGTCCCAAATATACTTTTTGAAATAATTTTCTCACCCTAAATCAAGCACTTGCAGTGCAAACCTTAATTCAGGGGTTTTTGGAATACTAAATTTTAGAAATACATTTTGGCCAAATTAATTTTATAAGAAAATACTATACTGCTATATAACACTTGGCATGATCATTGGGCAGAAGTTTTGGGTAAGGGGATGAATTGTACAAGAGGTAATAGTTGACTTTAATGAGCACATGAAAAACACATGAAGAAAAACTCAATTCCAAATAAAAGCCAAATGATGCCAAAAAAAATTGATGGTCCAATTTTTCATGCTTCATTGATGCAAATGACATGTTACAAAATGCAGGGTGTGACACGATGGCGACGATCTCCACCCTCTGAAGCCTCGAACGGACTCCAGATCAGCCCTCCCGAGAGAGATTAGGGCTTGGCGGTGGCTCCGTATCGTAAAACGTGATAATTCTTCCTCACTGATTTTTTTCTCTCCCCGAAAGAGAATATCTAGGATCTTGGGATACGTCGGTGGAGAACCTGGGGGGCCACGAGGCAGGGGGCGCGCCCTAGGGGAGGGGGCGCGCCCCCCACCCTCGTGGACAGGGTGTGGGCCCCATGGTCTGGATCTTCTTGCCGGTATTTTTTATATTTTCCAAAATAGTTCTCCCTAAATTTTCAGGTCATTCCGAGAACTTTTTATTTCTGCACAAAAACAACACCATGGCAATTCTGCTGAAAACAGCGTCAGTCCGGGTTAGTTCCATTCAAATCATGCAAGTTAGAGTCCAAAACAAGGGCAAAAGTGTTTGGAAAAGTAGATACATTGGAGACGTATCAACTCCCCCAAGCTTAAACCTTTGCTTGTCCTCAAGCAATTCAGTTGATAAAGTGAAAGTGATAAAGAAAAACTTTGACACACTATGTTTGCTCTTGTTGTTTGTAAATATGTAAGCCAGCATTCAGGTTTTCAGCAAGATCATGAACTAACCACATTCACAATAACTTTCAGGTCTCAAGTCTACTCACATCAATGGCATAATCAACTAGCAAGCAATAATAATAAACCTCGGATGACTACACTTTCTCAAAACAATCATGATATGATATAACAAGATGGTATCTCGCTAGCCCTTTCGGAGACCGCAAAACATAAGTGCAGAGCACCTTTAAGGATCAAGGACCGACTAGACATTGTAATTCATGGTTAAAGAGATCCAGTCATGATCATACTCAATGCAAATTAATAGTAATACATGCAAATGACAGAGGTGCTCTCCTACTGGTGCTCTTTGATAAGAGGATGATGACTCTGTATAAAAGTAAATAGATAGGACCTTCGCAGAGGGATGCAGGGATTTGTAGAGGTGCCACAGCTCGATTTTTAAATAGAGATGAATAACATTTTGAGCGGTATACTTTCATTGTCAACATAACAACCAAGAATCTTGATATCTCCCATGCTACACACATTATAGGCGGTTCCCAAACAGAATGGTAAAGTTTATACTCCCCCAACCACCAACAAGCACACTCCACGGCTAGCCCGAAACAATGGGTATCGTCCAAACCAGCAACAACCTTGGGGGAGTTTTGTTTAATTATTATGATTTTGGGCATGGGACTGGGCATCCCGGTTACCGACCATTTTCTCATGAATGATGAGCGGAGTCCACTCATTGTGAGAATAACCCACCTAGCATGGAAGATATAGACATCCCTAGTTGATACATGAGCTGTTCGAGCATACAAAACAGAATTTCATTTGAAGGTTTAGAGTTTCGCACATACAGTTTTACTTGGAACGATAGGTAAATACCGAATATAGGACGGTATGGTGGACTCATATGGAATAACTTTGGGGTTTATGGAAGTGGATAAACAAGTAGTATTCCCGCTTAGTACAGGTGAAGGCTAGAAAGAGATTGGGAAGCGACCAGCTAGAGAGCGACAACGGTCATGAACATGCATTAAAATTAATCAACAATGAATGCAAGCATGAGTAGGATATAAATCACCATGAACATAAATATCGTGGAGGCTATGTTGATTTTGTTTCAACTACATGCGTGAACATGTGCCAAGTCAGACCACTTGAATCGTTCAAAGGAGGATACCACCCCATCATACTACATCACAACCATTTTAATATCATGTTGGCATGCAAGATAGACCATTAAAAACTCTCAGCTAATTAAGCATGGCATAAGCAGCTATGATCTCTAATTGTCATTGCAAGCATGTTTCATTCATAACAAGCTGAATGAGGAATGATGAACTATCATATTTACAAAAACAAGAGAGGTCGAGTTCATACCAGCTTTTCTTATCTCAATTAGTTCATCATATATCATCCTTATTCCCGTTCACTCGCACGACCGAACGATGTGGATAATAATAATAGTGCATGTGCATTGGACTAAGCTGGAATCTGTGAGCATTTAATACAAGAGAGCAGACAAGGTAATATGGCTCAAGGTTAAATCAAAAATAAAGCATATGAGAGCTACTAAGCAATTTCAATAGTGGTCTTCTACTCTTCACTCCCAAAGAGAATAAAAGGAACTATTTACATGGGAAAGCTCCCAACAAGCAAAAGAAGAACGGGAAATATTTTTGGGTTTTTCTCTTTCTAATTACTACTACTACAAGAGAGGAAAGTAAACTAGCTAGAAGCTACAACTAATATTTTTTGTTTTTCTTAAGGTTTTTCTAACACACAAGAAGAAGACTAAGAAAAAGAATTGAAACTAAACATGGATGGTACAGTGAAAGAGTGTGAGCACCGACAACTAGAATAAGTGTGCGAACATGAATGTAAAGTCGGTGAGAAACACATACTCCCCCAAGCTTAGGCTTTTGGCCTAAGTTGGTCTATGGCCACGGATCGAAGCTACTCCCTCCCGTGTACTGTGATGTGTCCTCTGGGTGCCACTGGTTGGCAAGCTCATCCAGATTCCACCCATAAACAGACTTACGGTAAGGATCGAGTAGGTGCTCCGGCTCAGGCTCTGAAGCTCGTGCCTGGCCCTGGTACTTGTAGAAGGCATCTAATGTAACGAGATATATGCCTGTAGACAGATCAAACAGAGATGGTGCAGGCAAGGTAACAATCTCAGAATATTTTTCATCAAACCTTAGTTTCTAATTAAGCAACCTATCCTTGTCTTTAACAATAAAATCATGTGCTACCATGTTCTTGTAGTCTAGATAAACAAGGGCAATCAATTTTTCTTCCTTCTCATGATGCCTAATAGGTATTCTAAAATGTTCAGCAAGGCGAGAAGCAAAGATGCCTCCAAAGATGGGTCCCTTTGAGCGGTTCAGACTCAGTCATTTAGCAACGACGGCACCCAAGTGTAGCGACCACGATCCTAATGGACCGAAGTCTTTGTGTTTCAGTGTCATCCCTGGATCGGTAATGCTGATACACAGAGTACTTGAAGGATTTATAACAGAGTAGCAATCACACACTTATTACATCGAATGTCTCAAAAGAGAACTTATTACAAAAGTCTATGGCATAGGGCCATCTAACAAAATAACAGCGGAAGGCTTGGAAGATAAGTGAGTCCATCAACTCCAATGGCATAGCTGAGTGCATGACAAACGACCTAGCACGTCTTACTCCTCGTCTGAAAAGTCTGCAACGTAATATGTTGCAGCCCGAAACGGGTCAGCACATGGAATATGTTGGCAAGATAACACAGTAGAGCAAGTAACAGAATAAAGGCTAACACTATGTGCATATTTGGCTGGTGGAGGCTCTAAGGTTTAAAGTTTTTGCGTAAAGCCAATTTTTCCCTACAACAAAGGAATAACTTTTATTTTAGCTATCATGGTAGTTGAAACATCATTGAGAAGGTACCTCCAACTCAATCCCAATTAAAGTAGTCATCATTAACCCAACAAATTAATTTTAGAGTGATGAGATCAACCAATAATTCAAGTACCAGATACTCAAGATGTCCTTAACCCGGGACACGGCTAATCATGATTAGTTTGTACACTCTGCAGAGGTTTGCGCACTTTTCCCCACAAGACTCGATCTCCTCCGTTGGATTTCTCGCACTGCATGGTGTTTGAGAAACAAATGACCGAGACACAGTCTTTCAGAACCATTTACTCTTTACCCCAGGTGGACCGGTACACCTACTTTCCCCTACATCTGCTAGTCCACCACCAAAGAGCTCACACAGCTTACTCAAACTATGCCAGAGCCCATAATGGCATTGTGGCTGCACACGGAAGTTTCTAGCATGAATAGTTTTATGATCCCTTTGAGCCTGGGTGGCATTCCATAGGATAATCACACGGCACCCCCGGGATTTCCTAGGATAACACTAGATTCTCCAGGTGCCCTGCAACCAATCCACCCAGATGTATATTTAAGTAGCCACCTTAAGTTGAACCATTAATTAACAACTCACATCTGTCATGGATATTCTCTCAAACCCAAACCACGTCTACGAGCATAGCATGGCAACCTAAGCATAACATAGAAGTAACTCCCAAGGGTTTGAAAGTAATGCAGTTAATAGGTTCTACCTCAATCTACTTCCCAGTGCCACAAGTTAATATATCCTACTCATGCAACGTGTGAGGGTTTGATCTAATGCATAAAACTAGGTAATAAAGGGTATGATCAAAGTGTTACTTGCCTTGCAGATGATTCGCAAAACCAAGAGACTCGTAGTAGCACGCTTCGCACTCCGGGAATTCTATCGCAAGCAAACAATAGCATACATAAGCAAACAAGCAATGATGCACAGACAGAACTCCAAATAAGAAGATCTAATCAGAAAGTTCAACTTAAGAACTCCGGTTTGCAAAAAGAATCAAATCAAACGGAGCAACGAAACTCAAACTGCGAAAGAAACAAGATTCGTTTACTAGATTGGTCTAAGGTCCAATTTTACAATATCAAAACCTTGTTCAAGTTGGTTAAACGGTAAGAGGGCTTCAAGACGAAGATCTAGGCTTTTGAATCGCCTGATTCCGACTCTCGAGTGAAAAGAACAACTAAAAACAAGATCAGGGCAGAAATCGCGATCGAAAATATTCACGGAAAAAAACCACGAAACAGAAAGCTGACGAACAGGCTAACGAATGAACGTTCGCTGTCTGTGACTAACGGGCGAACCGCGTTCGTTAAAACGAATGTACGGACGAACGTCCGCTAATTAACTAAACCGGAAAAAACCGAACCGATATATTAAAAACAGATCTAGGGTTTTCTAAAAAAACGAACGGTGTAAAAAAACGATGGCAGTGGCAGAAACTACCTCGGTGGCGGTGAACTCCAGCGGCGGCGCGACGGCAGCAGCGGCGGGTGGCGGCGGCGGGGCGGCGGGTGGCGGCGGCTACGGAAGTGGCGGCGGCGGCGCTAGGGTTAGGGCGCGGGGCTGGGCATCTACGGGCCTCAGGCGTCGCCTTATAAAGGCCGGCTGGTGGAGTCCGGGTCGGGTACGGCCCGACTAGGTCGGTGCACTTTTTTTTCTAAAAAGTCCTGACGCTCTAAAAGAGGCGAAAAAAAATACTAAACGGACTCCAAAAATTCCGAAATAAATTGTCACCGTCCTCTCACAATATTTTGGACAGAGTGAACATTTTTCCCGGACCTAAATGCAATTTTTAAAAAACACGCATTTTTCCTATGCAAATAAAATTGCAAATAAATCCGAAAAAAATCCAAAAGTGATTTTAATATTTTTCCTCCAATATTTATTTTATTTTGGAGAAGTCATATTATCTCCGCTCTTATATTTTATTAAGAAATGTCTTTAGGAGAGAAAAATAATCAAAACCATAGTGATCCCCGTACCGGTATTCGAGAAAACTCAAATACGAAAACGGTAGAATTCCTAACTCTCTCCGTAGGTCCTTGAGTTGCTTAGAATTTTCGAGCATCGCCACGCACAAATGCAGAAAAAATATGCAATGCAATATGATCTATGTATAACATTCCAAATTGAAAATTTGGGATGTTACAAACCTACCCCCTTAGAATGAATCTCGCCCTCGAGATTCGATTGGGCTAGAGAATAGGTGTGGGTGGTCCTTGCTTAGATCATCCTCTCGTTCCCAGGTGGCTTCATCCTCGGTGTGGTGACTCCACTGAACTTTGCAAAAGTTGATAACCTTGTTGCGGGTGACTCTGCTTGAAAACTCGAGGATCTTGACGGGTTTCTCCTCGTAGGTCAGATCACTATCCAACTGAATTGCTTCTAGGGGCACTGTGTCTCGTAAAGGGATATCAGCCATCTCTCCATGGCACTTCTTAAGCTGAGAGACGTGAAACACGTCGTGAACTCCTGACAATCCTTCGGGTAACTCCAACTTGTAGGCAACCTCTCCCATGCGTTCTAAAACACGGTATGGTCCCACAAATCTCGGGGCTAACTTTCCCTTAACTCCAAAACATTTAACTCCTCGCAGCGGCGACACTCTCAGGTACGCTATGTCTCCGATTTCATAGACTACTTCCTTGCGCTTCGAGTCTGCATAACTCTTCTGCCTAGACTGAGCTACCTCCAGTCTATCTCGAATCAGCTTATCCTTCTCTTCTGACTCTTTGATTAGATCTGGTTCGAATAACTAGCGGCCTCTGACTTCATCCCACATCAATGGCGTTTGGAATCTCCTCCCGTATAATGCTTCGAACGATGCCATCTTCAAACTGGCCTTGTAACTGTTGTTGTATGAAAACTCCACATAGGGCAAGTTGTCATCCCAACTAGATCCATAATCTAGCGCACAAGCTCTCAACATGTCCTCCAAAATCTGATTGGCTCTCTCGGTCCGTCCATCCGTCTGTGGGTGAAAGGTTGTACTGATCTTTAGCCTGGTTCCCAAAGTCTGGTGCAACTGATGCCAAAACTTTGAAGTAAACTGTGTTCCTCTATCTGATACGATAGCCCTCGGAACTCCGTGTAGACATACGATCCTGGTCATGTATATCTTGGCCAACTTCGCACTGGTATAGGTGGTTTTCACGGGGATAAAGTGGGCTACTTTGGTCAAGCGATCCACTACTACCCAAATTGAGTCATATCCTGATTTGGTCCTGGGAAATCCGGTGATAAAGTCCATGCCAAGCTTATCCGACTTCCATTCGGGTATCGGCATAGGTCGTAGCAATCCTGCCGGCTTCTGATGTTCCGTCTTTACTCTCTAGCATACATCACATACTGCTACATACTCGGCAATATCCTTCTTCATTCCCGTCCACCAGAAATGCTCCTTTAAATCCAAATACATCTTAGTGTTTCTGGGGTGTATGCAGTATGGCGAATCATGTGCTTCCTGTAGTATCAACTTCCTGATCTCGGGGTTGTTGGGCACATAGATTCGATCTTCAAACCACAAGGTGTCGTGTTCGTCCTCACGAAATCCCTTGGCTTTTCCTTCACTCATCTTCTCCTTGATATCAGCAATCTCTTTGTCATCCTTCTGGGCTTCTCATATGTTTCCCAACAATGTTGACTGAACCTCCAATGTTGCAACAAAACCTCTAGGAACTATCTCCTAACGAAGCTCCCTTAGATCTTCTGCTAACTCCTTTGGCAATCCTCCCTTCACTAGGGTATTTGCATAACTCTTCCGGCTCAAAGCGTCTGCAACGACATTGGCCTTTCCGGGGTGATAGTGCAGCTTCATATCATAATCCTTTATAAGCTCCAACCATCTCTTCTGTCTGAGGTTCAGCTCCTTCCGAGTGAATATGTACTTCAAACTCTTGTGATCCGTGTACACATCACAATGATATCCAATAAGGAAATGTCTCCAAGTTTTGAGCCCATGCACAACTGCTGCTAGCTCCAAATCATGAGTAGCATAATTCAACTCGTGCGGTCGAAGTTGCCGAGATGCATAAGAAACAACTCTTCCTTCCTGCATGAGTACTCCTCCAAGTCCTAAGCATGAAACGTCGCAATACACTTGGAAATCCTTGCGTATATCTGGCAAGATCAGCACTGGGGTTGTCGTCAACCATTTCTTCAACTGCTGGAAACTTTCTTCGCACTCTTCAGTCCAATGAAACTTTGTGTCTTTCTTCAAAAATGCCATCATCGGCTTTGCAATCTTGGAGAAATTCTCAATGAATCTCCGGTAATATCCCGCGAGTCCAAGAAAACCGTGGATCTCTCTAACTGAAGTGGGTGCCAACCACTCAGTGACTGCATGCACTTTGACAGGGTCCACTGCTATACCTTCTCCTGATATAACATGCCCTAAGAATCCAACTTCCTTCAACCAAAACTCGCATTTGCTAAACGTGGCGTACAACTGATGTTCTCTGAGCTTCTCCAGAACCAAACACAAATGCTCCGCGTGTTCCTCTTCGTTCTTCGAGTACACCAAAATATCATCAATGAATACCACGACAACTTATCCAAGAACTCCATGAACACCTTATTCATCATACTCATGAAATAGGCAGGGGCGTTAGTCAATCCAAATGACATAATTGTATACTCATATAGCCCATACCTTGTGGTGAAGGCTGTCTTAGGTATATCCTTCTCTCGGATCTTCAACTGGTGGTATCCTGATCGTAGATTGATCTTGGAGAATACTTTAGCTCCTTGAAGTTGGTCAAACAAATCATTGATCATCGGCAGAGGGTACTTATTCTTAATCGTCACTTCATTCAGTTCTCGATAATCAATGACCATCCTTAAAGATCCATCCTTCTTCTCGACCAACAACACTGGGGCTCCCCAAGGTGATAAACTTCGTCGAATGAATCCTTTCTCCAATAACTCCTTAATCTGCTTCTTGATCTCCTCTAGATCATTTGCTGGCATCCGATATGGTCTCTTTGATATTGGTCTGGTGCCAGGCAATAGCTCAATCAAAAACTCAATATCTCTATCCGGTGGCATGCCTAGTAGCTCCTTTGGAAATACATCTGGATAATCCTTTACTATGGGCACTTTCTCCTGAACAACTCCCATGAGAGAATGCACTTGTGTACTTCTAGGCGAATGCCTAGATACATACTTGATCCTTTTTCCCTCCGGGGTGGTAAGCAAAATTGACCTACTGGCACAATCGATGTTCCCTCCATACATCAATAGCCAATCCATACCTAGTATCACATCCAATCCTTGTGACTCCAAAACTATCAGGTCTGAGGGGAAAACATGTCGTCCAATGATCAATGGCATCTGAAAATATCCTTGATGTGCCATATACTCTACTCCTGGGGAACTTACTAACATGGGGGTCTTAAGGACTTGGGTGGGCAACTTATGTCTATTTACGAATCCCCTTTAAATGTATGAATGCGATGCACCAGTATCGAAAAGAACTAATGCGGTAAATGACTTAACCAAAACTTACTGACAACTGCATCTGGTTGCTCTTCAACCTCCTCCACGGTCATGTGATTCACTTGTCCTTTGTTGAACGGGTTGGGCTTCTTCCCAGCGCTTCCATTGTCGTTCCCATTCTTCGCTTCAGGGCACTCTCCAGCATAGTGTCCATTCTTCCCGCACTTGAAACAGGTAACGTTGCTTAAATCCCTCTTGGCGGGTGTGCATGGAGTAGAGCGGTTCTGATTATTGTTTGCTCCATTCCAATTCCCATTCTTGGAGCCATTGTGGTTGTGAGTACTTCCTCTATTATGGGTGTGGCCTCCATGGTTTTGGGTGTATCCTCCCAAGTTCGGGGTGAATCGGGGCTTCTGCTGGGCTCCAGAATTATTCCTTCCTTGTTCATACTTCCTCTTGCGGCTCTCAATCTGCTGCTGCTTCCCTTCAATCATAAGAGCCTTATCTACCAACTCCTGGTAGTTGTTGAAGGTTGCCACCATCAACTGTACGCTCATCTCATCATTCAGCCCTTCCGTAAACCTCTCCTGCTTTGTGGCATCTGTGGCCACATCATCTGGGGCATAACGAGATAGAGTTCTAAACTCATCTACGTAATGAGCCACACTACGATTTCCTTGGTGCAAGTTGCGAAACTCTCGCTTCTTCATGCTCATAGCTCCAGTTGAGACATGGGTAGTGCGAAAAGCTTGCTGAAACTGATCCCAAGTGACATTGGCTACAGGGAAGGTGGCTGTGTAATTCTCCCACCATGCTGCTACTGGTCCAGCCAATTGATGTGCGGCAAATCGCACCTTCTCAGCATCAGTGCAGTTTGCAATGGTCAAATCCCTTCCAATCTTGCGCAGCCAGTCATCAGGAACTATTGGTTCAATGCTTCTAGAAAACACCGATGGTTGCAACCTTAAGAAACGTGTCAGGTTGTCCACGGGTGGTGGTGGTGGAGGGTTGTTGTTGTTGTTGTTGTTGTTCTGATTGTTCTGATTGTTCTGGACAAGAAGTTGCATCAAAGTGTTCTACTGCTAGATCAACTGAGTGAGCTCAGGGGGAAACTGAAATCCGGGCTCACGTCTCGGAGGCATCTGATGGGTGTAGAGGGAAGAGTTTAGAATAGAAATGAGGTCTAGGGGAATTTCACTACCCATATACACATGAGACAAACACAGTCGTATCACACCAATCAATTTCAAGCAAGGGCTTACAAAGCTTCTAACTAACGTTACAAAAGTGCTCTAAATTTTGCTTTTATGGGGAAAAACTACTAGTCACAGGGTGGTCATCTAGAAATTTTGATCGGCGGAAGATTCCATGATATCTGCTCCAGCTTCATCTTCATAGTCGTCATCACTATCATCAGGATCCGAGTCCGTGTCGTTGATGATGATGTAGTCCTCAGAACGAATCTCCTTAGGTTCTTCTTCTTCTCCTCCTCCTGGTGCTGGATCTCCCATGAATACTCCTAGCTTCCTCATCAAGTCATCATTCTTCTCCACAAGTATTGTCATCTTCTCCTCGTATCCGTCGCGTGTAGACTTGAGTTCCTCTTCTAGCTCCAAGTTCCTGGTTAGCGCTGTCTTCAAATCTATCATCCCTGCGCACATCTGGTGCTCCTGTCGACGAATTTGTTGGTTTAACACCTGGATGAATGCTGCAATGGACATGTCCTTCCGGGTACTGATTATGTCCCTTTGCTCATCTCGGCGTCCACAAATCTGATAGATAGTGTCCTTCAGCTCCTGCTTGTATACTTCTCCAATACGTCCCATGGTAATGTGGGCTGCCATACTCTTGCCTAGGCTCCAGGTTGGTCCATCAAAAGAAAACTCTATGGGCTCAGTGGATGGTGCGAAGGTCCTCCCAGGAATTTGAACTTGAATACTACATCGCTCTTCTTCTAGTAAAATGGCGGTGTAGGTCCCGGTGAAGCTTGGTATTCTGATATTCAGGTACCTAGTGACTTCCTTCAAGTGTCGTCCAAAAGGTGTGTCTTCATCTGGTTGAGTGAACTTGTTCCTTGGGTCCACCATCCTAAAGAGTAGAAAATGGAGAAGAGTCAGAAATGAGTAGAGAAGAGTGACCTAGGGTTTATCTTATTAGTCATGTCCTACAGTCAACGTGTGCTCTCATACCATCTTGTAGCGACCACAATCCGAATGGACCGAAGTCTCTGTGTTTCAGTGTCATCCTGGATCGGTAATGCTGACACACACAGTACTTGAAGGATTTATAATAGAGTAGCAATCACACACTTATTACATCGAATGTCTCAAAAGAGAACTTATTACAAAAGTCTATGGCATAAGGCCATCTAACAAAATAACAGCGGAAGGCTTGGAAGATAAGTGAGTCCATCAACTCCAACAGCATAGCTGAGTGCATGACAAACGACCTAGCACGTCTTACTCCTCGTCTGAAAAGTCTGCAACGTAATATGTTGCAGCCCGAAACGGGCCAGCACATGGAATATGCTGGCAAGATAACACAGTAGAGCAAGTAACAGAATAAAGGCTAACACTATATGCATATTTGGCTGGTAGAGGCTCTAAGCTTTAAAGTTTTTGCGTAAAGCCAATTTTTTCCTACAACAAAGGAATAACTTTTATTTTAGCTATCATGGTAGTTGAAACATCATTGAGAAGGTACCTCCAACTCAATCCCAATTAAAGTAGTCATCATTAACCTAACAAATTAATTTTAGAGTGATGAGATCAACCAATAATTCAAGTACCAGATACTCAAGATGTCCATAACCGGGGACACGGCTAATCATGATTAGTTTGTACACTCTGCAGAGGTTTGCACACTTTTCCCCACAAGACTCGATCTCCTCCGTTGGATTTCTCGCACTGCATGGTGTTTGAGAAACGAATGACCGAGACACAGTCTTTCAGAACCATTTACTCTTTACCCCAGGTGGACCGGTACACCTACTTTCCCCTACATCTGCTAGTCCACCACGAAAGAGCTCACACAACTTACTCCAACTATGCCAGAGCCCATAATGGCATTGTGGCTGCACACGGAAGTTTCTAGCATGAATAGTTTTATGATCCCTTTGAGCCTGGGTGGCATTCCATAGGATAATCACATGGTACCCCCGGGATTTCCTAGGACAACACTGGATTCTCCAGGTGCCCTGCAACCAATCCACCAAGATGTGTATTTAAGTAGCCACCTTAAGTTGAACCATTAATTAACAACTCACATATGTCATGGATATTCTCTCAAACCCAAACCACGTCTACGAGCATAGCATGGCAACCTAAGCATAACGTAGAAGTAACTCCCAAGGGTTTGATAGTAATGCAGGTAATAGGTTCTACCTCAATCTACTTCCCAGTCCCACAAGTTAATAGATCCTACTCATGCAATGTGTGAGGGTTTGATCTAATGTATAAAACTTGGTAATAAAGGGTATGATCAAAGTGTTACTTGCCTTGTTGATGATTCGCAAAACCTAGAGACTCGTAGTAGCACGCTTCGCACTCCGGAAATTCTATCGCAAGCAAACAATAGCATACATAAGCAAACAAGCAATTATGCATAGACAGAACTCCAAATAAGAAGATCTAACCAGAAAGTTCAACTTAAGAACTCCGGTTTGCAAAAAGAATCAAATCAAACGGAGCAACGAAACTCAAACTACGAAAGAAACAAGATCCGTTTACTAGATTGGTCTAAGGTCCAATTTTACAATATAAAACCTTGTTGAAGTTGGTTAAATAGAAAGAGGGCTTTGAGACGAAGATCTGGGATTTTGAATTGCCTAATTCTGACTCTCGAGTGAAAAAAAAAACTAAAAACAAGATCAGGGCAGAAATCGCGATTGAAAATAATCGCGGAAAGAAACCCCAAAAAAGAAAACTGACGAACAGGCTCCTGTGACTAACGGGCGAACCGCATTCGTTAAAATGAACATACGAACGAATGTCCGCTAATTAACTAAACCGGAAAAACCGAACCGATCTATTAAAAACAGATCTAGGGTTTTCTAAAAAACGAACGGTTTTAAAAAAAGACGACAGCGGCGGCAACTACCTCGACGGCGGTGAACTCCGGCGGCGGCGGCTACCGGTGGCAGGGCGTGCAGCGGCGGAGTGCGGCGGCGCGGCGACGGCGTCGACGGGTGGCGGCGAAAGTGGTGGCGGCGGCGCTAGGGTTAGGGCGCGGGGCTGGGCGGCTACGGGCCTTGGGCCTCGCCTTATAAAGGCCGGCTGGGGGAGTCCGGTTGGGTACGGCCCGGCTAGGTTTTTTGTTTTTACTATACAGCCCGACTAGGTTGGTGCACTTTTTTTTCTAAAAAAAAATACTAAACGGACTCCAAAAATTCCGAAATAAATTTTCACCGTCCTCTAATAATATTTAGGACAAAGTGAACATTTTTCCCGGACCTAAATGCATTTTTTGAAAAACACGCATTTTTTCTATGCAAATAAAATCGCAAATAAATCCGAAAAAAAATCCAAAAGTGATTTTAATATTTTTCCTCCAATATTTATTTTATCTTGGAGAAGTCATGTTATCTCAAAATCGCAAATATATATTTTATTATGAAATATTTTTAGGAGAGGAAAATAATCAAAACCACAGTGATCCCCGTACCTGTATTTGAGAAAACTCAAATACGAAAACGGTAGAATTCCCAACTCTCTCCGTAGGTCCTTTAGTTGCTTAGAATTTTCGAGGATCGCCACGCACAAATGCAACAAAAATATGCAATGCAGTATGATCTATGTATAACATTCCAAATTGAAAATTTGGGATGTTACACCAAGCTAAAAGTTGTGTCTTGAAACAAAGCATGGCGTAAAATGACAATATCAGGGGCACTAAGATTCCCACTGTTCCCGCGACCAATTAAATATCTACTAGCATATAATGCAAAGTAGCGCAGAATAGGGAAGTGTATACTAGTAATTCTTGCTCCCGAGACTTGTGTAGTTTCCCCTACAACTATCATGTTAATAAACCCTTCAACGTCTTCATGACGTGGTTCATAAAGTCTACCTCCAAAGGGTATCTTGCATACTTCACAAAATTCTAAGAGTGATATCTCCTTAACTTCATCATATAAATGAAACTCCACTGTAGGTGGTGTTTTCTTAGCATGAAAATGAAAACTTTGCATGAAAATATTAGTGAGTAAGAGATATTGTTCATGTTGGTCGTGGAGGAAGTCGATGAGGCCTGCATTATTTGCTAACCAATAAAAGTCTTCGTAAGTCCCGGTGGACATCATGAAAACATTGCAAGGCCATTCAAACGGTTGAATTTCTGCCATGCGAGGAAGATTATATTTGGGCTTCTTATTTTCTTCTTTCTTCTTCTCCTCTGAGCTCTTACTGGAGGAGCCCCTCAACAATCTCTTTATCATTTTTCCCTTCTGGAAATTTCTGAAATTTTTAGTAACACGAAATAAAAGTTAACCAAACTCAACAAGAATGATAGCAACAACTCCTACTAGTGCCTAGATACTATATCATGCATTAGAACTACTTGGGACCAAGCAAATTTGACATGCAAGCTCAAGAACAAGGTCACCATGGCAGCAAAATTTTGCAATAAATAAAGCACTAGAACAAAAACTAATTGGACCAATGGATGAGTCACATACCAAGGAACAATCTCCCCAAACAGTTTGGTAAATGGTGCTTTGAGCAAGGAGATCGAAAATGGCAGCAACATGAGTTAGAACTCATGCTTGAGCTAGTTGGTGATTTTTTTTGGGAGGAAGAAGAAGAGTATGGGTGCAGGAATAAGTCGAGGGGGCCACGTGGGGCCCACGAGGCAGGGGGCGCGCCCTGTGAGGGGGGCGCACCCTGGACCCTCGTGGCCAGGTGCTGGCTTCCCTCGCTGTGTGTTCTGCGCCATATATTCTCAAATATTCCAGAAAAAATCATATTAAATTTTCAGGGCATTTGGAGAACTTTTATTTTCGGGGTATTTTTTATTGCACGGATAAGTCTGGAAACAGGCAGAAAATAATATTTATTCTTTATTTATCCTAATTAACAGAAAGTAAAAGGAGGGTATAGAAGGTTGTGCTATCTAGATTCACCTATCCCATGCTTATCAAAAGGAATCCATCAACAAGGTTGATCAGGTCTTGTTAGTAAACTCTTTCCGAATAACATGAAACCAGAGAATTTTCGAATAACACTAGGTTACCTCGATGGGGATATGTATGTCCCCAGCAATAAGAATGTCATATGTCTTCTTGACAGTAGGAAGAGAAAATTCAAAACCTCCAATAGTAATAGTTGAAATTTTTCCAATATAATTGATACTATGGACATGAGGTTGTTTCCTTGGAAAGTGTACTGTATGCTCATTACCATTGACATGAAAAGTGACATTGCCTTTGTTGCAATCAATAACAGCCCCTGCGGTATTCAAAAATTGTCTACCCAAGGATAATAGACATACTATCGTCCTCGGGAATATCAAGTATAATAAAGTCCGTTAGAATAGTAACATTTGCAACCACAACAGGCACGTCTTCACAAATACCGACAGGTATAGCAGTTGATTTATCAGCCATTTGCAAAGATATTTCAATAGGTGTCAACTTACTCAAGTCAAGTCTACGATATAAAGAGAGAGGCATAACACTAACATCGGCTCCAAGATCGCATAAAGCAGTTTTAACTTAGTTTCGTTTAATGGAGCAAGGTATAATAGGTACTCCTGGATCTCCTAGTTTCTTAGGTATTCCACCTTTAGAAGTGTAATTGGCAAGAATGGTGGATATTTCTACTTCAGGTATCTTTCTTTTATTCATAGTAATATCCTTCATATACTTAGCGTAAGGATTTGTTTTAAGCACATCAGTCAAACGCATACGCAACAAGATAGGTCTAATTATTTCAACAAAACGCTCAAAATCCTCATCATCCTTTTTCTTGGATGGTTTAGGAGGAAAAGGCATGGGTTTCTGAACCCATGGTTCTCTTTCCCTACCGTGCTTCATAGCAACAAAGTCTCTCTTATCATAACGTTGATTCTTTTATTGTGGGTTATCAAGATCAACAGCAGGTTTAATCTCTACATCATTATCATTGCTAGGTTGAGCATCATCATTAACATTATCACTAGGATTGTGTCTCGGCATCAGAAACCGATATATCATTGGGATTCTCAGGTGTGTCAGCTACAGGTTCACTAGAAGCATGCAAAGTCCTATCATTTTTCTTTTTCTTCTTCTTAGAAGAACTAGGTGCATCTAAATTAGCTCTCTGAGAATCTTGCTCAATTCTTTTAGGGTGGCCCTCGGGATAGAGAGGTTCCCGAGTCATTTTACCACCTCTAGTTGGAACTCTAAAATCATAATCATTATTCTTACTATTTAATTCATTGAGCAAATCATTCTGAGCCTTAAGTACTTGTTCTACTTGAGTGGTAACCATAGAAGCATGAATACTAATAAGTTTCAGTTCACCTTTAACTCTAGACAGATAATCACTCAAGGATTCAATCATATAAGCATTGTGTTGCAATTGTCTACCAACATAAGCATTGAAGTTTCCTTGTTTCACAATAAAATTGTCAAACTCATCTAAGAATTTGCTAGCAGACTTATAACGAGGAATATCACCTTCATCAAATCTATAAAGAGAATTTACCTTTACTACCTGTGTCGGGTTATCAAGACCATGTATTTCTTCAATAGGTGGAAAATTCTTAACATCTTTAGTTTTAATACCTTTTTCTTTCATAGATTTCTTTGCCTCTTACATATCTTCCGGACTGAGAAATAGAACACCTCCTTTATTCGGAGTTGGCTTAGGATCTGGTTCAGGAAGTGTCCAATTATTTTCATTGGCCAGCATATTATTCAATAGCAATTCAGCTTGATCAAGTGTTCTTTCCCTGAAAACACAACCAGCACAACTATCCAGGTGGTCTCTTGAAGCATCGGTTAGTCCATTATAAAAGACATCAAGTATATCGTTCCTCTCAAGAGGATGATCAGGCAAAGCATTCAGTAATTGGAGAAGCCTCCCCCAAGCTTGTGGGAGGCTCTCTTCTTCAATTTGCACAAAATTATAAATTTCCCGTAAGGCAGCTTGTTTCTTTTGTGCGGGAAAATATTTAGCAGAGAAGTAATACATCATATCCTGGGGACTACGCACACAACCAGGATCAAGAGAATTAAACCAAGTCTTAGCATCACCCTTTAATGAGAACGGAAATAGCTTAAGGATATAGTAATAACGAATCTTTTCATCATTGGTAAATAGGGTGGCTATATCATTCAACTTAGTAAGATGTGCCACAACAGTCTCAGACTCATAGCCATGGAAAGAATCATATTCAACCAAAGTAATTAACTCGGGATCAACAGAGAATTCGTAATCCTTATCAGTAACAAAGATAGGTGAAGTAGCGAAAGCAGGGTCATGTTTCATTCTAGCATTCAAGGACTTTTCTTTCAGCTTAGCTAATAATTTATTAAGATCGTATCTATCATTGCAAGCAAGAAAGTCTCTAGCAGTTTCCTCATCCATAACACAACCCTCGAGAACAATAGGCAATTCATATCTATTGGGAGAAGCTTCATCATCACTTTCATAAATGTTACCAATTTCAATATTTGCATTCTCCCTAACCTTAGCAATTTGTTCATCTAGAAATTTACCCAGTGGCACAGTATTATCAACCATAGAAGTAGTTTCATCATATAGAGCAGAAGTGGCATCATCAAGAACATACGACATATCAGATTCAATAGCAGGAGTAGGTGTCGCAAATTTACCCATACCAGATGGTGAATCAAGTGCAGAGCTAGATGGTAGTTCCTTACCTCCCCTCGAGGTTGACGGTAAGATCTTGGTTTTTGAGTCCTTCAAATTCTTCATAGTGATCAACAAATATAAATCCCAAGTGACTTAAAGAATAGAGCTATGCTCCCCGGCAACGGCGCTAGAAAATAGTCTTGATAACCCACAAGTGTAGGGGATCACAACAGTTTTCGAGGGTAGAGTATTCAACCCAAATTTGTTGATTCGACACAAGGGGAGCCAAAGAATACTCTTAAGTATTAGCAGCTGAGTTGTCAATTCAACCACACCTGGAAACTTAGTATCTGCATCAAGATAGTTTAGTAGCAAAGTAATATGATAGTGGCGGTAGCGGCAATAAAAGTAACGATAGTGTTTTTGTAGTTTTTGTAATAGTAGCCACAGAAAAGTAAATAAGCAACAAGCTATATGTGAAAAGCTCATAGGCATTGGATCGGTGATGGGAAATTATGTCGGATGCAATTCATCATGTAGAAGTTATAACCTAGGGTGACACAGAACTAGCTCCAGTTCATCAATGCAATGTAGGCATGTATTCCGAATATAGTCATACATGCTTATGGAAAAAACGTGCATGACATCTTTTGTCCAACCCTCCCGTGGCAGCGGGGTCCTATTGGAAACCAAGGGATATTATGGCCTCCTTTAATAGAGTACCGGACCAAAGCATTAACACATAGTGAATACATGAACTCCTCAAACTACGGTCATCACCGGGAGTGGTCCCGATTATTGTCACTTCGGGGTTCCCGGATCATAACACATAGTAGGTGACTATAGACTTGCAAGATAGGATCAAGAACACACATATATTCATGAAAACATAATAGGTTCAGATCTGAAATCATGGTACTCGGGCCCTAGTGACAAGCAATAAGCATAGCAAAGTAATAGCAACATCAATCTCAGAACATAGTGGATACTAGGGATCAAACCCTAACAAAACTAACGTGATTACATGATAGATCCCATCCAACCCATCAGCGTCTAGCAAGCCCACGATGGAATTACTCACGCACGGCGGTGAGCATCATGGAATTGGTGATGGAGAAAGGTTGATGATGATGATGGCGACGATATCCACTCTCCGGAGCCCCGAACGGACTCTAGATCAGCCCTCCAGAGAGAGATTAGGGCTTGGTGGCGGCTCCGTATCGTAAAATGCGATAATTCTTCCTCTCTGATTTTTTTCTCCTCGAAAGTGACTATATAGGATCTCGGGATATGTCGGTGGAGCATCAGGGGGCCCACGAGGCAGGGGTGCGCCCTAGGGGAGGGGGCGCCCCCCCACCCTCGTGGAGAAGGTGTGGGCCCCCTGGACTAGATCTTCTTGCCGGTATTTTTTATATTTTCCAAAATAATTCTCCGTAAATTTTCAGGTCATTCCGAGAACTTTTTATTTCTGCACAAAAACAACACCATGGCAATTCTGCTGAAAGCAGTGTCAGTCCGGGTTAGTTCCATTCAAATCAGGCAAGCTAGAGTCCAAAACAAGGGCAAAAGTGTCTGGAAAAGTAGATACGTTGGAGACGTATCAGTGCCCCAAAGTTTCTACCGAAGAGTCAAGACGAAAACGTGTGCCAACCCCTATGCATAGATTCCCAAGGTCACGGAACCCGCAAGTTGATCACCAAAACATACATCAAGTGAATCGAAAGAATACCCCATTGTCACCACGGGTATCCCACACAAGACATAGATCACGTGTTCTCAAATCCTTAAAGACTCAATCCGATAAGATAACTTCAAAGGGAAAACTCAATTCATCACAAGAGAGTAGAGGGGGAGAAGCATCATAAGATCCAACTATAATAGAAAAGCTCGCGATACATCAAGATCATGCCATCTCAAGAACACGAGAGAGGGAGAGAGAGAGAGAGAGAGAGAGAGAGAGAGAGAGAGAGAGAGAGAGAGAGAGAGATCAAACACATAGCTTCTGGTACAAACCCTCAGCCTCGAGGGTGAACTGCTCCCCCTCGTCATGGGGAGCGTCGGGATGATGAAGATGGACACCGGAGATGGATTCCCCCCTCCGGCAGGGTGTCGGAACGGGTCTAGATTGGTTTTCGATGGCAACTGAGGCTTTCGGCGGCGGAACTCCCGATTTAGGTTATTTTCTGGAGGTTTTTGTATTTATAGGATTTTTTGACGTAGGGCACAAGTCAGGGGGGGTCTCCGGGCTGTCCATGAGATAGGGGGGCGCGCCCATGGGGTTGGGCGTGCCCCCACCCTCGTGGGCAGCCCATGACTCTCCTGGCCCAACTCTTTTACTCCGGGGGCTTCTTTTGGTCCATAAAAAATTGGCACGTCAATTGGACTCCGTTTGATATTCCTTTCCTGCAATACTCTAAAACAAGGGGAAAATAGAAACTGGCACTGGGCTCTGGGTTAATAGGTTAGTCCCAAAAATCATATAAAAGTGTATATAAAAGGCCATAAGACATCCTAGAAGGATAATATAATAGCATGGAGCAATAAAAAATTATAGATATGTTGGAGACGTATCAAGGATCCCCAAGCTTAATTCTTGCTCGCCCTCGAGTAGGTAAATGATAAAAAATAATTTTTGATGTGGAATGCTACCTAACATAATTCTTAATGCAATTTCCTTTATTGTGGCATGAATGTTCAGATCCGAAAGATCCAAGATAAAAGTCTGTATTGACTTAAGAATAATAATAATTCAAGCATACTAACAAAGCAATCATGTCTTCTCAAAATAACATGGCCAAAGAAAGTTCATCCCTACAAAATCATATAGTTAGGCTATGCTCCATCTTCGTCACACAAAATATTCCAATCATGCACAACCCCGGTTTCAGCCAAGCACTTGTTTCATACTTTTTTTCAAACTCTTTCAACTTTCACGCAATATATGAGCGTGAGCCATGGACATAGCATTGTGTGGAATAGAGTGGTGGTTGTGGAGAAGACAAAACTGAGGAAGATGGTCTCACATCAACTAGGCATATCAATGTGCCATGGTGATGCCCATCAATAGATATCAATGTGAGTGAGTAGGGATTGCCATGCAAGGGATGCACTAGAGCTATAAATGTATGAAAGCTCAGCAAAATAAACTAAGTGGGTGTGCATCCAACTTGCTTGCTCACGAAGACCAAGGGCATTTGAGGAATCCCACCGTTGGAATATACAAGCCAAGTTCTATAATGAAAATTCCCACTAGTATATGAAAGTGACAAAACAAGAGACTCTCTATCATGAAGATTATGGTGCTACTTTGAAGCACAAGTGTGGAAAAGATAGTAGCATTGTCCCTTTTTTTTCATTTCTTTTTTTCCTTTTTTTGGGGCCTTTCTTTCTTTCTTTAGCCTCTCCTTCCTTTTTTTTTTCCTTTTTTTCCTTTGGGACAATGCTCCAATAAGGATAATCATCACACTTATATTGATTTACAACTCGATACTGGAACAAAGTTTGACTCCATATGATTGCCTCCGGCGGTGTACTGAGATGTGCAATGAATCAAGACTGACATTTATGAAAAACTATGCATGGTGGCCTAGCCACGAATACGATGTCAACTACATGATCATGCATGGCAATATGACAATGATGAAGCGTGTCATAGCAAACGGAATGGTGGAAAGTTGCATGGCAATATATCTCGGAATGGCTATGGAAATGCCATGATAGGTAGGTATGGTGGCTGTTTTGAGGAAGGTATATGGTGGGTCTATAGTACCGGCGAGAGTTGCGTGGTACAAGAGAGGCTAGCAATGATGGAAGGGTGAGAGTGCGTATAATCCATGGACTCAACATTAGTCATAAAGAACTCACATACTTATTGCAAAAATCTACAATTCATCAAAACAAAGTACTACACGCATGCTCCTAGGGGAAGGGTTGGTAGGAGTTAACCATCGTGCGATCCCGACCTCCACACAAAGGATGACACTCAATGAAATTCTTCATGCTTCAAATTTGTCACACAACTGTTACCATACGTGCATGCTACGGGACTTGCAAACCTCAACACAAGTATTTCTCAAATTCACAACTACTCTGCTAGCATTACTCTAATATCACCATCCTCATATCTCAAAACAATCATCAAGTATCAAACTTCTCATAGTATTCAATGCACTTTATGTGAAAGTTTTTACTATTACCAACTTGGATGCCTATCATATTAGGACTAATTCATAACCTAAGCAAATTACCATGCTGTTATAAAAGACTCTCAAAATGATATAAGTGAAGCGTGAGAGTTCATCTATTTCTTCAAAATAAAACCACCGCCGTGCTCTAAAAGATATAATTGAAGCACTAGAGCAACCAACAAACTACTCCAGAAGATATAAGTGAAGATCAATGAGTAGTTGAATAATTATGTAACTATGTGAAGACTCTCTAACCTTTAAGAATTTCAGATCTTGGGATATTATTCAAACAGCAAGCAAAACAAAATAAAATAAATTGATGCTCCAAGCAAAACACATATCATGTGGTGAATAAAAATATAGCCTCAAGTAAAGTTACCGATGATCGAAGATTAAAAAGAGGGGATGCCATCCGAGGCATCCCCAAGCTTAGGCTCTTGGTTGTCCTTGAATATTACCTTGGGGTGCCTTGGGCATCCCCAAGCTTAGGCTCTTGCCACTCCTTATTCCATAGTCCATCGAATCTTTACCCAAAACTTGAAAACTTCACAACACAAAAACTCAACAGAAAACTCATAAGCTCCGATAGTATAAGAAAATAAAACCACCACTTAGGTACTATTGTGAACTCATTCTAAATTTGTATTGGTGTAATATCTACTGTATTCCAACTTCTCTATGGTTCGTACCCTCCGATACTACCCATAGATTCATCAAAATAAGCAAACAACACATAGAAAACAGAATCTATCAAAAACAGAACAGTCTGTAGCAATCTGTAACTTTCTAATACTTCTGTAACTCTAAAAATTCGGAAAGAAATTGGTGGACGTGAGGAATTTGCCTATTAATCATCTGCAAAAAGAATCAACTAAAAAGCACTCTCCAGTAAAAAATTACAGCCAATCTCGTGAGCGCTAAAGTTTCGGTTTTTTACAGCATGATCAGATAAACTTCACACAAGTCTTCCCAAAGGTTTTACTTGGCACAAACACTAATCAAAACACAAAACCACATCTAAACAGAAGCTAGACGCAATATTTATTCCTAAACAGAAGCAAAAGGCAAAGTACAAAAATAAAGTTGGGTTGCCTCCCAACAAGCGCTATCGTTTAACGCCCTTAGCTAGGCATGATGATGACAATGATGCTCAGATAAAAGATAAGAATTGAAACATAAGGGAGCATTAAGAAGAATATGACTAGCACATTTAAGTCTAACCTATTTCCTATGCATAGGGATTTTGTGAGCAAACAACTTATGAGAACAATAATCAACTAGCATAGGAAAGTAAAACAAGCATAGCTTCAAAACTTCTAGCACATAGAGATGAAACTTGATATTATTGCAATATGTAGAAGCATATGATCCTCTCTCGTAATAATTTTCAGTAGCATCATGAATGAATTCAACCATATAACCAGCACATAAAGCATTCTTTTCATGATCTACTTGCACAAATATTTTACTACTCTCCACATAAGCAAATTTTCTTCTCATTCATAGTAGTGGGAGGAGCAAATTCAAGAAAATAACTATCATGTGAAGCACAATCCAATTGAAAATTTAAATCATGATGACAATTTTCATGGTTATGTTTATTCTTTATAGCATATGTGTCATCAAAATAATCATCATAAATAGGAGGCATGCTTTCATCATAATAAATATTATCGTCAAAACTTGGGGGACTAAAAATATCATCTTCATCAAACATAGCATCCCCAAGCTTGTGGCTTTGCATATCATTAGCATCATGGGTATTCAAAGAATCCATACTAACAACATTGCAATCATGCTCATCATGCATATATTTTATGCCAAGCATTCTATGTAATAATTCTTCTAGTACTTGAGCACAATTTTCCTTTCCATCATTTTCACGAAAGATATTAAAAAGATGAAGCATATGAGGTAACCTTAATTCCATTTTTTGTAGTTTTGCTTTATAAACTAACCTAGTGATAAAACAAAAAACTAAAAGATTCGATTGCCAGATCTAAAGATATACCATCAAGCACTCACCTTCCCGGGAACAACACCAGAAAAGAGCTTGATGTCTACTACGCAACCATCTTCTTGTAGATGTTGTTGGGCCTCCAAGTGCAGAGCTTTGTAGGAAAGTAGCTAATTTCCCTCAAGTGGATGACCTAAGGTTTATCAATCCCTGGCAGGCGTAGGATGAAGAAGGTTTCTCTCAAACAACCCTGCAACCAAATAACAAAGAGTCTCTTGTGTCCCCAACACACCCAATACAATATTAAATTGTATAGGTGCACTAGTTCGGCGAAGAGATGGTAATACAAGTGCAATATGGATGGTACATATAGGTTTTTGTAAAAAGAAAATATAAAAACAGCAAGGTAGCAAGTGGTAAAAATGAGCATAAACGATAATGCAATGCGTTGAAACAAGGCCTAGAGTTCATACTTTCACTAGTGTAAGTTCTCTCCACAATAATAACATATTGGGATCATATTACTAGCCCTCAACATGCAACAAAGAGTAACTGCAAATTCACTAATAGCAGAGAACAAACGAAGAGATTGTTGTAGGGTACGAAACCACCACAAAGTTATTCTTTCTAATCGATCTATTCAAGAGTCCATAGTAAAATAATACGAAGCTATTCTTTCCTTTCAATCCATCATAGAGTTAGTACTAGAATAACACCTTAAGATACAAATCAACCAAAACCCTAATGTCACCTAGATACTCCATTGTCACCTCAAGTATCCGTGGGCATGATTATACGATATGCATCACACAATCTCTGATTCATCTATGCAACCAACACAAAGTACTTCAAAGAGTACCCCAAAGTTTCTACCGGAGAGTCAAGACGAAAACGTGTGCCAACCCCTATGCATAGATTACCAAGGTCACGGAACCCGCAAGTTGATCACCAAAACATACATCAAGTGAATCGAAAGAATACCCCATAGTCACCACGGGTATCGCACGCAAGACATACATCAAGTGTTCTCAAATCCTTAAAGACTCAATCCGATAAGATAACTTCAAATGGAAAACTCAATTCATCACAAGAGAGTAGAGGGGGGAAAGCATCATAAGATCCAACTATAATAGAAAAGCTCGCGATACATCAAGATCAGGCCATCTCAAGAACACGAGAGAGAGAGAGAGAGAGAGAGAGAGAGAGATCAAACACATAGCTACTGGTACATACCCTGAGCCCCGAGGGTGAACTACTCCCCCCTCATCATGGAGAGCGCCGGGATGATGAAGATGGCCACCGGAGAGGGATTCCCCCTCCGGCAGGGTGTCGGAACGGATCTAGATTGGTTTTCGGTGGCAACAGAGGCTTTCGGCGGCGGAACTCCCGATCTAGGTTATTTTCTGTAGGTTTTTGTATTTATAGGATTTTTTGGCGTAGGGCACAAGTCAGGGGGGTCTCCGGGCTGTGCACGAGATAGGGGGCGCGCCCAGGGGGGTGGGCGCACCCCCACCCTCGTGGGCAGCCCATGACTCTCCTGTCCCAACTCTTTTACTCTAGGGGCTTCTTTTGGTCCATAAAGAATCATCAAAAATTGGCACGTCGATTGGACGGTGTTTGATACTCCTTTTCTGCGATACTCTAAAACAAGGGAGAAACAGAAACTGGCACTGGGCTCTGGGTTAATAGGTTAGTCCCAAAAATCATATAAAAGTGTATATAAAAGCCCATAAAACATCCTATAAGGATAATATAATAGCATGGAACAATAAAAAATTATAGATACGTTGGAGACGTATCACGGAGGAGTTCAAATTCTATACATCCAATGTTGACCCAGCTGATATGAAGTCCGTGAAAGAAATCCACCACAGAATCTAACCCAACCCTCAAGTTTCAGGCAGCCGAGGACACAAAACAGGTTGATTTCACTCCAGACAACTCATCCGAGCAGTTCACTATTGGGACTCGCATGGATCCCAAATAGGAAAGCGCACTCATCGAATTCATCTGGGAGAATCGAGACATCTTCGCATGTAAACCTTCTGACATGCCTGGTGTATCGACAGAATTAGCTGAGCACCACCTTAATGTTGATCCTAAGATGAAACCAGTCCAGCAATACCTCTGTCATTTAACGAGGAGAGACGCAAAGCTATGGGGAAGAAGTCGTCCGGCTCCTAGCTGCTGGGTTTATTGTTAAAGTATTTCACCCTGAATGGCTGGTTAATCCAGTGCTTGTTCTGAAGAAAAACAACACTTGGCACATGTGTGTTGACTACACAGATCTCAACAGGGCATGTCCCAAAGATCCATTTTCTCTGCCTCGCATTGATCAGATCATCAACTCCACTACTGGTTGTGAGAGCCTCTGTTTTCTGGATAGTTACTCCGGTTATCTTCAGATAAAGATGGCCATTAAGGATCAGGAAAAGACTGCCTTCATCACGCCGTTTGGAGCCTTTTCCTATGTTGTTATGCCCTTTGGGCTTAAGAGCGCGGGGGCTACTTATCAAGCGATGCGTACAGATTTTTTTTCACAAATAGACCAGATGCAACATTCATGCATATGTTGATGATATTGTGGTCAAATCTTAGAAGAAGGAAACTTTATTGGCAGATCTCAAGGAGACCTTTGATAATCTTCGAACTTACAAGATGGTGCTTTATCCGGCCAAGTGTGTCTTTGGTGCTCCTGTAGGCAAGTTGCTAGGTTTCTTGGTGGCTAAAAGAGGCATAGAGGCAAATCCAGAGAAAATTAAAGCAGTCACTTCCCTTGGTAAGACGGCTAACATTAATGACGTACAGAGGATGGCGGGTCGTATCGCCGCCTTAAGTTGGTCCATAAGCTGCCTTGGTGAGAAGGTCGTCCCTTTATACCAGATGTTGAAGAAAACAAATAACTTTGTCTAGGGTGATGCTGCGAATGACGCTTTCAAAGCCCTCAAGAAACAGTTGGCCGAGCCGCCTGTCTTGGCTTCTCCATCGACAAAGAGCCTATGCTCATCTACATTGCTACCAGTAATAAAGCGGTAAGTGTAGCAGTTGTTGTGGAGTGCAAGGAGTCTGGGAAGGAATATCCAGTTCAACAACCAGTCTACTGTATCAACAAAGTTTTAACTGAGTCCAAGCAAAGGTATCCTATCATTGTGGCGAGTCGCAAGGTAAAGCATTATTTTTTTGGAGCATCATATCACTATGGCCAGCTGATGTCTACTACGCAGCCTTCTTCTTGTAGACGTTGTTGGGCCTCCAAGTGCAGAGGTTTGTAGGACAGTAGCAAATTTCCCTCAAGTGGATGACCTAAGGTTTATCAATTCGTGGGAGGCATAGGATGAAGATGGTCTCTCTCAAACAACCCTGCAACCAAATAACAAAGAGTCTCTTGTGTCCCCAACACACCCAATACAATGGTAAATTGTATAGGTGCACTAGTTCGGTGAAAAGATGGTGATACAAGTGCAATATGGATGGTAGATATAGGTTTTTGTAGTATGAAAAATATAAAAACAGCAAGGTAGCAAGTGGTAAACTTGAGCATAAACGGTGTTGCAATGATAGTAAACAAGGCATAGGGTTCATACTTTAACTAGTGCAAGTTCTCTCAACAAGGATAACATAATTGGATCATATTACTAGCCCTCAACATGCAACAAAGAGTCACTAATAGCGGAGAACAAACGAAGAAATTATGGTAGGGTACGAAACCACCTCAAAGTTAATCTTTCTGATCGATCTATTCAAGAGTCCGTAGTAACGTTCAATCAATCATAGAGTTCGTACTAGAATAACACCTTAAGACACAAATCAACCAAAACCCTAATGTCACCTAGATACTCCATGGTCACCTCAAGTATCCGTGGGCATGATTATTAGATATGCATCACACAATCTTAGAAATATCTATTCAACCAACACATAGAACTTCAAAGAGTGCCCCAAAGTTTATACCGGAAAGTCAAGACGAAAACGTGTGCCAACCCCTATGCTTAGATTCCCAAGGTCACAGAACCGGCAAGTTGATCACCAAAACATACATCAAGTAGATCACATGATATCCCATTGTCACCACAGATAAGCACGTGCAAGACATACATCAAGTGTTCTCAAATCCTTAAAGACTCAATCCGATAGGATAACTTCAAAGGGAAAACTCAATCCATTACAAGAGAGTAGAGGGGGAGAAACATCATAAGATCCAACTATAGTAGCAAAGCTCGCGATACATCAAGATCATGCCATCTCAAGAACATCAGAGAGAGAGAGATCAAACACATAGCTACTCGTACATACCCTCAGCCCCAAGGGTGGACTACTCCCTCCTCTTCATGGAGAGCACCGGGATGATGAAGATAGCCACCGGTGAGGGTCCCCCCCCCCCTCCGGCAGGGTGCCGAACGGGGTCTAGATTGTTTTTCGGTGGCTATAGAGGCTTTCGGCGGCGGAACTCCCGATCTAGGTTAATTTCCGGAGGTTTCAGTATTTATAGGATTTTTTGGCATAGGGCACAAGTCAGGGCAGGCCTCCGGGCTGTCCACGAGATAGGGGCACACGCCCACCTGGAGTGGGCGCGCCCCCCATCCTCGTGGGCAGCCCGTGGCTCTCCTAGCCCAACTCTTTTACTTCGGGGGCTTCTTTTCGTCCAAAAAAATCACCAAAAATTGGGATGTCAATTGGACTCCGTTTGATATTCCATTTCTGTAAAACTCAAAAACAAGGAAAAAACAGAAACTAGCACTGGCCTCTAGGTTAATAGGTTAGTCCCAAAAATAATATAAAAGTGTATGACAAAGCCCATTAAACTTCCAAAACATCATAAATAATAGCATGGAACAATCAAAAATTATAGATACGTTGGAGACATATCAAGCATCCCCAAGCTTAATTCCTGCTCGTCCTTGAGTAGGTAAATGATAAAAACAAAATCTTTGATGTGGAATGCTAACCAACATAATTTTCAATGTAATTCTCTTTATTGTGGCATGAATGTTCATATCTGAAAGATTCAAGACAAAAGTCTATATTGACATAAGAAATAATAATACTTCAAGCATACTAACAAAGCAATCATGTCTTCTCATAATACTATGGGTAAAGAAAGTTATCCCTACAAAATCATATAGTCTGGCTATGCTCCCTCTTCATCACACAAAATTCTCATATCATGCACAACCCCGGTTTCAGCCAAGCACTTGTTTTCATACTCTATTCTTTTAAACCTTTCAACTTTCACGCAATAGATGAGCGTGAGACATGGACATAGCACTATGGATGGAATAGAATGGTGGTTGTGGAGAAGACAAAAAAGAGGGAGATAGTCTTACATCGACTAGGCGTATCAACGGGCTATGGAGATGACCATCAATAGATATGAATGTGAGTGAGTAGGGATTGCCATGCAACGGATGCACTAGAGCTAAAAATGTATGAAAGCTCAACAAAAGAAACTAAGTGGGTGTGCATCCAACTTGCGTGCTCAAGAAGACCTAGGGCATTTGAGGAAGCCCATCGTTGGAATATACAAGCCAAGTTCTATAATGAAAAATCCCACTAGTATATGAAAGTGCCTAAACATGAGACACTCTATCATGAAGAACATGGTGCTGCTTTGAAGCACAAGTGTGGAAAAAGATAGTAGCAATTGTCCCTTTTTTCTTTTCTTTTTGGGCCTTTCTTTTTTTCTTTGGCCTTTCTCTTTTTTTTGGAGGGGCTTTCTTGATTTAGCCTTTCCTAACATGGGACAATGCTCTAATAATGATGATCATCACAGTTTCATTGAATTACAACTCGATATTACAACTCGATACTAGAACAAAGTATGACCTATATGAATGCCTCCGGTGGTGTACCGGGATGTGCAATGAATCAAGTGTGACATGTAAGAAAAATTATGCATGGTGGCTTTGCCACAAATACGATGTCAACTACATGATCATGCATGGCAATATGACAATATGAAGCGTGTCATATGAACGGAATGGTGGAAAGTTGCATGGCAATATATCACAGAATGGCTATGGAAATGTCATGATAGGTAGGTATGGTGGCTGTTTTGAGGAAGATATATGGTGGCTGTTTTGAGGAAGGATATATAGTGGGTGTATGGTACCGACGAAAGTTGCGCGGTACAAGAGAGGCTTGTCAGTTAAGAAGAACCAGTCCCGAAAGAGCCTTACCAAGATGAAAGGATACAAGGATTGAGGACAAAGATTTTGCCACTACCGAAGGAGCCAGAGAAGGAAATACCCTGAAGATTTGAGAAGACCGACGCCGTCAACCCAAAGGATGGAGTACCTGAGTTTTGATGGAACCGTATTCATGTTTCTAAGTGTGGTAGCACACCAGACCATACCAATCAGTGATTTGTTAGGAGACCCCCAAACCCCAACCTATTTCTTGCTAGCCTCGCCAAATCTCGAGGACGAGATTCATTTTAAGTGTGGTAGGTTTGTAACATCCCAAAATTCTAAATTTTGGAATATTTTAATAAATAGATAGATTTGATTGCTATTTGATGTGCTGAGTGAAATTGAGTGGAAATTGAAACTTTTGAAAGTTAAATGAGAGGGAATAAAATGACTTTCTGAAACTTTCACTTTGCATTTTGTTCTCCATGAATTCAAATTCTTTTCAACACAAAACCCTAGAGTGAAGATAATACGACTTCTTCCATTTATTTTAAATGATAAAGGGCTTTGAAAGGATTTCGAATTTCATCCTCGAAGAATTTTCAATTCAGAAACTTTAAGCAACTCAATGATTTTCCCGAGAGAAGATAAAATGACTTCTTCAAATTATAGGAAATATGAGTTGGAAGTTTTCTGAAATTTTCTGCAACTCAATTTCAAATATTGAGTTATTTGGGTTTTATTCAAATTATTTTTCTCCAAAAATAAATTACATGGAAAATAGGGTAACATGATTCCCTACAGCAGAAAATTGGAGATAAATAAATTTGAAGTCATTTTGGTATTTTAAAAAGAATTTTTATTGGATTTTATTGCAACAGTAGGACTCTTAGATTTATTAGAATTTGTGGGGATTTTATTTTGCTGTAGAAAAATATTCATGTTGTAGAAAAACTTTTTCTCAAAATTTTGATATATTATATGCCTATATAATATTTTTACTTATTTGGTTTTTTATTTATTTTGTTTGATACGAAATTTGTTTAAAAAAAATCTCTTTCCCCGCCGAACTCGGCCGGCCCAGCCGAAGCCAGGCCAAGGCCCAGCCCAGCCGCTTGTCCCCGTTGTCCCCGAGCGGGCTCCGCTCGGGAGTCCACCGACGCGACGCCGCCGGCCGTGACCGACCCGGCCACCTCGCCGCCGCCTTTCTCCCTTGCCCCTCGCCCACGGCACTCCTCCCCCTCTCCGCCTATAAAATGGCACCGCCCCGGGCCCGTTCCGCCGCTGCCCTCGCTTCATCGCCGCGCCGCATCTCGCTCCTGCCGCCGCCGCAACTTCGCCACCGCCGCCGCCCCGCTCCACCGCGCACTCGCCGCCGCTGCTGCTAGCTGCTGCCGCCGCACGCGCTGTGTGCCGCCCCGTCCGTAGCCGCGCCCGGAGCCACCGTCGTCTGCCCTTCCCTCGCCGGATTTCACGGGAACTCGCCGGAGCTCCGATCCGATTCGCGACCAAACCGCCGGCGGGATCCAAACCGCTCGAACCGCCTCGGTTTTCCCCGTCCAAACCGCCTAGGTAATAAAAACCGCTTCGGTTTTCTGTTTAGTTAGGTTTTCGTTTTAGATCGGTTTTATTTTTCTTAGATCTAACTATCTAGTGAACGTTCACTAGTTATGACTAGAAAACGAACGTTCGTTCGATAGCCCTTTCTTTTTCTGTTTAGTTTTTCGGCCAGGGACCCATCTGTAAATATTTCTTTTACAGATTAGTCCCTACACTTCAAACGGCCACAACTTTTTGCTCGTTGGTCCAAATCCAACAATACCAACGCCCACGTCTTTGTTACGAAGCCTTCTTTCCAGTAAAACAACTTAAACATGTTTTTGAAAGTTTTAAAATTTGAATTCAACTAGTTTTAGATTCAAACTTTTTTTGATCATAACTTGAGTTTATAACTCAATTTTAGTTGATTCTATTTGCAAATCGAAGCTCTTGACATAACCTTTCTGATAAGGCCAAATTCACATAATTTTGGTACTGTTAGAAATTGGTTTCTATTTCAAGAGTCATTCGCTTGCTTTCGAAGTTTTTACGAAGTGTTTTATTCTCTCTGTCCGATCTTTTGAGTGATTGCTTATGTGTGGTTACTATTGCTTGCTTATGATAGATTGACCAGAGTGTGACAGGTAGATCTATCACGAGTTCTGAGTGTGAATCTTCTACATCGTCAGTACAAGGCAAGTTCACACTTTGATCATATTTTCTAATACCCAGTTTCCATTGCATTAGTTATATCCTCAAACACATTGCATGAGTAGGATCTCTTAACTTATGGGACTGGGAAGTAGATTGAGGTAGAACCTATTACCTGCATTATTTTCAAACCCTTGGGAGTTACTTCTACGTTTTCTTAGGTTGCCATGCTATGCTCGTAGACGTGGTTTGGGTTTGAGTGAAATCCATGACAGATGTGAGTTGTTAATTAATGGTTCAACTTAAGGTGGCTACTTGAATACACATATGGGTGGATTGGTTGGGGCACCCTAGGAGTGAACCAGTGGATTGCCCGGACACCTGGTGATGCTAGTGTTGTCCTAGGAAATCCCGGGGTTCCCTGTGAATGTCCTATTGGAATGCCACCCAGGCTCAAAGTGATCATATAATATTTTCATGCCTAGAAACTTCCATGTGCAGCCACATGCCAATATGGGCTCTGGCATAGTTGAGTAAGTTGTGGGAAACCTTTCCACGATGGGCTAGAAGATGTATGGGGATTGTAGGTGTACCGGCCTATCTATCTGGTTAATGGGACCTCTTCGGAAAGACTGTGTCTCGGTCATCCGTTTCTCAAACACCATGCAGTGCGAGAAACCAAACGGAGGCGATCGAGTCTTGTGGGAAAAGTGCACAAACCTCTGCAGAGTGTACAAACTATTCATGAGTAGCCGTGTCCCCGGTTATGGACGTCTTTGAGTATCTAGAAGTGGATTATTTGTTGATCTCAACACTCTATTTAATTAATTTGTTGTCTTAATAATGACTTTGGTTTGGGATTGAGATGGAGGAACCATTCTCAATTGTTCATGATTTTAAATTTAACAAAGTAGTTAAATAAATGCATTCCTTTGTGGTAGGGAAAAATCAGCTTTATGCAAAAACAGCCTTACAGCCTCCACCAGCCAAATATGCATGTAGTTGTAGGCATTGTTCATCTTTCTCATTACAGTGTGAAATTGCCAGTACATTCAATGTACTGACCTACATGGCTGCAACGTCTCATGTTGCAGGAGTTATTCGATGAGTAAATGTTACGTTAGGGTTGCGCTGTCTACACTCAACTTTGTCGTTGGTGTTGATGGGAATCCACAACCTTTGTTGCTTCCGCTATGATCGATTGAGGTAATAGTATTTGCGTTACTTATCACATGTGATTTACCTCTGTTATAAATCCTTGAGTACTGTGTGTGTCAGCATACCGATCCAGGGATGACACTTAAGCACAGAGACTTGATCCATTCGAGCCGGGTCGCTACACCAATGGACAACCAGAACGTGCTAACCAGGAAATATTGCGAGGCATCAAGACTAGAGTCATGGTTCCCCTTGAGCATACTCCGGGTTGTTAGGTTGAAGAGCTTCCTTCTGTCCTTTGGAGCATACGGACTACCCCCGACAGATTAACATGATACACACCTTTCTTCATGGTTTATGGTGCTGAAGCAGTGCTACCAAGCGATGTTCGTCATGATTCCCCCAGCATGGTGACTTATGTTCAAGCAGATAACGAGCAGGCTCGACAAGACTCGCTAGATGCTCTAGAAGAGGAACGTGACTTTGCAGCATCAAGATCACCCATATATCAACAAGACCAACGCCTTATCATAGCTGTAGAGTTCGTAGCCGTACTTTCCAGGAGGGCGACTTAGTGCTCCGATTGATTCAAGATCAAATCGGCATGTATAAGCTTTCACCTCCATGGTAAGGGCCTTTTGTCATCAGCAAGAATCTCAATAATGGTTCATATTACATGGTTGACATACGTGAACACAAGAAGTCATGTACATCTGAGGAGGAGACCAAAACAGGCCTTGGAATATTGCTCATCTCCGTCCTTATTACACTTAGGCCAGTGGCTCCTGATTTTGTACATACCTTTGTGTATATATTTTATGATCAACATTAATAAAATTGGCATCCCCAAAACTCAGGGCCTCTGTCGTTTCGGTCCATATATTGACTATGAGTCTTTATTTCTTGGTCATAGGTCACTTGGGGGCTTCCAACTCATCAAGTTTAGCTATTAACATCCCTCTTGACCCAACATATGCCACCATATCATGGTTAAATCTTCCTGTTTGCTTGATGCTCATCCGCTAAGTTAACCCAGCGTACTCTTGACAGTCAATCTATTATGACCCTAAACTTGTCAAGGTTAAAATGCCGGCTTAATTCATGTGAGAGACGTCTTACAAAAATCTAGGATAAACCATAGGCTATCATGCCAGCTTCATTGAAGCAAGACTCAAGCCTTTAAAGCCGGTATTTTTGTCGAGCCTCAAAAGCCGACTTAATATTTATACTTATGTGCTTTTATTAACTTGTTTATTTCACGGGATTATCTCATTCAGTGATAAATTGGTATTGGCCATGTGCCGCCGGGTCATTAGCACACTGGATTATTTTTTATCATCGAGTTTAATTACAACCACGAGTCACCCGGTCAATGAAACAGAGGGTGATACTAGTGGTCACTTCCGAGTCCATCAAGAGAAGGATCAGCTCTTAGCGGCTCATCCAAATATGACTCGCCACAACATTACTTAATAAAGACGCAGATCTTTTAAAGAATATTGGGCAAGTTAACATACCACCACACTAGTTCGGATATTTCATCCAAAATATTTCAAAGTGCTCAAGTGCGCGACGGCACGACATAGCAACCAAATGTTTTCTACTACCCTATTGCTTAGCCACAACTAGGCTCAGATAAGTCGTCAAAGTTTTTGGAGTCACTACTCCTGTAAGGCAGCACCTGTACCCTCTGGGTTATGGCTCTCCGGGTTAACTCCCTCCTTAGGATCTCCAGCAGTTGATGACTCTGGGTTATCCTGTGCCAACTCTTCTATAGGCCTGGTCTGAAGGTTATCCAAATTCTACTCGATAGTGGATAAAGGTTGGAAGACGGCGTCATCATGCATGATAGGTGAGGGGTCGACATCAAGAGCAAAAATATTCTTATGCCATTGTGGATTCAAGTCAAAGGACTCAAAGGTTGGTGCCAGAATTCGTGTGTTCTTTTCATCATAAGCCGCTTGATATTTCTTCAAGTCGAGCTCTTCAACTAGCTGACTCGCCAACACACGGGTATCATTCACCCAACTGGCGTAATTTGTTGGTGAGAATTCAGTACTATCATCCTTATATTGTGGAAACCCGCCGGCCATCTCTATAGGATTCATATATGGCACATAAGCCTTGGCATGGCTTAAAGATGACATTGACCCTACTCGGGCGGCTGATTTCTTCAATTCTACAGTTTGCTTGGGGACAGTCGAGAGTACCTACAACACATCTCTTATGCATCATGGCGGGTCTCTTCCACCTGTCACATCTATGATGGTAAATAAGCTTCCAACATATAACTTCTCAAGTAAAGAGTACACGACCTTTAGCTTCATCAGGTTATCCCCTCGAAGGTTGCGACTTCTGCTACCTGCATATATTTCAAACATATGAGCCGTCCAGCGAGTTATTTCCTACACATAAGTCGTTAGGCGAATTATTTCAACATATGACCTATCGGGTGTGTTATTCATCTAGATTCAAAGAGTTACTTACCGAATATGGCTTGTGTCATTTGCGCGATATGACGCTTCAAACCATTTAGCTCTGCAGTCATTAGCTTGAATTGGCCTTCAACATCTTCCGCGCGCTTGATCAAGGCAGCCTTCTTAGTTTCGAAGGCGGTCTTTCAGTCTCAAAAACCTCCTTGACTTTTTCGAGCTCTTCTATGGACGATTGGAGGCTCGACTCTGCCCTGGCTTACAAAGCTTGCTCAGTATCAAACTCTTTCTTTAAACCGGTCAATTGTGACTCGACTATGTTCAAAGTCTCATGAAAAAACAGATGAAAAATTCATCTACAAGTCATTTAAAGTCCCGAGTCAGAAAAATGCACGACCTCGCGCTTGGGGGCTACAACACGCAAAATTGATTATATTCTTAAGTCGCACGCAGTTGCAACCCACATACTTAGCACTTGGGGCCTAATGCATGACATTCTTTCTCTAAAGACAAATCAGAAGACCCGAGCAAGTTCATACAAATGAGTCGGCCCTTGGGGGCTACATGTTACTTTTCAAAGTTCACTTATTTTTCAGACCCGACTCATCTCATGAAGATGAGCCAGCCCTTGGGGGCTACATGGTGTTTCTTTTGATCTATACTTGAAGAACCAACTTATCCTTTGCATGATAACCCAGCCCTTGGGGGCTACATATTTTTATCTTCATTCACTAATGATTTATATTCAAAGAACCGGCTTATCATCTCGATGATAACCCGGCCCTTGGGGGCTACATAGTTCAAAATTTTCAAATACTACATACAAGTCTTACACATACTTATGCTTACCTATGTCTAATACTTGGGGGTTGTGTACACACACACACATAAGTATATATATACACACACACACACACACACACACACACACACACACACACACACACACATAT
>LR738712.1:542985176-543009329 GCA_902687465.1 Secale cereale | reverse complement strand
ATATATATATATATATATATATATATATATATAGTGTGTGTGTGTGGGGGGGGGAGGAGAGTTATCTTGTACCTCATGTTTTTTCTTCAACATGTTGACTATGTTCGCTTCAGTGGCTCTGTTTTCAGATAGCCGTGTCAGAAACTCATGGTGAAGCTCTTCAGTGGTCATATTATCAAATCCATGCAGCTCCAATTTGGTCTTCCCTTTGTCTTCACAGTCAGGCTCATCTTTGGTTGGGATTTTGGTAAGCTATTTGAGGCATCAGGAGCACTTTGGCCTTCACCAGTAATGACCACCTCAGTGTCAATCATCATCTGGTTGGCAACTTCAGCCTCTTGACGAGGGCTGGGGGCATCAGTCGGGCTTTGCGGCTGAAGATTGACGTTTTGCTTGTCCGGCTTGGCATGTTCATAAATAATATTTGCCTCTTCATCCACTTGCGACTTGTAAGTTAAAACTGGCTCATGAGCTATCTCTAGTTCATGGTCTGGCTTATCTATGTTTGTTTGAATGACCGGATTTTTCGGGTCATCCTGTGGCGGGCCTTGAGCTTCAGAGGTGATGTAGGCAGTGGACGACTCGCCAGTCTTCCTTTTCTTAGCCAGGGCCCTACAATCACATGAATATGTTTAAGTAAATAAAGCAATAACTATGAAGAGATGAATTATTAGCACACTTACCCTTGCTTGCACTACAAAAAAAGCACTTCCGTGATGATGCGTCTTCGTCATAGTAGGTCACTTTTTCTGTCATGCATGTACATCTATGACAATTTTATGACAGAATCAAGATAGTCATACATGTGCTGTCGTAGAAGTGTTCCGTGACAATTCTGAATTATCATCACGGAAGTGTCCACTTCCATGACGATTAATGTCACATCATGGAAGTGCTTTCATGAAGGGTGACCGACACATGGCATCCACCATAACGGGTCGCTGTTAAGCTATCGGGTCTGGTATTGGATCCGATAACATGTTAACAGCAACGACCAATGGCGATTTTCCACGTGTAAAATACTTATTGGCCAAAGAAACCACGTGTTAGCTCCGAGTCGGGACAGATGTCATTCGGTGAATGGATGGGACACGCCTATGATACATTGACACGTGGCTCGTCCCAATAGGGACCCATTAAGGTTAAAAAGGCCGACCCATTTGACTTGGTCAAAAGTTAACAGGTCGGTCCATCAAAAGTATGTTAACGGCTTGCTCGCGCATAGCCCATTCACGACCCATTATGGCCTTTCCGAATTCGGCCCAGTGGCGTCATGTGGGTCGTCCAATATAACTCCTGCTTGTTGTCACTTTCGGCCCATGTATGGCCCATGATGTCTTTTGGCCCATATGAGACATTTTCTATATTTGGGCCCTTTAATGACCCATGGTCGAACTGGCCCATAATGAACAGTAAGTTGCTTTATACCCATTAAGGGCCCATTACCCAGTTGGCCGTTTCCAGACCGTACTATCTTTCAGCCTTCTAAAGGCCCATTTATTCTTGGGCTCATTTTCAGCCCTTGATTACATATGCTCTGTTACTGGCATGTTCCTCTGATGAGCGAAATTCAGTCTGTGGTCACACTTGGCCCGTGTGTGGCCCGTCAATGAATTGGGCCTTATTCATACCGTCATGTATTACAACTCATTAACGACCCATTATGACTGTTGATAGAATTAGGCCCGTGCTCTCTTTCAAGCTATTGTCGGCCCATTATGAGCTAAGCCCAGAAACATTCGGTTTCGATTCTGGCTCGTTTACGTCCCAAATCACGTTCCAACTTTGATCCATGATCGGTATGGCCCAAAATCCTACGGCCCATAAGAGGCCCATGGGTCATAAGGCCCATAAGAGTCCCATTTATCATAAGGATCGTAGGAGGCCCATGGATCACACGGCATGTAGGAAAATGGATCCTACGGCCCGTAGGAGGCCCGTGGTTACAATGGCACATATGTGGACCATTGTTATTGCAGCCAGTAGGAAACCAAGAAAAATGAACTGCAACACTACAAATGAACAAATAAACCAGACTAAGAAAATAATAAGCAAGAAACTAACTCTAGGATATTACGGCAATTACACAGATTACATCCATCGGGCATCAAAGTTTTCCACTAGTGCAAATATAGGGAACAAAACAGCATATTACATACACTGGGCATCAAAGTTGGCCACCAGGGCAAATAAACACCGCCGCAAAACAAGTCCAGAACTGAAACCACACTACTGTAGGATGCTGCTAATGTGACACTACAATCAGAGACCCTTCGACGAAACTGTGTGCAATGCATTAATTGCAAACGATGATGTAAAGAAACTGTCAAAAATGATACAAAATGTTTGCGATGGCGGAGACATCAAACACGATTCACATTATAGTTACGTGTGCGATGCGTGGCATACAGTTCACTCCAATGAACGGTTTGCGATGAGGCATAACAACATAAACGGGCAGCCAGATCAAGGTGTGTGCGATATGCGCCATACAGTTCACTCGGATGAACTGTTTGAGATTAGGCAACACAACAGAAATGGTCAGCTAGATCAAGGTATGTGCGATAGAGGGCATATAGTTCATTCGGATGAATTGTTTGCGTTGAGCCAAGAGAACATAAACAATTCATCTTAACAAGATGTGTGTGATACGCGACAAACATGTATGTAATCAGAAATGTGTGCGAAGACCGATAATAACACAGACGATTGATGCTAATAAGACGTGTGTGTTGTGCGATGTGATTCATACAGAACAACAATACACACAGACACACACACACACACACACACACACACACACACACACACACACACACACACTTATAAGGACATGGTTGCAAAATAACCAAATTAAACATCCAATTACATAGGTGGTTACTACACACATGACATTTCCACACGCCAAAGTAAACTATTACATGCATAATTACATAGGTGGCTACTACACACATGACATTTGCACACACCAAAGTAAACTATTACATGCATAATTACATAGGTGGCTACTGCACACATGACATTTCCACACCCCAAGTAAATTATATATTACATGCATGATTCACTAGGATAAATGATTATCTGATCATCATCTACTTCTTGTAATGCTTGCCACCACTACTCCGCTGGTGGATCAATCTAGCCTCGTCGGTTTGGGGAAGGAGGCACTTCCTCATGTCAACAACCCGCTTGTGTATCCTGTCAGGGATATTACTAAGCAGGTATGAACCGGCTAGTGTAAACCGGCTTAGTTATATTATACTTGGTTGTAATATTTAGTAAAGGCTACGGCCCATAAAATCTTAGGGCCCATGTATAGAATTATGGTTTGTAAACCGCTAAGCCATGTAACTTGAGAGATAAGGAAGAAAAGACAGAGACCGAGGCGGACACAAGTATGAGCCGGCCTCGGGACTCTGTAAACCGGACCAGGCGTCACCTCTATATAAAGGGACGACCCGGCGACGGTTCAGGGACAAGCAAGAATCAACCCGTCGAGACTACAGGCAAGCAATCCGCTCCCTGTAAACCGACGCCCAAGCAATACCAAACCAACTAGACATAGGCTTTTACCTTCATCGAAGGGGCCGAACTAGTATAAACTCTTTGTGTCCTTTGTGTGCTATGAACCCCTTCAAGCTAACCCGTGCGATGGTTCCATCATCAAGTCCGCCAAACCGGACATCTGCCGTGCTAATTCCACGACAGTTGGCGCCCATCGTGGGGCCTCCGCACGATGGTTTCGAGTTCTTGAAGGGCAGCTTTGAGGGGCTCAAGGGTTATGCGGTCGGCCGGATGACCAAGAGTCGCCGCGGCCGGATCTACATCGACGACGCAGGTTGGGGACCGGAGGCCGATTCAATCGAATGCGGGTACCGGGTTCCCTTCGGTGGCATCCAAGTCTTCATTGGCAAAATCGGCGAACCGGGACCTCAGCCGGACATCTCCCCCAACATCGTCGAGCCGGCTCAGCGTGCGAGATCGGCCCGGATTCAGCCCGCCATGAAGCACGTGTTCGTTGGAGCAATCCACGGAGTTCGAGCCGCAGACGGATCGGAATCCGATGGTGCAACAGTTGTCTACTCTGACGACGAATCTTCATCCGGGGAAACTGAGTCTCTGTATCAGTTGCAGGACGGCCGGTCTGAGGGCGAGTCCGAGGGAAACAGTATTCCGGACCCCTTCGACCCGCCAAACCGGGTGGCTGTCTTTATGGCCGGTTCACAGCCCCCGGTGAACGGGGCAACAGCAGAAGCTGGTGTAGGGGGGAGCGGCCCGGCCCTCTCACCTACTGAAGTTCTATCCACCTTGATCGAGGAGTTCACAGCTAAAGCGCTGGAAACAGTAGCTCCAGCAGACAAGGCGCATCATGATGCAGAGCTCCTTCAGTTAAAAGGCCGGATTGATCAATTAAAGGAGGATCTAAAGGCAGAGAGGGCGATTATAGCGGTGAGACAAGTAGAGCTGGATGATCAGGCTTTTTACTTAAGGATGGAGCAAGCTTCTATGGAAGGAGTAAGGGGACGAAAGTACCAGTCTCGTCTGCCGCCGGTTTATGAAGCAACGAATCTATTCAGGACACCTGGGGCTGGGACTAGTAATAATCCAGCTTTAAACCGGAGGGCACCCCCGGCCAGGGAGGAGCCGGTTCAGCAGCCCGCCGCGAAGCAAGATCGTCGGATTACGTCTGCACCTTATGTTCCCACCCCTCCAGGTCACTATTCCAATCCTTTGGATAACATCGCTGCAGCTGCTGCACGTTTGGCCGCTTTACCCGTGGAGGAGACGTCTCCGGTGGCATTGGAGGCGCGCAGGGTCAAGGAGCTGCTTAATACGGCGTCAATACAGCAACAAGCATACTCTCATAGCAGGGAAAGGCTACATTCAACACCGCGTCCCAGCCGGAGTTACACTAGGCATTGGGAGGAGCCAGAAGTATCTAGCAGTGAACGCAGGCGGCATCAGCGCAGACATGATAATCCGGCAGGCGCAGCGGCACCAGCTCCGGATACAAACCGGGTTAGGTCAGGAGCCCGGGAGGAGGTTCGTCAAACGACGCCGGTTCACACAGCCACGGCAGAAACAGGAGTTACGACGAGTTCTTTTGGGGTGAAATGTCTCATCCCCGCGTTACGGGGTGTCAAGCTGCCTATAGATTTTAAGGGGCCCCACAAGATACCTAATTATACAGCAGATTTAGCTCCAGAAGCTTGGGTTGAAAGTTATGAGATGGACATGGAGATGATGGACGTGGATGAATCGGCTTGTGCAAAGTATTTTACTATGATGCTTGAGGGTACAGCCCGAACTTGGCTGAAGGGTTTACCCCCGAACTCTATCGGATCATGGGGGGAACTGCGCAGCCAGTTTATCAAAAACTTTAAAGATACATGCAAGCAGCCGATGTCAGTGGTGGATCTAGCAGCTTGTGTGCAAGGAGAGCAGGAGTCTACGGCTGCTTGGGTACGGAGAGTAGCGCAGATCTTGCACTCTTCGAATATTATCAATCCTAGTACGGTGATAGTGACTTTGGAAAACAATTGCCGGTTTGAATCTTTAAAGTTAAAGCTCGGGCGGCTTAAAAGGGATTGTAATGATATGGGAACTCTCATGAGTGCCTTGGTAAAATATGGGGACTCTGATAATACCAAGTATCCAGAAGCTGAAGGAGACAAGGCGGGGAAGGTTAGCAAGTCTGGTAAACCGGCGCAAGTTAATCCGGCTACTACGAGTTTTTTGGGCAAACGGAAGGCAGAAGGTGTCTCTGACTTCGTGGCCAACACTCAAGTTCAAGGGGACTTTCAGCATGACATGGGAAACCCACCTTCACAAACAGGCGGAGGGACTGTTAGCTGGGACCAAGAGTTAGATCAGCCTTGTCCGAAGCATGGCACGAGAAATCGACCGGCAAAGCACACCATTAGAGAGTGCAGGCCCCTTATGAAAGCACTGGCGAGCCGCTTTAATCCTCATGACAGGCCTCCAAATGGCGGTTCAGGTCCTAGGTTTTATGGTCCGGGTCATCAGGGGAGCAGCTCCGGATCAGGATATAGGGGCAATAACAATGGTTATCAAAACCGGGCCGGTAATCAGAATAATCAAGGAGGTTATAATAACCAAGGCAATCAGCCGCGTAACCAGGGTGGTTACAATAACCAAGGCAGTCAGCAGCATGGCCAAGGTGGTTACAATAACCAGGGCAATCAACAGCAGGGCCAAGGGAATTACAATAATCAGGGGAATCAACAGCATCAGCAACAGCAGCCGCAATCCGGATACCAGAGTAATCCAAAGGAATTGAGCAGTGGGCAATATCATGTCTTCACCACAAGTCTGTGTAAGCGAGATCAGAAGGTTTTGAAGCGGGCAGTTAACGCGGTTGAACTGGCAACACCGCAATTTTTACGCTGGTCAGAACAGCCCATTGTATGGAGTAGGGAAGACCACCCGATGCGGGTGGATAATCCGGAGCACTTGGCCTTGGTGGTGGCACCTCAGGTGGGAGGTTATAAATTCACTAAGGTTCTCATGGACGGTGGAAGCAGCATCAACATCTTGTACTATGAGACTTTCCGTCGTATGGGTCTGACAGATAAGAAGTTAAGGCAATCAAACACAGTGTTTCATGGAGTGGTCCCAGGTAAGTCAGCCTATCCGGTTGGAAAGATTTACTTGGAAGTTACCTTTGGAGATGCGCATGATTCCAGGTCAGAGATGATAACTTTCGAAGTCGTCAAGATCAAAAGCCCTTATCACACTCTGTTTGGGAGGACGGTTTATGCTAAGTTTATGGCTAGGCCATGTTATGTTTATCTGCAGCTCAAAATGCCGGGTCATAAGGGCACGATTACAGTTCATGGAAGTCGTAAGATAGCGGTGGAATGTGAAGAAGGAGATGCAGCTTATGCGGAGGCGGTATGTGCCACAGAAGAGTTGAAGTTTTATAAAGACAATGTTGATCCGGCAGATATGACTCCGTTGAAGAAGCCAACTACAGAGCATGATCCGGCGTTGAAGTTTAAATCGGCAGAAGAGACCAAGCAAGTTGATTTTGTGCCAGGAGATTCGTCCAAGCAGTTCACTATCAGCGCTAACCTTGATCCCAAATAGGAAAGCGCGCTCATCGAGTTCATCCGTGAGAACCGGGATATCTTTGCATGGAAGCCTTCTGACATGCCAGGTATACCGAGGGAACTCGCTGAGCACAGCCTTAACATTGATCCGAAATATAAACCAGTTAAACAATACTTGCGCCGCTTCAACGAAGAGAGGCGCAAGGCTATAGGGGAAGAAGTGGCCAGGCTTTTGGCCGCAGGATTCATAGTGGAAGTCTTTCACCCGGAGTGGTTGGCTAATCCGGTGCTGGTTTTAAAAAAGAATGGGAAGTAGAGAATGTGCGTGGACTACACTGACCTCAACAAGGCTTGCCCAACTGATCCTTTTGCTCTCCCTCCCATTGATCAGATCATCGATGCTACGGCGGGATGCGAGCGGCTAAGATTTTTGGATGCATATTCAGGATATCACCAGATCAAGATGGCAGCTAAAGACCAAGAGAAGACAGCTTTCATAACCCCTTTTGGTGCTTTCTGCTACGTGTCTATGCCCTTTGGGTTAAAAAGTGCTCAAGCAACTTATCAACGTTGCGTTCAGAATTGTCTGAAAGGGCAGATAGGGAGGAATGTTCATGCCTACGTGGATGACATTGTGGTTAAATCAAGGAAAAAGGAGACAATGATAGAGGATCTTAAGGAGACCTTTGATAATCTTCGAGCTTATAAGATGATGTTTAATCCATAGAAGTGTGCCTTTGGTGTTCCGGCGGGTAAACTACTGGGATTCTTGGTCTCAAACAGAGGAATAGAAGCTAATCCGGAGAAAATCAAGGCCATCACATCTTTGACTAAACCGGTTTGCATCAATGATGTTCAGCGTATCGCTGGCCGGATCACAGCATTAAGCCGGTTCATCAGCCGTTTGGGAGAGAAGGCGATCCTGCTTTACCAGATGCTGAGGAAAACAGACCGGTTTATATGGAGTGATGAGGCAAACGCAGCGTTTGAGGATCTGAAACGGCAAGCAAAGCCACCGGTCCTAGCTGCCCCTATTGACAAGGAGCCGTTGCTGTTATACGTTGCTGCCAACGCACGGGCAGTCAGCGTCGCAATCATGGTTGAGCGCAAGGAAGCAGGGAAGGAATACCCGGTTCAGCGCCCGGTTTACTACGTGAGTGAAGTGCTCATTGAATCCAAGCAGAGGTACCCTCATTGGCAGAAGTTGGTATATGGTGTGTTCATGGCAAACCGGAAGCTGAAGCACTATTTCCAAGGTCATCCAATAACTGTGGTTAGTTCAGCACCGTTGGGGGATATAATCCAGAACAGGGAAGCTACAGGTAGAGTGGCGAAGTGGGCCATAGAGCTCAGCCCACATGAGTTAAAGTATGTGCCACGCACCGCTATAAAATGTCAAGCATTGGTGGATTTCATCAATGATTGAACAGAGTTGCAAACCCCCGAGGAGAAGCCGGATCTTACTTACTGGACGATTCACTTTGACGGTTTAAGACAATTGGAGGGCTCGGGGGCTGGAGTTGTCTTAACTTCCCCCCGAGGTGATAAATTTTGTTACGTCCTCCGCCTATTGTTTCCTTGTACTAATAATGCAGCGGAATATGAAGCATTACTTCATGGCTTGCGGCTGGCAAAGGAGATGAACTTGAGCCGGGTTAAGTGCTTTGGCGACTCAGATTTGGTGGCACAGCAAGTTTCCGGCAAGTGGGATTCAAGAGATCCCCTCATGGCAGCTTATAGACGAGAGGTTGAAGCAGTCGCAGGATACTTCAAAGGGTATCAGGTGGATCATATAGACCAGCGAAGGAACGAAGCGGCCGACGCTTTAAGCCGGCTGGGTTCTCAACGTAAACCGGTGCCACCAAACACTTTTTTGGATGAGCTGCACAGTCCTTTGGTTCAGATACCATCGGAGGAAGACCTAGCTGTTCCTAATCCGAAAGCACAGTTAGTTGCAGCGCTTCATGTTATTCCAGATTGGACGCTGCCTTATTTGGCATATTTGAGCCGGGGAGAGCTACCGGACGATGAAGAAGAAGCACGGCAGATAAGCCGGCATTCTAAGTCCATGACAATAGCAAACGGAGAGCTTCATCATCGCAGTACTTCTGGTGTATTTCAGCGTTGTGTATCAGCTGAGGAAGGTTCTGAAATTCTTCGCGAGATCCATGAAGGGGACTGTGGTCATCATGCCGGTTCAAAATCATTGGTGGCTAAAGCATTCCGGCATGGTTTCTATTGGTTAACTGCTCATGCAGATGCGGCAGATCTGGTCTGGAAGTGTGATGCTTGTCAGAAATTTTCGAGGCGTGCTCTGGTTCCGGCGCAGGAGCTCCGGATGATACCAATAACTTGGCCGTTTGCGACTTGGGGGCTTGATATGGTTGGACCCTTCAAGCGATCCCAAGATCAGAAAACTCATCTACTAGTAGCAGTAGATAAGTTTACAAAGTGGGTTGAGGCAGAGCCTATAAGCAAGTGTGATGCGGCAACGGCGGTCAAATTCATCAAAAAGGTAATTTTCCGGTTTGGCTTTCCACACAACATCATCACAGACAATGGCACCAATTTATCTCAGGGTGAGATGGAAGAATTCTGTCAACGAGAACATATTCGCTTGGACGTGTCTTCTGTGGCCCACCCCCAATCCAATGGTCAGGCCGAAAGGGCAAATCAGGAGATTTTGCGAGGTATCAAGCCCCGACTTATGACTCCTTTGCAAAGGACCCCAGGATGTTGGGTTGAGGAGTTACCATCTGTTCTTTGGAGTATCAACACCACACCAAACCGGTCTACAGGTTACACACCTTTCTTCATGGTCTATGGTGCTGAAGCAGTGCTTCCAAGCGATATCCGTCATGATTCACCAAGGGTAACAGCTTATGTTGAAGCTGCCAACGAGAGAGCAAGGCAAGACAGTTTAGACCGGCTGGATGAAGAGCGTGATATAGCTGCGGCACGATCTGCAATTTATCAACAAGACTTACGAAGATATCATAGCCGCCGGATCAAAACAAGGACGTTTCAGGAGGGCGACTTGGTACTCCGGCTCATTCAAGATCAAACAGATATGCACAAGCTATCTCCACCTTGGGAAGGGCCCTTTGTGGTCAGTAAGAACCTACACAACGGTTCATATTACCTGGTGGACGTTCGAAAACACAAGGACTCACGGACATCAGAAGAGGAGACGAAGAGGCCATGGAGCATCGCCCATTTACGGCCATACTATACCTGAGCTACGAGCTCCACTGTATCCTATGTATATATTATGATTAATGAATAAACCGGCGCCCTCAGTAAACCGGGGGCTCAGCCCTTTTTCCACATACAAATATCTTGTGAGGACAACCACGCAAGTTTTATCAGATATTATATTTCAACATATTGGCCGGTTTAAAGTTGATTTTTTGCAGAGTATACACAGAAGCAATAAAACTCTCTAAAGAACATGAGATCAATTCCGGTTCAAAGAGAGGACGCTTCAAGATTTACCCACAGGTTCGAGGAACCATGGAGGCCCTCTGGACAGTTGGGTTCACCCGCATTCAGTGATTGGCTAAAATTCTTATGGACAGTCAATTTACCCACAGGTTCGAGGAACCATGGAGGCCCTCTGGACAGTCGGGTTCACCCGCATTTAGTGATTGGCTAAAATTCTTATGGACAGTCAATTTACCCACAGGTTCGAGGAACCATGGAGGCCCTCTGAAAAGATGGATAATCCACATTCAGTGCTTGGCTAGGCCCTCTGGAAAGATGGATAATCCACATCCAGTGATTGGCTCAATTTTTTATTTGCGGTTCTAACGGCCCTCTGAAAAGATGGATAATCCACATTCAGTGATTGGCTAGGCCCTCTGGGAAAGATGGATAATCCACATCCAAGTGACTGGCTGAACCTTGCTTTGAGCCTGGCAGCTCTTAAAAAGCCTCGACTACATGGTCTTATTTGCAAAATTTGCATCTTTTGGTGTTTGTGTTTTATAACCCTTTAAACCAGAGTGGAACAGCTACAGAAGCTGACCACATATCTATACAGTGAAAAGTCTGGGTCATGAATACCAGCATGAATAAACCGGTGTTCATTATAACCCGGATCATCTATCAGGCAACAAGCCACAAAATTTCTGAACAAAGTTTCAGAACGAGATAAACCGGAGTCTATCATCAAAACCCGGGTTTCTAATTGGATCCATGAAGATCTTCATCAAGAGGCTTTAAAGTTCTACCGGATTAAGAGTATTGAGCATATGTACCCTCAGGACATATTTTCAGTATTATTTCTGCAGGAGCAGATGATATGCAAGATACGCGACATCAGACAACATTTAAATTAGCAAATATCTCACACAAGAAAGACAGAATATCCGGATTAAAGCGGATCATGTTTCAGCTATCCTATTACAAGGCATAGCAAGCCCGACGGATTAAAAAGATTGTTTGATAAAGCAGAGACTGCAATTACAACAATAAATTCTGAGTTATGCACCTTCTTGGTGAGACGGCTGGCCATTAGCTTGATCCGGAATGTCTTCGTCCTCTTGAAGCGGTTGGAAGTCCGGAACACGCCAATCAATTTTCGTCAAATCTCGGAAATACATCTCTTCGTTGATAAGCTCAGAAGGTTCGATATCTGGAGTGAAGGTATGAGGGCGAACCGGTGGGATTAAATTGACGGTGTCATAAACCGGCCGCTCCACCCGCTCGTTTTGCAAGTCATATCCTGGATGATACCTGGATGAATCGGATTCCGCTGCAAGCTTGCTGGCGAGGGGGCGCATCTCCTTCGTCAAGACATGAAGATCCTTTGCGGTAAAAGTGGATCCATCTTCTTTGGTATCAGGGAATCCAGTCAGAGCTTCTTCCGGATCAAGATCCGGGACCCAGGCTTTAGCCCTCGTAAGTGCCAGGAGGGCACCGCCTCGAGCAGCATATTTTTTAACTTCTTTAAGACGAACCGGCAGAACAGATAATTTCTCCAACGTGCCTTGAATAGTTGTGGGGGTCGGTTTACCGAAGGATGTTGCACTAATGATCCTCTGAGCGCCGGAATACAGCTGCTCGACCAAAGTGTAACATGCCTTAAGTTTCTTCCGAAGGTCATCCCCAAGATGAGTGACACGGCGCCCTGCATATAAATATCACGGTTAAACCGGCACAGGTAGAGGATTGCAAGGATAAAGCAGGAGTTCAGGTTGTACTTACCAAAGATTGCAGAAGTCATCAACTCAATTTGCTGCTTTAAGCCGGTTAACTCTTCAGTCACCGGATTAAGTGCCCCCTCAGCATCTTGAACCCTTTTTTCCAATTCTTTCTTTTGAACTTCAAAAGTGGTCCGCTCTTCTTCAAAGAACTTTTTCAGATCTTCAGCAGTCTTTAGACTTACCTGAAGATCTTTCTTGGCTTTTGAAGCGGCAGATTCTGTCTCAGCAAGACGGCTCCGAAGTTCATTGATCTCATCAGCGTTCCGGTTTAAATCAGCCTGCAAGCATAATCAAGTGACAAGAAGCAAAAATCAGACAAGTCTCAAGCACACAAGCAAGTTGTCTACTTGACACTTGGGGGCTAATGGCAGTTGAAGCAATAAATAGCAGCAATTCAAAGTTACAAGTCTCAAGCACACAAGCAAGTTGTCTACTTGACACTTGGGGGCTAATGGATGATTGAAGTATCAGCAGAAATTTTTACAAGTATCAAATACATAAACAAGTTATATACTTGATACTTGGGGGCTAATGTAAAGATCAATTGTTCAAACTATAAAGTTCCGGTTCACCTTCAGAATGCAGCTAAACCGAAACTTGGGGGCTGTTATGGGATAGGAGCATATCACACGCACAAAGTCAGAAGAAAAGGATTACCTCATATTTCTCCTTCATCAAGTTAACCAAACTTGCTTCATAGTCTCGACTGCTGTGGAGCCGGTTTAGGTACCCAGAATAGATTTCTTGGGCACTCATGTCTGCAAGATTGGATACTTCAGTACTCCATTTACCCTTCTCCTTATATAGCTTCTTCGTTTTAGCCGTATGCTTGGCTAAAACGGTGGGCTCAGCCGGAGCAACGAATGCAGCCCCAGTCACTACAACTTCTGGAGAAGCAGGTGCAGTTGGTGGAGTCGCAGTGTGAGCCGGATTGGGAGACGCCGGATTAACTTGAGGAGAGTTGGCCCGGGCAGGACTTGACGGATTGTGGACATCTTCAGCAGTAGGATTCTCGGGCACTGAGATATGATCCGTAGGCGCAGGATCTTCAAGAGGAGCTATGGGCTCGCCTTCTGGAGGAACGGTTGTCGCCGGATCAACCGCCGGATTATCTGCAGAAGTCTCAGCAGGGGGTTTGTTTGCCTTTTGTCTTTTACTAGGCTTCGGCTTGCTGGAAAAAAGTGTGCAGAATGAGTTAAAATTGCGAAGCAAAAAGGTAGTCATAAACCGGAAGTGTTAAAAAGACTTACCCGGGGACGGTTTTCAATGGGGGAAGTTGTGTAGCGGTCGATTCACCAGAGGAGGATAATGGAGTCTCCTGATAATCAGGATCAGACGGTTTAAGAGGTTTTCGGATAAGCCCGACCTTGGGATGAAGGAGAGTCGGAGAAAGTATCACCTCAGTGCGACGCTTCCGAGCTGGAGATAGAGAAATCCTGGATGATTCCACTGCCAAGTCGCTATGGCGAGTGGTCCGGCGAAGAGCTTCATGCTATTGTTTCTTCAAAAGAAAATTAGGATCCAATTGAGCATAAGGATGAGAAAATTGGTATTTCCGGACGGTCCGACGACTTTTTTGTGGAAGAGGTTCTGAATCGGAAGAAAGGATAGTTACCTCAACTTCGGCCGGTTTATCCCCTTCAGCCAACTCCTGTGGAAAGTTATCATCAGATACAGATATAAGTACAAGAAAGCAAATTAAAACCGGATTAAATCATACCTCGGAATCCGGATCATCATCCTCGGCGTGAGAACTGGAGTCAACAGCTGCTTTTCTTTTCTTATTGGCAAAGGTCTTCCGGCGTGCTTGTTTGCCGATTTTCTCTTGGGGTTTTCTCTTCCAGAAGGGATCATCAGACTATTCAAAGAAAGGAAACACAATTGAAAGAACGGTTTAAAGGAACGGGTTACAAATACAAGACAAAGCAAAACTTACCGCAGGCAGCTTATTCTTCTTGTAATACGGTGCTAACCCGACTTTGCTGCAGTCTGCTAAGGAGACGTTGAGCATCTTCTTAGCCGATTCAATAACCTCCGATTCAGATAATTTTTCCTTGGTAAACCGTTGAGGGTCGTCCGGTTTACCGGAATATTGGCACATCAGCTGTGATCGCCGGCTCAAAGGAAGGATACTCCAAGACAACCAGCAGCGCATAAAGTCGGTTCCAGTTAAGCCATTGGCCATGAAAGCTTTTAGTCTGGAGAGCTGTGATGCAAACCGGGTCCGCTCGACAGAGCTGAGTCGTTGTGGTAGAGGATGATCCTCCGGAATACGGTGCTCACGATAACCCGGCAAAGGGTTCTCCCCTTCAGGAGAAGTGTCAACGTAGTAAAACCATGACTTGTTCCACTACTTTGGATGCGTGTGTAAAGCGGCGTGAGGGAACACGGCGTCTCTCCTTTTCTGGATACTAACACCGCCGAGTTCCTGATGCGGTCCACTGGTGAACTCCGTGCGCCGGTTCAGATGAAAAAAGTCCCGGAATAGATCAACAGACGGTTCTTCTTGCAGGTATACCTCTGAGAAGACTTGAAAATCACAGATGTTTGAAATAGAATTGGGCCCAATGTCCTGAGGGTGGAGCTGGAAGGCAGCAAGAACGTCCCGGAAAAACTTTGAACCAGGGGGGGAGAAGCCTCGAGATATGTGGTCAAAGAAAACAATAACCTCCCCGGGCCTGGGAGTAGGAGGGCATTCATTCCCCGGAGCCCGCCACTTCAAAACAGACCGAGGGCCTAAGGTACCAATTTCAGAAAATTTTGACCAAGTCTTCTTCCGTGATGATGGAAGGGACCCAATCACAAGAGACAAACTGCTTGGCCATAGCAATGGAAGGACAAGTACTGAAAAAGATAAAGTGCAAAAAACGGATTATGCGGGTACAGCAGTATAAACCGGAAGATATCTACGAAAGTTACGCAACGGTTTAAACAGAGGACTAATGATATGGTTAAACCGGCAATAACAGGGAGCTATGTCATTACCGGTTCACGACAGCAAAAGAGGAACAGCTAAACTGTTGCGTTCAACTTCAAAAAAATTACAGGAACAGGGCATAACAGTGTAAACCGGAGTATACCTAATGGATCTACAAAGGAGAAGAAACAGTTTCTTTGTAAACGGCTAAAGTGGAACAGATCTGGGCGCGCAAAGAAAAGAAAAGAAAAATAAGTGCAAGAAAGTACGGGAAGAAACGCAAGGGTCTTATGCGGAGCAGATGAATCTATAGGATAAGTATAAGTGGCGAGATCTAAAGCAAATACTAGTGGAAGATCTATTAACTGGGCATAAAGGTCAAAAACTTTCTACGAAGTGAGCGTTTAAGAGGAACAAGATGAAGCTTTCGTTGAAAGCCCTAATGGCGGAGGAACAGGGAAGAACCCTAGAGGATGCAGATCTATAACGAGGAAGAAAAGACGTACCTGAACAATGGAGTACAGCGGCGGAGTTCTCTGGTCAAATCAGGTTGATGCAGCGGCCAGGGAGGCCTTGACTCGGCGAGGCAACGGCGGCGCTTCAAGCTCGGGCGTCAATGGCGTCTCGAAGCTCGGGCGGCAGACGGAGGAAGAAGAGGCGAGAAGAAGAAAGAACGAAGGGGGACGGCGGTATTTATAAGAGAAAGACAGAGGTGAAGCGACAGATGCGGGATTCGAGGGGGCAAAGATCGGATAAAGATCTCTTTGACGCCTCGATCTTCGGGATAACCATTAAACAAAGCTACAGTACAGCTCGCAGCGTTAAATGCGGAGATGATGTCACAGTCAGATTCAATGATTCTCGAAGATGACGTCAGAGCCGGTTTACAAAAAATGAGAAAACACAGAAGAAAATTATACAAGACATGGGAGATTGATATGAACAAGTTCAAATCATTCTGGGCCTAATGTCAGGGATATTACTAAGCAGGTATGAACCGGCTAGTGTAAACCGGCTTAGTTATATTATACTTGGTTGTAATATTTAGTAAAGGCTACGGCCCATAAAATCTTAGGGCCCATGTATATAATTATGGTTTGTAAACTGCTAAGCCATGTAACTTGTGAGATAAGGAAGAAAAGACAGAGACCGAGGCGGACACAAGTATGAGCCGGCCTCGGGACTCTGTAAACCGGACCATGCGTCACCTCTATATAAAGGGACGACCCAGCAACGGTTCAGGGACAAGCAAGAATCAACCCGTCGAGACTACAGGCAAGCAATCCGCTCCCTATAAACCGACGCCCAAGCAATACCAAACCAACTAGACGTAGGCTTTTACCTTCATCGAAGGGGCCGAACTAGTATAAACTCTCTGTGTCCTTTGTGTGTTATGAACCCCTTCAAGCTAACCCGTGCGATGGTTCCATCATCAAGTCCGCTAAACCGGACATCTGCCGTGCTAATTCCACGACATATCCCGTAGCATGTGTACACGCTCTTGGCCACGAATATGAGGTGAGGTTCATCGAGTTGCCGCATCCAGGCCCCATGCCAGGATACGGGACATGTTTTGTTGGCATCCTGCCTCATCTTTTCATAGTAGGGGTCGATGATGGGTGAGGCAAGCTCAACCAGGGAGTCCTTCTTCGTGCTACCCCAGACCCTATAGTGGTCACGTATTTCGACAAGGTTCTTGCAAGGCAAGCCCGTAACCTTGAGCGCCTTTACATCATCGGAGGTTTCCACCGTAGCAAACTTGTAGTCAGTGCTGTTGACAAACCTGGCGAAACTGTCGCAAGGCTCTCTGGCCACGCAGTAGTGGTAGACGAGGACATGATGGCGCACACACAATTGGGTGACAGAAACCTTCTGATCTTTGTTGGGATGAACAATGGTGTACTGGAGGTTGATACCGACCACCTTGTACTTGTCTCGAGCAAGAAACATCTCCACGGTGTTGATGTAATCATCCACCATGGCCGGGTCGATGGTGTACACCACCGACAGACCCGTCTCCCTCGCGTGGGTCTCCACTTTATGCTCGCCGAACTCCATTGGAGTGCTGCTAGGTATCCTCTATGTATGTGTCGTCGTAGGTGTGCTTGTTGTGTTGTGGGGCGCGATCGAAAGGTTGAAGCCCGACAGACCCGTCTCCCTCGCGTGGGTCTCCACTTTATGCTTGCCGAACTCCATTGGAGTGCTGCTAGGTATCCTCTATGTATGTGTCGTCGTAGGTGTGCTTGTTGTGTTGTGGGGCGCGATCGAAAGGTTGAAGCGACTAAGGTTATAATGGCCGCGAGAATTAAAGGGGAAGCCGGACAGCCTGTAATATCGGCACACCCGGATATTAGTTTGAATTTGCAGTGCCTAACTCCATTGTGTCGCACATAAATGCATCATGGTGACGCACGCGGCGCAACCACATACATATGGGCCCCCCAACGTGATCGTGTGCAGGCTCCAACCGCTAGCAGAGCGCGCACAGAGGGATGCGAGCAGAGCGCGCCATGGGCGGCTCAACGATGAGCAACCATATATAAGCATATAGTAGTTGAACACGCAAGTAAAAGTTGTCCACAAGTCGAGCGCTTGGAGGTACGCGAGCAGAGCGCGTCGCGGCGCCTAACAGTGAGCAGAGCGCGCCGAGGGATGCAAGCAGAGGCCGAGACAATGATACGTGGCAAATAAGATGAAATGTGCGAGTGATGGCGGAGACATCAAGCATGATTGAGATTAGAGTTACGTGTGCGATATGTAGCATATAGTTGATCCATCTGATTAGAGTTACGTGTGTGATAGAATAAGCCGTGTGTGTTGTGGGCAAACGCTTGCTGGTATACAATTGTTAGCAATTGATGAATTCATCACCGACGGGTTCCCCAGTGTGGTCCGTGTGCGATGTGATATGATTTTCCTGCACGGCATCTATGCTCTGTCAACAGAAGAACAACATATATACTTATAACAGTACATGATTGAAAAACTTTAATATCCAATTACGTTATATAACAAATACCATAAATATTTCAAGGTTCAAATTCCAGCATTACATGCCCAAATTGAAAGATTACAAGGCTCAAACTATTATGACCAATAAAATTCATCTTCTTCAGAATCTTTTTCATGCATTATTTCTGCGAAAGGATCAGCCACCGAGGAGTCGTCTTGATATAGTGACTTCTGAATAATCTGTCATATGAAGTTACAAACTGAAATTCAACTTCTGCAGAACCTTTTCCATACAGCTGTAGACACCTGTGCTCTTTAGCAATCCATTCACTTCTGTGTAGTAAATATAGGGAAAACCTCATTACCTTGAGAAACCTTGATTTCTCAACAAAGAACCTAGTGAATTTAATTTCCAGCGTGTGTCTCGGTACTCGTTAAAAGTAATTTCTATGAGATGTAAATCAAGGCATTCAATGGAATTGTTATATTCCCTTACATTTTCTACATTCGGGTTGCTAGTATCTGCAAACGAAGACAACATATTAGTGCCTAGCTATAGATTTGAAGACTTCGAGCCTCTTTGATATGCAGGATTTCCAAAATACACGAAAAGAGTGAGATTCCACCTTCAATCTTTCCTGATTAACATATCAAAAAATATATGTATTGAAATCCTCCAAATTTCCTTCAGAAACCATTCTACATTTGTCATTGTAATCATGGGTAAAAGTAACAACACTCTGAGCTCAGTTGTGGATAACAATTAACAGGAAAGGAGCATCACCTCGATGTATAGCTTCTCCATGCAAGGAAAGCATCTAAGGAATCTAACAACTTCATCTAGATCAGGGCCGACAGATTATAGTGCCAAGATCTTCACTATTTGCAGAACCCGGGTCAAGCTTGCGGGAATCATTTTATGGATGATAGACAACCATGTAGATCAACAAAAATTAAATAAAATGGTTGTCCAATAAATATAAGAAGGAGAAGAAGAAGACTGTTGTACCTGAACGGATAATGATCCAGTAACAAGTTCATTGAATTAAGCACACGAATAGTCCAACACTGTCAATTTCGGTGCGTGAATGACCCTGATTCTTGCTGGACCTAATTTATCAAGTACATACAATCTCTCGAGGAAAGGTGCATTCTCAATGACCATATCATGGAACACCTCAACTGACAGCCTTGGGTGGCGCCAGCAATCCACGTCGCACGGACATTCATCGAGGTGATGTGGAGGCTGCTGATCCCATCCATCGCCTGAAGATGAAGGTACTCGAGCATTGTACAGCCGACGAGCAGACACTCCAAATCCTCCTTAGAGATGCAGACGACCATGAGCTCGAGGTGCTTAACTTTAGGAAGATGAAGAGCGCGCGCGGCATCAATCCGACAGAAAGTACACTACCTGAATGTAGCACGACGCAGCATGGGCGCAAGGCGAAGCGCGGACGACGGCATCGAGCGCAGACGTCCAGCATGAAAGCTGAGCTCCTCGAGCCGATCTAGAGTTGGGTATAGGAACCTGTAGTGAAACCTAGGTTTGGCTTTGCAGTGGGAATTGAACTTGCCGACAACAGGGCGTCTGACTGGCCCATGGTGCAAGGCGAGGATGTGGGACAATGCGTCCAGGCATTGTCGCTCCCCGCTGTAGAACTTGTCATCGACGATGAGGTCCAGGGGGTGGAGTGCCAGAGGGGGTTCCATCGCCGCGAGAGGACAGTGGTCTGCATGCCAGATTTGATGGGGAGGTGGGATATGATGGTTACCAACATCTCGTCAGGGAGGCTGCTAATGAAGTCCACGCTCACCGGAGCCTCTTGCGGTTCTAGCTCGATCTGCCCCAGCTTGTTGCCGACCCGTCCTCCATCTCGTAGCAGGCTGCGATCCTCGGCAGCGGTGCTTGTAGATGAGAAGAGAGGACTGCTCGCAGTCATCCCATCTAATCAACTAGCTGCCCGCAGTAGGGAATGGTCAGTTGAACACCCATAGTAGGAATAATACGACCGTTTGCAATAATAATGAGGTGGCTATTTGTTAAAAATGCCTAGGAAAATCATTGTATAAAAAGGCAAGACAAACCCTGAATAATCTCATATTTTTAGCACGACACTCCTATAGTTTCATATGTTGCCTCTGTAAAATAAATCAAGGTGGGAAGAGCCAGCGTAGCTCGTTTCGCACACAGATCAGGTGACCAAGTTCCCTCTTGGAACCATGAGGCTTCTTGATAGAAGCTCCGGTTTGTATGAAAGAAAATATGGGTCAAAGCGGAGTTGAAAAGAGCAGCAATATCTAACTCCAGCTTACAGGAGGCACAAAGCACGATGATTAATTGTTCATCAGGTTTACACAAAATCCAGATTGAAGAATACAATAACATCTAACTCAACCAAAGTTTTTGGTAGTTACAATCAAATGGATCGTCTGATCCATAAAATCAAGATCCTAGGCAAGAAAATCTACTAGTGCATGAAGACAAGTTGTTGTAAATAGAAGCCGAGCATGTTCAGAAGACCTTTTGTCCACATGAAACTTCTTTTTATGTTGTTCAACATGTCCATCCGGGAGAAAGTTTTTGTTAAAAAAAATTATTCCTCACGGACAATAGTACTCTTGCATTCAAATGGAAGAATGTGACAAATCTAGTGTTTGCATGGTTGGATGCATATTCTTCCAGTGTTATTGTCCTCAAACGTATGTCATGAGAACTGAGATAATCCCGGTGCTTCCTATGCCACCGATTGGTTATACCTTTTTGTTCATGTCCTTTTGCCTATATAGACATGAAGACTGGAAAATAGTTAATGTCTAAAAAAGAGTATGTCGACAGAGCGACAGCTGAATGGTTAATTCTAGTAAATTATATCATTGGGCTAGATATCATCACCTCTATTTACAAATTCTCAAGACATGGAAAGCATCTTAGCAAGCCGGTAATCATGTTCAGATCAAAACACCACATACTGATATGTAATTGACAGAGTCCAACACCACTAGTAGGGTATCCATGGACAAACTCTTCATTGAGCATATAACATAATATTAGTACCAAAGTGTACTCCCATATGATATAAAACTTTTACGCACAAATGAAAAATGCAGCTTATGATTACAAAAGTGTTGATGATATAAAACTTATGCACACAAATGAAAAATGCATCTTATGATTACAAAAGTATTGATGATAACATACAATACCTGAACAAGTGTGGATCCAACTACAATCTTGTAACCTTTGGATCAGGAATTACACCCAAGGTCTCTAGTTTAGGAACTAAGACCATAGTTATTTGCGAAGGTGCATAACGATAATGAAGGAGCAGCCTTTGGAGTGAAGGGGCATCTTTTAAGGCAAATTCCAATGCTTAAAAGGTGAGACGACTTTATTTAGAGACAACGGATATGGATTTCTTTCCCAAAAACAAGATGCAAGCGCTCCAGAGCAGGGCAGCAGGAGTGGATGATGATGTGTAGTGAGGCCTCCAACAGATTGACAACCATAGGCACGCGTTTTTAGCAGTGCGAGTCGAAGCATTTATACAGTATTGTCCTCTAGATGGCACCGGGCCAAGGTGGCGGTGTGGAGAGAGGAGGAAAACCATGACATGGACATCGGTGGTGAGGGCACAGCTATAATGATTGGTGGGAAGCTATTCGTGTAGTAATGGTAGAACTCAAGATGCGAGAGTTTTCCAAATTGACAGGATGTCAGTCAGGGGTCCACCGTGTAGGCATAGAGCAGCATGCGGCGTGCCGAGATGCATAGGCGTTGAACGGAGCCTTGGCAAGAGGAGATGATGGCTCCATGGAGTTCAAAAGCATGAACGACAGATAGTTGACGACAGTTGAGATTAAGAGGATCGTCGTGCTGTAGAGTGCCCCACCAAGATGCGAGGACCTGTGTGCGGTAACCATCCTTGGTGGGGAGAAGGAAGATGATCTCCCCAAGGATGGCGTTCGGGAGATCGCTGATGTGGTCCGCTTGATATTCTACGGCTTCCTCGGATCCAGGGGCATGGCCGCTTCTGCCCGCACTTCCGGGTGCATGCTCTACAGTCGGCGGAGCCGCGGGCTGGAGCCTCATCAGTGTATATACCAATCTGAAAAAATGGCAGAAACATACATGTAGGACATTCAAAATCAGTTCTCAAGATCTGAAAAAAGGCACAAACATATTTGTAGGACATTGAAAATCAATTCTCAAGATCGGGCTATGAATTACTAGCATGAACGCTAACCATAGTCCGATTATTCGAAAAAAAAACATTTGTACAGAACAAACAATTAATCACTAACCATAAAATATCATTTAAACAATCAATACACTACACGAATCTAACGAATCTTACTCTGACTTCATGGAATGGGTGAACATAACCATATGATTTATATTCCCAAAAAAAAGGACGGGGGCTAACCGGGTTTTTCATCGGAGTCGGAGTCATTGCCAGAGTAGCAATGGACCTCCGGCTCCGGTTGGGTAGGCATGACAACGGCGTCAAAGTCAATGTCGCGCTGCTTCCCGTGCGAGACCTCATTAACGGCAACCGCAACCTCTATGCCCAGCTGAAAGTGCAACTAATCCCCGGGTGGTTTTGGTAATTAATAACAATATATATATCATTGAACTAATATTTACTTGAGAATCATTTCAGAGAAGTTCGATGATATGGGTATGGAAATGTCTGAAGAAGTGGACCCCTCAAAATGCCAAGACAAGCATTGGCAAAAGCTCAAGACTCCATTTTTGGTTTAGTGATCCAAGATCACATTGAGTCCATAGGAAAGCCAATACTATTAAAAGGGGATGAGGTTGTGTTGATGATCTGGTTGCTCAAAGTGCTTAGTGTTTTAGCTCCTTCAACTATCAGCAACTTTCACTACTTAACACACTCATAAGTAATCTCGGACAAACCGATTCTTCCAACTCAGTCCCACCGAGATGAACCACCTCAGCTATTCTTCCAAACCCTAATATTTCGGTCCATCCGATTTTGAGTTCGGTCTCACCGAAACTGGACTACCAACCTTCTGTAACCGTTTGTCATCATTTCGGAATATCCGAGTTGTTGATTTCAGTCCCATCGGTTCTGGCAAGTTCCTACCTTTGACTCATATCGGACACACCGAGATGGTATTTTCGGTCCCACCGAAAACCCCAACGTTCACTATATTTGAACTTTCGGTCTGACCGAGTTTTTACTTCGGTCTCACCGAGATTGCTCAATTATGTGTGTAACGGTTGGATTTTGTGTGGAGGCTATATATACCCCTCCACCCCCTCTTCATTCGTGGAGAGAGCCATCAGAAAGTACTACCACTCCTACCATACACTTTCTGAGAAGAGAACCACCTACCCTTGTGTTGAGATCAAGTCATTCCATTCCTACCATATGAAACTTGATTTCTAGCCTTCCCAAGTTGCTTTCCACTCAATCCTTTCTTCCACCACAGCCATATCAGTGAGGAGAGTTGAGTGTTGGGGAGATTATCACTTGAAGCACTAGAGCAAGGAGTTCATCATCATCAACAACATCTATTACCTTTTGGAGGGTGGTGCCTCCTAGATTGGTTAGGTGTCGCTTGGGAGCCTCCGTCTTTGAGATGTGGAGTTGAACCAAGAAGTTTGTAAGGGCAAGGAGATCGCCTACTTCGTGAAGATCTACCCCGAGTAAGGCTAGTCCTCCGTGGGCGTAGGCCATGATGGAATAGACAAGGTTGCTTCTTCGTGGACCCTTCGTGGGTGGAGCCCTCCGTGGACTCGCGCAGCCGTTACCCTCCGTGGGTTGAAGTCTCCATCAACGTGGATGTACGATAGCACCACCTATCGGAACCACGACAAAAATCTCCGTGTCTCCAAACTGCGTTTGATCTTCTCCACCTCTCTTTACTACATGTGCAATTTACTTTCCGCTGCTTATACTCTAGAATTGCATGTGTAGGGTGATACTTGAATTGATCATTATTGTGAAACTGCCAAAAACTGTTCATGATC
>LR738712.1:542952941-542984865 GCA_902687465.1 Secale cereale | reverse complement strand
GGTATCAGAGCTTTGGTCTCCATTGTTTTGGTTTCCATTGCATTGGACTCCATAAGCTTGGTTTCACAACCTAGGAGAGTATGGCGTCTAGTGAGGGTAATTATCGTAGAGGTCCTTACTTTGATGGTACAAATTTTGCTAGATGGAAGCATAAAATGAAAATGCATATTCTTGGTCATAACCCAGCCGCATGGGGCATTATTTGTGTTGGTATGCAAGGTGAATTCTTCGAGGAAGGAAAAGTTCCGGATCGCGAAGCTACACCGAAAGAGTTGCGGATGTTGCAAAACAATGCTCAAGCTTGTGACATTCTCTTCAATGCTGTGTGTCCCGAGGAGTTCAACAAAATCAGCCGTCTTGAGAATGCTAAAGAGATTTGGGATACTTTGGTTGAAATGCACGAAGGTACTGAATCTGTGAAGGAATCAAAGCTAGATATTCTTCAAGGTCAACTTGACAAGTTCAAGATGAAGGATGGTGAAGGAGTCGCTGAAATGTACTCTAGGCTTGCTCTCATCACAAATGAGATTGCCGGCTTAGGAAGCGAAGAAATGACCGACTGATTCATCATTAAGAAGATTCTCAGAGCTTTGGATGGAAAGTATGACACCGTGTGCACTTTGATCCAAATGATGCCAAACTACAAGACTCTCAAGCCAACTGAAGTCATTGGAAGAATTGTTGCTCATGAGATGACACTTAAGGATAAGGAAGAGCTTCACAACAAGTCAAGTGGTGCTTACAAAGCTACAAGTGATGCTCCCACTACCTCAAGTGACAAGTTAATTTCCATTGAAGAGATAAGCCTAATGGTTAAGAACTTCAACAAGTTCTACAAGAATAGAGGCAAAGAAAGAAGCTCAAAGTCTAGATCATATGATGAAAAGAGATCTTCTAGTCGTGATCGAAACTGCTACAATTGTGGAAGACCCGGACACTTCTCAAATGAGTGTACGGCTCCCCACAAGAGAAGAGAAGAATCTCCAAGAAGAAGAGCAAGAGATGAGTCACCTCGGAGAGAGAGAAGGAGTAGAGATGATCGTTATGAACGAAGACCCTCTCGGAGAAGCAAGGATTCGGAGAGGAAAGACAAGTCATCAAGGAGCTACACAAGAAGAAGACATCAAGCTCATGTAGGTGAATGGGTCTCCGGCTCCGACTCCGACAATCAATCCGATGGAAGCTATCACTCCGACTCCGACTACAGTCAAGATGAAGGTGTTGCCGGACTTGCACTCGTATCCTCCAACTCCAACTCCTACGACTTATTTGATTCACCAAATGAGGGAATTGGAAGATGCTTCATGGCTAAAGGCCCCAAGGTAACACACCTTGAATTCATTGACTTTGATAGTGATGAGGATGACTTTCTTGGTGAAGATGAGCTCTTGCATGATAAATCTAGTGAGCTTAGTAATGATGAAAATGCTAGTAGTCTTTATAGTCGAGAAGAGTCGAATGACAATGCTAGGAAGGAAATTGAGCGTCTAACTAAAGAACTAAACACTCTTAAGTTAGCTCATGAAACAACTCAAGAAGATCATAGAGAGCTCCTAAGATCTCATGAGAAGCTACGCTTCGAGAAGCTCACTCTAGAGCAAGAACATGAGTTTCTAAAAGCGATCAATGACGATCTTCGAAAGAAGAGTTCTTCATATCTTGCCAAACGACTTCTCTTGTCTAATTTCTTGCCACCTATTAAGACTAAGCATGACAAGCATAAGAAAAGTTCTTCCTCTAGTAGTAACAATAACAATGTTAAACCCAATATTGTTACTTCTAGTAGTTCTCTTGATTCCACTAACAATGTTTCAAGCCAAGTTACACTTGAGCAAGAAAATAGCTTATTGAAGGAAATCATAGAGAAAGGTGTCTACAAGAGTCTTGCCGGAAGCAAGAACTTTGAGGAAATTGTTCGCAAACAAGGAAGGCACCGGAAGAATCAAGGGATTGGTTTTGAGCGAAAGTTCAACGCCGAAGGTGTTGAGTGGGAAGAAGGTCAATACCCTACTCCACAGTTTGTTTCACAAAAGGAGAAGTATGATCCTACTTCTTCCCATGTGGAACAAGCTCAAGATGACCTTCCACCACAAGACCACAAGCTAAAGGCCAAGGACAAGCTTCAAGAGGAGATTGATGCATTCATTGAAGCACCTCAAGCCATGGTCAAGTGGGTTCCCAAGGACACATCAAGTTCTACTTCGTCAAGCTCAACTACAACTCCAAGGATTCCCATCAAGATGATGTGGATCCCAAAGAAGAAGAACTAGAAGGTTCTTGAGGGTGACTCCGCCAACATACTTCACTCATATTCATTTTGGCAAGAACTTGTGCAATCAACTTCCACATCATGCACTAGTTCATGGAGTCACAAACCCTCTTGTTGGTAAGTCAAGGGACAAGGTAATCATTGCTTTCATGGACATCATCTTTTGTGAACCTCAATCTATGTCTATGGATATCCTTGCTTGTTCCTTGTGGGACTAACCCATGTAGGTATTGAAAGTGCCCTAATCCAAAGGATAGCTCCCAACTCTTGATGATCTACATCAACATTGAGCATCCACATCTTCAACATCTACATGAAGTCTTCTACGACAACCCAAGGTTAGTTTGACCCTTTAAAAGGGGTTCTCACATCTAGGGGGAGCTTTGCTCTAAAAATTGAGCTAAAGCATCTTCAAATGATGTGAACACATCAATGCTTTATGTAAAAGTGGTAACCCCACTTGTGCTTAAACGATGAGTATGACCTATGATCAAATGTTCTCATTTGGCTCCTAAGTCAATATACTCATATATAGATGACCTAGTCATCGACAAATTGTGTGCTAGTAGCTAGAGTATTGGTTGTGCATGTTTGACACATATTTCAGTTGCTATCTTATTGTGTGAGCATGTTGAATGCATGATTTCATCCATTCAAGGACATCCATTTGTTGTTTTGATTGTTTGACTTTTCTGGCCAAATGGATGGACAAGAATGCCTAAGCACCTTCCCTAGCTATCTATGCTTTCTTGTCTCAAATTCTATTCATGCTCATATCACAACTTTGAACAAGTCATTTTCGGACCCTCCGAGTGAGGACCACTCGGAGCCACCGATCCGTCTAAGGCTGACTTCCAAAACCTTCTAAGTCCATTTCGGTCTGACCAACTTTTCCATCTCGGTCCAACCGAAACGCTTAGACTGATCTAGGTTTCATCTCGGTGAAACCGAGTTCAAAATCTCGGCGTGACCGATATGTGTAACTGCACAGCAGTTAGCCATTTCGGTGTCACCGAGTTTTTCAACTCGGTCCCACCGACAGTATGGGGATATATATACCTGAGGGCTGCGCGCGATTACTTCTTCAAACCGTTTCGCCCCCAAGTCCCCTGCTGCCGTCGCCCTGGTCTTTGGATCGTCGCCGTCGTCGCCTATGCGCCCTCGCCGCAGGTCTCCGCCGCCGTCAACGGTAATCTTCTCCGCACCGTTGCCGCCGTAGAGGGACTCCACCAAGTTAGGGTGAGTCCCGATCCCTCTCGTGCTCCCCATCTGATTCTTGCACGATTGGTTTGCCATGCATCTATCCACGTTTGAGATATTCCCTAAACATCAGATCAGATCCTTTTAGTTTCGAGCGAAATTCTTAGGATTAGGTTTCCACGGAACACATCTCGGTGAAACCGATTTTGAAAACTCGGAATGACCGATTTGGCCTCTGGCCATTGCACTGCACCGTTCGGTCTAACCGATTCGTGCAAATCGGTGTGAACGATGTAGAGTCTCAGTGAAACCCTAGTGTTTCGGTAGGACCGAAACCCATTTCGGTCTGACCGAAAGTGGTGTGTAGGTTTCTGTTATACACTTCGGATTCACCGAAACTGAAAATCGGTTTGACCGAAATTCATTCTGTGAAAACTCAAAACTAAGATTTGAACTCATTTTTTTGCAAAAACCTCTGCAGTTGTGATAACTCTTCTACTCTGCCTATACCTTATCTTTTCACAGGTTGTCAGCCATGTCAGATGTCAGTGACAGCCAGAATAGGTCTGAGTCACCGTTTGCAGAGATCCCTGAGGCAGATACTAGTCCTGAGGCTAGTAGTTCCAGTGATGATGGTGAGAGGAGCACCCCCAGTGGTTTGCCTCCTGCAGCCACCAGAACCAGAAAGAAGAGAAATTCTGATGATGAGGACTCTGACTTCGTTGCTGAGGAAGTTACCTCCAAGCCCAAGAGAAAAGTTGTTGCCAAAGAGCACGAAGGGCAGCAGTCAAAGAAAGGCACCAGCAAGGTCAAGCAGTCAGCTGTTGCAAAGAAACTGAACTTGGAAGAGCCAGCTCCAAGTAAGGTGAAGAAGACTTCCAAGAGGAAGAGGGTAGTATATGTTGAACCTCATGTTGATGCAGCTGCTGAAGAAGAAGAAGATGCACCCCAGCCTCCTCCTCCGAAGGCTAAGTTCATGGGTGATGCTATTAGGGCTCAAGCCTCTTCTAAGCCCAAGAAGCCTGCTCAAGCCAAGGCACCTCTAGCCAAGCCCAAGAGCACAACCAGGAGCATTCCAGCTTCTGAGAAGAACAAAGGTGAGATGCCACCGTCTGAGTCAGATGAAGAACATGTGTTGCTGAAGCTCCGTCCTAAGTTGCCGCCCCACAACGATGCTCATCCTCAAGCCGAGGATATGAAGGCAAGGAAGGATAAAGGTCTCAGGCTATGGAGACAGTCTGATCCATATGCCGTGAGGAGAAGGACTGCTGTGGACCCCAGATTCCACACCAGAGAGCAGCAGGACTTCTATGAGACCGTGCTGATGGACAAGAAGCCTATTGTTGCTGACACCAGGTATGTTGACTGGAACTACATTGACAGTGAAGAGCACCGAGACTTCTTTCCCCATGTGCATGAGAGCTTTACTGCATGTGGAGTTGCTGATTTTGTGGGTCAGGAGCTGACAGCTTGGAATGACGAGATGATCATGCAGTTCTACGCCACAGCCCACTTCTATCCTGATGGCAAGATCACCTGGATGACTGAAGGTCAAAGGTTTTCTTCGTCTGTTGAAGAATGGGCAGAACTTCTGAATGCTCCAGTACAGAGAGAGGACGACATTGATGTCTATGGGATTCCTAAGAAGAGCCATGATTCCATGAAGAACATGTACAAGGAGATCCCCGCTGCTGATTTGGAAGGGTGGAAGCTTGGCTCAGTGTACTATCTCCAGGCAGGTCTGACCACCACAAACACTATTTTGAGGCATACCTTGATGCCCAAGTCTGGAGACCACCGCATGATTCGAGGCTATTCTATCAACATGCTGCACATTCTCAATGAGAAGGCACCTTTCAAGGTGATGGACTTAATGGTAGAGACCATTAAGAGGACTGCAGCTGACCAGAAGAGGTCGTGTGGATTTGCCCCGCAGATTCAGATGCTCATCAATGCCAAGTTTGGCACGGGCAAATTCATGTTGGATAGGAAGCACTTGCCACTGCAGCCAGAGCATGAGGACAACGTAGTTGTGATGGATGAGGAGGATCCAACCTCAGTTGAAGGTCAAGCCAAAATTGAAGCTGCGAAGAAAGCTAAAGCTGACAAAGAGGCAGCAGCAGCAGCAGCTAAACCAAAGAGCTTCGGAGAACAGATTCTTGAAGCTACCCAGAGGATTGAACAACGCCTGGCCAGCATTGAGCAATCTCAGGAAAGCCTAGAGAGGATTGTTGAGGACAAGATCCATGCTCTGGACGTGAAGCTGACTGAGATTCAGGTGTCCGTCAACAAGCTTGAGGCACACATGGAGGAAGCAAGGCAGGAGAGAGCAGAGCTCATGCAGGATGATCTAGTCCAGGATTCTCATCGCCAGACTGCTCAGGTTCCCAGAGGATCCCGATCTGCAGCTATCCCAGTGACTGACTCCAGGGCTACCACTTCAGCACCAGCTACAGCTCCAGCTCCAGCTCCAGCATCCACTCCTCCAGCGCAGACATCAGCAGAAGTCTTCGCCGATGCCGTCATTTCTACTCCGACATCTACCCAGACGGGAGCCGCCAGCAGAGCCCACAGTGACGCTTAGCTCTATACCTTTTTGAACTTTTTGGTAACTTGTTGCCAAAGGGGGAGAAATTGTATAGATCATAGGGCTTCGAGAGAGAGAGTGCTCTTTCGTTCTTTTGCCGGTTTCCTTTGAGATACATTTGGTTCTTTTGGTCTCTCGATACTTTCAGTGTGCTTGCTACTACATTTGATGCTACCTTAATGAGTGCTTGGTCATACTATGCTTTAATGTGTGCTTAATGCTTATCATATGCTATTCCTTATTGTATGGCTATTTACTCTTGTCTTGGTGATTGAGTGCATGTTATTCATTCTTATCATTTTGTGCGCTCCACCAAGATGTATGTGACATGGAAGAGTGACCCATAATCCTAATCGATTGTGCATTTGCATTCAAACGCAAATTTTAAATAATGCACAAATTTAGGGGGAGCTCTTGTTTATCACATACTTCTCAAAGCGACGATATTGTTCATTGATTATATCTTTTGTCGAAGCTTTGATCTATATGTTGTCATCAATTACCAAAAAGGGGGAGATTGAAAGTGCAACTAATCCCCGGGTGGTTTTGGTAATTAATAACAACATATATATCATTGAACTAATATTTACTTGAGAATCATTTCAGAGAAGTTCGATGATATGGGTATGGAAATGTCTGAAGAAGTGGACCCCTCAAAATGCTAAGACAAGCATTGGCAAAAGCTCAAGACTCCATTTTTGGTTTAGTGATCCAAGATCACATTGAGTCCATAGGAAAGCCAATACTATTAAAAGGGGATGAGGTTGTGTTGATGATCTGGTTGCTCAAAGTGCTTAGTGATTTAGCTCCTTCAACTATCAGCAACTTTCACTACTTAACACACTCATAAGTAATCTCGGACAAACCGATTCTTCCAACTCAGTCCCACCGAGATGAACCACCTCAGCTATTCTTCCAAACCCTAATATTTCGGTCCATCCGATTTTGAGTTCGGTCTCACCGAAACTGGACTGCCAACCTTCTGTAACCGTTTGTCATCATTTCGGAATATCCGAGTTGTTGATTTCGGTCCCATCGATTCTGGCAAGTTCCTACCTTTGACTCATATCGGACACACCGAGATGGTATTTTCGGTCCCACCGAAAACCCCAACGTTCACTATATTTGAACTTTCGGTCTGACCGAGTTTTTACTTCGGTCTCACCGAGATTGCTCAATTATGTGTGTAACGGTTGGATTTTGTGTGGAGGCTATATATACCCCTCCACCCCCTCTTCATTCGTGGAGAGAGCCATCAGAAAGTACTACCACTCCTACCATACACTTTCTGAGAAGAGAACCACCTACCCTTGTGTTGAGATCAAGTCATTCCATTCCTACCATATGAAACTTGATTTCTAGCCTTCCCAAGTTGCTTTCCACTCAATCCTTTCTTCCACCACAGCCATATCAGTGAGGAGAGTTGAGTGTTGGGGAGATTATCACTTGAAGCACAAGAGCAAGGAGTTCATCATCATCAACAACATCTATTACCTTTTGGAGGGTGGTGCCTCCTAGATTGGTTAGGTGTCGCTTGGTAGCCTCCGTCTTTGAGATGTGGAATTGAACCAAGAAGTTTGTAAGGGCAAGGAGATCGCCTACTTCGTGAAGATCTACCCCGAGTAAGGCTAGTCCTCCGTGGGCGTAGGCCATGATGGAATAGACAAGGTTGCTTCTTCGTGGACCCTTCGTGGGTGGAGCCCTCCGTGGACTCGCGCAGCCGTTACCCTCCGTGGGTTGAAGTCTCCATCAACGTGGATGTACGATAGCACCACCTATCGGAACCACGACAAAAATCTCCGTGTCTCCAAACTGCGTTTGATCTTCTCCACCTCTCTTTACTACATGTGCAATTTACTTTCCGCTGCTTATACTCTAGAATTGCATGTGTAGCGTGATACTTGAATTGATCATTATTGTGAAACTGCCAAAAACTGTTCATGATCAAAAGGCAGAATTTTTATATTGTCAAGTAGTCTAATCACCCCCCCTCTAGACATACTTTCGATCCTACACCAGCTTTATGCATTGTGTGGGTGCTTCACCAGCCCCGGCATCACCACTCCCTCTAATGGTGCACTTCGGCAACATCCTCACAGACTCCATGCGGCGGTGACAACTGTGGACTGGGGGTTTGGTGGCCTATTATGACCAGCGGATCGGGCGTGCCATTAATATGGAGCAGTGGGAGCGAGGTTGGCGGCGGTGAAAGCGCTGGATCGCCTCTCGGTGAGCCTGCGTAGCAGACTACTGGCATGCCTACCATCATTTTACACAAATACTAGCACGCCCCCAGTGACACTGCGTAGCGAACACACACATGCCTCGACTTCCAGGTCAGCCTGCGCGGCGTACTGTTAGTGTGCGTCTCGTCAACTCACGCATGCTCGTACGGCACACGGGACGCGTGGCGGCACGTGTTATATTTACTTTTTTCATTTTTGACGATTAGTTATGTCGCTTTATTGCCTAACCGAAGCACGACACGTACATTGTTGGTCTAGCGCACACGTTTTGAATAAAGAGTCCGTTTGCGATATTGGTTGCTAATTATTGATAATTTCTTGTCTGTAAGAAGATTATATGAAAACTTGAGTCGGTGTCCATATGAGACCACGATAAGTTTCATGAATTTCAACTTAGTTTTGGAATTACTGGATTGTAAAATCCATATTCTCGATTTTATAAATTTCTTGCCTGGGGACTAAACATGCACCCAAGGACACGTACACATATGAATTTCCAATCCATTTTGGTGCACTATCATGGGTCTCATGTAGCTCAAATTTGATTTGTGCACATTAAATACCTAGGAAAACAATCAATGTACAAATCAGACAAATCTTATCTATTTTTTTTTTCAATTTTTAACACTAAACTCCTTTGGTCGCATGTTCGCTGCAGAAAAAGTTTGATATGCATCATTGGGCTACATGCACGCGGTGGTCCTAGTGTTGGAAATATGCCCTAGAGGCAATAATAAAATGGTTATTATTATATTTCTTTGTTCGTGATAATTGTCTATTATTCATGCTATAATTGTATTAACCGGAAACTGTAATACATGTGTGAATACATAGACCACAACATGTCCCTAGTGAGCCTCTAGTTGACTAGCTCGTTGATCAATAGATGGTTACGGTTTCCTGACCATGGACATTGGATGTCGTTGATAACGGGATCACATCATTGGGAGAATGATGTGATGGACAAGACCCAATCCTAAGCATAGCACAAGATCGTGTAGTTCGTTTGCTAAGAGCTTTTGTAATGTCAAGTATCATTTCCTTAGACCATGAGATTGTGCAACTCCCGGATACCGTAGGAATGCTTTGGGTGTATCAAACGTCACAACGTAACTGGGTGGCTATAAAGGTGCACTGCATGTATCTCCGAAAGTGTCTGTTGGGTTGGCACGAATCGATACTGGGATTTGTCACTCCGTATGACGGAGATGTATCTCCGGGCCCACCCGGTAATGCATCATCATAATGAGCTCAATGTGACTAAGGAGTTAGCCACGGGATCATGCGTTATGGAACGAGTAAAGAGACTTGCCGGTAACGAGATTAAATAAGGTATGGGATACCGACGGTCGAATCTCGGGCAAGTAACATACCGATGGACAAAGGGAATTGTATATGGGATTGATTGAATCCCCGACATCGTGGTTCATCCGATGAGATCATCGTGGAACGTGTGGGAGCCAATATGGGTATCTAGATCCCTCTATTGGTTATTGGTCGGAGAGGTATCTCGGTCAAGTATGCATGGTTCACGAACCCGTAGGGTCTACACACTTAAGGTTCGATCACGCTAGAGTTGTTATGGGAATAGTATGTGGTTACCGAAGGTTGTTCAGAGTCTCGGATGAGTGATAACCCACAAGTGTAGGGGATCAGTTGTAGCCTCTTTTGATAAGTAAGAGTGTCGAACCCAACAAGGAGCTAAAGGCAGAACAAATATTCCCTCAAGTTCTATCGACCACCGATACAACTCTACGCATGCTTGACATTTACTTTACCTAGAACAAGTATGAAACTAGAAGTACTTTGTAGTTTTTACGGGATAGGTTTGCAAGAATATAAAGAACACGTAAATAAAAATAGGGGCTGTTAAGATAAAGAAACAATAAAGTTAATGATAGCGAGTGTGGAAAAGTGGTGGTAGGAGTTGCGAAATTGCCCCTAAGCTATTCACTACGTTACTAGACCGATAGCAAGTTTTATGTGGGAGAGGCCACTGCTAGCATGTCATCCCTTACTTGGAATTCTATGCACTTATCATTGGAACTATTAGCAAGCATCCGCAACTACTAACTTTCATTAAGGTAAAACCCAACCATACAATTAAGATATATTGGTCCCCCTTCAATCCCGTATGCATCAATTTCTACACTAGGTTGAAGCTTCTGTCACTCTTGCCCTCCAATACGTAGTCCTATCAACATACAACCAACCCTATGGTTTGATCCACGTGCGCGCTCATATGATGGTCACCAAAGGACAGCAACATAACCACAAGCAATTTAAATCAATCATAGCAATTCACCAATCACCGATAGGACAACGATAATCTACTCGCACATCATAGGATGGCAACACATCATTGGATATTAATATGAAGCATAAAGCACCATGTTCAAGTAGAGGGTATAGTGGGTTGCGGGAGAGTGGATGAAAGCACATTTGCTCCTCGGGTGGTTTTGGTAATTAATGACAACATACTTTGTGGTTGGACTAATGCTTTTATCAAGTATGTTTCAGGAAATTCAATCACATTGGTATGGCAAAAGGACTGAAGAAGTGGACCCCTCAAAATGCTAAGGCAAGCATTGGCAAAAGCTCAAGACTCCATTTTTGGTTTAGTGATCCAAGATCACATTGAGTCCATAGGAAAAGCCAATACTATTAAAAGGGGATGAGGTTATGTTGATGATCTGGTTGCTCAAGTGCTTAGTGATACATCTCCTAAACTATCAGCAACTCTCACTGTCAAATACACTCATAAGTAATCTCGGTCCCACCGATATTCCAAACTCAGTCACACTGAGATGAACCACCTCAGCCATAAGCCAAACCCTAGAAAAATCGGATATTCCGATTTTGAAATCGGTTTCACCGAAACATGGGCTGCCAAGCTTCTGTAACCTTCTGTCATCAAATCGGTGTCACCGAGATGATAAAGTCGGTCCCACCGAAACTGGCATGCTCTTGTATTTGCTCAAATCGGACTAACCGAGATGGTATTTTCGGTCCCACCGAAAACCCCAACGTTCACATTATTTGAACTTTCGGTCTCACCGAGTTGTCCACTTCGGTCCCACCGAGATTGCTCAAATATGTGTGTAACGGTTGGATTTTGTGTGGAGGCTATATATACCCCTCCACCCCCTCTTCATTCGTAGAGAGAGCCATGAGAAAGAACTACCACTCCTACCTTACATTTCTGAGAAGAGAACTACCTACCCTTGTGTTGAGATCAAGTTGCTCCACTCCCACCATATGAAGCTTGATCTCTAGCCTTCCCAAGTTGCTTTCCACTCAATCCTTTCTTCCACCACAGCCAAATCAGTGAGGAGAGTTGAGTGTTGGGGAGATTATCATTTGAAGCACAAGAGCAAGGAGTTCACCATCATCTACAACATCTATTACCTTTTGGAGGGTGGTGCCTCCTAGATTGGTTAGGTGTCGCTTGGGAGCCTCCGTCATCGAGATGTGGAGTTGAACCAAGAAGTTTGTAAGGGCAAGGAGATCGCCTACTTCGTGAAGATCTACACCGAGTAAGGCTAGCCCTCCGTGGGCGTAGGCCATGATGGAATAGACAAGGTTGCTTCTTCGTGGACCCTTCGTGGGTGGAGCCCTCCGTGGACTCGCGCAGCCGTTACCCTCCGTGGGTTGAAGTCTCCATCAACGTGGATGTACGATAGCACCACCTATCGGAACCACGGGAAAAATCATTGCGTCTTCAAATTGCGTTTGATCTTCTCCACTTCTCTTTACTACTTGTGCAATTTACTTTCCGCTGCCCATACTCTAGAATTGCATGTGTAGTGTGCTACTTGACTTGTGTGTTATGCAAAATCTGCCAAAATCTGTCCTTGATAAAAGACAGAATTTTTATCTTGTCGAGTAGTCTAATCACCCCCCCCCTTCTAGACACTCTCACCTTCTTCGATCCCTCAATTGGTATCAGAGCCTTGGTCTCCATTGCTTTGGTTTACACACCATTGGAGGAAGATGGACGTGTCTACGTTTGGGAGTGTTAGCCATAGAGTGCCTATTCTTAATGGAGTGTCCTATAACTCATGGAGGTCTGAAATGCTTATTATCTTTAAGACGTACAATTTGTGCAAATATGTTGAGACCCCCTATGTGCCTCCATTTGACCCCTTGCACCCTACCATGGATGAAGAGCTTGATTTGCTTCGTAACCTTAGGACTATAAATCTTATCATTAGAGGGTTACCCGATAACTTGCTTAAGCTCGTTACAAACTTTGAGTGTACCTATGCTATGTGGAAGTTCTTGGAAGAACTTTATCCGGACTACTCTTTGAGAGGTCTTGATAAAATTCTATACAAGACTATTGAATTTGATATGATGCACCCCAATGATCCCAACTTTGATAAATGCTTCTTTGAGCTTCGTGATCTTATGAAAAAGAAGGGTGATCCCGGTCTTATCAATGTTTTAGTTAGAAATGCTCTTATATTGCATTCCGAAGATTATTGTCACATTGACAAAACTAATGCAAGAAGTTATCAAATTGACCTAGGTGTTGATGATGAACAATCTATGGGTCAATATGATGATGAGCATGAACATGATGATGATTACTCCGATTCGGACACCGAGCTAGACAAGATCATGAAGAGTCTCAATCTTATGGCAAATCTGAGAGACTACATGTCCGGCGGAAAAGAGTGGATTCTTGATAGTGGATGCACCGACCACATGACCGGAGACAAAGACATGTTTCGAGAGCTTGCAAAGAACGATGGTCCACGCAAGTATGTGACTTTTGGAGACAACTCCAAGGGTAAGGTACTTGACCTTGGTAAGGTGGCCATATCTCATGATAGCTCTATTCAAAATGTCATGCTTGTAGAATCTCTTGGATACAATTTACTTTCCGTGTCTAGATTAGCTGACTTTGGATTCAATGTGCTATTCACCAAAGTAGATTGCCAAGTCTTTCGTCGTGATAATCAAAACATGGCGTTTACCGGTATCCGTAGAGGTGATCTATATATTATTGATTTCACTAAGAAAGCCCAACCTAGAGCTTGTTTCATTGCTAAATCCTCTAAAGGTTGGTTATGGCATAGAAGGCTTGGACATGTTGGTATGCGTAATCTAGACAAGCTGATCAAAGGTGATCATATTCTTGGTGTTAAAGATGTTTTCTTTGACAAAGATAGACTTTGTAGTGCTTGTCAAGCAGGAAAACAAGTTGGTGGAAGTCATCCCGTGAAGAATATCATGACCACAAGGAGACCGCTTGAGCTTCTTCATATGGATCTCTTCGGCCCCAATGCTTACAAAAGCCTTGGTGGTAACTCCTTTGGTCTAGTTATAGTTGATGATTATTCCAGATTTACGTGGGTATTTTTCCTTGATGACAAATCGCAGGTTCAGAGGATCTTCAAAACCTTTGCCAAAAAGGCCCAAAATCAATTCGAGGTGAAGATCAAGAAAGTTCGGAGTGACAATGGAACGGAGTTCAAGAACGCCAATGTAGACTCCTTTCTCGATGAGGAAGGGATTCTACATGAGTTCTCGGCTACGTACACTCCTCAACAAAATGGAGTTGTTGAGAGGAAGAACCGAACGCTCATAGAGATGGCGAGAACGATGCTTGATGAATACAAGACACCGAAGCATTTTTGGGGGGAAGCGGTCGAGACAGCTTGTCATGCTATCAACAGGCTTTATCTTCATAAGCTCCTCGGCAAGACATCATACGAGCTCCTCACCGGTAACAAATCCCAAGTGGGATACTTTCGTGTCTTTGGTTCAAAATGCTATATCCTTGATAAGCATCGTCGGTCTAAATTTGCTCCTAAATCTCATGAAGGCTTTCTCCTTGGTTATGGATCAAACTCCCACACCTACCGTGTCTACAATAATTTCACACGAAAGGTTGAAGAGACGGTAGACGTGAAGTTTGATGAATCTAATGGCTCGCAAGTAGAGCAAATGCCTATTGATGTAGGAGACAAGGACCCATCGGAAGCTATCCAAGATTTATCTATTGGAAAGATCCGTCCCATGGAAGTGAAGGAGAGTAACTCATCTACATATGTGGAGCCCCCTACCTCACGGCGAGATGAACCTCAAGGCAACATGGAGGCCTCCACAAGTGGAACTCACCAAGATGAGGAAGTGCAACAAGAAGATCCACCACAACCTCCTTCTCCACCGCCTCAAGACAACACCAACAACAATGAAGAAGAAGAAGAAGAGGAAGATGAAGATGATGAGGAAGCTCAGCCACAACCTCAACAAAAGCTATCCCGAGTTCGAGCAAGAGTCAAGAAGAATCATCCCGTGGAACAAATGATGAACGACATCAACTCCGGGAGAATTACTCGCTCTAAAACTCGCTTAGCTAACTTTTGTGAGCATTACTCATTTATCTCTAGTATTGAACCTATGAAGGTAGAAGAAGCGCTTGAAGACCCGGATTGGGTGAACGCTATGCACGAAGAACTACACAACTTCGAGAGGAACAAGGTATGGACTTTGGTAGAGAAGCCCAAGGATGATCAAAACATCATTGGAACCAAATGGGTGTTTCGGAACAAGCAAGATGAAGATGGACAAGTCATACGCAACAAGGCTCGTCTCGTAGCTCAAGGTTACACACAAGTCGAAGGTATGGACTATGGTGAGACCTATGCCCCCGTTGCTAGACTTGAGTCCATTCGCATTCTTCTTGCTTATGCCAATCACCATGATATTACTCTCTATCAAATGGATATCAAAAGTGCTTTCCTAAATGGTGAAATTGAGGAGGAAGTATTTGTGAAACAACCTCCCGGATTTGTGAATCCCAAAAAGCCTAATCATGTTTACAAGTTGCACAAAGCTCTTTATGGTCTTAAACAAGCTCCTAGAGCTTGGTACAAATGCTTGACTAGCTTTCTTCTTGAAAAAGGCTTTAAGATTGGAAAGATAGACTCAACGCTGTTCACGAAAAGGGTTAATGGTGAACTATTTGTGTGCCAAATATATGTTGATGATATTATCTTTGGTTCAACTAACCCTCATTTTAGCAAGAAGTTTGGACAGCTCATGTCGGAGAAGTATGAGATGTCCATGATGAGTGAACTCAAATTCTTCCTTGGGTTGCAAATCAAGCAATCTAAGGAGGGTACCTTTGTCTCACAAACAAAGTACACCAAGGATCTCTTCAAGAAGTTCAACATGCAAGAAAGCAAAGGTATGAGTACCCCCATGCCTACAAGTGGACATAATGACTTGACAAAAGATGGAGAACCCGTCGATCAAAGGGTTTACCGATCTATGATTGGTTCTCTACTATATCTTTGTGCTTCTCGTCCTGACATAATGTTGAGTGTATGCATGTGTGCGCGATATCAAGCAGCCCCTAAAGAATGTCATCTTAAAGCTGTTAAAAGGATAGTGAGATATTTGATACACACACCAAACTTTGGCATTTGGTATCCTAAGAGGGCCTCTTTCGACCTTGTTGGCTATTCCGACTCGGACTATGCCGGTGACAAGGTTGATAGAAAGTCAACTTCGGGTACGTGTCAATTCCTTGATCGATCCCTTGTATCTTGGTCCTCCAAGAAACAAAATTCGGTATCATTATCCACTGCCGAAGCAGAATATATTGCTGCTGGTTCATGTTGTGCTCAATTGCTATGGATGACACAAACGCTTAAGGATTATGGGATATATGTGAAACATGTTCCCTTGCTTTGTGACAATGAGAGTGCGATTAAAATTGGACACAATCCCGTGCAACACTCTCGAACGAAGCATATTGAAGTTCGTCACCATTTTATTCGTGATCATATTGCCAAGGGTGACATTAATCTTAAGCATGTTCGTACTGACAAACAACTTGCTGATATCTTCACAAAACCTCTTGATGAGAAGGTGTTTTGTCGCTTAAGGAGTGAGTTGAACATCATTGATGCTTCAAACTTGGAGTGAGAACTCCATTGATGCATGCAAGGCATGAGCCCACTTGACTAATCCTTGATATTTCTCTTATGATGGTAATCATATGTCTTGGACACATTTGCCTCCTTGTATTGCATCTAAATCCTTGCAGGTACTTGGATGATCTACATTCCACAAGATTACCACACACTCAAATCATGGGTAATCTTGTCATTGACCAAGTATCTAGCCCTTTGGGATGTCGAGTTCAAGGAACAAAATTCCACATATCCTTTTTGACATATTATACATCTAGTATTTCACTCTTGTCATCTTGGATATCCTTGAGTATTTCCTTGCTTGCCTAACCCATGTAGGAAGATGAACTATACAAGTGGAAATGGCGCTCCAACTTCACATTCAATGAGAACCTACATCAAGTTTACCTACATGAGCAAAGCAACAACAAGCCCAAGGTACGTTATTCACATCTTTAAGGAGCTTTGCTCAAAGTCATGAGTACAAGCAGCTTCATAAGATGTGATCACATCAAATACTTAATCGAAAAATGGCAACCCCATTTTGAGCTTAAATGATGAGTATGACCTATGATCAAATGTCCTCATTCGACTCCTAAGTCAATATACTCAAACATAGGTGACCTTGTCGCCGACCTTTATCTAGATGAAGTACATATGTTTTGGAGTCTTTCTATTTTCTCTTATGTTCTCTCATTGAGTTTTCTTTAAACACAAAAAAAACTTCATCTAGGAATATTTTTTCATTTCTATTTTTCTTTTGTCTTTGTGAATATCCTTCTGGCTCTGATCAATTCCTCGAAAATCTTTCACAAATTCATTGCAAATCCTTTGAAACATTCCTTGCAAGTGAGCTGAATTATTTCTGTATTTCCTTGGAATTAAACTCGGCGTCACCGATTTCAATATTTCGGTCTAATCGAAAAGGATCTACCCTAACTCAATTCGGTGTCACCGATTTATTTCTTCCAGGATATCATCTTCTGCAGCTTCACTCAATGATTCTCTATGCATGTTCCTATTTGCCCTGTTGTGATTCTTAAGGATCCCACTTCTTTCTTTCCATCTTCCCTAACCTTCCTAGTTTGCTGTCCTTTTCGGCATTTGATGTCAAAGGGGGAGAAGACTTAGGGGGAGAAGAGAAGATTTAGGGGGAGAAGAAGAGCAATCTTATCTTAAGGGGGAGAGAATCACATCAAAGCTTTGCCGTGTCTTACATTGGACATCATTCTCTTTTGGCATCATTCTTTTGATTTTGCTCTTTCCATCAAACCCCTTGTTCTGAGAGAACTCAAAGGGAGAGAAATCTTCACAATTGATATCTTATGGAAAGCAAAATCTCTCAGAGTTCATTGAAAATCTTTTAGTTTCGGAGACATGTTTGCTGATTCAAGCTTGTGCTCAATATGAGACACTCTTTATACATGTCATCCCTGGCTTGGTACTCTTGATGTTCTTGCAGTTGGTTGAAGAAATACTCTTGTGTTATCTAACCTTGTTTTCCCAAGTTTATCTCTTCAGGAACAATGCCAAGGAACCTCAAGGTAAAGTATATGCACTTTGCAGAATGTGCATGATGGTGACTTGCTTGTGAATACTTGTTTGCAAGAAATCACCATGCACATATGCATTATCACTCACTTCTTTTCATCTGCTCTGATGCATATAGCCAAGCTACATGTAGCACATCTTGCTTATCTCTCTTGTGTGCTTGTGGTAGTCCAAAACCATAATTTATGAAAATCTTGCACACTTGTAGGGGGAGCCTGTGTACTACATGCTTGTCAAAGCTTTCGTGATAATTCTGTCTTTCTTTCAATAAGCTTTGATGTCTTGTTTAGTGTGATTTTAGTGTGTTGCCATCAATTACCAAAAAGGGGGAGATTGAAAGCACATTTGCTCCTCGGGTGGTTTTGGTAATTAATGACAACATACTTTGTGGTTGGACTAATGCTTTTATCAAGTATGTTTCAGGAAATTCAATCACATTGGTATGGCAAAAGGACTGAAGAAGTGGACCCCTCAAAATGCTAAGGCAAGCATTGGCAAAAGCTCAAGACTCCATTTTTGGTTTAGTGATCCAAGATCACATTGAGTCCATAGGAAAAGCCAATACTATTAAAAGGGGATGAGGTTATGTTGATGATCTGGTTGCTCAAGTGCTTAGTGATACATCTCCTAAACTATCAGCAACTCTCACTGTCAAATACACTCATAAGTAATCTCGGTCCCACCGATATTCCAAACTCAGTCACACCGAGATGAACCACCTCAGCCATAAGCCAAACCCTAGAAAAATCGGATATTCCGATTTTGAAATCGGTTTCACCGAAACATGGGCTGCCAAGCTTCTGTAACCTTCTGTCATCAAATCGGTGTCACCGAGATGATAAAGTCGGTCCCACGGAAACTGGCATGCTCTTGTATTTGCTCAAATCGGACTAACCGAGATGGTATTTTCGGTCCCACCGAAAACCCCAACGTTCACATTATTTGAACTTTCGGTCTCACCGAGTTGTCCACTTCGGTCCCACCGAGATTGCTCAAATATGTGTGTAACGGTTGGATTTTGTGTGGAGGCTATATATACCCCTCCACCCCCTCTTCATTCGTAGAGAGAGCCATCAGAAAGAACTACCACTCCTACCTTACATTTCTGAGAAGAGAACTACCTACCCTTGTGTTTAGATCAAGTTGCTCCACTCCCACCATATGAAGCTTGATCTCTAGCCTTCCCAAGTTGCTTTCCACTCAATCCTTTCTTCCACCACAGCCAAATCAGTGAGGAGAGTTGAGTGTTGGGGAGATTATCACTTGAATCACAAGAGCAAGGAGTTCATCATCATCTACAACATCTATTACCTTTTGGAGGGTGGTGCCTCCTAGATTGGTTAGGTGTCGCTTGGGAGCCTCCGTCATCGAGATGTGGAGTTGAACCAAGAAGTTTGTAAGGGCAAGGAGATCCCCTACTTCGTGAAGATCTACCCCGAGTAAGGCTAGCCCTCCGTGGGCGTAGGCCATGATGGAATAGACAAGGTTGCTTCTTCGTGGACCCTTCGTGGGTGGAGCCCTCCGTGGACTCGTGCAGCCGTTACCCTCCGTGGGTTGAAGTCTCCATCAACGTGGATGTACGATAGCACCACCTATCGGAACCACGGGAAAAATCATTGCGTCTTCAAATTGCGTTTGATCTTCTCCACTTCTCTTTACTACTTGTGCAATTTACTTTCCGCTGCCCATACTCTAGAATTGCATGTCTAGTGTGCTACTTGAATTGTGTGTTATGCAAAATCTGCCAAAATCTGTCCTTGATAAAAGACAGAATTTTTATCTTATCGAGTAGTCTAATCACCCCCCCCCCCTTCTAGACACTCTCACCTTCTTGGATCCCTCAGTGGACCGCTATAGATAGATGGGGGAAGGTGATGGAGATGTTGGTGAAGATGACGGAGGTGTTGGTGTAGATCGCCGTCACACGATGATGGCCCCGATGACACTCCGGTGCCACCGGAAGAGAGGGGGAGAGAGCCCCCTCCTTCTTATTCTTCCTTGACGTTCTCCCTGGGTGGGAGAAGGGTTTCCCCTCTGGTCCATGACCTCCATGGCAGCGGAGGGGCGAGAGCCCCTCCGAGATTGGATTTGTCTCTGTGTCTCTCTCTATTTCTGCGTTTCCAGATTCTGGCCCTTCAGCGTTTCTTATATTCTCGGAGATTCGTAACTCCGATTGGGATAATTTTTTGACATGATTTTTATCCGGATATTAGCTTTCCTGCAGCGAAAGAAGGGCATCAACCGCCTTACGGAGTAGCCATGAGGGCCCAGGGCGCGCCCCCTGCCTCGTGGCCCACTCGGGCATCGTCTCATGTTGGTTCTGCTTCCCAAAATTCACATATATTCAAAAAAAATGCCCATCCGTTTTTATTCCGTTTGGACTCCGTTTGATATGGATATTCTGCGAAACAGAAAACATGCAACAAACAGGAACTGGCACTGGGCACTGGATCAATATGTTAGTCCCAAAAAATAGTATAAAAAGTTGCCAAAAGTATATGAAAGTTGTAGAATATTGGCATGGAACAATCCAAAATTATAGATATGACGGAGACGTATCAGCATCTCCAAGCTTAATTCATGCTCGTCCTTGAGTAGGTAAATGATAAAAAATATAATTTTTGATGTGGAATGCTACCTAGCATAATCTTGATCATGTAATCTAATCATGGCATGAATATTAAGACACGAGTGATTCAAAGCAATAGTCCAGCATTTGACATAAAAGAATTTAATACTCGGGCATCCCAACAAACAATCAAGTCTTTCAAAATATCAATGTTAAAGAACGTTATCCCTACAAAATCATATAGTCTTTTATGCTCCCTTTTCTTAACACAAGGTACCCCTCCAAGAAATTGTTTTCATACTTTACTTTTTCTAACCTATTCAACTCTTCACGCAATACATGAGCGTGAGCCATGGACATAGCATCATCGGTGGAATAGAAGGTGGTAGTAGACAAAAGGAGGGAGAAAGTCTCATATCGACTAGGCAAATCAACGGACTATGGAGATGTCCATCGATCGATATCAATGTGAGTGAGTAGGGATTGCCATGTAACGGATGCACTAGAGCTATAAGTGTATGAAAGCTCAAAAATAAAACTAGTGGGTGTGCATCAACTTGGTTGCTCATGAAGACCTAGGGTATTTGAGGAAGCCCGTCATTAGAATATACAAGCCAAGTTCTATAATGAAAAGTCCCACTAGTATATGGAAGTGACAAAACAAGAGACTCTCTATTATGAAGATCATGGTGCTACTTTGAAGCACAAGTGTGGAAAATGATAGTAGCATTGTCCCTTCTCTCTTTTCTCTCATTTGTTTTTTTTGGAGGGGCTTCCCCTTTTTTTATTAGCCCCTCTCTATTTTTTAGGCCATCTTTTTTTATTTGGCCTCTCCTCACATGGGACAATGCTCTAATAATGAAGATCATCACACTTTTATTTACTTACAACTCAAAGATTACAACTCGAAGCTAGAACAGAATATGACTCTATGTGAATGCCTCCGACGATGTACCGGGATGTGCAATAATCTAGCGTAGCAATGACATCAAAAAATGGACAAGCCACGGAAACATCATGCTAGCTATCTTACGATCATGCAAGGAAATATGACAATGATGGTGCACGTCATAATAAACGGAACGGTGGAGTTACATGGCAATATATCTCGGAATGGTAATGGAAATGCCATAATAGGTAGGTATGGTGGCTGTTTTGAGGAATGTATATGGTGGGTGTATGGTATCGGTGAAAGTTGCGCGATACAAGAGAGGCTAGCAATGGTGGAAGGGTGAGAGTGCGTATAATCCATGGACTCAACATTAGTCATAAAGAACTCACATACTTATTGCGAAAAATCTATTAGCCCTCGAAGCAAAAATACTACGACGCATGCTCCTAGGGGGGAGGTTGATAGGAGTTAACCATCGTGCGCCTCGGACCTTCACACAAAGATAAACAATCAAAATACAACGCGCGCCAATTTGGTTACATAGTTAGGAGACCATACGTGCATGCTTCGGGAATCACAAACCTTAACACCAATATTTTTACTAGACCACAATCATTCACTAGTACCTCCCACATATTAGCATCTCTATATCGCAAAACTATTGCAAGGAATCAAATGTATCATATTCAGCGATCTAAAAGTTTATGTAGGATTTTATGACTAACCATGTGAATGACCAATTCCTGTCAACTCTCTAAATAGATATAAGTGAAGCAAGAGAGTTTTAGTTCTTTCTACAAAAGTTATGCCCATGCTCTAACAATTATAAGTGAAGCAAAAGAGCATTCTACAAATGGCGGTTTTCTATGTGAAGAGAAACAGGCAATCCAAACTTCAAATAATATAAGTGAAGCACATGAAGCATTCTATAAAGCCATACTCAAAAGATATAAGTGAAGTGCAAAGAGCATTCTATAAATCAACCAAGGACTATCTCATACCAGCATGGTGCATTTATTAAAAGAAAAAGAAAAAGCAAACGACACTCCAAGAGTTTACGCATATCATGTGAATGAAACAATTCCGAAAACATACCGATACTTGTTGAAGAAAGATGGGATGCCTTTCGGGGCATCCCCAAGCTTAGACGCTTGAGTCTCCTTGAATATTTACTTGGGGTGCCTTGGGCATCCCCAATCTTGTGCTCTTGCCTCTCCTCCTTCTTCTCACATCGAGACCTCCTCGATCCTCGAACACTTCATCCACACAAAACTTAATGCAACTTTTAGTGGCGGGGTTAGTGCATATGATCAATGAAATCTCATCATGTATTGTCCTAAAATTATTGTGTAATTATGAACAAACATTACCCACTGTATGCTAAAATTATTGTGTAATTATGAACAAACATTACCCACTGTATGCTATCTCATCAAGGAGGCTTCAACAAGAATTCAAACATATACAAATAATGAAGCTATAACAGCAATCTGTGAAAACAAGACAGTCTGTAGTAATCTGAACATTAACCATACTTCTGTAACTCCAATAATTATGGAAAAATTAGGAAAAATAAAAAAATTGTATAGAAAGACTTTGCAAAAAGTTTCAGATCCTTTCGACATTCCAACAAAAAATGTAAAATCACGCACTATAGCCAAAGTTTCTGTTTTTGCACCACACAAACCAACAAGCAGTTTAAACATCCTAAAGGAAATCTTGGCACATTATTTTTATAATACAATGGAATTGTACAAGGGGATAATTATTTTTGTTGAAAAGTTTCTGTAATTCAAGATTTGCAAAGTTTCCATGGGCATGAACAAAGTTCAAGGAGCTCCCCCATTTCAACAGTGCTCGTCCTTCTTACTTTCACTTTTCTTTTAAAAAAGTTTTAGGTTCCCCTCTTTATTTTTGTTTTGTTTTTAAACTTTATAAAAGCACACAACAGCAATAAATGACTCTCTAAAACTTCCGGGTTGTCTCACTGGCAGCGCTTTCTTTAAAGCCATTAAGCTAGGCATATAGTGCTCAAGTAATGGATCCACCCGGATCCCAAGGTATATCAAAGCCAATTTTAATTAGCAATGGTTTGGCATTTAGTAGTGAGCACAAAGTGATATGTGTCATGCAAAAACGAAGTCTAACTCTCTTCCTATGCATAGGCATGTCATACAAGAACAATTCATGCACATCAAGTAAAGGCCAATGCATATTATAGGCAGTTTCTTGCAATTTTATCATATTGGAAACATAGAGAGGCGGAGATGTAGTTCCTCTCTCATAATAATTGCAAGTAGGAGCAGCAAGCACATGCATGTTATATTCATCAAAATCATCATGTGAAACGGAAAAAGGCAACACATCAATATAATCCTTAATAAGTGGAAACTTCTCCTATATAGTGTAGTTTGGAGAACACAAAAAGATAATAGGACTATCATGTGTGGGTGCAATAGCAACTATCTCATGTTTAACATAAGGAACAATAGAAAGTTCATCTCCATAAGCATAATTCATATTGGCATCTTGGCCACAAGCATAGCAAGCATCATCAAAAAGGGATATTTCAAAAGAATCAACGGGATCATAGCAATCATCGTAGCATTCATCCTTCGGTAAGCACGAAGGGAAATTAAACAATGTATGAGTTGAAGAGTAACTCTCATTAGTAGGTGGGCACGGGTAGCTAATCCGCTCTTCCTCCTTTTGTTCTTCGCTCTCCTCCTCATATTTTTCATCCAATGAGCTCACAATGTCATTAATTTCTTCTTCCATAGACTCCTGCAAAATATTAGTATCTTCTTGGATAGCGGAGTAGGCCTCAATATATGGTTTAACATAGGCATTAGTAGCATAATTATCATAACAATATTTAAATATGGCAAAAAATTTAGATTTATAAAGAGTAGCATCATACTTTTAAATCAAAGAAGCAATTTCATAAGCACCCTTGAAAGCAACAAATTCTTCAATTTGTTGAACATCATAGTAACTATAAACACCCTTAGCATACGAAGATACGATTCCATTATCACTGAACTCACATTGGTAGGGAAGGTGTTTCTTAGGGTCTTCAGAACAACAAGTAAAATCATATATTTCACATAAATTCCAAGCATAGCATTGCAAACGATGAATTTGATCCAATAAAAGTTTCCTCTTTTCAGATATGTGGTGTCGCACATAACAAGCATGCTCATCTAAAGATTTCCCCTCAACTAAGCTAGTTGGGGTTTCAGCCCGAGCACATACGGATCGAAGATGATCCAAGTAATAAGCTTCAGTAGTGTGATAGATTTTGAGTGGTTCTTCAACCATTGGTTCAGTAGGTACCACTAATTTTTTGGGTATTTTGCATTTCCTACCCATAACTAAAGATAGAAAACAACTTAGAACAACAAATAAAATCTACTTAGTGATAAAGCAAACAAGCACACACGAGAATATTCACCCCACGCTATTGCTCCTCGGTAACGGCACCAGAAAAAGGTCTTGATAACCCACAAGTGTAGGGGATCAGTTGTAGCCTCTTTCAATAAGTAAGAGTGTCGAACCCAACGAGGAGCTAAAGGCAGAACAAATATTCCCTCAAGTTCTATCGACCACCGATACAACTCTACGCACGCTTGACGTCTACTTTACCTAGAACAAGTATGAAACTAGAAGTACTTTGTAGTTTTTGTGGGATAGGTTTGCAAGAATATAAAGAACACGTAAATAAAACTAGGGGCTGTTAAGATAAAAAATAATAAAATTAATGATAGCGAGTGTGGAAAAGTGGTGGTAGGAGTTGCGAAATTGCCCCTAAGCAATTGACTACGTTACTAGACCGATAGCAGGTTTTATGTGGGAGAGGCCACTACTAGCATGTCATCCCTTACTTGGAATTCTATGCACTTATGATTGGAAATATTAGCAAGCATCCGCAACTACTAATGTTCACTAAGGTAAAACCCAACCATAGCATTAAGATATATTGGCCCCCCTTCAATCCCGTATGCATCAATTTCTACGCTAGGTTGAAGCTTCTGTCACTCTTGCCCTCCAATACGTAGTCCTATCAACATACAACCAACCCTATGGTGTGATCCACGCGCGCGCTCATATGATGGGCACCAAAGGACAGCAACATAACCACGAGCAATTTAAATCAGTCATAGCAATTCACCAATCACCGATAGGACAACGATAATCTACTCAGACATCATAGGATGGCAACACGTCATTGGATATTAATATGAAGCATAAAGCAACATGTTCAAGTACAGGGTACAGGGGGTTGCGGGAGAGTGGACCGCTATAGATAGATTGGGTAAGGTGATGCAGATGTTGGTGAAAATGATGGAGGTGTTGGTGTAGATCGCCGTCACCAGATGATGGCCCCGGTGGCACTCTGGTGCCACCGGAAGAGAGGGAGAGAGAGCCCCCCTCCTTCCTCTTCTTCCTTGACCTTCTCCCTTGGTGGGAGAAGGGTTTCCCCTCTGGTCCATGGCCTCCATGGCAGCGGAGGGGCGAGAGCCCCTCCGTGATTGGATCTGTCTCTCTGTCTCTCTCTATTTTCGCGTTTCCAGATTCTGGCCCTTCACCATTTCTTATATTACCGGAGATCCGTAACTCCGATTGGGCTGATTTTTTGACACGGTTTTTATCCAGATATTAGCTTTCTTGCAGCGAAAGAAGGGCATCAACCGCCTTATGGTGTGGCCACGAGGGCCCAAGGTGCGCCTACCCCTGGTGGGCGCGCCCCCTGCCTAATGGCCCACTAGGGCATCGTCTCATGTTGGTTCCACTTCCCAAAATTCACATATATTCCAAAAAAATCTCCGTCCGTTTTTATTCCGTTTAGACTCCGTTTGATATGGATATTCCGCGAAACAAAAAACATGCAACAAACAGGAACTGCCACTGGGCACTGGATCAATATGTTAGTCCCAAAAAATAGTATAAAAAGTTGCCAAAATTATATAAAAGTTGTAGAATATTGGCATGGAACAATCCAAAATTATAGATATGATGGAGACGTATCAATGAGATCCCAGACGTGATGAGGAACTCTGGAATGGTCTGGAGGCGAAGATCGGTATATTGGACAAAGGGTATTGGATTCCCGAATTGTTCTGGGCGTACCGGGTGACGACCAGCATGTTCGAAAGAGGTTCCGGAGGCCCCGGCAAGCGTTGGGGGGCTTATGGGCCAAGGGGAGGGGGCACACCAGCCCACTAAGGGTTTGTGCGCCCCTCCCACCCCATCTCACATAACGTGGAGAGGTGGGGGCTCCTCCCCTAGGGCAGCCACCCCTCCCGGCTTGGGGGGCAAGTTTCCTAGGGGTGGAGGCGCCCAAACCCATCTAGGGTTTTGTCAGGCCCAAGATGCGTTTCTATCCCGATCACGTGACACTTATGTGATTGGGGCACAACCGCATTTCGGGCGCTTAGCAAGATGGATATCATTACATCGTACCATTTCATACATACATGGGGGATACAACAATACATACAAGTCACATGAATACAACAACATCAATAGAAGGCATCCGACTACGGATGCAAACATGAAAAGCACAATGACATCCATCTGCTATCCCAGGCTGCCGACCAGGAACCTAACCCAAGACTGAAGAAGAAGAAGAAGAAGAAGAAGAAGAAGAAGAAGAAGAAGAAGAAGAAGAAGAAGAAGAAGAAGAAGAAGAATAAGAAGAAGAAGAAGAAAGAACTCCAACAAAAGAACATCGCTTTCACGTCAAGTCATCGGAAACCTGCACCTGCAACTGTTGTGGTAGTATCTGTGAGCCACGAGGATTCTGCAATCCCACAACCATGGGTAACAAGACTAGCAAAGCTTAATGGGTAGGAAGAGGTAAAGTGGTGAGGTTGCAGCAGCGGCTAAGCAATATATGGTGGATAACTTACAAGTACAAGAATAAGATGAGCATCTACGCAAGCGCTCGCAAACTAGTAATGATCGCTAAAGATCCCGAACTACCTACGAGTCAAACATAACCCCACCGTGTTCTCTTCTCAAAGTGAAAAGAGACAGTCACGGTTACTCACACAGTTGTGTGTTTTATTTCAGATTCTCTGTCAAGTTTTCTACAACCGGACATTAACAAATTCCAATCTGCCAAATAACCGCGGGCACGGCTTTCGAAAGATCATAACCCTGCAGGGGTGTCCCAACTTAGCCCATCACAAGCTCTCACGATCAGCAGAAGTAATAATAATATTACCCCTTATCTTAGGGAAGGCCCGATCAGACTCGGAATTCCCGGTGCACAAGACATTTCGACAATGGTAAAACAAGTCCAGCAAGACCTCCCGGTGTTTCGACACCCTGATAGTAGCCGCGCGTATCTCGTCTCAGGCCACGACCGGATGTGCGATGCTACAGGTAAAACCAGCCCTCGGGTGTCCCCAAGGTGGCCCTGCAAGACCCTCGTTTGGGACCAACACCATCAGCACTGGCCCCCCTGCTATGTAGAAAAGAATCCCCGAGAGCGCGCCCCCCTATGCAAATTTAATTAATTAATTAAGTTGTTATTATGAGGCAAATTAAAACCAATGTTGGGCCTTGCTGGAGGAGTTTTATTCAAAGGCAAACTGTCAAGGGGTCCCCATATACCCAACCGTGTAAGGAACGCAAAATCAAGGAACATAACGCCGGTTTATCGGCTCCTAAGGTGGCATGAGTGGAACAAAACACCAAGCAAAAGGCCAAGCCTTCCACTCATGCCCAGTATATAGGTGTGTTAATATTTATAAGACATATTGTGATATTCCAACAACAAGTTCCAACATGGAACGATCTTCATCTTCACCTACAACTAGCAACGCAATAAGAGGGGCTGAGCAAGCGGGTAACATAGCCAAACAATGGTTTGCTGGGAAGGTGTCAAAGGTTAGAGGTTTCATGGCAACAAGGAGAGGGGCTGACAATAATGATGGGTAGCGCGACATATAACGATAGCATCGAGACAACTAAGCATGGCAATGATAGTATAGGTATCCAAGGTGATGGTCATCTTGCCTGAGATCTTGCAAGGAAGAATAATGGGTCCATGAAGTAGACGAAGAAGGAACCTTGAAGACGAACCAAGTGTAGATGAACGAATCCTCGCGATTGCAACGGAAAAGAACTAGCGAGAAGAAAGCACACAACATGGTAAAAACCCAACACAAGAACAAGACAAGATGCTCAACCAATTATGATGCAAGACAAGTCTATATGATGCAATTCATGGCAAGGGATGAAGCACACAAGAACTACACAAGCCAACAAGTTTAAATGAGGCCGGAAACTACATATAACAAATCCGGTATGTCCTCATATGCATATTTCAAAATTGGTCCCGATCTGAACAAACCTTAAGTTAAAGTTGTTAAACAGCAAGTTAACATGCACCATGATGATCTACTAGAAATTCTAGTCAAGTTTCATATAAAGTTTGTTTAATTCGGAGCTACGGCTTAGAAGATATGAGCAAAACAAGACAAGCATGGCAACGGTGCAAGATGCACCCAAACTTCAAGCAAACACACTTCAAACATGAAAACAACATGATATTATGCTTCTACATGCAAAATCACACAAGTTTCATATAGGGCACACTCAAAACGGAGCAACGGTTCAACACATACACATGAAACAAGATATAACAACAAGCTGAAGTTAACAGCCACATAGCAACTTTGGAGCAAGGTAGATATATGCTACAGCACCCAAACATGATAACAAGAAGCATGGATATGAAATAAACATGATACTTAACAAGCATGAACTTAGAACACACCCAAAAGCTTGCTGGAGCACAATTAACCAAGCATGGCAAGTTGCAATAAATTTATCCAGACTTAGTCAAAATCTGGGAAGGCAAAAACATCATCACGATGCTGCCTTCGGAGGCACAAAACAACAAGCATATCAAATCTACTAAGTATATAAAGATCATGGACATGTAATAGACATATCATACATCAAACAACTCCATTTGAGCAACTCCATAGGAGGCACGGATCAATAACAACAAGCTTCACCAAATTGATCAAGCTGATAAAAAGCTGACAGGTAAAATTTATAGCAACTTGAGAGCAAGAAATAAATAAGCTACAGCAGGCCATATGTGTAAGTAAGAGCATGGATGGATAGACAATAACATGGACAACAAGACATGATCATTGGCCACTCCAAAACAAGCATGGATTTGAGTGGGGCATCAAGCAAACATGGCATCAGGTTAAACAGATTCCAGACTTAGCAGTTTTTTCACTAAGTATAAAACAGCAACAACAACATGGCATGTTTACAAGCTTGTTTAAGTCACGTCAAGGCATATCATGGAATGTGGATTGCACCACAGCAAAGACAATAAGATTGTGCTTCTAAAACATATTGACATGTGGCATGAAGACAAACACATCAATAGCAATGAGCAAGTGAAATCAGCATCTCCTAACAAGTTTCACCACTTAACAGCCACATGCACTTTTGCAACAGAGATTAACATGGCAAGATGGCACCTAACATGAATGCTACAACAACCAACATGTAGAGCACTTCATAATGAAGATTTTGACATCTCATATGCTCCATTTGGATAAACATGCACAAAGTTACAAGCATCACAAGTATGCAACGAAATTATAGTTAACAACAGTTTTAAACTTATAGCACTCTTGCAACGATGATTAGGGCATCAAGATGAACTCAAACAAGCATGCCACAATGGAACAAAATGTAGAGCATAACACCACGATCATTTTGACATATCATATGCATCATTTGGATCTACGAGCAAAAAGTTACAGCCACACAAACAAGGCAACAAAATTATTGATTCTAAGGACTTAGCAGATTTTCGGACAACGAAAAAAAATGGGTGAGCGGGATTTAGTAACTGACGCACAGGGCGAGGGTTAGCCGGGCCTCACCAAAGTGGGCCGAGCCCAGGTTGGAGGAGAGGGGCCCGGTCGGTGTGGAGGCAGGGGCCGGCTGGACTGGGCCCGCGGGGAGGCTGGGCCGATGAGGGCTGGCTGGGCCTGGCCTGGCTGTGGCCAGTTCTCCTCCTCTCAACGCGCAGGAGGGAGCGGCCATGGCAGAGCGCTGCGGCGGCGCCGGCCGGCAGGGAGGCCAGGAGGAGGCCCGGGCAGGGGGAGTGGGACGGAGGCCGGCGGATCCGGGGCTGCGGGACCCATCCCCGGGGTCGGAGGAGCTCGGAGGTGCGGGGTAGAGGAGATCGACGAAAGGGCGGCTGCAACACAGGTCGGTGGCGGCGAGATGCATGGCGAGGCGGCAGTGGCGCATCGCCGGCGAGCGAGGAGGCGAGGCGGTGCGCTGCATTGCGTAGAGGGAGGAGCAGCGGGGCGGGGATCCGCGAGCTGCTGGCACCGGCGGCGGCTAGCTCCGGCGATGCGAACGGCGAGGTCCGATGAGCTCCGGCGAGCGAGCGGTTGCGGGAGGCGGTCAGACGCGCGGCGACGCGGAGGCGGGCTCGCGCGGGCCCCGGATGGGCTTCGCGGGCCGCGGGCGGTGGGAGGTGGCGCTGGACACGTGGAACCCTAGGATTGGCTGCGGCGGCGGTGGTTGCTGAGGTGGCATCGCCTGATTGGTTCGGGCGACGTGGCTGCGAGGATGGACACGTCCGGGCGGAGTGGACATGTCCGGCGCGCGGTGGGAGCGGGGCTAGGGTTCATGTGCGAAAATTTCGGGGGTGGACACATATTTATAGGTAGAGGGAGCTAGGAGAGTCCAAATGAGGAGCGGTTTGCGGCCACGCGATCGTGATCGAATGGCCAAGAGCATGGAGGGGTTAGAATGGGCTTGGTGGGCTGTGTGAAAGGGGTGCTGGGCCAAAAGAGAGAAGGCTTTCGACGGTTAACACGGTTAACCGTTGGGCTATCAAACGAACTCCGAACGCGACGAAACTTGACAGATGGTCTACCTATGCTATAATAAGACCACACGCCAAGTTTCATCCCATTCCGAGAACATTTTCCGGCCACTCATAAAATAAATATTCGGAGGTGCCGCGGGCGCGTGCAAGTGTGTCTGGGCTCAGAACGGACAACGGAAAGGACGAGGGGGTTCGGCCAGATGCAAGTTTTGAAAACATGCTGATGCAACACACATGATGACATGGCAAGAAGCAACACGCAAACATATGACAAGGCAACGGCGACGAATAACTGGCTGACACCTGGCGCACTGGTCTCGAGGTGTCACATGTTTCCCCTACACTACTAGGAAAAGGGCTATAGATGGAATTGATACTAATGGCGCACCGGACAAGCAGTGCGCCATTAGAATATAGTAATGGCGCACCATCAACAGATACGCCATTAGAGCTCGAACTACTAATGGCGCACGATGTCCAGAGTGCGCCATTACTATCAAGAAGTTTTTTTTTGAACTAGCGCGCCTGTCCATTCATACTAATGGCGCACCTAGTGAACGTGCGCCATAAGAATCTACATACTTATGGCGCACAGAGGGGCAGTGCGCCATTAGTATTCCCCCATCCCCCACCGGCCGCACCCTTCTTTCTCTCCCTCGCCAGATCTCCCCCCTCTCCCCGACGCCTCTCTCTCTCTCCAGCGCCGCGCCGCCGCCCCCGCGCCACCCCCCTCCTCGGACGCCCCGGACGCCCGGAGCTACGCCGGCGCCGCCCGCGCCACCGACGCCTC
>LR738712.1:542865488-542952899 GCA_902687465.1 Secale cereale | reverse complement strand
GCCCCGGACGCCCGAAGCTACGTCGCCGCCGCCCGTGCCCCCGACGCCCCGGCCTCGACGCCCGCGCCCCCGACGCCCCGGCATCCCCCAGGTACGACCCCTAGCGATTGAGCTCCATGTATCGTTGCTGCTTTGTTCGTCCATGGCCGCCCAGTATATTTGATGCAGTAGTGGTATTAAGAGCTCGATGTATTGCAGCTTGGCCTCTGCCTGTAGTTCCTTAATTGATCAGAGGATGCTTAGACCAGGTTAATATCGGGCATCGTTTAGGCCACCGAACAACCTGAATGTTGTCTTCCGACAGCTAGCTTGTCTAGGTTCATATTTTTAATTTATAAAGTTGATGTGCAACATGTTGATTGCTGCTAGTTTTGTGGTGGTTTTGTGGTGGTTTTGTGGTGGCTTTTGACTTTTGAGTGTTGATTGCTGCTAGTTGCAGTTGATCTGTGTGTAAATATGGTTGCAGGCTGCAAGATGGGGGGTTTGGGGATGGGAGCATGCTTGCTAATTAAATTCAGATATATGCTTCCTGATTGTGTTTTTTGTTGTTAAACTATGCTTTGAGGCATCTTCAAATTCCTTGATACGGATGCCGTTTTGTCGTGCAATTGCCCAGATGCTGTTGATTGATGTTGGTGTTGCCATTTTGCCAATTATGTTGCTAATATGAAATTTGAATCCTTTTTGCTCCGATTATCACTAGTACTGATCATGCTTTGATCTAGTTCTTCCTTCAATCATGGGTTGAGTTAAATGAAATTGAGATACTTTGATATGAATTTGCATAGGTGGTACTGTTTCGTTTCTGAATGCAAGAACATGGGCATCTATCTGCAATGCTCTGCTTCAGGAGCAGGACCTAAGATTTCCCGCTGCTTGCACACATTGGGAACACCTGCAGGTTTACTGAGATCATCTTTGTCAAGTAAAGCAGTTTTTTTTCTCTTCGTGCGATTTTCAGCAAGAGAGTACACATTGTTACTTGCGCAAGAGCTTTTTCTTCAACTCATTAGCCTGCCCAAAAGAAAATAAAAACATCATCGCAAGGGATAATGCAGGCAACAACCGCAACATGTTGCACATCTGTTAGTATGTACCTTCGTTTAGGCCACCGAACAACCTGAGTCCCTTAGTGGTGCCACAGCTAGCTTGTCTAGGTACATATTTTTAATTTATAAAGTTTAATCTCTTTGAAACATAGGAAATGTCGTCTTCCGATGACGATAGGATCCCGGAGTGCTCCTGGTGCGGTGACGACCGGGGTCTGTGCGACAGGCCTCACCTGGTAGACGGTCGTTACTTTAGTATTAAGCTCGACGAGACCTTCGATGTCAAAACGATACGCAACGACAAGTCTTGTTTCGTAATTAATTAAGCACGATTTCTAGCTACTTCAACGTGTAAGTAATTAATTTTCTTCTTTTACATGCAACTAGTTTATCCCGTGTCATGCAAGACGCTATGTCTTGGAGAGGATGGGATTTGAAGATCATGAAACTTCGGAGACAAAGCAAATTCAACTAAGGACCATGCATAATGTTAATTTAGAAGTGGATTTGTACAATTCAGATAACGTAACCACTTTTGGTTGCAAGAATTGGGGATCATTTTGCAAGATATATGGTTTTTATGAGGGTATGCTTCTCACCATGGATCTTGGTAATCCGGATTCCATCGCCGAAGATGATTTGGACATTTGGGTCCTTGTTGACGATATGATTCCAATTCTACCGAGAAGTGAGTTTATCAAACATATTTATTTAGTAATTTATATTGTTTATTTCAAAATAGTTGACAACTTATTTCCATTGATAGGTTATTTTGATTATTCAAATAATGTGAGGATGATGCTAGACAGAAGCTACTACACCCCTGGCTCAGAATGTACTTATAAGGACAAAGAGCAGATCATCTTCTTTTATTCCTTTCTTCTGGATTACATTCAATATCGCAATATTGATCCACAATATAGTCAATACGTCCCACTAGTGCACGTCTTGAACTACGTTAATATCAATGGAGATACCATGGTAAGATTTTTTTACTATTACGACATTCGTGCATGTTTTGCATTAGTTCTTCTCGAACTGAACTACAATGCTAACTACGAAGTCTTACTATATGTTTTGCAACAGATTCTCCCTAGTGACTGTGTGCCTCCTGTCATGTTTCAATCTGGTCAACTACAAGTTTTAAACATTCTGCCAGGTGAACCTACAAATCACACGTGTCCATATCGGATTTCTTCTAAAAATGAAGGAATGAGAATCAAAGAATGGCGAAAAATAACGAAAACTCGTAAGGATGTACTTGGAAGCAATAGAGTGAGAAGGGCAAGAAATGGAGACAAGATAATCTGCGTTCTCCATAATGGCCCTTTAAATCTAATTGATTTAGAGACAAACGCCATCTTGTTTTATGCCATTTTATCTTAGAAAATTGCTACGTAGTAGAAGTTGTATGGTCGATAATGATGTGTAAGACTTATTATTTAATACCAATGTTGAGTTTTTATTATTATTATGATCGATGATGCATGATGCTAAGTTGTTCTATGAGCTATTATATACTCCCTCCGTTCCGATTTACTCGTCGTGGTTTTAGTTCAAATTTGAACTAAAACCACGACGAGTAAATCGGAACGGAGGGAGTAGATTCTAATAGTTTCGATGTGCGTACCATATATGTTGGCTCCACGAGAAATTATATTTATATATATGCATAACCTGTGCAAAAAACAGAAGAAAAAAAACCTAATATTCATACTAATGGCGCATCACAGCAGAGTGCGCCATTAGTATGCCCCTGGGAGGCATACTAATGGCGCACCACTGTGCATACTGATGGCGCATCTGTGGTGCGCCATTAGTATACCAGATACTAATGGCGCACCAGAGGTGCGCCATTAGTAAAGTATACTAATGGCGTGCTAGTAATGGTGCACCCCTAATGCGCCATTAATGGCCAAACTAGGTGCGCCATTAATAGGCCTTTTCCTAGTAGTGCTATGGCCGCCGCCCCTCCCCTAGGGAAACCCTAGGACGCCTCCTCATCCCCCCTTCCCCCTATATATAGTGAGGGAGAGAGAGGGCAGCCGCAATCCCTTCCCTGGTGCATCCCTTCCCCCTCCCAACAACTCATCCTCCTTCGTAGAGCTTGGTGAAGCACTGCCGGAGAACTGCAAGCTCCACCACCACGCCGTCGTACTGCCGGAGCTCTTCCCCAACTTCTCATCCTCCCTTTGTGGATCAAGAAGGAGGAGATGTCCTCGGGTTGTACGTGTGTTGAACGCGGAGGTGCCGTTGTTCGATGCTTGGATCGGAATCGACCGCGATCTGAATCGCTGCGTGTACCACTACACCAACCGTGTTCTAGTAACGCTTCTGCTTTGCGATCTTCAAGGGTATGAAGATGCACCCCCCCCCCCTTCTCGATGCTGGTCTCTCCTTAGATTGATCTTAGTGATGCGTAGAATTTTTTTGATTTCTGCAACGATCCCCAACAGTGGCATCATGAGCTGGCTCTATGCATAGTTTCTATGCACGAGTAGAACACAAGTTGTTGTGGGCGTCGATTTTGCCAATTGGCTTGCCGTTACTACTCTTATCTTGATTCGGCGGCATCGTGGGATGAAGCGGCTCGGACCAACCTTACACGTACGCTTACGTGAGAACGGTTCCACCAAAGATGCACTAGTTGCATAAGGTGGCTGGCGGGTGTCTGTCTCTCCCACTTTAGTCGGATCGGATTCGATGAAAAGGGTCCTTATGAAAGGTAAATAGAAATTGACATATCGGGTTGTGGTTTTGGCGTAGGTAAGAAAAGTTCTTGCTAGAAACCTATAGCAGCCACGTAAAAACTTGCAACAACAATTAGAGGACGTCTAACTTGTTCTTGCAGCATATGTCGCGTGATGTGATATGGCCAAAAGGATGTGATGAATGATATATATATGTGATGTATGAGTTTGATCATGTTCTTATAATAGGAATCACGACTTGCATGTCGATGAGTATGACAACCGGCAGGAACCATAGGAGTTGTCTTAATTTATTGTATGACCTGCGTGTCAATGAAAACGCCATGTAATTAATTTACTTCATTGCTAACCGTTAGCCATAGTAGTAGAAGTAACAGTTGGTGAGACAACTTCATGAAGACACGATGATGGAAATCATGATGATGGAGATCACGGTGTCATGCCGGTGACGACCATGATCATGGCGCCCCGAAGATGGAGATCAAACGAGCAAAATGATATTGGCCATATCATGTCACTATTTGGTTGCATGTGATGTTTTATCATGCTTTACATCTTATTTGCTTAGAATGATGGTAGCTTAAATAAGGTGATCTCTCACTAAAATTTCAAGAATTGTGTTCCCCCTAACTGTGTACCATTGCTAAGGTTCGTTGTTCCGAAGCACCACGTGATGATTGGGTGTGATAGGCTCTAACGTTCGCATACAACAGGTGTAAGCCAGATTTACACACGCAATACACTTAGGTTGACTTGACGAGCCTAGCATGTACAAACATGGCCTCGGAACACGGGAGACCGAAAGGTCGAACATGAGTCGTATAGAAGATACAATCAACAAGGAGATGTTTACCGTTGATGACTAGTCCGTCTCACGTGATGATCGGACACGGCCTAGTCAATTCGGATCATGTATCACTTAGATGACTAGAGAGATGTCTATCTGCGTGGGAGTTCATTAAATATTTTGATTAGTTGAACTCATTATCATGAACATAGTCTAAACTGTCTTTGCAAATTATGTTGTAGATCAATAGCTCGCGCTTTAGCTCCCTCGTTTTAATACGTTCCTAGAGAAATACTAAGTTGAAAGATATAGTGAGCAATTGTGTGGACTAGAGCCGTAATCTAAGGATTGTCCTCACTGCAACATAGAAGGCATTTTTCCTTGATGCACCGCTCAGTGTGCCAACCCCTCTAGCGTCATATGTGGACGTTGTGAACGTCTGACAGACACGTTTTGATGACTACTTGATAGTTTAGTGCGCCATGCTTTACTGCTTAGAATCAGGGCTCCAAAGGCGTTTTGAATGCCATGGAACATATGAGATGTTCCAAGAGCTGAAATTGGTATTTCAGGCTCATGCCCATGTTGAGAGGTTTGGGACCTCTAACAAGATCTTTGCCTACAAGATGGAGGAGAATAGCTCAGCCAGTGAGCATGTGCTCAGAATGTCTGGGTACTTCAATCGCTTGAATCAAGTGGGAGTTAATCTTCCAAATAAGAGATTGATTGACAAAGGTTCTCCAATCACTATCACCAAGCTACTAGAACTTTGTGATGAACTATAAAATGCAAGGGATGGAAATGATCCCGGAGCAGTTCGTGGTAGGCCGCGGAAGTAGAAATCAAGAAGGAGCATCAAGTGTTGATGGTTAACAAGACCACTGGTTTCAAGAAGGGCGAGGGCAAGAAGGGAAACTTCATGAATGGCAAGCCAGTTGCTGCTCCAATGAAGAAACCCAAGGATGAACCGAAACCCGAGACTAAGTGCTTATATTTCAAGGGTAACGGTCACTTGTAGTGGAACTACCTCAAATACTTTGTAGACAAGAAGGCTGGCAACTTCAACAAAAGTATATTTGATATATGTGTTATTGATGTGTATCTTACTAGTACTCCTAGTAGCACCTGGGTATTAGATACCGGTTCAGTTGCTAATATTGGTAACTCGAAACAAAAGCTACAGAATAAACGGAGACTAGCTAAGGGCGAGGTGATGATGTAAGTGTTTCCAAGGTTGATGTGATCACCATTGCACGCTCCCTCTACCTTCGGGATTAGTGTTGAACCTCGATAAATGTTGTTTCCATTAGTGTCTGCATTGAGCATGAACATGATTAGATCATGTTTATTGCAATACGGTTATTCATTTAAGTCAGAGAATAATGGTTATTCTGTTTACATGAATAACACCTTCTATGGTCATGCACCCAATGTAAATGGTTTATTGAATCTCGGTCGTAGTGATACACATGTTCATAACATTGATGCCAAAAGATGTAGAGTTGATAATGATAGTGCCACTTTCTTGTGGCACTTCCGCTTAGGTCATATTGGTGTAAAGCGCATGAAGAACCTCCATGTCGATGGACTTTTGAAGTCACTTGATTTTGAATCACTTGACACATGTGAACCATGCCTCATTGGCAAGATGACTAAAACCCCCGTTGTTTGGAACAATGGAACGGGCAAGTGACTTGTCCAAAATCATACATGCTAATCTATGTGGTCCGATGAGTGTTGACACGTGTGGTGGATATCGTTATTTTCTCACCTTCGCCGATGAATTGAGTAGATATGGGCATGTTTACTTAATGAAGCATAAGTCTGAAATGTTTGAAAAGTTCAAGCAATTTCAGAGTGAAGTTGAGAATCATCATAACAAGAAGATCAAGTTCCTATGATATAATCAATGGAAGAGTATCTGAGTTATGAGTTTGGCAATCACTTAAGACAAAGTGGAATTGTTTCACAGTTGACGCCACCTGGAATACCATAGTGTAATGGTGTGTCCGAACGTCTTAATCGCACTCTATTGGATATGGTGCGATCTATGATGTCCCTTACTGTCGGTGTATCTGGATCGACACCTATGGGATCACAAGAACCCCTACTACGGTTGCGGGGCACGGGGTTGAGAGAAGAGCGGATCTAACAGTCAGGACACGGTTCCTTTACGCAGGTTCGGGCCGCAAAGATGCGTAAAACCCTACTCCTGCTTTGGTGGATTATATGTTGATGTTCTTCAGCTGGCGAAGAGCTCCAAAAGAGACGTGAGAAGTTCTAAAAAGCCGAATCCTTCTCCTGGTCGCCTCGGGCCTCCTTTTATAGGAAAAAGAGGTTGCCACAGTGGAACACAGGAGGTGGAAAGGGTACAGTGATGCGAGGTTATCCCTCACATTACAGGTTAAGGCGCATTTAATGTGCTTAGCTTAGGTGTCCTTGCTTTATCGGGGACGAGGGAAGACGCCCGTCTTGTCCATCGCCGCCCCTCCGCGTGTCGACACACGCCCTGGCGAGCAGTGCCTGAGGCGCCATGTAGGCAGACAGGCAGCTGAGGTGGCGCAACGGCGGGTCTCCACGAAGATCTGTGGGTTGCCACGTAGGAGCCCGTCCAGCTAGTCGGCTCGGTGGAAACCCAGTCGGTGTGGGCCAGACGGTGGCCCTACGGGTGTCCTTGGCAAGGGCCTTGTCGGGGCTCCGGCAAGGGCCCTGCCGTGGTGCCTGCTGTCATCCCCGGCAAGGTGCTTGCCGGGGGCCTTGTGGTTCCCCTTGGCTGGAATCCCGCCAAGGGTCGTCTTCTTTCCTTGTATCTGATCTTGAATGTCTTCACAAAGATCTGCATGCCACCACGGGGGTATCTCCCGAATCCTCGCCCCTCGGGGGTGGTGGACTCAAGGGTGTCTCGCTCCGTAGGCGCGGGGCGAGCTGCCGCGGCAAGGGTCTTGCCGGGGCTGCCAATGCTGGCCCCGGCAAGGATCTTGCCGGGGAGAGCCGCTTCGTCCCTTTGCTCTTCGTGGTCTTGTTCTTGGCGTCGCTCCAGTCTCCATCAAGCTTCAGTCTTGCCCCGGCTCGCCTCCCTCGCCATGCTTGGTGTGGTGGTGCCCGTGGCTCAGACTGCCCGTGCACAGTCATAGGGGTACAAAAAGTGTACCCCTCTTTTTGTACACCGACAGGAGCCCCCGGGCCTGGGCCACACATAAGCACGAGACGTTGTTGGGCCAGGCCCAGAACGGTGCGCGGGCAGGCGGGGTGGTTTTCACAGTGGTAAAATTTCTGCGCGCTGCACCTCCCACGAAAAGCGCACGCGGCGCGGGGGGAGGGGCGTGCGTGACGTGGGCGGCATGCGTGGGGTGGTTCCCGCATGCATGCGTCACATCGCAGTAAATGTGAAAGGAGGCGGCCCGCGTTTTCCTCGTAAACGGGGGGAAGCGTGGAGGCGCGGCCCGCTTACTGGACGGGGCCGAGGCGCGGTCGTCTAGGCGTCCACTCCCCACGATCACAGGGTGGGGAGAGGTCGCCTCACCTGTCCTTTCGGTCCTGCACATTCGCCACGTGCCTCCCATGCATTCGAGGTGGCGAGCGGTGGAGGTGGGAAACCAAGCTGCCGCTCGATGGGGCGGCGGGTCGGTCCCGGCCCCCCTCGCCTTCTGCGTCTTGATTGGCCGAGTGGGGCGGTTGAGCTCCAGCCCCGCCCCTTTATAAAGGGCGGAGGGAGGGGACGGCGCCCCGCACTCCTCCATCTTCTTTCTCCTTCAACTTCTGCTCCTCTATTTCGTCCGCCATGAAGAGAGAAAACCTTGGCTCCTCAACGCTGGCGGCGAGGGTCGCTGCTCGACAACGCGTCCCCTTCTCTTGCACCTACGGTGGACGAACCGACCATGAGGGGAAGATCGAGGGGGGCGGGGCCATGGGCGAGGCCGGGGTGCTCGGGGAAGAGGAGGACGGGGCGGCCCGCCGGCCTCGCCCCCGCCAGCAGCTCCTCCTCCAGTGGAAGGCCATGTTGGAGATGACCCCTGTGAGTTCTTCATTAGGATGCGGGGGTCGCCGCGCCGTCGCCTTCGTCTCCCGACTCCATTTGCGCGGGAGATGGAGGTGAATCCGCCGGAGTCACTGCGGCTGCACATGAGGGGTTGCGGGATCAGTGGTACGCGAGCCCGCGTCGACTTCCCTGCCCCTCATGTGATGTATCTTCGCCAAGGATGGAAGAGGTTCGCTCGCATCCACAGCTTGACGGATGGGCTCACCCTCCACTTCAAGTTGATGGGGGATGGCCACCTCTCCGTCAAGGTCTTCGGGCACCTCGGAACTCGCGCGAGGTGCTGCATGGAGAGCTCCTCTGACGACGAAGACTCCTCCTCGAACGAGGGTGACGAGGAGGACAGCAGCAGCGATGACGAGGGCAGTGGACGGCAGGATGACGGGTCTGACTAGGTGTCGGGCGCCGCTCCTGGTGGCACCGACGACCCCATCATCCGCGTCGCCGGCTCCTTTCACTTCTCAGGGCCGTCTCCTTGGCGGCTGGTGTAGGGAGGCTGCGGAAGAGGAAGAGGAAGAAGGCGGGCGGCAAGGTCGTCATGTCGGAGTACGCGGGCACCGACGCCTTCGACGCGTACTGATGTCCTGCCGCCTCGTCTTCGAGCTCTGCCTCCGGTGCCGTCATCACCGTCCAGCCCTGGGGAGGCCGCCGAGATGTCTTCTTGGTGTCTTCTGCCACCCGTAGCTTGCCTAGGCGCCCCTTTTGCCCTTCTTGTCTCCTTGACCTACCTCCTGAGGAGAGGGACAAGAAAGGCATTACGAGCATCTTATCCCTTTTTAATCTGTAAGCTTTCGGGCATCTGTTAAGTTTAAAACTTGTAATCTGGTTATTCATGTTTTTCATTCCCTATGGACTGTACCTGAATGGAATGTTTTTAATGAAAAAGGAATGCCTGCCAGGTCATTTGTTCGTAGGTAAAAACCCACAACAGGGAATAAATCCCTGATATCTTTAAGATAAACATTTCTTCGCCCGACAACAGGCCCTGCCGTTTCCCTACTTCGCTGGACCTTTCTCACGCCCTTGGCGGAGGCAGGGATGAATTGGGCTCAGGCTCCTCGTTTCGTCCTTCTGCTGCCGCAACTACGACCAAACTTAGTCCCACGAACGAGCCCTAGGGCCTAGAGTTATGGGAGCACGGTAGCTTAAGGAAAAGAACGAGGTTTCACATACCTCAGTCCATAATGGAATGCATGACAAGGGATAAAGGACTTATCTGAAGCTGCAGCCCCCGGCAACCCTCGTCTTCCGTGGGCGAATTCTTGCCCTTGCAGCCTCCGGCAACACTAGCTTGCCGGGGCCTAGGCGATGGTCTGTTCTTCTTTCCTTCCTCCAAGTGGCTTCGGCAAGGATGTTTGCGCGTCCTGTGAACCAAGGAAGACAGAGAAAAGACAAAGAATCGACCTCTAAGCTAGGGGTGAGCCACTGCTAAGCACTATCAACCCTAACCAAGGACGAGACTCGACTTAGCATGCATGCTATAACTTAGGGCGCCAGCGCTTCATTTATTTATGCTCAGGGTCTGCGCCTGGCTTTGTACAAAGGGTTACATGCCTTGCCGGCAAGGCTTGTACAAAAGGGTGGCTTGCCGGGAGGCCCGGCAAGCCGTGCCTTATGGGTAAAACTTGCGAAGATGCTCGATGTTCCAGGAATTACTCATCAGAACGGCATCCTCGGTCTCCAGGCGGACAGCGCCAGGCCTGGTGACTCGTTTTACCCGATAAGGGCCTTCCCACTTCGGCGTCAACTTGTTCATATTCCTGGCCGATTGAATGCGCCGGAGAACAAGGTCGCCTTCCTCAAAGCTTCGAGCACGAACCTTGCGGCTATGGTAGCGGCACAAGGCTTGCTGGTAGCGCGCTGCTCTCACAGCCGCCCGAAGACGATCTTCCTCAAGGAGCATTGCGTCGTCTTGTCGCAATTGCTCTTGCTCAAGCTCATCATAAGAGAGCTCTCGAGGTGACCCGTATATGAGTTCCGTGGGGAGAACTGCTTCTGCCCCGTATATTAGGGCAAAGGGCGTCTGGCCGGTGGCTCGATTTGGCGTCTTCCTGATCGACCAAAGAACCGCCGGCAATTCATCAATCCAGCGCCTCCCGCTCTTGTGCAGCCTGTCAAAGGTCTTTGTCCTTAGTCCTCGCAGCACTTCAGCATTTGCCCTCTCAGCTTGACCATTGCTTCGGGGGTGAGCAACGGAAGCGAAGCAGACCTTGCTGCCGAGGTCTTGGGTATATTGCATGAAGGTGCGGCTTGTAAACTGCGTGCCGTTGTCGGTGATGATCCTGTTGGGTACACCAAAACGGCACACTAGTCCCTTGAAGAACTTGACGGCTGACTGAGCTGTGACCTTCCTTACTGCCTCCACCTCTGGCCACTTTGTGAACTTGTCGATTGCAACATACAAGTACTCAAAGCCCCCAACGGCGCAGGGGAAAGGGCCCAGTATGTTGAGCCCCCAGACCGAGAAGGACCAGGAGAGAGGAATGGTATGAAGGGCTTGAGCTGGTTGATAAAGTTTCTTTGAATGGAATTGGCACGCTTCACACCTGGTGACCAGCGCCGCCGCATCCTGGAGGGCTGTGGGCCAGAAGAAGCCTTGCCGGAATGCCTTGCCGGCAAGGGCTCTCGACCCTATGTGGGATCCACACATGCCTCCATGAATCTCTCCAACAGCTCCAGTCCTTCCTCTCGAGGGATGCACTTCAATTTCACACCGTTCGGTCTCCTTCTGTACAAGACGTCATCGACGAACTGGTACATGGCAGGCCGACGGGCTACTTTCTCCGCTTCTTCCTGCTCCTCAGGAAGCTCCCCAGTCTGAAGGAATCGGACGGTATGCTGCGCCCACGTTGGAGCCTGGGGCTCGATGGCGAGGACTAAAGGCATTTCCTCCACCAAGGGAGTGGCCATCTCGACGGCAAAAGCTTGATGCTCCGCCGGAGTTAGCCCTCCGGCGGCGGGCTCAGTGTCCCCGGCAACAACCTTGCCGGCGGCTCCGAGGAGCTCGGCGGGAAAGTACTTGCCGGGCCCTGACTTCCTCCTCGTGTTCTGCTCTGTTGATGGATCAACAGATGGCTGAGAAAGCTGAAGCACAAAGGTACCTGGTTCCACAGGTAGCTTGAGAGCAGCGCGCTTTGACAGGTAATCGGCGATGTCGTTCTCCGCTCGGGGAACGTGCTCCGCCTGTATATTGTCAAAGCACTCTTCCAACTTTCTCACTTCATCGACGTAGGCCTTCATCAACGGGCTCTAGTAATCCTTGTTGACTTGTTTGACCAAAAGCTGCGAGTCGCCCCTGACAATGAGCTTCTTGATTCCGAGGTCCGCTGCGATCCTGAGACCAGCAAGCAGCCCCTCGTACTCGGCAGTGTTGTTCGTTGATATCTCCCTAGGGAATTGCATCTGGACCACGTACTTGAGGTGCTCTCTAGTGGGCGCGACCAGCAGTACGCCAGCCCCGGCGCCCTGTAAGGAGAAGGCCCCATCAAAGTACATGACCCAGTTGCAACTCGCCTCTTTGCCGGGGAGAGCAGTTTCCTGGACTTCTTCATCAGGCGTTGCGGTCCATTCTGCGATGAACTCTGCTAGGACCCGACTCTGAATTGTCGAGGTACTTTCAAACTTGAGGCCAAAGCTGGACAGCTCTAGTGTCCACTCCACAATCCTTCTCGTCGCGTCTAGATTGTGCAATATCCGTTGCAGAGGGAAGCGAGTGACGACAGTGATCTCGTGCGCCTGGAAGTAGTGACGCAGCTTCCTCGAGACCATAAGGAGGCCGAAGAGTAATTTCTGCACACCGGAGTACCTTGATCTAGCCCCCTGCAAGAGGGAGCTAACAAAGTAGACCGGGTGCTGCATAATCTTCTTTTTCGGCTGCACTCCAACCGGCTGTGTCGCTCTGCACCAGTGGCATCAGGCTCCGTTGCTGCTATCACTTCATCATCAATTTCTCTCTACGCCACCAGTGCGGCGCTGACCACCTGGATTGTTGCCGCTAAGTATAGCAACAGCGGTTCTTGTGGTCTAGGCGCAACCAGTATTGGCATGGAGGAAAGATACCTCTTCAGATCTTGTAATGCTGCCTCGGCTTCCGACGTCCACTCCATTGGGCCCGTCTTTTTCAAGATATTGAAAAAGGGGAGGGCGTGCTCGACAGACTTGGAAATGAATCTGCTCATGGCGGCAACGCAGCCAGCAAGCCGACGCACATCTTTGACCCGTTTGGGCGCTTTGATCTGCTCTATAGCTTTGATCTTGTCCGGCTTGGCTTCTATCCCACGCTGCAACACAAAGAACCCGAGAAGCTTGCCAGACGGAACGCCGAAGACGCACTTCTCAGGGTTCAGCTTGAGGTTGATCTTGCGCAGGTTCGCAAATGTTTCTTGCAAATCCGGTACAAGGGTTGCCTTGTTCTTGGTTTTGACCACTATATCATCCATATAAGCCTCCATATTTCTATGGAGCTGGGGTTCAAAACCAATCTGGACTGCCCTTGCGAACGTCGAGCCAGCACTCTTCAACCCGAAAGGCATTCGTACGAAGAGGTACGTACCACATGGGGTGATGAATGCTGTCTTCTCTCGCCATGAAGATCTGGTGGTAGCCGGAGTAGGCATCGAGGAATGACAGCAAGTCACACCATGCCGTGGAGTCAACAATCTGGTCTATGCGCGGCAACGGGAAGGGGTCCTTGGGACAAGCTTTATTGATATCCGTGTAATCAATACACAGCCTCCACTTCCCATTTGCCTTGCGCACTACCACCGGATTGGCCAACCACGTTGGGTGGAGCACTCCCCTCACCAAACCTGCAGCTTCCTATTTCCGGATCTCCTCGGTGACGACCTCTTGCCATTCCAAAGCTTGCTTCCTGACCTACTTCTTGACGGGCCGCGCATGAGGACAGACAGCAAGGTGGTGCTCAATCACCTCCCTGGGAACGCCGGGGATGTCGGATGCTTGCCAGGCAAACACGTCGACATTCGCCCGCAGGAAGGTGACGAGCGCGTCTTCCTATTTGTTGTCAAGGGCGGAGCTTATGGTAAAAGCCCCTCCCGTGTCGTCCTCCTTGACAGAAACCTTCTTGGTTCCTGGCGGTGTAGCCCTGGATCTCTTGTTTCTGCCGGTGGAGCCCTCTGGCACGTCCTCAACGGGAGCGCGACACTCCGAAGAGGTGCGCTTGCTGGAGTGGGTGTCTGAGGTCTCGCCGGTGTTCTTCTTTCCGGTGGAGCTCTCATGCACGTCCTCGACGGGAGCACAGCACTCCGAAGAGGTGCGCTTGCCTGAGTGGGCGCCCGAGGTCTCGCCGGTCTTCTTCTTCTTCCCTCCCGGGGCTCCAGTGGCAGGAGCAAGTGCCCCCGTAGCGGTAGTTGCTGCAACTGCTTGCTGGTACAATTGGTCGATGCAAACCAGCGCATCTTTCTTATCGGAGGGGATGGTGATGATCGTCACGGGCCCTGGCATCTTCAAGGTGTTGTAGGCATAGTGTGATGCTACCATGAACTTGGCCAGTGTTGGGCGGCCAAGGATCCCGTTGTAAGGCAGGGGGATCTTGGCAACGTCGAACACGATCCTCTCTGTCCGGTAGTTCAGATCACTTCCAAAAGTCGCGGGCAGCGTGACTTTCCCCTTCGGTTGACTCCTCCCTGGGCTAACCCCCTGAAACGTGCCCGTCTCCTCGAGGTCTCCATCAGGAACTTGCAGCTTCTCGATCACGGTGGGCGAAAGTAGGTTCAGACCGGCCCCGCCATCGACTAGCATCTTCGTCACCTTGTATTGTCGGTGAAACCAACAATGGCAAGCACCCGACCGCAGTAGTGCGATCGGGGTGATCCTCGGCGTCAAAGATGATAGGTGTGCTGGACCATTTCAGCGGCTTTTGGGCACCGGGCGATGGCTCTGCTGCAATAATCTCACGCGCCCACTATTTAAGCTGGCGGTGAGAAGCATGCAGCAAGGCGCCACCATCGACGCACATGGCGTCCGTAGCCTTCTGAAACTCTTGGCCGCCGGACTCGTCGTCCTCTTCGTGATCGTCGTCTTCAGGTCTTCTGTCGCGGCCTCGGGCGGGCCTTTCCTGCTGTTTCTCCTTGCCGCGACGGCCTGCTTGGCCATCACGCTTCTTGCTGGATCCCTCAGCGCCGTCTTGGCCCTTCTCCTTGTCCCGCCTCTCGTATTCAACCCTTTGCTTCTCAGCAAGGAGCTCAACCTGGTGGCAGTCCTGGAGATCATGGCCCTTGGTGCGATGGATCTTGCAATATCGCTTGTCCAAGTTTCCTGGCTTCTCGGCAGCCGCCAAGGCCCGGTAGGCGACACACCCAGCAATTTCTTTGCCAGGGTCACCCGCCTTGGTTTTCTTGGAGGAGTCGGCGTCATCAGATCCCTCGACGGCAAGCACGGCCTTCCCCTTGCGCTTCCTGTTATGGTTCCGGCCCTTCTTCGCTGGAGCGGCAGTATCCTCGTTAGAAGAGTCGGTTTCCGCACCGGCACCTTCGCCGGGGTACTTCCCTCCCTCTTCAGCTTAGGCACATCTATCGGCAAGAACATAGAGTTCCGCCACATCCTTCACCTTGGTCATCGTCAGTTCTTCGCGCATCTTGCGGTTGCGCACGTTCTGGTGGAACGCGCTGATGATGGCGGCAGGGTGAACATCGGGGATGTTGTACTATACCCGGCTGAATCTCTGTATGTACTTGCGCAGGCTCTCGCCTTCCTTCTGGGGTATGACATGCAGGTCACTCGCTTAGCCATAGGCTTGGTGGCCTCCGGTAAAGGCGCCAACAAACTCATGGCATAATTCGGACCAGGAGGAAATAGAGTCTACTGGCAAGTGCATCAACCACGACATGGCGTTAGGTTTAAGAGCCAACGGAAAGTAATTCGCAAGCACCTTATCGTCGCGGGCCCCGGTAGCTTGCCATTGTACTTCTCGCCAACGTTAGGCTTGAAGGTGCGGTGAGAGGGCCACTGGAACTGCCGCAGCTCACGGGTGAAAGTTGGACAACCTACCTCGTAGGGTAGACCTCCGGGGGTTTCCGGTGTTGGGCGGTCCGCAGCAGGCCCCCCTCGCCTGTCCGACTGGTGGCATGTACAGCGCTGGCGCTCGATGGTGGTTCGAGCGTCTTCATGAGCTCGCTCCTGAAGTACTTGACGATGGTCGCCGCGGGTCCGTGGGTCGGACGACGCTATGGAGATGGCGTCGCCCGTGACGTCTCGATGGGTCGACGCACGCGGCACCGGGCGAGGAGCAGGTGAATGCACCGTAGCCATGGCGCTGCCGGCTCTCCCGCCGCCGGTGCGTGGGACCCCATCGGAGCGTCAGCCTGGGAGCTCCGCTGGATTTAGGTCATCCCTGTTGGCGACTGCAACAAGGCTTCGGATGGTGGCTCTCCATTCGTCGAGTTTCCCCGTAACGGGAGGGAAGTCGAGGAGCAACTGCGCGCGCGCCAAAGCTTCGGCTGGTGTCAACGGTAGCGAAACCTGCACGGATCGTGACGCGCTTCGACCCCTGACCGTGTCAGGGGGAGCTCCATCACGATCCCGCGGTCGCCTATCGTCTCCACCAGTGCTTCGGCGGGCGGGCAGGTCTTCTACGTCCTGGGAGTGGTGCTCGGGGCTCTTCCCATGGCGACGCCCGGGACCTTCAGGGTGACGATGTCGTTCATCGCGCGCTACTTGAGAAGAGCGCGTTGTTGGCGCCGGCGTGGGAGTTTTGGAGATCCTTGCGTCGCCTTCGGGTGATGCGGCAGCAACCTTGGAAGGTCCCACGCTACCGGCGGAGGGCCGGGTTCCATCTCTGGAACTGGCGGTGTGTGGCCTGTTACCAGGTGCACAAACATCGCCACCTCCCAAACTCCGGCTGCTGGGGCGGCGTTGGTGTTCGCGAGCAGCGCCCCGGGTCCTTTCCGTGACCGGTCCGTTGCTGCCCGCGTCGTGATGGGCTGTCCGGCCTCCGACTGGCCAACTGCCACCATCGTCTTCTTCTTAGGCGCCATGACGATGAAGAGGTGTCGAACTGACTGCCAAAGCCGATTCTCACAACTGCGACCCCTACCTGGCGCGCCAAAGATGTCGGTGTATCTGGATCGACACCTATGGGACCACAAGAATCCCTACTACGGTTGCGGGGTGCAGGGTTGAGAGAAGAGCAGATCTAACAGTCAGGACACGGTTCCTTTACCCAGGTTCGGGCCGCAAAGATGCGTAAAACCCTACTCCTGCTTTGGTGGATTATATGTTGATGTTCTTCTGCTGGCGAAGAGCTCCAAAAGAGACGTGAGGAGTTCTAAAAAGCCGAATCCTTCTCCTGGTCGCCTCGGGCCTCCTTTTATAGGAAAAAGGGGTTGCCACAGTGGCACACAGGAGGTGGAAAGGGTACAGTGATGCGAGGTTATCCCTCGCATTACAGGACAAGGCGCATTTAATGCGCTTAGCTTAGGTGTCCTTGCTTTATCGGGGACGAGGGGAGATGCCCGTATTGTCCGTCGCCGCCCCTCCTCGTGTCGACACGCGCCCTGGCCAGCAGTGCCTGAGGCGCCATGTAGGCAGACAGGCAGCTGAGGTGGCGCAACGGCGGGACTCCACGAAGATCTGTGGGTTACCACGTAGGAGCCCGTCCAGCTGGTCGGGTCAGTGGAAACCCAGTCGGTGTGGGCCTGACGGTGGCCCTGCGGGTGTCCTTGGAAAGGGCCTTGCCGGGGCTACGGTAAGGGCCCTGCCGTGGTGCCAGCTGTCATCCCCGGCAAGGTGCTTGCCGGGGGCCTTGTGGTTCCCCTTGGCTGGAATCCCGCCAAGGGTCGTCTTCTTTCCTTGTATCTGATCTTGAATGTCTTCACAAAGATCTGCATGCCACCACGGGGGTATCTCCCGAATCCTCGCCCCTCGGGGGTGGTGGACTCAAGGGTGACTCGCTCCGTAGGCGCAGGGAGAGCTGCCACGGCAAGGGTCTTGCCGGGGCTGCTAGTGCTGGCCCCGGCAAGAGCTGGCCCCGCCAAGGATCTTGCCGAGAAGAGCCGCTTCGTCCCTTTGTTCTTCGTGGTCTTGTTCTTGGTGTCGCTCCAGTCTCCATCAAGCTTCGGTCTTGCCCCGGCTCGCCTCCCTCGCCATGCTTGGTGTGGTGGTGCCCGTGGCTCAGACTGCCCATGCACAGTCATAGGGGTACAAAAAGTGTACCCCTCTTTTTGTACACCGACACTTACCAATCTACCGCTGTCATTTTAGGTTATTCATTAGAGACAACTACATTCACTTTAAATAGGGCACCATCTAAGTTCGTGGAGACGACACCGTATGAACTATGGTTTGGCAAGAAACCTAAGTTGTTGTTTCTTAAGGTTCGGGGTTGCGATGCTTATGTCGACAGGCTTCAGCCAGTAAAGCTCGAACCCAAAGCGGACAATTGTGTATTCATAGAATACCCAAATAAGACAATTTGGCATACCTTCTATCTCAGATCTGAGGGCAAAGTGTTTGTCGCTAAGAACAGGTCCTTTGTCGAGAAAGAGTTTCTCTCGAAAGAATTGAGTGGGAGGAAGATAGAACTTGATGAGGTTGTTGAACCTTTACTTCAACCGGAGAGTAGCGCAGCATAGAAAGATGTTTGTGTGGCACCTACCTCAGTTGAAAGAGAAAGCTAATGATGATGATCATAGAGCTTCAGATCAAGTTACTGTCGAACCTCGTAGGTCGACAAGGGTGTGTACAACTTCTGAGTGGTAACCATGCCTTAAAGGTCACGTTGTTGGACAACGATGAACCTATGAGCTATGAAGAAGCGATGGTGGGCCCGGATTCCAACAAATGGCTAGGAGCCATGAAATTCGAGATAGGATCCATGTATAAGAACAAAATATGGACTTTGGTGGACTTGCCCGATGATCGGCATGCCATTTAGAATAAATGGATATGTAAGAAGAAGACAGACGCTGATGGTAATGTCACCATTCATGAAGCTCGACTTGTCTTAAAGAAGTTTCTGACAAGTTCAAGGAGTTGACTGTGATGAGACTTTCTCAATCATAGCGATGCTAAAGTCTGTTAGAATTATGTTAGCATTTGCTACATTTTTCATTTATGAAATCTGGCAGATGGATGTCAAAATAAAGTTTCATTGATGGTTTCCATGACGAAAGGTTATATGTGATACGGCCACGGGGTTTTGTCGATCCTAAGGATGCTAAAAGGTATGCAAACTCCAGCGATCCTTCTATGGACTGGAGCAAGCATCTCGGAGTTGGAACATACGCTTTGATGAGGTGATCAAAGCATTTGGGTTTATACAAAGTTTGCAAGAAACTTGTATTTGCAAGAAAGTGAGTAGGAGCACTACAACATTTTGATAAGTATATGTGGATGACATATTGTTGATCAGAAATGATGTAGAATTTTTGGAAAGCATAAAGGGTTGTTTGAATGGAGTTTTTCAAAGGAAAACCTGTGTAAAACTGCTTACATGTTGGGTATCGAGGTCTATAGAGATAGATCAAGACGTCTGATAAGACTTTCACAGAGCACATACCTTGACATGATCTTGAAGGAGTTCAAGATGGATTAGTCAAAGAATGAGTTATTGCCTAAGTTGTAAGGTGTGAAGTTAAGACTTGAAGCTCGACCACGGTAGAAAAAAGAGAAAGGACGAAACTCGTCCCCTATGCCTTAGCCATAGGCTCTATACGATATGCCATGCTGTGTACCGCGATGTGCCTTGCCACGTGTCTGGCAAAGGGGTATAAGAGTGATCCTGGAATGGATCATTGGGCAGTGGTCAAAATTTTCCTTAAGAATAAGGAATGTTTCTCTAATATGGAGGTGATGAAGAGTTGGGCATAAAGGGTTACGTTGATGCAAGTTTTAACACCTATCCGGATGACTCTGAGTAGCAATCCGGATACGTATAGTGGAACAACCATTTGGAATAGCTCCAAGTGGAGCATAGTAGCAACATCTACAATATGAAATAGAGATTTGCGAAGAACACATAGATCTAAATGTTGCAGACCCGCTGACTAAAACCTCTCTCGTAAGGATAACATTATCAAACCCTAGAACTCATTGAGTGTTAATCACATGGTGATGTGAACTAGATTATTGACTCTAGTAAACTCTTGGGTGTTAGTCACATAGCGATGTGAACTATGAGTGTTGATCACATGGTGATGTGAACTAGATTATTGACTCTAGTGCAAGTGGGAGACTGTTGGAAATATGCCCTAGAGGCAATAATAAAATGGTTATTATTATATTTCCTTGTTCATGATAATTGTTTATTATTCATGCTATAATTGTATTAACCAGAAAGGGTAATACATGGGTGAATACATAGACCACAACATGTCCCTAGTCAGCCTCTAGTTGACTAGCTCGTTGATCAATAGATGTTTATGGTTTCCTGACCATGGACATTGGATGTCGTTAATAACGGGATCACATCATTGGGAGAATGATGTGATGGACAAGACCCAATCCTAAGCATAGCACAAGATCGTGTAGTTCGTTTGCTAAGAGCTTTTCTAATGTCAGGTATCATTTCCTTAGACCAAGAGATTGTGCAACTCCCGGATACCGTAGGAATGCTTTGGGTGTATCAAATGTCACAACGTAACTAGGTGGCTATAAAGGTGCACTACAGGTATCTCCAAAAGTGTCTGTTGGGTTGGCATGAATCAAGACTAGGATTTGTCACTCCATATGACGGAGAGGTATCTCTGGGCCCACTCGGTAATGCATCATCATAATGAGCTCAATGTGACTAAGGAGTTAGCCACGGGATCATGCATTACAGAACGAGTAAAGAGACTTGCCGGTAACAAGATTGAACGAGGTATGGGGATACCGACGATCGAATCTCGGGCAAGTAACATATTGATGGACAAAGGGAATTGTATACGGGATTGATTGAATCCCCGACATCGTGGTTCGTCCGATGAGATCATTGTGGAACGTGTGGGAGACAATATGGGTATCCAGGTCCCGCTATTGGTTATTGGCCGGAGAGGTATCTTGGTCATGTCTGCATGGTTCACGAACCCGTAGGGTCTACACACGTAAGGTTTGGTGACGCTAGAGTTGTTATGGGAATACTATGTGGTTACCGAACATTGTTAGGAGTCCCGGATGTGATCCCGGACGCGACGAGGAACTCCGGAATGGTCTGGAGGCGAAGAACGATATATTGGACGAAGGGTATTGGAGTCCGGAATTGTTCTGGGCGTACCAGGTGACGACCAGCGTGTCCGAAAGAGGTTTCGGAGGCCCCGGCAAGCGTTGGGGGACCTTATGGGCCAAGGGGAGGGGGCACACCAGCCCACTAAGGGGTTGTGCACCCCTCCCACCCCATCTCACGTTACGTGGAGAGGTGGGGCGCCTCCCTAGGGCAGCCGCCCCTCCCGGCTTGGGGGGCAAGTTTCCTAGGGGTGGGGGCGCCCAAACCCATTTAGGGTTCCCCTGTGGCCACCGCCCCTCCCCTAGAGAAACCCTAGTGCGCCTCCTCCTCCCCCCTTCCTGAAGGAAATATGCCCTAGAGGCAATAATAAAGTTGTTACTTATGTTTCCTTATATCATGATAAATGTTTATTATTCATGCTAGAATTGTATTAACCGGAAACTTAGTACATGTGTGAATACATAGACAAAACAGAGTGTCCCTAGTATGCCTCTACTAGACTAGCTCATTGATCAAAGATGGTTATGTTTCCTAACCATAGACATGAGTTGTCATTTGATCAACGGGATCACATCATTAGGAGAATGATGTGATGGACAAGACCCATCCATTAGCATAGCACTATGATCGTTTAGTTTTACTGCTATTGCTTTCTTCATGACTTATACATGTTCCTATGACTATGAGATTATGCAACTCCCGAATACCGTAGGAACACCTTGTGTGCTATCAAACGTCACAACGTAACTGGGTGATCATAAAGATGCTCTACAGGTGTCTCCGAAAGTATTCGTGGTGTTGGCATAGATCAAGGTTAGGATTTGTCACTCCGAGTGTCGGAGAGGTATCTCTGGGCCCTCTCGGTAACACACATCACAATAAGCCTTGCAAGCAAAAGACTAATGAGTTAGTCACGAGTTGATGTGTTACGGAACGAGTAAAGAGACTTGCCGGTAACGAGATTGAACTAGGTATGGAGATACCGACGATCGAATCTCGGGCAAGTAACATACCGATGACAAAAGGAACAACGTATGTTGTTATGCGGTTTTGACCGATAAAAGATCTTCGTAGAATATGTAGGAGCCAATATGAACATCCAGGTTCCGCTATTGGTTATTGACCGGAGATGAGTCTCGGTCATGTCTACATAGTTCTCGAACCCGTAGGGTCCGCACGCTTAACGTTTGATGACGATCGGTATTATGAGTTTATGAGTTTTGATGTACCGAAGGTAGTTCGGAGTCCCGGATGAGATCACGGACATGACGAGGAGTCTCGGAATGTCTGAGACATAAAGATTGATATATTGGACGACTATATTCGGACACCGGAAGTGTTCCGGAAAAGTTTCGGATTTAACGGGATTGCCGGAGGGGGTTACCGGAACCCCCTACGAGGGGGGATGGTCCATAGTGGGCCTTAAGGGAAAGAGAGAGGCAGCCCATAGGGCTGGCCGGCGCCCCACCTAGGGTTCCTAGTTGGACTAGGATTGGGGGGCGCCACCTCTCCCTTTTTCCTTTCCCTCTCTTCCTTCTTTTGGTGATTCCTACTAGGAATAGGATTGCAATCCTATTCCTAGTAGGATTGCACCCCTAGCCGCACCAAACAAGGGCCGGCCGGCCTCCCCCCTTGCTCCTTTATATACGGGGGCAGGGGGCACCCAAAGACACACAAGTTGAATTGTTCCAGCCGTGTGCGGTGCCCCCCTCCACAGAAACACAACTCGGTCATACCGTCGCGGTGCTTAGGCGAAGCCCTGCGCCGGTGAATACATCATATCCGTCACCACGCCGTCGTGCTGACGAAACTCTCCCGTGAAGCTCAACTGGATCTAGAGCTCGTGGGACGTCATCAAGCTGAACGTGTGCTGAACGCGGAGGTGACGTACGTTCGGTGCTTGATCGGTTGAATCGTGAAGAAGTTCGACTACATCAACTGCGTCACTTGACGCTTCCGCTCCCGGTCTACGAGGGTACGTAGACACACTCTTCCCTCTCGTTGCTATGCATCTGGTAGATAGATCTTGCGTGATCGTAGGAATTTTTTTAAAATACTACGTTCCCCAACAGTGGCATCATGACCCAGGTCTATGCGTAGATGATATGCACGAGTAGAACACAATGAGTTGTGGGCGATACTATTCATACTGCTTACCAGCATGTCATACTTTGCTTCGGCGGTATTGTGAAATGAAGCGGCCCGGACCGACATTACGCGTACGCTTACGCGAGACTGGTTTCACCGTTACGAGCACTCGTTGCTTAAAGGTGACTGGCGGGTGTCTGTCTCTCTCACTTTAGCTGAATCAAGTGTGGCTACGCCCGGTCCTTGTGAAGGTTAAAACAGCACATACTTGACGAAACATTGTTGTGGTTTTGTATGCGTAGGTAAGAACGGTTCTTGCTAAGCCCGTAGCAGCCACGTAAAACTTGCAACAACAAAGTAGAGGACGTCTAACTTGTTTTTGCAGGGCATGTTGTGATGTGATATGGTCAAGACATGATGAGTTATACGGTTTTGTATGAGATGATCATGTTTTGTAAAGTTATCGGCAACTGGCAGGAGCCATATGGTTGTCGCTTTATTGTATGAAATGCAATCGCTATGTAATTGCTTTACTTTATCACTAAGCGGTAGCGATAGTCGTAGAATCAATAGTTGGCGAGATGACAACGATACTACGATGGAGATCAAGGTGTCGCGCCGGTGACGAAGGTGATCATGACGGTGCTTTGGAGATGGAGATCAAAAGCACAAGATGATGATGGCCGTATCATGTCACATATTTCGATTGCATGTGATGTTTATCTTATTATGCTTCTTATTTTGCTTAGAACGACGGTAGCATTATAAGATGATCCCTTACTAAATTTCAAGGTATAAGTGTTCTCCCTGAGTATGCACCGTTGCGAAAGTTTGTCGTGCCGAGACACCACGTGATGATCGGGTGTGATAAGCTCTACGTTCAAATACAACGGGTGTAAGCCAGTTTTGCACACGCAGAATACTCGGGTTAAACTTGACGAGCCTAGCATATGCAGATATGGCCTCGGAACACTGGAGACCGAAAGGTCGAGCGTGAATCATATAGTAGATATGATCAACATAAGATGTTCACCATTGAAACTACTCCATCTCACGTGATGATCGGACATGGTTTAGTTGATTTGGATCACGTGATCATTTAGATGACCGGAGGGATGTCTATCTAAGTGGGAGTTCTTAAGTAATATGATTAATTGAACTTTAATTTATCATGAACTTAGTCCTGGTAGTATTAGCATATCTATGGTGTAGATCAATAGCTCGCGATGTTGCTCCACGTTTATTTTTTTATATGTTCCTAGAGAAAACCAAGTTTAAAGATGTTAGTAGCAATGATGCGGAATTGTTCCGTGATCTGAGGATTATCCTCATTGCTGCACAGAAGAATTATGTCCTTGATGCACCGCTAGGTGACAGACCTATTGCAGGAGCAGATGTAGACGTTATGAACGTTTTGACAAAAGCTCGATATGATGACTACTTGATAGTTTAGTGCACCATGCTTTACGGCTTATAATCGGGACTTCAAAACGTTTTGAAACGCCACGGAGCATATGAGATGTTCCAAGAGTTGAAATTAGTATTTCATACTCATGCCCGTGTCAAGAGGTATAAGACCTCTGACAGTACTTTGCCTACAAGATGGAGGAGAATAGCTCAACCAGTGAGCATGTGCTCATATTGTCTGGGTAGTACAATTGCTTGAATCAAGTGGGAGTTAATCTTCCAGATAAGATAGTAATTGACAAAGTTCTCTAGACACTATCACCAAGTTAGTAGAACTTCATGATGAACTATAATATGCAAGGGATGACGAAAGTAATTCCCGAGCTCTTCGCGATGCTGAAATCGGCGAAGGTAGAAATCAAGAAAGAGCATCAAGTGTTGATGGTTAACAAGACCACTTGTTTCAAGTAAAGGGCAAAGGGATAGAAGGGGAACTTCAAGAAGAATGACAAGCAAGTTGTCACTCCCGTGAAGAAACCCATAGCTAAACTCAAGCCTGAAACTAAGTGCTTCTACTGCAAAGGAAATGGTCACTAGAAGTGGAACTGCCCTAGATATTTGGCGGATAAGAAGGATGGCAAAGTGAACAAAGGTATATTTGATATACAGATTATTGATGTCTATTTTACTAGTGTTCATAGCAACCCCTCGGTATTTGATATTGGTTCAGTTGCTAAAGAGTAGTAACTCGAAATGGGAGTTGCATAATGAACATAAACTAGTTAAAGGATGAAGTGACGATGTGTATTGGTAGTAGTTCCAAGATTGATATGATCATCATCGCACACTCCCTATACTTTCGGGATTAGTGTTGAACCTAAATAAGTGTTATTTGGTGTTTGTGTTGAGCATGAATATGATTTGATCATGTTTATTGCAATACGGTTATTCATGCAAGTTAGAGAATAATTGTTGTTCTGTTTACATGAATAAAACCTTCTATGGTCATACACCCAATGAAAATGGTTTGTTGGATCTTGATCGTGTGATACACATATTCCTAATATTGAAGCCAAAAGATGCAAGGTTAATAATGATAATGCAACTTATTTGTGGCACTGCCGTTTAGGTCATATTGGTGTAAAGCGCATGAAGAAACTCCATAGTAATGGATTTTTGGAATCACTTGATTATGAATCACTTGGTGCTTGCGAACCATGCCTCATGGGCAAGATGACTAAAACTCCGTTCTATGGAACCGTGAAGCGAGCAACAGAGTTGTTGGAAATCATACATACTGATGTATGCGGACCAATGAGTGTTGAAGCTCGCGGCAGGTATCGTTATTTTCTGAACTTCACTGATGATTTGAGCAGATATGGGTATATCTACTTAATGAAGCACAAGTCTGAAACATTTGAAAAGTTCAAAGAATTTCAGAGTGAAGTGGAGAATCATCGTAACAAGAAAATAAGAGTTTCTACGATATGATCGTAGAGGTAAAATATTTGAGTTAGCGAGTTTGGCCTTCAATAAAAACAATGTGAAATAGTTTCACTACTCACGCCACCTGGAACACCACAGTGTAATGGTGTGTCAGAACATCATAACCGTACTTTATTAGATATGGTGCGATCGATGATGTCTCTTGCCGATCTACCACTATCGCTTTTGGGGTTATGCATTAGAGACAGCTACATTCACGTTAAATAGGGTACCATCTAAATCCGTGGAGATGACACCGTATGAACTGTGGTTTGACGAGAAACCTAAGCTGTCATTTCTTTAAGTTTGGGACTGCGATGCTTATGTGAAAAAGTTTCAACATGATAAGCTCGAACCCAAATCGGAGAAGTAAATCTTCATAGGATACCCAAAAAGAAACTGTTGGGTACACCTTCTATCACAGATCCTAAGGCAAGGTCTTTGTTGCTAAGAGTGGATCCTTTCTAGAGAAGGAGTTTCTCTCGAAAGAAGTGAGTGGGAGGAAAGTAGAACTTGATGAGGTAATTGTACCTTCTCCCGAATTGGAAGGTAGTACATCACAGAAACTCGTTCCAGTGATTCCTACACCAATTAGTGAGGAAGCTAATGATGATGATCATGAAACTTCAGATCAAGTTTCTGCTGAACTTCGTAGATCAACCAGAGTTCGTTCCGCACTAGAGTGGTACGGCAACCCAGTTCTGGAAGTCATGTTACTAGACCATGATGAACCTACGAACTATGAGGAAGCGATGATGAGCCCAGATTCCGCAAAATGGCTTGAGACCATGAAATCTGAGATGGGATCCATGTATTAGAACAAAGTGTGGACTTTGGTTGACTTGCCCGATGATCGGCAGGCCATCGAAAATAAATGGATCTTCAAGAGAAGACCGACGCAGACGGTAATGTTACTGTTTACAAAGCTCGACTTGTTTCGAAAGGGTTTCGACAAGTTCAAGGAGTTGACTACGATGAGACTTTCTCACCTGTAGCGATGCTTAAGTCTGTCCGAATCATGTTAGCAATTGCCGCATTTTATGATTATGAAATCTGGCAAATGGATGTCAAAACTGCATTCCTGAATGGATATCTCAAAGAAGAGTTGTATATGATGCAACCAGAAGGTTTTGTCAATCCTAAAGGTGCTAACAAAATGTGCAAGCTCCAGCGATCCATCTATGGACTGGTGCAAGCATCTCGGAGTTGGAATATACGCTTTGATAAGTTGATCAAAGCATATAGATTTATACAGACTTGCAGTGAAGCCTGTATTTACAAGAAGTGAGTGGGAGCACTACAACCTTTCTGATAAGTATATGTGAATGACATATTGTCGATCAGAAATGATGTAGAATTTTCTGGAAAGCATAAAGGAGTATCTTAAAGGAGTTTTTCAAAGAAAGACCTTGGTGAAGCTGCTTACATATTGGGCATCAAGATCTATAGAGATAGATCAAGACACTTAATAAAACTTTCGATGAGTACATACCTTGATAAGATTTTGAAGTAGTTCAAAATGGATCAGTCAAAGAAGGAGTTCTTGCCTGACTTGTAAGGTGTGAAGTTGAGTAAGACTCAAAGCCAGACCACGGCAGAAAAATATAGAGAGAATGAAAGTCATTCCCTATACCTCAGCCATAGGTTCTATTAAGTATGCCATGCTGTGTACCAAACATGTTGTGTACCTTGCCATGAGTTTGTCAAGGGGGTACAATAGTGATCCAGGAGTAGATCACTGTACAGCGGTCAAAATTATCCTTAGTAACTGGATGACTAAGGAAATGTTTCTCGATTATGGAGGTGATAATGAGTTCGTCGTAAAGGGTTACGCCGATGCAAGCTTTGACACTAAATTCAGATGACTCTAAGTATCAATCTGGATGCGTATTGAAAGTGGGAGCAATTAGCTAGAGTAGCTCCATGCAGAGCATTGTAGACATAGAAATTTGCGAAATACATACGGATCTGAATGTGACAGACCCGTTGACTAAACTTCTCTCACAAGCAAAACATGATCACACCTTATTACTCTTGGGTATTAATCACATAGCGATGTGAACTAGATTATTGACTCTAGTAAACCCTTTGGGTGTTGGTCACATGGTGATGTGAACTATGGGTGTTATTCACATAACGATGTGAACTATCGGTATTAAATCACATGGCGATGTGAGCTACATTATTGACTCTAGTGCAAGTGGGAGACTGAAGGAAATATGCCCTAGAGGCAATAATAAAGTTGTTATTTATATTTCCTTATATCATGATAAATGTTTATTATTCATGCTAGAATTGTATTAACCGGAAACTTAGTACATGTGTGAATACATAGACAAAATAGAGTGTCCCTAGTATGCCTCTACTAGACTAGCTCATTGATCAAAGATGGTTATGTTTCCTAACCATAGACATGAGTTGTCATTTGATCAACGGGATCACATCATTAGGAGAATGATGTGATGGACAAGACCCATCCGTTAGCATAGCACTATGATCGTTTAGTTTTACTGCTATTGCTTTCTTCATGACTTATACATGTTCCTATGACTATGAGATTATGCAACTCCCGAATACCGTAGGAACACCTTGTGTGCTATCAAACGTAACAACGTAACTGGGTGATCATAAAGATGCTCTACAGGTGTCTCCGAAAGTATTCGTGTGTTGGAGATATGCCCTAGAGGCAATAATAAAAGCATTATTATTATATCTCCTTGTTCATGATAATTGTCTGTTATTCATGCTTGAACTGTATTGTACGGAAACAGCGATACATATGTGAATACACAGACCACAATGAGTCCCTGGTAGGCCTCTAGTAGCCAGCTCGTTGATCAACAGATGGTCACGGTTTCCTGACCATGGACATGAGATGTCAGTGATAACGGGATCACATCATTAGGAGAATGATGTGATGGACAAGACCCAAACTTGAGCATAACACGAGATCGTATAGTTCGTAATGCATAAGCTTTTCGGTGTCAAGTATTTATTCCTTAGACCATGAGGTTGTACAACTCCCGGATACCGTAGGAGTACTTTGGGTGTGCCAACCGTCACAACGTAACTGGGTGGCTATGAAGGTACGCATCGGGTATCTCCGAAAGTGTCTGTTGAGTTGGTACGAACCGAGACTGGGATGTTGTCACTCCGTATGACGGAGAGGTACCTCTGGGCCCACTCGTTAATACATCATCATAATGAGCTCAATGTGACTAAGTAGTTAGTCACGGGATGATGGATTACGGATCGAGTAAAGAGACTTGCCATAACGAGATTGAACAAGGTGTTGGGAATACCGATGATCGAATCTCGGGCAAGTACCGTACCGATGGACATAGGGAATAACATACGGGATTGAGTGAATCCTTGACACGGTGGTTCATCCGATGAATATCATCGAGGAACACGTAGGAACCAACATGGGTATCCAGATCCCGCTGTTGGTTATTGACCGGAGAGTGGTCTCGGTCATGTCTACGTGTCTCCCGAACCCGCAGGGTCTACACACTTAAGGTTCGGTAACGCTAGGGTCGTAGAGATAAATGCACGTGGAAACCCGAAAGTTGTTCGGAGTCCCGGATGAGATCCCGGACGTCACGAGGAGTTCCGGAATGGTCAGGAGGTAAAGATTGATATATGGGAAGTCAAGTTTCGGCCAACGGGTGATCTCCGGGGGTCACCGGGAGCGTCCCGGGACCACCGGAGGGGCCCCGGTGGTCCACCGGGTGGGGCCACCCATCCCGGTGGGGCCCCTAGGCCGCGAGGGGATGTGTCCAGCCCTCTGGGCTGGCGCACCACAAGGTGGCCCACCTCCCCATGCGCCTAGGGTTAAAACCCTAAGGGGAGGGGGCCACCACTTGCCTTGGGGGAGGGGGGACTCCTCCCTGGCCGCCGCCCCCCCCTTGCAGATTGGATCTGCAGGGGGCTGGCGCCCCCCCTGGCCCCCTATATATATATGTGGGGGGGGAGAGGGCAGCCGCACCTCAGCCCTGGCGCCTCTCCCCCTCCCGTCACACCTCCCAACTCCCACGCAGGGCGCCCGGCGAAGCCCTGCCGCGATCTCCACTGCATCCGTCATCACGCCGTCGTGCTGCCGGATCTCTGACGACTTCTCCTCCCCCCTTGCTGGATCAAGAAGGAGGTGACGTTGCTGCACCGTACGTGTGTTGAACGCGGAGGTGCCGTCCGTTCGGCGCTAGATCATCGGTGACGAAGAACGTGAATAGTACGACTACTTCATCCCCACTTCGTTGAAAGCTTCCGCACGCGATCTACATAACGGTATGTAGATGCACTCTTACTTGCTCGTTGCTAGATGTATCCATAGTTGGATCTTGGTGAAGACGTAGAAATTTTTTGAATTATGTTACGTTCCCCAACAGTGGCATCTGAGCCTAGGTTTTATGTGTAGCATCTTGCACGAGTAGAACACAAAGCAGTTGTGGGCGTATGATCTTGTTCAACTTTCTTACCGTTACTAGTCAATCTTGATTCGGCGGTATTGTGGGATGAAGCGGCCCGGACCGACCTTACACGTACGCTTACGTGAGACTGGTTCCACCGACAGACATGCACTAGATGCATAAGGTGGCTGGCGGGTGTCTGTCTCTCCTACTTTAGTCGGATCGGATTCGATGAAAAGGGTCCTTATGAAGGGTAAATAGAAGTTGACAAATCACGTTGTGGTTTTGGCGTAGGTAAGAAACGTTCTTGCTAGAAATCCTATAGAAGCCACGTAAAACTTGCAACAACAATTAGAGGACGTCTAACTTGTTTTTGCAGCATGTGTTTTGTGACGTGGTATGGCCAAGAACGAAGATGTGATGAATGATATATGTGATGTATGAGATTGATCATGTTTTTGTAATAGGGAATCATGACTTGCATGTCGATGAACTTGACAACCGGCAGGAGCCATAGGAGTTGTCTTTATTATTGTATGACCTGCGTGTCACTGAATAACGCCATGTAATTACTTTACTTCATTGCTAAGCGTTAGCTATAGTATTAGAAGTAATAGTTGGCGTGACGACTTCTTCAAGACACGATGATGGAGTTCATGATGATGAAGATCATGGTGTCGAGCCGGTGACAAGATGATCATGGTGCCCCGAAGATGGAGATCCAAGGAGCAAGATGATATTGGCCATATCATGTCACTTTAATTGATTGCATGTGATGTTTATCATGTTTTTGCATCTTGTTTACTTAGAACGACGGTAGTAAATAAGATGATCTCTCACTAAAATTTCAAGTATTGTGTTTCCCCTAACTGTGCACCGTTGCTAAAGCCCGTTGCTCCGAAGCACCACGTGATGATCGGGTGTGATAGGTTCTAACGTTCACATATAACGGGTGTAAGACAGATTTACACACGCGATGCACTTAGGGTTCACTTGACGAGCCTAGCATGTACAGACATGGCCTCGGAACACGGAAGACCGAAAGGTCAAACACAAGTCGTATAGAAGATACGATCAACATGAAGATGTTCACCGTTTTTGACTAGTCCGTCTGACGTGATGATCGGACACGGACTACTCGATTCGGATCGTGTATCACTTAGATGACTAGAGAGATGTCATTCTGAGTGGGAGTTCATTAAAATTTGATTAAGATGAACTTAATTATCATGAACTTAGTCTAAATTCTTTACAATATCTCTTGTAGATCAAATGGCCCACGCTCAGGTTTCCCTCAACTTCAACGCGTTCCTAGAGAAAACCAAGCTGAAAGACGATGGTAGCAACTATACGGATTGGGTCCGTAACCTGAGGATTATCCTCATAGCTGCCAAGAGATCATATGTCCTAGAAGCACCGCTAGGTGATGCACCTGCTCCCGATGCGGACCAAGACGTTTTGAACGTCTGGCAGTCGCGTAGTGATGATTACTCCCTGGTTCAGTGCGGCATGCTTTACAGTTTAGAATCGGGGCTCCAAAAGCGTTTTGAGCACCATGGAGCATATGAGATGTTCGAAGAGCTGAAAATGGTTTTCCAAGCTCATGCCCGAGTCGAGAGATATGATGTCTCCGACGCGTTCTACAGCTGTAAGATGGAGGAGAACAGTTCTGTCAGTGAGCACATCCTCAAGATTTCAGGATTGCACAACCGCTTGTCTCAGATGGGAATGAATCTCCCAGATGAAGCGGTCGTTGACAGAATCCTCCAGTCGCTCCCACCAAGCTTCAAGAGCTTCGTGCTGAACTTCAATATGCAGGGGATGGAGAAGTCCATTCCCGAGGTGTATTCGATGCTGAAATCAGCGAAGGTAGACATCAAGAAAGAACATCAAGTGTTGATGGTCAACAAAACCACTAAGTTCAAGAAAGGCAAGGGTAAGAAGAACTTCAAGAAGGACGGCAAGCAAGTTGCCACGCCTGGCAAGCCTGTTGCCGAGAAGAAACCAAAGTATGGACCCAAGCCTGAGACAGAGTGCTTTTATTGCAAGGGAACGGGTCACTGGAAGCGGAACTGCCCCAAATACTTAGCAGACAAGAAGGCCGGCAACGTCAAAGGTATATATGATATACATGTTATTGATGTGTACCTTACCAGCACTCGTAGTAGCTCCTGGGTATTCGATAGCGGTGCAGTTGCTCACATTTGTAACTCAAAACAGGAGCTGCGGAATAAACGGAGACTGGCGAAGGATGAGGTGACGATGCGCGTCGGGAATGGTTCCAAGGTCGATGTGATCGCCGTCGGCACGCTACCTCTACATCTACCCTTAGGATTAGTTTTAAACCTCAATAATTGTTATTTAGTACCAGCTTTGAGCATGAACATTGTTTCTGGATCTCGTCTTATGCGAGATGGATATTCTTTCAAATCGGAGAATAATGGTTGTTCTATTTATTTGAGAGGTATGTTTTATGGTCATGCCCCGCTGGTCAATGGTTTATTTTTGATGAATCTCGAACGTAGTGATACACATATTCATAGTGTAGATGCCAAAAGATGTAAAGTTGATAATGATAGTCCCACATACTTGTGGCATTGCCGCCTTGGTCATATTGGTGTCAAACATATGAAGAAACTCCATTCGGATGGACTTCTGGAGTCTCTTGATTATGAATCATTTGACACGTGCGAACCATGCCTCTTGGGCAAGATGACCAAGACTCCGTTCTCCGGAACAATGGAGCGAGCAACCAACTTGTTGGAAATCATACATACCGATGTGTGCGGTCCAATGAGTGTTGAGGCTCGCGGAGGCTACCGTTATGTTCTCACCCTCACGGATGACTTGAGTAGATACGGGTATATCTATTTGATGAAACACAAGTCTGAGACCTTTGAAAAGTTCTAGGAATTTCAGAATGAGGTTGAGAATCAACGTGACAGAAAAATAAAGTTCTTACGATCAGATCGTGGGGGTGAATATTTAAGTCATGAATTTGGCACGCACCTTAGAAGCTGTGGAATTGTTTCACAATTGACACCGCCCGGAACACCTCAACGTAACGGTGTGTCCGAACGTCGAAATCGTACTCTGTTGGACATGGTGCGATCTATGATGTCCCTTACCGATTTACCGCTATCTTTTTGGGGTTATGCTTTAGAGACTGCAGCATTCACTTTAAATAGGGCTCCGTCGAAATCCGTTGAGACGACTCCGTATGAACTTTGGTTTGGCAAGAAATCGAAGCTGTCGTTTCTGAAAGTTTGGGGTTGCGATGCTTATGTCAAGAAACTTCAACCTGAAAAGCTCGAACCCAAATCGGAGAAATGCGTCTTCATAGGATACCCAAAGGAAACAATTGGGTACACCTTCTACCACAGATCCGAAGGCAAAGTCTTTGTTGCCAAGAATGGATGCTTTCTGGAGAAAGAGTTTCTCTCGAAAGAAGTGAGTGGGAGGAAAGTAGAACTTGATGAGGTGACAGTCACCCCTCCTGGACCGGAAAGTAGCGCAGCGCAGGAAACTGTTCCTGAGGTGCCTGCACCGACAAGGGAGGAAGTTGATGATGATGATCATGAAGAAACAGATCAAGTTACTACTGAACTTCGAAGGTCCACAAGGGCACGTTCCGCACCAGAGTGGTACGGCAACCCTGTCCTGGAAATCATGTTGTTAGACAACGGTGAACCTTCAAACTATGAAGAAGCGATGGCGGGCCCAGATTCCAATAAATGGCTTGGAGCCATGAAATCCGAGATAGAATCCATGTATGAAAACAAAGTATGGACTTTGGTGGACTTGCCTGATGATAGGCACACCATAGAAAACAAATGGATATTTAAGAAGAAGACAGACGCGGATGGTAATGTGACCATCTATAAGGCTCGGCTTGTTGCTAAGGGTTATCGACAAGTTCAAGGGATTGACTACGATGAGACTTTCTCTCCCGTAGCGATGCTGAAGTCAGTCAGAATCATGTTAGCTATTGTCGCATTCTATGATTATGAGATATGGCAAATGGACGTCAAAACAACATTCATTAACGGCTTCCTCAAGCAAGAGTTGTATATGATGCAACCGGAAGGTTTTGTCGATCCAGAGAATGCTAACAAGGTATGCAAGCTCCAGCGCTCGATCTACGGGCTGGTGCAAGCATCTCGGAGTTGGAATATTCGCTTTGATGAGGTGATCAAAGCGTTTGGATTTATACAGACTTATGGAGAAGCCTGTATTTACAAGAAAGTGAGTGGGAGCTCTGTAGCATTTCTCATATTATATGTGGATGACATATTGCTGATGGGAAATGATATAGAATTCTTGGAAAATGTAAAGGCCTACTTGAATAAAAGTTTTTCAATGAAGGACCTTGGAGAAGCTGCTTACATATTAGGCATCAAAATCTATAGAGATAGATCGAGACGCCTCATTGGTCTTTCACAAAGTACATACCTTGACAAAATATTGAAGAAGTTCAATATGGATCAGTCAAAGAAAGGATTCTTGCCTGTTTTGCAAGGTATGAGATTGAGCAAAGCTCAGTCGCCGACCACGGCAGAAGATAGAGAAAAGATGAGTGTCATTCCCTATGCCTCAGCCATAGGTTCTATCATGTATGCCATGCTGTGTACCAGACCTGACGTGAACCTTGCCATAAGTTTGGTAGGGAGGTACCAAAGTGATCCCGGTACGGAACACTGGACAGCGGTCAAGAACATCCTGAAGTACCTGAAAAGGACTAAGGATATGTTTCTCGTTTATGGAGGTGACGAAGAGCTCGTCGTAAAGGGTTACGTCGATGCTAGCTTCGACACAGATCTGGATGACTCTAAGTCTCAAACCGGATACGTGTATATTTTGAATGGAGGGGCAGTCAGCTGGTGCAGTTGCAAGCAAAGCGTGGTGGCAGCATCTACATGTGAAGCGGAGTACATAGCTGCTTCTGAAGCAGCGCAGGAAGGAGTCTGGATGAAGGAGTTCATCACCGACCTAGGAGTCATTCCAAGTGCGTCAAGCCCGATGACTCTCTTCTGTGACAACACTGGTGCTATTGCTATTACCAAGGAGCCCAGGTTTCACAAGAAGACCAAGCACATCAAGCGTCGTTTCAACTCCATCCGGAATTATGTTCAGGATGGAGACATAGATATTTGTAAAGTGCATACGGATCTGAATGTAGCAGACCCGTTGACTAAACCTCTTTCACGAGCAAAACATGATCAACACCAGAACTCTATGGGTGTTCGATTCATCACAATGTAACTAGATTATTGACTCTAGTGCAAGTGGGAGACTGTTGGAGATATGCCCTAGAGGCAATAATAAAAGCATTATTATTATATCTCCTTGTTCATGATAATTGTCTGTTATTCATGCTTGAATTGTATTGTACGGAAACAGCGATACATGTGTGAATACACAGACCACAATGAGTCCCTGGTAGGCCTCTAGTAGCCAGCTCGTTGATCAACAGATGGTCACGGTTTCCTGACCATGGACATGAGATGTTGGTGATAACGGGATCACATCATTAGGAGAATGATGTGATGGACAAGACCCAAACTTGAGCATAACACGAGATCGTATAGTTCGTAATGCATAAGCTTTTCGGTGTCAAGTATTTATTCCTTAGACCATAAGGTTGTACAACTCCCGGATACCGTAGGAGTACTTTGGGTGTGCCAACCGTCACAACGTAACTGGGTGGCTATAAAGGTACGCATCGGGTATCTCCGAAAGTGTCTGTTGAGTTGGTACGAACCGAGACTGGGATGTTGTCACTCCGTATGACGGAGAGGTACCTCTGGGCCCACTCGGTAATACATCATCATAATGAGCTCAATGTGACTAAGTAGTTGGTCACGGGATGATGGATTACGGATCGAGTAAAGAGACTTGCCATAACGAGATTGAACAAGGTGTTGGGAATACCGACGATCGAATCTCGGGCAAGTACCGTACCGATGGACATAGGGAATAACATACGGGATTGAGTGGATCCTTGACACGGTGGTTCATCCGATGAAGATCATCGAGGAACACGTAGGAACCAACATGGGTATCCAGATCCCGCTGTTGGTTATTGACCGGAGAGTGGTCTCGGTCATGTCTACGTGTCTCCCGAACCCGCAGGGTCTACACACTTAAGGTTCGGTAACGCTAGGGTCGTAGAGATAAATGCACGTGGAAACCCAAAAGTTGTTCGGAGTCCCGGATGAGATCCCGGACGTCACGAGGAGTTCCGGAATGGTCCGGAGGTAAAGATTGATATATGGGAAGTCAAGTTTCGGCCAACGGGTGATCTCCGGGGGTCACCGGGAGCGTCCCGGGACCACCGGAGGGGCCCCGGGGGTCCACCGGGTGGGGCCACCTATCCCGGTGCGGCCCCTAGGCCGCGAGGGGATGTGTCCAGCCCTCTGGGCTGGCGCACCACAAGGTGGCCCACCTCCCCATGCGCCTAGGGTTAAAACCCTAATGGGAGGGGGGCCACCACTTGCCTTGGGGGAGGGGGACTCCTCCCTGGCCGCCGCCCCCCCTTGCAGATTGGATCTGCAGGGGGCTGGAGCCCCCCTGGCCCCCTATATATATGTGGGGGGGAGAGGGCAGCCGCACCTCAGCCTTGGCGCCTCTCCCCCTCCCGTCACACCTCCCAACTCCCACGCAGGGCGCCCGGCGAAGCCCTGCTGCGATCTCCACTGCATCCGTCATCACGCCGTCGTGCTGCCGGATCTCTGACGACTTCTCCTCCCCCCTTGCTGGATCAAGAAGGAGGTGACGTTGCTGCACCGTACGTGTGTTGAACGCGGAGGTGCCGTCCGTTCGGCGCTAGATCATCGGTGACGAAGAACGTGAAGAGTACGACTACTTCATCCCCACTTCGTTGAAAGCTTCCGCACGCGATCTACATAACGGTATGTAGATGCACTCTTACTTGATCGTTGCTAGATGTATCCATAGTTGGATCTTGGTGAAGACGTAGAAATTTTTTGAATTATGCTACGTTCCCCAACATCGTGGTGTTGGCATAGATCAAGATTAGGATTTGTCACTCCGAGTGTCGGAGAGGTATCTCTGGGCCCTCTCGGTAACACACATCACAATAAGCCTTGCAAGCAAAAGACTAATGAGTTAGTCACGAGATGATGTGTTACGGAACGAGTAAAGAGACTTGCCGGTAACGAGATTGAACTAGGTATGGAGATACCGACGATCGAATCTCGGGCAAGTAACATACCGATGACAAAAGGAACAACGTATGTTGTTATGCGGTTTTGACCGATAAAAGATCTTCGTAAATATGTAGGAGCCAATATGAACATCCAGGTTCCGCTATTGGTTATTGACCGGAGATGAGTCTCGGTCATGTCTACATAGTTCTCGAACCCGTAGGGTCCGCACGCTTAACGTTTGATGACGATCGGTATTATGAGTTTATGAGTTTTGATGTACCGAAGGTAGTTCGGAGTCCCGGATGAGATCACGGACATGACGAGGAGTCTCGGAATGTCTGAGACATAAAGATTGATATATTGGACGACTATATTCGGACACCGGAAGTGTTCCGGAAAAGTTTCGGATTTAACGGGATTGCCGGAGGGGGTTACCGGAACCCCCTACGAGGGGGGATGGTCCATAGTGGGCCTTAAGGGAAAGAGAGAGGCAGCCCATAGGGCTGGCCGGCGCCCCACCTAGGGTTCCTAGTTGGACTAGGACTGGGGGGCGCCACCTTTCCCTTTTTCCTTTCCCTCTCTTCCTTCTTTTGGTGATTCCTACTAGAAATAGGATTGCAATCCTATTCCTAGTAGGATTGCACCCCTAGCCGCACCAAACAAGGGCCGGCCGGCCTTCCCCCTTGCTCCTTTATATACGGGGGCAGGGGGCACCCAAAGACACACAAGTTGAATTGTTCCAGCCGTGTGCAGTGCCCCCCTCCACAGAAACACACCTCGGTCATACCATCGCGGTGCTTAGGCGAAGCCCTGCGCCGGTGAATACATCATATCCGTCACCACGCCGTCGTGCTGACGAAACTCTCCCATGAAGCTCAACTGGATCAAGAGCTCGTGGGACGTCATCAAGCTGAACGTGTGCTGAACGCGGAGGTGTCGTACGTTCGGTGCTTGATTGCTTGAATCGTGAAGAAGTTCGACTACATCAACTGCGTCACTTGACGCTTCCGCTCCCGGTCTATGAGGGTACGTAGACACACTCTTCCCTCTCGTTGCTATGCATCTGGTAGATAGATCTTGCGTGATCGTAGGAAAATTTTAAAATACTACGTTCCCCAACACTTCCCCCTATATATAGTGAGGGAGAGAGAGGGCAGCCGCAAGCCCTTCCCTGGCGCAGCCCTTCCCCCTCCCAACACCTCCTCCTCCTCTATAATGCTTGGTGAAGCCCTACCGGAGAACTGCAAGCTCCACCACCACGCCATCGTGCTGTCGGATCTCTTCCCCAACTTCTCCTCCTCCCTTTATAGATCAAGAAGGAGGAGACGTCCCCGGGCTGTACATGTGTTGAACGCGGAGGCACCGTTGTTCGGCGCTTGGATCAAAATCGACCGCGATCTGAATCGTTGCGTGTACGACTAGACCAACCGCGTTCTAGTAACGCTTCTGCTTTGCGATCTTCAATGGTATGAAGATGCACTTCCCCTTATCATTGTTGGTCTCTCCTTAGATTGATCTTGGTGATGCGTAGAATTTTGTTGATTTCTGCAACGATCCCCAACATCTAGGACACTCTCTCACGTGTGACTCTCTCTCTCTCGGCTCGCGAGGTCGTTGTCCATCACTATGACCTACTGTGAGAGAGGTTAATTTGACCAACAAGGATGGTCATTTTTTGGTTTGTGTTACGTACGGTTGGAGTATATATACAGTACGCGTCGAAGAGGGTGGGACCAACATATAATACGCGTAATATACGAGAACCACTCGCATGCGATGCTTCCATCCATGGGCCTGCGAGGTTGTCCTCCATCACTTTGACCCAACGAGAGAGGTTAATTTGAACAATAAGGAGGTATCTTTTTGGGTTGTGTTGCGGTAGGAGTATATAGTACGTGTCGAAGGGGATGATGTTGAGGACATCAATACCATTGTTACACCTACTACCCCTGCTATTATACATACTGGACCAATTACTAGAGCTCGCGCACGCCAATTGAATTACTCGGTACTTTCGTTTCTTGGTAACGATTCTAATGTTCATGAGAATATGACGCTGCTTAAATTGAATACATTTGTGTTTATTACAAATGAAGAGCCTAGCATGGACAAGAGGGATGAACACTGGAGTAGGATCAAGCATGGAGATGAAGGCGCGTGCGATGGGATCCAGAACGGTGTTTCTAGTGCGTATTTGAGTACTTTGAAGCCTCCATGATGACTTACAAGGACATGAATGAAATATACAAGATGCCCCTTCATAAATTTCGTCCATAGCTTATTTTAGGTGTTGCGTCACCTTATTTTTGGGCCAGGCCCATGTAATTTTGAAATACAAAAGTATAGGATGTTTTTAGAGTCTGTATGTGTGGGGAAAACAGAGTTAGGGTGGATTTTGGACCCGTTCTCCAAGGGGCCACGAAATTCCCCCTCTCTTTCTCCATATATACAACCCTTAGGGCATCGTTTAGACTTTGGGTTTTGTTTAGATTAAAGTTCGCCATATCTGCGACTTCGCGTACTTCTTTTGTGTTCGACGACCAGACAAAGACGTCACAGAACCCCACCTTGATCAATAAAGCGTTCCTCTTATATTCGCAATATCCAGATTGCAATCTCAGTTTCTGCTTGTTCTTCGTTTGCTTGCAGGAAATAGACCCTCGTGGTCAGGTTGATCGTGCTCCGGTGTGGTCAATAACCTCTCGGAGTTGGTTTAGCGATTGCTAAGGCGCGACGTCCTCGCACGTTCGTAGTCGGATCGTCGAAGTCTAATTCACCGAAAACGATAGCCACCATCTCATCGAAAGACGGGACACCTTTGCCTCTATCAAGTGGTATCAGATATCCAGGTTGCTCGATGAGATTTTCCAGTTTTTCATAGTTAGATCGAGTCTATTCTTCATACCTATAGTCCACGAAAAAACCAATTTTTTATTAGGGTTAGTTCATCATATCCGAACAAATCTGAACCTTTGCATAATCTTTTTAGGGTTTTGCTTTGTCGAATTTGCGGTTGCATTGTCATGTCTAGTTGCTGGTCTTAGTGTCCAGTCCTTTAGAGTTTTGAGTTCTGTCACAGTTTGTCATGCCGCCGCCGCACCATATTCATCGCTGCTACCATACCACCACCGCTGCCATATCCCACCACCGCTACCATATACCACCACCGCTGACAAATCCTACCACCATAAATCCACCACCTATCCGAGTTCTTTTCATATTAGGTTTGTTATCGAGATCCATCTAGTTTCGGATTCGTGTTTCCTTGCCTCCGTAGCTCTCAAAAAAAAGAATCTGGAGACTCCCAGGCAGTTTTTAGGCCAAAATTTTGGCAGGTGAAAATAATTCTCCCTATCCTATTCTTAGGTCCCTGGGAGCGTTTTGAGACACTCGCCATCGTAGTGATATTTTGTCGCACTTTTTGGTCGTCGCTGCACTGATTTTGGAAAAAATAGTCAAAAAAAATCGTCCCTATCTTGTTATTTTGTTTTGGGAACAGTTTTGAGACACTCGCCATTATAGTGTTTTTCGGCAAAAAAAAAAAGAGTGCAAAAAAAGAGCGCAAAAAAATAAAAAAATATCCAAGAGTGATTTTCCCTTGATTACGTGCAGTGCCATGATTTAATTAGTGTTCTAGGCTCGCGTCTCTAGTATGGTCTAGCCTAGGACCAGCACAGTACCGTCGTTGATCGTTTATTCAACTTTGCATCTCTGAATTGATCACGACATGAACCGTATTGTATAAGACGAACCGAAATTTAATCCCCTCCTGATTATAAGTCAAATTAACCTCTATCGCTATCGGTCAAAGTGATTGACCAAGTGGGCACACACAGATGACGAAGCATCTCGCCGATAACCCCGTGAATGTCTCCTAGAGGACAACCGCCATCGCTTGCATGCCTCTGTGGGCCAAACACATGTATGGAGATGTGTGGTTGTGATGTTTGAATACCTAATATATATGCACAACTTTGATGTGACTGGCACCTGCCTCGGAAACCTTTAAGTCTCACACACGAAGCGAGGTTCAAGATGCACAATATATGCTGGCCCCCTCCCCTCTTCGACACGTAATATATACTACTACCGTAACACAAGCGGAAAATAATCCTCCTTGTTCGTCAAATTTACCTTTCTCGTTGTGTCATATTAGATGGACGATGACCTCGCGAGCCCATGGAGGGAAGCGTCGCGGGGTAAGTGGCAACCGTCGTTTGCATGTGGCCCAAAGAGATGTTGGTGATGTTTTTAATACCCAATATACACAACTTCTTTGCGGCACCTGCCTCGAAAACCGAAAAGTCCCCACACAGAGCGTGATCATTCATGATGTGTGTGGGTGTAGTATGTGTTGCCCCCTCCTCCTAATAGAGTTAAAGGTGTCCCGTATTTCGATAAGATGGTGGTTATCCTTTTCGGTGAACTAGACTTCGACGATCCGACTACGAACGTACGAGGACGTCTCGCCATAGCAATCGCTAAACCAACTCCGAGTGGTTATTGACGATGCCGGAGCACGATCAACCTGACCATGAGGATCTATTTCCTGCAAGCAAACGAAGAACAAGCAAAAAACTGAGATTGCAATCTGGATATTGTGAATATAAGAGGAAAGCTTTATTGATCAAGGTGGGGTTCTGTGACGTCTTTGTCTGGTCCCTGAACGAAGTATGCGAAGTCGCAGCTATGGCGAACTTTAATCTAAACAAAACCCAAAGTCTAAACGATGCACTAAGGGCTGTATATATGGAGAAATAGAGGGGGAATTTCATGGCCCCTTGGAGAAGGGGTCCGAAACCCACCCTAACTATGTTTTCCCCACACATACGCACTCTAAAAACAACCTATACTTTTGTATTTCGAAATTACATTGGCCTAGCCCAAAAATAAGGTGACGCAACACCTAAAATACTCTATGGACGAAATTTATGAAAGGGCATTTTGTATATTTCATCCATGTCCTTGTAAGTCATCACGGAGGCTTCAAAGTACTCAAATACGTACTAGAAACGTCGTTATGGATCCCTTCACGCGCGCCTTCATTTCCATGCTTGATCCTACTCCAGTGTTGATCCCTCTTGTCCATGCTAGGCCCTTCATTAGTAATCAACACAAATGTATCCAATTTAGGCAGTGTCATATTCTCATGAACATTAGAATCGTTACCAAGAAACGAAAGTACGTGGTAATTCAATTGGCATGCGTGAGCTCTAGTAATTGGTCCAATATGTATAATAGCAGGGGAAGTGGGTGTAACAATGGTATTGATGTCCTCATCATCATCCCCTTCTTGAAATGAAGTCGTTCTCGACAGAAGCTCATCATCTTTACCCAAATAAGGCTTCAAATCTGCAATGTTAAAAGTGGGACTAACCCCAAAATCTGCAGACAACTCAATTTATATGCATCATTATTTATTTTCTCTAACACCTTGAAAGGACCATCAGCACGTGGCATTAGCTTTGACTTGCGCAAACTAGGAAACCTATCGTTACGCAAATGTAATCCAACAAGATCTCCACGTGCAAAGACAACACGTTTTCTACCCTTATCTGCAGCAATTTTATATTTAGCATGCATACACTAAATAGTAGTTAAATATTGAATCCCATGCGCGCGAGCCAAGAATTTTGCCCCGCGAGCCCGGTCCACGACGACGTCCCATCACGCGAGTGGTCTGGCAAGGCTAGGCCTGCTATTGGGCCGCACGTGGCACGCCGATGGCCAATGACTGATACGTCTCCAACGTATCTATATTTTTTTATTGTTCCATGCTATTATATATTCTGTTTTGGATGTTTAATGGGCTTTATTATACACTTTTATATTATTTTCGGGACTAACCTACTAACCCAAGGGCTAGTGCAAACTGCTGCTTTTTCCCTATTTTAGTGTTCCGCAGAAAAGGAATATTAAACGGAGTCCAAACGGAATGAAACCTTCGGGAGAGTTATTTTCGGAACTGTATCTTCACAGAAGACTTGGAGTACACGCGAGGGAGCGAAAGAGGTGGCTACGAGGGTGCACGCCGCGCCCAGGGGGGCAGGCCCCCCCCCCCCGCCCTCGTGGGCCCCCTTTGACTCCCCCGATGCCCTCCTTCGATCTATATATATCTACGTACCCTGAAAACATCGAGGCAACAGACGAAACCCTAATTCCACCACCACAACCTTTTGTTCCCGTGAGATCCCATCTTGGGGCCTCTTCCGGAGCTTCACCGGAGGGGGGATCTATCACGAAGTGCTTCTACATCAACACCATAGCCTCACCAATGAGTTGTGAGTAGTTTACCATAGACCTTCGGGTCCATAATTATTAGCTAGATGGCTTCTTCTCTCTTTTTGGATCCCAATACAAAGTTCTCCTCGATCTTCGAGGAGATCTATTCGATGTAATCTTTTTGCGGTGTGTTTGTTGAGATCCGATGAATTGTGGGTTTATGATCAAGATTATCTATGAACAATATTTGATTCTTCTATGAAATCTTTTATGTATGATTATAATATCCTTGCAAGTCTCTTCGAATTATTGGTTTGGTTTGGCCTACTAGATCTATAGTTCTTGCAATGGGAGAAGTGCTTGGCTTTGGGTTCAATCTTGCGGTGTCCTTTCCCAGTGACAGTAGGGGCAGCAAGGCACGTATTGTATTGTTGCCATCGAGGATAAAAATATGGGGTTTATATCATATTGCTTGAGTTTATCCCTCTACATCATGTCATCTTGTTTAAAGCGTTAGTCTGTTCTTATGAACTTAATACTCTAGATGCATGCTGGATAGCGGTCTATGTGTGGAGTAATAGTAGTAGATGTAGAATCGTTTCGGTCTACTTGTTACAGACGTGATGCCTATATATAATGATCATGCCTAGATATTCTCATAACTATGTGCTTTTCTATCAATTGCTCGACAGTAATTTGTTCACCCACCGTAGAATTCTACTTTCATGAGAGAAACCACTAGTGAAACCTATGGCCCCCGGGTCTATCCTTATCATATTACTTTCCCTTCAATTGCTATTGTCGTTGCTTATTTACTTTCTTTACTTTCTGTTCTTATACCAAAAATACCAAAAATACTATCCTATCATATCTATCGGATCTCACTTTCGTAAGTGACCGTAAAGGGATTGACAACCCCTTAACGCGTTGGCTGCGGAGTTCTTATTTGTTTGTGCAGGTGCAAGGGACTCGCACATGGTCTCCTACTGTATTGATACCTTGGTTCTAAAAAACTGAGGGAAATACTTACGCTACTATGTTGCATCACCCTTTCCTCTTCGAGGGAATACAACACAAGCTCGAGATGTAGCAAGAAGAATTTCTGGCGCCGTTGCCGGGGAGATCTACGCAAAAGTCATATACCAAGTACCTATCACAAACCCTTATCCTTCGCACTACATTATTTGCCTCTTGTTTTCCTCTCCTCCACTTCACCCATTGTCGTTTTATTTGCCCTTCTTTTTTCGTGTGTTTACCGTTCGCTTGCCTCTTGTTTGCTTGTGTGTTGGATTGCTTGCTTGTCACTATGGCTCAAGACAATACCAAATTGTGTGACTTTTCCAATACGAACAATAATGATTTTATTAGCACGCCGATTGCTCCTATCTTAGATGCTGAATCATGTGAGATCAATGCTGCTATGTTGAATCTTGTCATGAAAGATCAATTTTCTGGCCTTCCTAGTGAAGATGCCGCTACCCATGAACAACTTTGTTGATTTATGTGAAATGTAAAAGAAGAGGGATACTGATAATGATATTGTTAAATTGAAGCTATTTTCGTTTTCACTTGGAGATCATGCTAAAACTTGGTTTTCCTCTTTGTCGAGAAATAGTATTGATTCATGGAATAAGTGCAAAGATGCCTTTATCTCTAAGTATTTTCCTCCCGCTAAGATTATCTCTCTTAGAAACGATATTATGAAGTTTAAGCAACTAGATCGTGAGCATGTTGCACAAGCTTGGGAGAGAATGAAATTAGTGATACGTAATTGCCCTACACATGGTTTGAAATTATGGATGATTATACAAAACTTATATGTTGGCTTGAATTTTGCATCTAGAAATCTTTTAGATTCGGCCGCGGGGGGCACTTTCATAGAAATCACCTTAGGAGAAGCTACTAAACTCCTAGATAATATTATGGTTAACTATTCTCAATGGCACACCGAAAGATCTACTAGTAAAAAAGTGCATGCTATTGAAGAGATTAGTGTTTTGAGTGGAAAGATGGATGAACATATGAAATTATTTGCTACTAAGAGTGCTTCTTCTGATCCTAATGATATGCATTTATCCACGTTGATTGAAAATAATAATGAATCTTTGGATGTGAATTTTGTTGGTAGGAATAATTTTGGTAATAATGCTTAGAGAGGAAACTTTAATCCTAGGCCTTTTCCTAGTAATTCCTCTAATAATTATGGTAATTCCTACAATAACTATTATGGAAATTTTGGGAAGATGCCCTCTGAATTTGAGACTAGTGTTAAAGAGGTTATGAATTCGCAAAAGAATTTCAATGCTTTGCTTGAAGAAAGATTGCTTAAGATTGATGAGTTGGCTAGAAACGTGGATAGAATTACTCTTGATGTTGATTCTTTGAAACTTAGATCTATTCCACCTAAGCATGATATCAATGAGTCTCTCAAATCCATGAGAATTTCCATTGATGAGTGCAAAGAAAGAACCGCTAGGATGCGCTAAAAAGATTGCTTTATGAAAGCGTGTTCTTCTAGCTATCATGAAAATAAGGACAAAGATATGAAAGTGATTGCTGTGTCTCCTATTAGATCCTTGTTTTCTAGTATGAATCTTGATAAATATGGGACTGGAGATGAGTCTACTTTAGTTAAAAGGCGTCCCAATGATTTAGAGTTTTTAGATCTTGATGCTAAAATTATTAAAAGTGGGATTGAAGAGATTAAAACTTTGCATAGTGATGAACTCACTATTTTGTATTTCAAGGGATTCAATTATGATAATTGCTCTTTAATAGATTGTATTTCCTCGTTGCAATCCGTCCTAAATTCTCCACATGCTTACAGTCAAAATAAGGCTTTTACCAAACACATAGTTGATGCTTTAATGCAGTGTTTTTTTGTGTACCTATACTTTATGCTTTAATGCAGTCTTATGACGAAAAACTTGAATTAGAAGTTTCTATCCCTAGAAAGATTTATGATTCGTGGGAACCGACTATTAAAATTAAAATTAAAGATCATGAATGCTTTGCTTTGTGTGATTTGGATGCAAGTGTTTCGACAATTCCAAAAACTTTGTGTGATATGTTAGGGTTCCATGAACTTGATGATTTTTATTTAAATTTGCATCTTGCGGATTCTACCATTAAGAAACCTATGGGAAGGATTAATGATGTTCTTACTGTATCCAATAGGAATTATGTGCCTGTAGATTTCATTGTTCTTGATATAGATTGCAATCCTTCATGTCCTATTATTCTTGATAGACCTTTCCTTAGAACAATTGGTGCAATTATTGATATGAAGGAAGGAAATATTAGATTCCAATTTCCATTAAGGAAAGTCATGGAACACTTTCCTAGAAATAAAATTACACTACCTTATAAATCTATTATGAGAGCCACTTATGGATTGCCTACCAAAGATGGCAATACCTAGATCTATTCTTCTATCGTGCCTAGCTAGGGGCGTTAAACGATAGCGCTTGTTGGGAGGCAACCCAATTTTATTTTCTTTGTTTTTGCTTCTGTTTAGGAATAAATATTGAATCTAGCTTCTGTTTAGATGTGGTTTTGTGTTTTAATTATTGTTTGTGCCAAGTAGAACCTTTGGGAAGACTTGTGTGAAGTTTATATGATCATGCTGTAAAAAACAGAAACTTTAGCGCTCACGAGATTGGCTGTCATTTTTTTCTGGAGAGTGATTTTTAGTTGATTATTTTTGTAGATGATTAATAGAAAAATTCCTCATGTTTACCAATTCATTTCAATTTTTTTAGAGTTACAGATTACTACAGACTGTTCTGTTTTTGACAGATTCTGTTTTTCGTGTGTTGTTTGCTTATTTTGATGAATCTATGAGTAGTATCGAGGGGTATGAATCATGGAGAAGTTGGAATACAGTAGGTTTAACACCAATATAAACAAAGAATGAGTTCATTACAGTACCTTTGAGTGGTGGTTTGTTTCCTTATACTAACGGAGCTCACGAGATTTTTGGCTAAGTTTTGTGTTGTGAAGTTTTCAAGTTTTGAGTATGGTTTTGATGGACTATGGAACAAAGAGTGGCAAGAGCCTAATCTTGGGGGTTCCCAAGGCACCCCAAGGTAAAATTCAAGGATAACCAAAAGCCTAAGCTTGGGGATGCCCCGGGAAGGCATCCCCTCTTTCGTCTTCGTCTATCGGTAACTTTACTCGGGACTATATTTTTATTCACCACATGATATGTGTTTTACATGGAGCATCATGTATGATTTGAGGCTTTGCTTTTTATTTTGCCACAATCATCCTTGCTGGACACATCTTGTGTGAGACATAAATATGACTTAGAATTTACTATAATACTCTTTGTGCTTCACTTATATCTTTTGAGCTAGATAGTTTTGCTCGGGTTCTTCACTTATATCTTTTAGAGCACGGTGGTGGTTTTATTTTGTAGAAATTATTGATCTCTCATGCTTCACTTATATCTTTTTGAGAGTCTTTTAGAACAGCATGGCAATGTGCTTGGGTTATGAAACTAGTCCTAATATGATAGGCATCCAAGATTAGTAAAAACTTTCATACAAGTGCATTGAATATTATGAGAAGTTTGATACTTGATGATTGTTTTGAGATATGAGGATGATAATATTAGAGTCATGCTAGTAGAGTAGTTGTGAATTTGAGAAATACTTGTGTTAAGGTTTGCAAGTCCCGTAGCATGCACGTATAGTAACCGTTGTGTGACAAATTTGAAGCACGAGGTATTTCATTGAGTGTCATCCTTTGTGTGGAGGTCGGGATCGCGCGATGGTTAACTCCTACCAACCCTTCCCCTAGGAGCACGCGTGTAGTACTTTGTTTTGATGACTTGTAGATTTTTGCAATAAGTCTGTGAGTTCTTTATGACTAATGTTGAGCCCATGGATTATACGCACTCTCACCCTTCCACCATTGTTAGCCTCTCTTGTACCGCGCAACTTTCGCCGGTACTATACATCCACCATATACCCTCCTCAAAACAGCCACTATACCTACCTATCATGGCATTTCCATAGCCATTCCGAGATATTGCCATGCAACTTTCCACCATTCCGTTTTCTATGACACGCTTCATCATTGTCATATTTCCACGCATGATCATGTAGTTGACATCGTATTCGTGGCTAGGCCACCATGCATAATTTTTCATACATGTCACTCTTGATTCATTGCATACCCCGCCGGAGGCATTCACATAGAGTCATACTTTGTTCTAGTATCGAGTTGTAATATCGAGTTGTAAATCAATAAAAGTGTGAGGATCATCATTATTAGAGCATTGTCCCAAAGAAAAAAAAAAGGAAGGAAAGGCCCAAGAAAAATGCCCAAAAAAAGTAAAATAAAAAGGGGACAATGCTACTATCTTTTTACACACTTGTGCTTCAAAGTAGCACCATGATCTTCATGATAGAGAGTCTCTTGTTTAGTCACTTTCATATGCTAGTGGGAATTTTCATTATAGAACTTGGCTTGTATATTCCAACGATGGGCTTCCTAAAATGCCCTAGGTCTTCATGAGCAAGCAAGTTGGATGCACACCCACTTAGTTTCTTTTGTTGAGCTTTCATACATTTATAGCTCTAGTGCATCTGTTGCATGGCAATCCCTACTCACTCACATTGATATCTATTTGTGGGCATCTCCATAGCCCATTGATACGCCTAGTTGATGTGATACCATCTTCCTCTTTTGTCTTATCCACAACCACCACTCTATTCCACATAGTGCTATGTCCATGGCTCACGCTCATATATTGCGTGAAAGTTGAAAGAGTTTGAAAAAAATTAAAGTATGAAACAAGTGCTTGGCTGAAACCGGGGTTGTGCATGATTGGATTATTTTATGTGACGAAGATGGAGCATAGCCTAACTATATGATTTTGTAGGGATGAACTTTCTTTGGCCATGTTATTTTGAGAAGACATGATTGCTTTATTAGTATGCTTGAAGTATTATTATTCTTATGTCAATATAGACTTTTGTCTTGAATCTTTCGGATCTGAACATTCATGCCACAATACAGAAATTACATTGAGAATTATGTTGGTTAGCAGTCCAGTTCAAAAATTCTGTTTTTATCATTTACCTACTCGAGGACGAGCATGAATTAAGCTTGCGGATGCTTGATACGTCTCCAACGTATCTATAATTTTTTATTGTTCCATGCTATTATATATTCTGTTTTGGATGTTTAATGGGCTTTATTATACACTTTTATATTATTTTTGGGACTAACCTACTAACCCAAGGCCCAGTGCAAATTGATGTTTTTGCCTATTTTTGTGTTTCGCAGAGAAGGAATATCAAACGGAGTCCAAACGGAATGAAACCTTTGGGAGAGTTATTTTTGGAACCGTATCTTCACAGAAGACTTGGAGTACACGCGAGGGAACGAAAGAGGCGGCCATGAGGGTGCAGGGTGCGCCCAGGGGGGCAGGCGGGCCCCCCACCCTCGTGGCCCCCCTCTAGCTCCGCCGATGCCCTCCTTCCTCCTATATATATCTACGTACCCTGAAAACATCGAGGCAGCAGACGAAACCCTAATTCCACCACCGCAGCCTTCTGTTCCCGTGAGATCCCATCTTGGGGCCTGTTCCGGAGCTCCGCCGGAGGGGGTATCTATCATGGAGTGCTTCTACATCAACACCATTGCCTCACCAATGAGTTGTGAGTAGTTTACCATAGACCTTCGGGTCCATAATTATTAGCTAGATGGCTTCTTATCTCTTTTTGGATCTCAATACAAAGTTCTCCTCGATCTTCGAGGAGATCTATTCGATGTAATCGTTTTGCGGTGTGTTTGTCGTGATCCGATGAATTGTGGGTTTATGATCAAGATTATCTATGAACAATATTTGATTCTTCTTTGAAATCTTTTATGTATGATTATAATATCCTTGCAAGTCTCTTCGAATTATTGGTTTGGTTTGGCCTACTAGATTTATAGTTCTTCCAATGGGAGAAGTGCTTGGCTTTGGGTTCAATCTTATGGTGTCCTTTCCCAGTGATAGTAGGAGCAGCAAGGCACATATTGTATTGTTGCCATCGAGGATAAAAAGATAGGGTTTATATCATATTGCTTGAGTTTATCCCTCTACATCATGTCATCTTGCTTAAAGCGTTACTTTGTTCTTACGAACTTAATACTCTAGATGCATGCTGGATAGCGGTCGATGTGTGGTGTAATAGTAGTAGATGCATAATCATTTCGGTCTACTTGTTACGGACGTGATGCCTATATATAATGATCCTGCCTAGATATTCTCATAACTATGCGCTTTTCTATCAATTGCTCGACAGTAATTTGTTCACCGACCGTAGAATTCTGCTTTCATGAGAGAAGCCACTAGTGAAACCTATGGCCCCTGGGTCTATCTTTATCATATTACTTTCCCTTCAATTGCTATTGTCGTTGCTTATTTACTTTCTTTACTTTATGTTCTTATACCAAAAATACTACCCTTATCGCGTTGGCTGCGAAGTTCTTACTTGTTTGTGCAGGTGCGAGGGACTCGCACGTGGTCTCCTACTGGATTTATACCTTGGTTGTCTGAAACTGGGGGAAATACTTACGCTAATGTTTACGCCGGCAAACCATTCGGTTTCCCCACCCCAGAAGGGCGTAGGGCGAGCCGGCCACAGCCACGACAGCTAATAAGATCGATCATGGCCTAGGAGGCGTAAGTTATAGGGGCCCCCGGTCTCGCTGCCAGCAGTCCCCAACAGCTTCGGGGACTACTATCGGGGGGGATGACCCCCAGGTAGGCACTTCGAGCACTTAGCAATTTTGAAAATTTCGGGGCGACCTGCGCCCTCAGTCCGGCTCCTCTCCAGCCGGCTGTCCGGCTCCGGGCCGGCCGAGCACGGCGTCAAAGCCCTACCTCAAAGTTATTCTTTATGATCGATCTATTCAAGAGTCTGTAGTAAAATAACATAAATCTATTCTTTCTGTTTAATCTATCATAGAGTTCGTACTAGAATAACACCTTAAGACACAAATCAACCAAAACCCTAATGTCACCTAGATACTTCATTGTCACCTCAAGTATCCGTGGGCATGATTATACGATATGCATCACACAATCTCAGATTCATCTATTCAACCAACACAAAGAACTTCAAAGAGTGCCCCAAAGTTTCTACCGGAGAGTCAAGACGAAAACGTGTGCCAACCCCTATGCATAGATTCCCAAGGTCACGGAACCCGCAAGTTGATCACCAAAACATACATCAAGTAGATCACGTGATATCCCATTGTCACCACAGATAAACACATGCAAGACATACATCAAGTGTTCTCAAATCCTTCAAGACTCAATCCGATAAGATAGCTTCAAAGGGAAAACTCAATCCATTACAAGAGAGTACAGGGGGAGAAGCATCATAAGATCCAACTATAATAGCAAAGCTCGTGATACATCAAGATCGTGCCATCTCAAGAACACGAGAGAGAGAGAGAGAGAGAGAGAGATCAAACACATAGCTACTGGTACATACCCTCAGCCCCGAGGGTGGACTACTACCTCCTCATCATGGAGAGTGCCGGGATGATGAAGATGGCCACCGGCGAGGGTTCCCCCCTCTGGCTGGGTGCCGGAACGGGGTCTAGATTGGTTTTCGGTGGCTACAGAGGCTTTAGTCAGCGGAACTCCCGATCTAGGTTATTTTCTGGAGGTTTCTGTATATATAGGAGGTGTTGGAGTCGGGGCCAAGCCAAGGGGGGCTACGGGCTGTCCACGAGGCAGGGGGTGCGCCCAGTAGGGGGGGCGTGCCCCCCACCCTCGTGGGAAGCCCGTGGGTCTTCTCGTCCCCCTCCGGCACTTCCTCGGCTTCTTCTGGTCCAAAAACAGGCTCCGTTAAATTTCAGGTCAACTGGGCTCCATTTTATAATCGTTTTCTGCGAAACCCTAAAACAGGAGAAAAACATAAACTGGCACTGGGCTCTGGGTTAATAGGTTAGTCCCAAAAATAATATAGAAGTGTATAACAAAGCCCATTAAACATCCAAAACATCATAAATAATAGCATGGAACAGTCAAAAAATATAGATACGTTGGAGACGTATTAGCATCCCCAAGCTTAATTCCTGCTCATCCTCGAGTAGGTAAATGATAAAAACAGAATTTTTAATGTGGAATGCTAACCAACATAAATTTCAATGTAGTTCTCTTTATTGTGGCATGAATGTTCAGATCTGAAAGATTCAGGACAAAATTCTATATTGACATAAGAAATAATAATACTTCAAGCATACTAACAAATCAATCATGTCTTCTCAAAATACTATGGCTAAAGAAAGTTATCCCTACAAAATCATATAGTCTGGCTATGCTCCCTCTTCATCACACAAAATATTCATATCATGCACAACCCCGGTTTCAGCCAAGCACTTGTTTTCATACTCTATTCTTTCAAACCTTTCAACTTTCATGCAATACATGAGCGTGAGCCATGGACATAGCACTATGGGTGGAATAGAGTGGTGGTTGTGGAGAAGACAAAAAAGGAGGGAGATTGTCTCACATCGACTAGGCATATCAACGGGCTATGGAGATGCCCATCAATAGATATCAATGTGAGTGAGTAGGGATTGCCATGCAACGGATGCACTAGAGCTATAAATGTATGAAAGCTCAACAAAAGAAATTAAGTGGGTGTGCATCCAACTTGCTTGCTCACGAAGACCTAGGGCATTTGAGGAAGCCCGTCATTGGAATATACAAGCCAAGTTCTATAATGAAAATTCCCACTAGTATATGAAAGTGACTAAACATGAGACTCTCTATCATGAAGAACATGGTGCTACTTTGGAGCACAAGTGTGGAAAAAGATAGTAGCAATTGTCCCTTTTTTTCTTTTCTTTTTTTTTCTTTTTTTGGGCCTTTCTTTTTTTCTTTGGCCTTTCTTTTCTTTTCTTTTTTTCCTTTTTTGGAGGGGCTTTCTTGATTTAGCCTTTCCTCACATGGGAAAATGCTCTAATAATGATGATCATCACACTTTCATTGAATTACAACTCGATACTAGAATAAAGTATGACCTATATGAATGCCTCTGGCGGTGTACCGAGATGTGCAATGAATCAAGAGTGACATGTATGAAAAATTATGCATGGTGGCTTTGCCACAAATACGATGTCAACTACATGATCATGCATGGCAATATGACAATATGAAGCGTGTCATATGAACGGAACGGTGGAAAGTTGCATGGCAATATATCTCGGAATGACTATGGAAATGCCATGATATGTAGATATGGTGGCTGTTTTGAGGAAGATATATGGTGGTTGTTTTGAGGAAGGATATATAGTGGGTGTATGGTACCGGCGGAAGTTGCGGGGTACAAGAGAGGCTATGAATGGTGGAAGGGTGAGAGTGCGTAATATCCATGGACTCGACATTAGTCATAAGAACTCATATACTTATTGCAAAAATTTATGAGTCATCAAAACAAAGCAATCAACGCATGCTCCTAGCGGGGAGGTTGGTAGGAGTTAACCATCGCGCGCCCCCAACCTCCACACAAAGGTTAGCACTTTACAAATACCTCATGCTCTAACTTCGTCACATAGCGGTTCACCATATGTGCATGCTACGGGAATCACTAACCTTAAGACAAGTATTTCTCAATTTTATAATAACTCCACTAGCATGACTCTAATATCACTATCCTCATATCTCAAAACAATTATCAAGCATCCAACTTCTCATCATATTCAATGCACTTAGTGTGAAAGTTTTTACTACATTCATCTTGGATGCTTATCATGTGAAGGCTAGTTTTATAGCCAAAGCACATTACCATGCTGTTCTAATATACTCTCAAAAGGATATAAGTGAAGCATGAGAGTTCATCTATTTCCTCAAAATAAAACCACCGTCGTGCTCTAAAAGATATAAGTGAAGCACTAGAGCAATAACAGACTACTCTGAAAGGTATAAGTGAAGATCAATGAGTAGTTGAATAATTATGTAACTATGTGAAGACTCTCTAACATTTAAGAACTTCAGATCTTGGGATATTATTCAAACAGCAAGCAAAACAAACTAAAATATAATGACGCTCCAAGCAAAACACATATCATGTGGTGAATAAAAATATAGCTCCGAGTATAGTTACCGATAGATGAAGACGAAAGAGGGGATGCCTTCCGGGGCATCCACAAGCTTAGGCTTTTGGTTGTCCTTGATTTTTACCTTGGGGTGCCTTGGGCATCCCCAAGCATAGGCTCTTTCCACTCTTTGTTCCATAGTCCATCAAAGCAATACTCAAAACTTGAAAACTTCACAACACAAAACTTAGACAAAAATCTCGTGAACTCAGTTAGTATAAGAAAACAAACCACCACTCAAAGGTACTGTTGTGAACTCATTCTAAATTCATATTGGTGTAATATCTACTATATTCCAACTTCTCTATGATTCATACCCTCCGATACTACTCATAGATTCATCAAAATAAGCAGACAACACTCGGAAAACAGAATCTGTCAAAAACAGAACATTCTGTAGTAATCTGTAACTTTCACATACTTCTGTAACTCCAAAAAAATTGAAATAAATTGGTAAACGTGAGGAATTTGTCTATTAATCATATGCAAAAAGAATCAACTAAATAGCACTCTCCAGTAAAATCTGGTGACTATTCTCGTGAGCGCTAATGTTTCTGTTTTTTACAGCAAGATCATATAAACTTCACACAAGTCTTCCCAAAGGTTCTACTTGGCACAAACACTAATTAAAACACAAAAACACATCTAAACAGAAGCTATATGCAATATTTATTCCTAAACATAAGCAAAAAGCAAAAAACAAAAATAAAGTTGGGTTGCCTCCCAACAAGCGCTATCGTTTAACGCCCCTAGCTACGCATGATGATTTCAATGATGCTCGCATAAAAGATAAGAATTGAAACATAAAGGGAGCATCATGAAGAATATGACTAGCACATTTAAGTCTAACCCACTTCCTATGCATAGGGATTTTGTGAGCAAACAACTTATGGGAACGATAATCAACTATCATAGGAAGGGAAAACGAGCATAACTTCAAGATTTTAAGCACATAGAGAGGAAACTTGATATTATTGCAATATGTAGAAGCATATGATCCTCTCTCATAATAATTTTCAGTAGCATCATGAATGAATTCAACCATATAACCAGCACATAAGGAATTATTTTTATGATCTACTTGCATAGAAATTTTACTACTCTCCACATAAGCAAATTTATTCTCATCAATAGTAGTGGTAGCAAAAGCAACAAAACTATTATGTGAAGCATAATCCAATTGAAAATTAAAACCACGATGACAAGTTTCATGGTTATCTTTATTCTTAATAGCATACAAGTCATCACAATAATCATCATAGATAGCAACTTTGTTCTCATAATCAATTGGAACCTCTTCCGAAATAGTGGATCCATCACTAAATAAAGTCATGACCTCTCCAAATCCACTTTCATCAATGTAATCATCATAAATAGGAGGCATGCTTTCATCATAATAAATTTGCTCATCAAAACTTGGGGGACTAAAAATATCATCTTCATCAAACATAGCTTCCCCAAGCTTGTGACTTTGCATATCATTAGCATCAAGGGTATTCAAAGAATTCATACTAACAACATTGCAATCATGCTCATCATTCACATATTTTATGCCAAGCATTCTATGTAATTCTTCTTCTAGTACTTGAGCACAATTTTCCTTCCCATCATTTTCACGAAAGATATTAAAAAGATGAAGCATATGAGGTAACCTTAATTCCATTTTTTTGTAGTTTTCTTTTATAAACTAAACTAGTGATAAAACAAGAAACTAAAAGATTCGATTGCAAGATCTAAAGATATACCATCAAGAACTAACCTCCCCAGCAACGGCGCCAGAAAAGAGCTTGATGTCTACTACACAACCTTCTTCTTGTAGACGTTGTTGGGCCTCCAAGTGCAGAGGTTTGTAGGACAGTAGCAAATTTCCCTCAAGTGGATGACCTAAGGTTTATCAATCCGTGGGAGGATTAGGATGAAGATGGTCTCTCTCAAGCAACCCTGCAACCAAATAACAAAGAGTCTCTTGTATCCCCAACACACCCAATACAATGGTAAATTGTATAGGTGCACTAGTTCGGCGAAGAGATGGTGATACAAGTGCAATATGGACGGTAGATATAGGTTTTTGTAATAAGAAAATATAAAAACAGCAAGGTAGCAAGTGGTAAACGTGAGCATAAACGGTGTTGCAATGATAGGAAACAAGGCATACGGTTCATACTTTCACTAGTGCAAGTTCTCTCAACAAGGACAACATAATTGGATCATATTACTAGCCCTCAACATGCAACAAAGAGTCACTCCAAAGTCACTAATAGCGGAGAACAAACGAAGAGATTATGGTAGGGTATGCAACCACCTCAAAGTTATTCTTTATGATCGATCTATTCAAGAGTTCGTAGGAAAATAACATAAAGCTATTCTTTCCGTTCAATCTATCATAGAGTTCATACTAGAATAACACCTTAAGACACAAATCAACCAAAACCCTAATGTCACCTAGATACTCCATTGTCACCTCAAGTATCTGTGGGCATGATTATACGATATGCATCACACAACCTCAGATTCATCTATTCAACCAACACACAGAACTTCAAAGAGTGCCCCAAAGTTTCTACGAGAGAGTCAAGACAAAAACGTGTGCCAACCCCTATGCATAGATTCCCAAGGTCAAGGAACCCGCAAGTTGATCACCAAAACATACATCAAGTAGATCACGTGATATCCCGTTGTCACCACAGATAAACACATGCAAGACATACATCAAGTGTTCTCAAATCCATAAAGACTCAATCCGATAAGATAACTTCAAAGGGAAAACTCAATCCATTACAAGAGAGTAGAGGGGGAGAAGCATCATAAGATCCAACTATAATAGCAAAGCTCGCGATACATCAAGATCGTGCCATCTCAAGAACACAAGAGAGAGAAAGAGATCAAACACATAGCTACTGGTACATACCCTCAGCCCCGAGGGTGGACTACTCCCTCCTCGTCATGGAGAGCGCCGGGATGATGAAGATGGCCACTGGTGAGGGTTCCCCCCTCCGGCTGGGTGCCGGAACGGGGTCTAGATGGGTTTTCGGTGGCTACAGAGGCTTTAGGCGGCGGAACTCCTGATCTAGGTTATTTTCCGGATGTTTCTGTATATATATGAGGTGTTGGAATCGGGGCCAAGCAAAGGGGGCTACGGGCTGTCCACGAGGCAGGGGGCGCGCCCAGTAGGGGGGCGCCCCCCACCCTCGTGGGTAGCCCGTGGGTCTTCTCGTCCCCCTCCGGCACTTCCTGGGCTTCTTCTGGTCCAAAAACAGCCTCCGTTAAATTTCAAGTCAATTGGGCTCCGTTTGATAATCCTTTTCTGCGAAACCCTAAAACAGGATAAAAACAGAAACTGGCACTGGGCTCTGGGTTAGTAGGTTAGTCCCAAAAATAATATAAAAGTGTATAACAAAGCCCATTAAACATCCAAAACATCATAAATAATAGCATGGAATAATAAAAAAATATAGATACGTTGGAGACGTATCACACCCCTCACCGCTGACCGAGGGAGACGTGGCTAAAGTGCACGCGGCTCCGCTGACCGGGGCGACCAACATCAGCGCGACTCAGCACTTTGCCAAATGCTCTTTGACATAGCGGACGAAGTGCCACATTAACTGTTGGAGAACGTAGTATTTTAAAATTTTCCTACGATCACGCAAGATCTATCTACCAGATGCATAGCAACGAGAGGAAAGAGTGTGTCTACGTACCCTCGTAGACTGGAAGCGGAAGCGTCAAGTGACGCGGTTGATGTAGTAGAACTTCTTCGCGATTCAACCGATCAAGCACCGAACATACGGCACCTCCGCGTTCAGCACACGTTCAGCTTGATGGCGTCCCACGAGCTCTTGATCCAGTTGAGCTTCACGGGAGAGTTTCGTCAGCACGACGGCGTGGTGACGGATATGATGTATTCACCGGCGCAGGGCTTCGCCTAAGCACCGCGACGGTATGACCGAGGTGTGTTTCTGTGGAGGGGGGCACCACACACGGCTGGAACAATTCAACTTGTGTGTCTTTGGGTGCCCCCCTGCCCCCGTATATAAAGGAGCAAGGGAGAGGCCGGCCCTATAGGGGGCGCGCCAAGTGTGGGGAGTCCTACTAGGACTCCCAAGTCCTAGTAGGATTCCCCTTTCCTTTCCAGTGTAGGAGAGAAGGAAAGAGGGGGAGACGGAGAAGGAAAAGGGGTCTACACCCCTTGTCCAATTTGGACCAGAAGGGGGGCGCGCGCCTCCTTCCTTTTGGCCTCGCTCCTCTATTCCCGTAACTCCCCCGTACTCCGAAAATACCCGAATCACTCGGAACCTTTCCGATGTCCGAATATAGTCGTCCAATATATCGATTTTTACGTTTCGACCATTTCGAGACTCCTCGTCATGTCCCCGATCTCATCCGGGACTCCGAACTCCTTCGGTACATCAAAACTCATAAACTCATAATAACACTGTCATCGAAACCTTAAGTGTGCGGACCCTACGGGTTCGAGAACTATGTAGACATTGACCGAGACACGTCTCCGGTCAATAACCAATAGCGGAACCTGGATGCTCATATTGGCTCCCACATATTCTATGAAGATCTTTATCGGTTAAACCGCATAACAACATACGTTGTTCCCTTTGTCATCGGTATGTTACTTGCCCGAGATTCGATCGTCGGTATCTCAATACCTAGTTCAATCTCGTTACCGGCAAGTCTCTTTACTCGTTCCGTAATACATCATCCCGCAACCAACTCATTAGCTGCAATGCTTGCAAGGCTTATAGTGATGTGCATTACCGAGTGGGCCCAGAGATACCTCTCCGACACTCGGAGTGACAAATCCTAGTCTTGATCTATGCCAACACCACGAATACTTACGGAGACACCTGTAGAGCTTTATGATCACCCAGTTATGTTGTGACATTTGATAGCACACAAGGTGTTCCTACGGTATTCGGGAGTTGCATAATCTCATAGTCATAGGAACATGTATAAGTCATGAAGAAAGCAATAGCAGTAAAACTAAACGATCATAGTGCTAAGCTAACGGATGGGTCTAGTCCATCACATCATTCTCCTAATGATGTGATCACGTTGATCAAATGACAACTCATGTCTATGGCTAGGAAACATAACCATCTTTGATCAATGAGCTAGTCTAGTAGAGGCATACTAGGGACACACTGTTTTGTTTATGTATTCACACATGTACTAAGTTTCCAGTTAATACAATTCTAGCATGAATAATAAACATTTATCATGATATAACGAAATAAATAATAACTTTATTATTGCCTCTAGGGCATATTTCCTTCAGTCTCCCACTTGCACTAGAGTCAATAATCTAGTTCACATCTCCATGTGATTTAATACCAATAGTTCACATCGTTATGTGAATAACACCCATAGTTCACATCGCCATGTGACCAATACCCAAAGGGTTTACTAGAGTCAATAATCTAGTTCACATCGATATGTGATTAACACCCAAAAGTAGTAAGGTGTGATCATGTTTTGCTTGTGAGAGAAGTTTAGTCAACGGGCCTGACACATTCAGATCCGTATGTATTTCGCAAATTTCTATGTCTACAATGCTCTGCATGGAGCTACTCTAGCTAATTGCTCCCACTTCCAATATGCATCCAGATTGATACTTAGAGTTATCTGGATTATTGTAAAGCTTGCATCGGTGTAACTCTTTACAACAAACTCTTTATCACCTCCATAAGTGAGAAAACATTTCCTTAGTCATCCAGTAACTAAGGACAATTTTGACCGCTGTCCAGTGATCTACTCCTGGATCACTTTTGTACCTCCTTGCCAAACTCATGGTAAGGTACACAATAGGTTTGGTACACAGCATGGCATACTTTATAGAACCTATGGCTGAGGCATAGGGAATGACTTTCATTCTCTCTATATTTTCCTGCCGTGGTCTGGCGTTGAGTCTTACTCAACTTCACACCTTACAAGTCAGGCAAGAACTCCTTCTTTGACTGATCCATTTTGAACTACTTCAAAATCTTATCAAGGTATGTACTTATCGAAAGTCTTATCAAGCGTCTTGATCTATCTCTATAGATCTTGATGCCCAATATGTAAGCAGCTTCACCAAGGTCTTTCTTTGAAAAACTCCTTTCAAACACTCCTTTATGCTTTCCAGAAAATTCTACATCATTTCCGATCGACAATATGTCATTCACATATACTTATCAGAAAGGTTGTAGTGCTCCCACTCACCTTTTGTAAATACAGGCTTCACCGTAAGTCTGTATAAATCTATATGCTTTGATCAACTTATCAAAGCGTATATTCCAACTCCGAGATGCTTGCACCAGTCCATAGATGGATCGCTGGAGCTTGCACATTTTGTTAGCACCTTTAGTATTGACAAAACCTTCGGGTTGCATCATATACAATTTTTCTTTAATAAATCCATTAAAGAATGCAGTTTTGTTATACATTTGCCAGATTTCATAAAATGCGGCAATTGCTAACATGATTCGGACAGACTTAAGCATCGCTACGGGTGAGAAAGTCTCATCGTAGTCAACTCCTTGAACTTGTCGAAAACCTTTCGCAACAAGTCGAGCGTTGTAAACAGTAACATTACCGTCAGCGTCGGTCTTCCTCTTGAAGATCCATTTATTTTCGATGGCTTGCCGATCATCGGGCAAGTCAACCAAAGCCCACACTTTGTTCTCATACATGGATCCCATCTCAGATTTCATGGCCTCAAGCCATTTTGCGGAATCTGGGCTTATCATCGCTTCCTCATAGTTCGCAGGTTCATCATGGTCTAGTAACATGACTTCCAGAACTGGGTTGCCGTACCACTCTGGTGCGGAACATACTCTAGTTGATCTACGATGTTCAGCAGAAACTTGATCTGAAGTTTTATGATCGTCATCATTAGCTTCCTCACTAATTGGTGTATGAATCACTGGAACTAGTTTCTGTGATGTTCCACTTTCCAATTCGGGAGAAGGTACAATTACCTCATCAAGTTCTACTTTCCTCCCACTCACTTGTTTCGAGAGAAACTCCTTATCTAGAAAGGATCCACTCTTAGCAACAAAGACCTTGCCTTCGGATCTGTGATAGAAGGTGTACCCAACAGTTTCTTTTGGGTATCCTATGAAGATTTACTTTTCCGATTTGGGTTCGAGCTTATCATGTTGAAACTTTTTCACGTAAGCATCGCAGTCCAAAACTTAAAAAAAATGACAGCTTAGGTTTCTCGTCAAACCACAGTTCATACGGTGTCATCTCTACGGATTTAGATGGTGCCCTATTTAACGTGAATGTAGCTGTCTCTAATGCATAACCCCAAAAGCAATAGTGGTAGATCTGTAAGAGACATCATCGATCGCACCATATCTAATAAAGTACGGTTATGACGTTCGGACACACCATTACACTGTGGTGTTCCAGGTGGCGTGAGTAGTGAAACTATTTCACATTGTTTTTACTGAAGGCCAAACTCGCTAACTCAAATATTTTACCTCTACGATTATATCGTAGAAACTCTTATTTTCTTGTTACGATGATTCTCCACTTCACTCTGAAATTCTTTGAACTTTTCAAATGTTTCAGACTTGTGCTTCATTAAGTAGATATACCCATATCTGCTCAAATCATCAGTGAAGGTCAGAAAATAACGATTCCCGCCGTGAGCTTCAACACTCATTGGTCTGCATACATTAGTATGTATGATTTCCAACAACTCTGTTGCTCGCTCCACAGTTCCGGAGAACGGAGTTTTAGTCATCTTGCCCATGAGGCATGGTTCGCAAGCACCAAGTGATTCATAATCAAGTGATTCCAAAAATTCCATCACTATGGAGTTTCTTCATGCGCTTTACACCAATATGACCTAAACGGCAGTGCCATAAATAAGTTGCACTATCATTATTAACCTTGCATATTTTGGCTTCAATATTATGAATATGTGTATCACACGATCGAGATCCAACAAACCATTTTGATTGGGTGTATGACCATAGAAGGTTTTATTCATGTAAACAGAACAACAATTATTCTCTAACTTACATGAATAACCGTATTGCAATAAACATGATCAAATCATATTCATGCTCAACACAAACACCAAATAACACTTATTTAGGTTCAACACTAATCCCGAAAGTATAGGGAGTGTGCGATGATGATCATATCAATCTTGGAACTACTTCCAATAGACATCATCACTTCATCCTTTAACTAGTTTCTGTTCATTATGCAACTCCCATTTCGAGTTACTACTCTTTAGCAACTGAACCAGTATCAAATACCGAGGGGTTCCTATGAACACTAGTAAAATACACATCAATAATTTGTATATCAAATATACCTTTGTTCACTTTGCCATCCTTCTTATCCGCCAACTATCTAGGGCAGTTCCACTTCTAGTGACCATTTCCTTTGCAGTAGAAACACTTAGTTTCAGGCTTGAGTTTAGCTTTGGGTTTCTTCACGGGAGTGACAACTTGCTTGTCATTCTTCTTGAAGTTCCCCTTCTATCCCTTTGCCCTTTACTTGAAACAAGTGGTCTGGTTAACCATCAACACTTGATGCTCTTTCTTGATTTCTACCTTCGCCGATTTCAGCATCGTGAAGAGCTCGGGAATTACTTTCGTCATCCCTTGCATATTATAGTTCATTACGAAGTTCTAGTAACTTGGTGATAGTGTCTAGAGAACTTTGTCAATTACTATCTTATCTAGAAGATTAACTCCCACTTGATTCAAGCAATTGTACTACCCAGACAATCTGAGCACATGCTCACTGGTTGAGCTATTCTCCTCCATCTTGTAGGCAAAGTACTGTCAGAGGTCTTATACCTCTCGACACGGGCATGAGTATGAAATACTAATTTCAACTCTTGGAACATCTCATATGCTCCGTGGCATTTCAAAACGTTTTTGAAGTCCCGGTTTTAAGCCGTAAAGCATGGTGCACTAAACTATCAAGTAGTCATCATATCGAGCTTTTGTCAAAACGTTCATAACGTCTACATCTGCTCCTGCAATAGGTCTGTCACCTAGCGGTGCATCAAGGACATAATTCTTCTGTGCAGCAATGAGGATAATCCTCAGATCACGGAACAATTCCGCATCATTGCTACTAACATCTTTCAACTTGGTTTTCTCTAGGAACATATAAAAAAAACGGGGAGCAACATCGCGAGCTATCAATCTACAACATAGATATGCTAATACTACCAGGACTAAGTTCATGATAAATTAAAGTTCAATTTAATCATATTACTTAAGAACTCCCACTTAGATAGACATCCCTCCGGTCATCTAAATGATCACGTGATCCAAATCAACTAAACCATGTCCGATCATCACGTGAGATGGAGTAGTTTCAATGGTGAACATCTTATGTTGATCATATCTATTATATGATTCACGCTCGACCTTTCGGTCTCCAGTGTTCCGAGGCCATATCTGCATATGCTAGGCTCGTCAAGTTTAACCCGAGTATTCTGCGTGTGCAAAACTGGCTTACACCCGTTGTATTTGAACGTAGAGCTTATCACACCCGATCATCACGTGGTGTCTCGGCACGACGAACTTTCGCAATGGTGCATACTCAGGGAGAACACTTATACCTTGAAATTTAGTAAGGGATCATCTTATAATGCTACCGTCGTTCTAAGAAAAATAAGAAGCATAATAAGATAAACATCACATGCAATCAAAATATGTGACATGATATGGCCATCATCATCTTGTGCTTTTGATCTCCATCTCCAAAGCACCTTCATGATCACCTTCGTCACCGGCGCGACACCTTGATCTCCATCGTAGCATCGTTGTCGTCTCGCCAACTATTGCTTCTACGACTATCGTTACCGCTTAGTGATAAAGTAAAGCAATTACATGGCGATTGCATTTCATACAATAAAGCGACAACCATATGGCTCCTGCCAGTTGCCGATAACATTACAAAACATGATCATCTCATACAAAACCGTATAACTCATCATGTCTTGACCATATCACATCACAACATGCCCTGCAAAAACAAGTTAGACGTCCTCTACTTTGTTGTTGCAAGTTTTACGTGGCTGCTACGGGCTTAGCAAGAACCGTTCTTACCTACGCATACAAAACCACAACGATGTTTCGTCAAGTATGTGCTGTTTTAACCTTCACAAGGACCGGGCGTAGCCACACTTGATTCAGCTAAAGTGAGAGAGACAGACACCCGCTAGTCACCTTTAAGCAACGAGTGCTCGTAACGGTGAAACCAGTCTCGCGTAAGCGTACGCGTAATGTCGGTCCGGGCCGCAGCAAAGTATGACATGCTGGTAAGCAGTATGACTAGTATCGCCCACAACTCATTGTGTTCTACTCGTGCATATCATCTACGCATAGACCTGGCTCATGATGCCACTGATGGAGAACGTAGTATTTTAAAATTTTCCTACGATCACGCAAGATCTATCTACCAGATGCATAGCAACGAGAGGAAAGAGTGTGTCTACGTACCCTCGTAGACCGGAAGCGGAAGCGTCAAGTGACGCGGTTGATGTAGTCGAACTTCTTCGTGATTCAACCGATGAAGCACCGAACGTACGGCACCTCCGCGTTCAGCACACGTTCAGCTTGATGACGTCCCACGAGCTCTTGATCCAGTTGAGCTTCACGGGAGAGTTTCGTCAGCACGACGGCGTGGTGACGGATATGATGTATTCACCGGCGCAGGGCTTCGCCTAAGCACCGCGACGGTATGACCGAGGTGTGTTTCTGTGGAGGGGGGCACCGCACACGGCTGGAACAATTCAACTTGTGTGTCTTTGGGTGCCCCCCTGCCTCCGTATATAAAGGAGCAAGGGAGAGGCCGGCCCTATAGGGGGCGCGCCAAGTGTGGGGAGTCCTACTAGGACTCCCAAGTCCTAGTAGGATTCCCCTTTCCTTTCCGGAGTAGGTGTAATGCCCAGGATGGAGTTATACCTCCTACGTGTCGAGGCACGACTTAAAGGCATAAGTCCATCCTAGAATGATCTCAAGTTTGGTATCTTTGCACAACTCATGTAAAAGAGGGATTAAATTGCAAAAGGAGATAGTTGGCTTACACTCGCCACTTCACACAATACATTACATAAGCAATACATCATTCAAAACATCACAACCCGACTACGGGTGAAGAACCAAAGAAAGATACCAAAACAACATAAAGCCACAGGTCAGGATCGAATCCTAGTAGAAACCACTACTGAACATCGAAACGTCACAAGCAAATGGTCAAACTCTTCAACAAGCTCCTGGTGAAGCACTGAACCAGCTCTTGCCTCAAACTCGGCTGAACCTGCATCTGGTGTGGTGAAGTAACTGTGAGCCACAGAGGACTCAGCAATCCTGTTCCCGGGTAACAAGACTATTTAAGCCTTGGGTGAGGATAAGGCTGAAGAAAGAACGAGAGGTGAACGAACAAACAAGAGTCTGCAGCAGCAACTAGCACTAACTTACGTAAAAGAGAGCGAGAAGAGAAGTGCATCGGTCGAAAGATGATCACGAAGTTATCCTAACTAAATCCGGTCAAACATAACCCCACCGTGTTCAACTCCCGAATCCCTATTCGGAAATTGACAGTCACGGTACACACGCTGGTAGTGTATTGAAACATTGTGTCAAGTTATCTACAACCGGAATTAACAAGCTCCCATCTGCCACATAACCGCGGGCACGGCTTTCGAAAGTTCAAACCCTGCAGGGGTGTTCCAACTTGGCCCATCACAAGCCCACGATCCGCGAAGTCGCAACTCCATAGGTGGGAAGACCCGAGTATTCTCGGAATCCCATGCTCAAGTTAAACCGAACTAAGGTAAGGCTAATCCAGCAAATCCTCCCGGCGTGTCAACACCCTGATAGTAGCCGCGCGTATCTAGGTCTCAGGACACGACCGGATGGGCGATTCTACAGGTATACCAGATACCTCGGGTTGCCCCAAGGCGGCCCTGCAGACTCCCCGTTTGGGACCAACACCATCGGCACTGGCCCCCCCTGCTATGTAGAAATAAAGGATCCTCGAGGGAGCGACCCCCTATGCAAATTTAATTAATTAATTAAGTTGTTATTATGAGGCAAATAGTACCAAATGTTGGGACTTGCTGGAAAAGACTTAGCACTTAGCGGTTTATCAAGGGGGTCCCATACACCCCAACCGTGTTAGGAACGCATAATCAAGGAACATAACACCGGTTTATACGGTTCCTAACGGCATGAGTGGAACAAAACACCAAGCAGAAGGCTTAGCCTTCCACCCTGCCAGTATATAGATGATTTCATTTAAGCATTTATAGTGTGATATAACCCAACCAAACTTCAACATGAAGCAAGCATCTTCGATCTTCACCTGCAACTAACAATGCTATAAGAGGGGCTGAGCGAAGCGTACTTAGCCAAGCAACGGTTTGCATAGGTTGGTTGGTTAAACATGGAAATTGGTTACAAGTAGGAGGCTGACAAGAAGACATGGGCATCGAGGCAAATGCTATAGATCGAGACTACTAGCAATAGGCAAAGATAGTAATGGTATCCGGGTTCGGTCATCTTGCCTGGGATTCCACAAAGGAGAAGAACGGATCCAAGAAGAAGACGAAGAAGAAGCCTCACAACTCCGGAACGAAACCGAAGCTATCAAGAGAAGCAAACCGGAAAGAAACAAACAACACGATGAACACACACATCATAAACATGGCATACGATGCACATCCAAGTATGATGCATGTCCGGTTTAAATATGCAAGACATGGCAAAGTGCACAAACAAATACTACAAGTTAAGTGGAGATCAATATGCAACGAGTTGCATATTGACGAAACACCACATATTAATTATTTAGTTGACTCTCATTATTAACAAGACAAGTTTAATTGTTTTTAGCATGGCAAGAGGTGAAGCATAAAGAAACTACACTATTTAGGCATTTTAAATGAGGCCGGAAATAACAACAACATATCCGGAAAATCCCCATGAGCATGTTTAATAATTATAAAGCAACAACAATTAAACATTCAAGGTTGTTAACATGATGCGGATGATATGATCAAGTTTATGCAATTACTAATTAAAGGTTGACTTAAAAGAGATAAGAAGCATTTTCACCGTGGTGGAAGAAAAAAAAGGGTGCCACGGCAACGATCCGAAAATGAAGCCATGCAACATATCGGTACCGGTAACTCGTTGAGAGACCGGTGCAAAAGATGATGGAGAGCGAGCCAAACGAGATAAAAGGTGGGGTGTTCCCGTTACCGGGTTCCCACGAGTCGGTGACGAGGCAACCGAGGAACATGACAAAAGGTGGAACGGGCACGAAGCACACACGGGAGACATTTCATACTACACAAGCAAGCATCACACGGTTCACGTCTCGGGGTTATACCTTTGAAGCGTGCGTTTCGGGGCGGTTCGAGACGTAGAGGAAGAAGTGGTACTCGCGGTCGGAGAGGAAGTAGTGGTACACGTTCGTAGAGGTACTTGAGGGTCTCGGCGACGGTAGTTGTTCGGGCGTCGAACTCGGTCGTCGCGGTACTTGGTCGTAGGGGTACTCGTGGCGACCGTGTAGTCGAACTTGACGGTCATCGTGTAGTCGTTCATGTAGTTGTTCTCGAGCTCGTAGTCGTTCGGTCATCGTTATGTAGTTGTACTCGGGTCCGACCTAGTGGTTCTTGGCGCTCCTGGCACTTGATAACAAAACAGCAACAAACAACAAAACAAAACACAAAAAAAAGGGGAAAAGGCTACGGGTTGCTCGGGACAACGCCGAACTGGAAAAAGGACAGGGCCTCCTCGAGGGACTGAGGAACACGGCGGCGACCTGGCGCCAGAGGAAGGACGTCGGGGCGCCGGGCTGCTGGGGTGCACTGGAGAGGACTTGGAGGGGGCGCGGGATCCGGCCGGGAGGCGAGGTAGAGGAGATGGGAGGGCGCGCTCGGGCCGGCGCTGCTGCTGCGTCGGGGCCCGACCATGGCGCGCATCGGGAGGCAGGCCTGCGCGGCGCAGAAGAAGCGGCGGGCGCCGCGCTGCTGGCCGGCCGGAGGGAGGTGCAGGCCGCGGAGGAGATCCCGCGGCGGTCGGCGGCTCGGCGCAGAGGAGGAGGTCGCGAGGTGAGCTCGCGGGGCGACGGAGGGTGCTGCTGGAGGGGGACGTCGGGGCCCCGGCTTGAGGCAGCAGGGCGAGGCGGCTGGCTGGCCGACGGCGAGGCTGCACTGCAGGCCTCGGGCGCGGCGGAGGGAGCCGTGCTGGCCGCGGGCTCCTGGAGGCGAGGAGAAAGCAGGAGGGGCGCCGGGCTCGCGCTGCGGTGCTGGGGCGATCGGGCTCCTGGCCAGGACGGCGCAGGGAGCTGACGGAGAGGGATTCGGGACGAGAGGAGGTGCGGGGAGGAGAGGGACTCGAGGGACAAGGGAGTCAGGATCGGGGAAAGCAGAGGGGAACGAGAGGGTGGCGGCGGTCGAGCGGGTGAGGGAGGAGCGAGGCTGGGTCGAGGGAGCATCGGGCTAGGGTTAGGGAAAAAAAAGGTGGGCCTTGGGCCGGCTGGGAAGACTGGAAAGAGGAGAGGGAGACCTGGCTGCGAGCTGGGCCTAGAGAGAGGTTGGGCCAAAGGAGGAGATGGTTGCTGGGCTCCTTTTAATTAAAACTGCTGTTGTTTTTACAAAAAAAAACACAGAAAGCAGCAAGGAAAAAGAAAAGGATGGAGGAGTTAGGAAACAGTGCACATGGAATTAATTTTCTCGGGCTCGTAAAAATGAGCACGACCGGAGAAAAATATAAAAGGCTAGATCGGAAAAAAATAATTCAAACATATTTGAATTTAATTCAAATAGTTTGAACTAAGACTTGAATATTGAAGTGTCCAAAAATGTTCCAATTTTGGAGGAACCTCGAAACAACGGAAAAGAATTATTGGCAAGATTTTGAAGGTGAAACTCGAAGTGAAAAGACATGGGGAAATTATGCAAGTGTGTTATGGTGATTCCGAAGCAATGGAATAATTATTAATATAGCTCCATAATTATTAGGAGGCTTTTATATGTTATAAAGAGAAGACATTCTTCCCTCGATTTAAATGGACCGAAGGTCCACACGGTTTGTTTAGGTTGAGATGCAAAATAAAATATGACATGATGGCATGATGACATGATGCAATGCAAAAACAAATAACACAAGCTCGAAAGAAACACACGGGCAACCCGGAACATCTGGAATCTTCTGGAATCTTCTGGGACGTCGGTCTCGGGCGTCACAACTCTCCCACACTAACAGAGGATCTCGACCCGAGATCCTAGAGATATCACCGGGTAACAACGGAAGAGGAAGAGGTAAAACAAAGTTGCTTCTTCGACAGACGAGTGAAACCAGGAACCTTGAGAGGTTGAACAAACTTGAAAGAGAGAATACAACGGAGATGAACGAAGTTAAGAGCACTCCGATAAAAGGATGAACATGGAACATTAACAGAACCTTGAAGGTTGAAAGACATGAAACAAGAGCTCACGGACCAAAAGAATATGCAACTGCAATGGTATGGCCAAGGAATAAGAATGACAGAATTTGGACAGCACTCCGTCTGAAAATGGAAGGAATTGAACAAGAACTAGCCAAGTTGGGATGATACTTGATGAAAACAACAACATATTGCCTCTGGAACAATTAAAAGAATGTCACAAGGTGTAAGAAAGATTCAGACAACACTCCGGTTAAAAGATAGGCAAAACTAGATAAGATGAGAGAACTTGAGTGAAGAATACAACACTCCGGTTAAATTATAAGCAAGGAAAGAACATGATCTTGATAAAAAAACGAGGTGATGGTTTGGAGAGAGCAATATCACCAAGCCTTCGGAATGAAAGAATAGAATATAGATCGTTGGGAAGAAAGAACGAAGAAGGAGATGACAACTTCTCTCAAAATTGAATTTGAAAGAGCATCCTTACGAAGAAGGGTTGAATAGAGTTGTTGGAATTTCAACAACGAGAAGAATAAGCTTGATGTGGGCTTATGAAAAAAACATCTCAGAATTATGAGGTGACAACCAGCCACTAATGGAAAACAATTTGACTGGATTGGAATCAACAAGGAGATGAAAAACTTATTTCACCGGAATGATAAATGAAGAACTTGGGTCATTTATAAGCACCATAATTAGCAACAATCCTCAGGGAAAGCTTTTAGGTGAAATACAACCCAAGAAAACTCCAACGAATAAATTGAAGGGTTGGAAAGATCTCCTGAACAAGGAAAATGATGGGTTTAAATATCTCATTCTTGACAACTTGTGAATCATGAAACATGAAGGAATTGTCAAAATGACATAACACCATCTCAAAAGATAAGGGGAAAAGAATTGCAATTGGAATGCATGATGAAGAATGCTTAAGCTCCAACAAGAATCTTGATGAAGGCTTCAAGGATGAATTAAAACATGATGAAGAACCACCATGAGAACTCCGGTAATGAAACATGAGAAGTGAAAGATGAAAAGAATAAGATTCAAGGCCTGCGATGAATTAGATGAAGTTGAAATGATATAATTGAAATAGCTTGAAGCTCCGGAAAACAAGATGAACAACTTGGAACCAAGGATATGATATGTTGAACAAGCTCCAGACAAAAGAATTAAATCACCTTGCAGGAGTAAGAATAAGAATTATGTTATGCATCTCCTTCACCAATTTAAATTGATGACAACCAAAGGATTTGGCATACTACTTATTCTCGTTGCAAAGAATTAAGGAGAGGTCTAGCACAACCTTGGATAAATCTTCAACAAAGCACCGGTAGGATTGTGAAAAGAACAAATGAATTAAAACGATAACAACGGAAGAGTAACTTGAAAGAACCACCGTAAGAATATGGAGACGAACGAATAGACATCAATGAAGAATAATTGGAGGACAAAGTTGAAAACTGAGAACGAAGAAATATTCTGAAATGATGGCCTTCGGAGGAACACAAAGAAAAGAATTCAAGAAATGCTTCGGATGGGTATAAAAGAATTCCTCATGATCGGAACAATAATGAGGATGGCATGAAGCTAGAACCACAAATCTTCAAGAAGACGGGCCAAGATTTAAGAGAAACACTTCTCCGGTCTTCAAATGTTGAGAATGAAGACGAGAAATGCCATGAAGAATTGTTGAGCACTCCGGAATGAAGAATTAAAAAGGTTGAACCAACGAAGAAAAAGAATTTGAAAGCGATCTTGGAGAAGGCATGTGACTGATGGAAATCATTCTTACGTCACACTTTAAAAGGAATTCTCCGGAAAAAGAAGAGTTAGGTAAGATCCTGGAAAAAGACTTGTGGGTTAGGGCCCACTCAAAAGAAATCACCGTTGAAAAAGATAGCTTAAGAGATATTGCACCGGTTGAATTAAAAGGCTTGAACAAGATAACAATCCTCAAAAATAATTTGAACGGATTAAGAATGGAATTATGAATCTTCAGCACTCCGGATAAGAATAGCAAGAGGAGAATGATTAATTGGTGCACCGGAATAAGAAAGCATTGTGAAAAGAGGAAAAGGATAAGATCAACACCAAATCTTGAATTACATCCACCGGAAGAATTAGAGAACAAAAAAATGATGAACTTGAAGCTCTTGAGCATCTTCACGATAATTCACCGGATAAGAACATTGAAGGAAAAAGAATGAAGAAATATCACCTGAATAAAATGGGTATTTCATCTGAGAATTTCTGACTCCAAGAAGAAGAAGGGTGGGAGGGCGGGGAAAACAAAGACAACTTGGGATGAATGAAACAGACAATCGTCAGATTTCTCAACGTCGTCTGTATGGAAAAACTTGAAGAGAAGGCACACCGGTTGGAAAAGAATTTAACATGACCATCTTGATGATCAAGAAGGACCAGCACTCTCATAGAAATATGAGAACATGGATTAAGAAAGGTATGGAATCAACATTTGACATCGAAGCAACTCGAATACCAGAATCAAAACAAGAACAAAGGATAGATATGTTACATGATCTTCACAATATCATTCGAACAGAGGATTGAACGAATGATTTCCACAGGTACATCGACTTGACGAGAAGCCACTTGGAGAATAAAAGGAAAATAAGAAAACAACAAGGTACGGACAGGAACAAACACAAGAGAGGAGTTTCGTTCTAACATCTTTGTGCTGAGAGCGTATGAACGCGTTACGAAAAGGTTTTGCAATCCCCGGATCAGCATAGCCAAGGACCCTTTAAGATGCAACTCCTGATAGTAACATCGGTCATATAACCCCTTCACTCAATGTCGAACCCCGAACTCACTAACCTGCATTCGTTGGAAGAATGCCTACGATCTACTGGATAAAACCCACCTATAGATTTCCGAAAGTTTCCAGTTGTGCAATCAGGTGTTGGGGATACACGGGAAGCACCGCGCAATCAACTCTAAACCTACATCCAGGTGTATCCATCCTTCAACACATAACCAGTCTTTCTCGGAAACTGTTTACCTCGGACCTTCGAAAAGCATCCACTATAACAAGCTATGGCAATACTCTCGAACTACCTCCCCAGTACTGGGTGATGTCGGGGTTATCTTGCCACTTGCCGTATAGGAGAGATTTTCGATGTCGGCCGTCTTAAGTATTTAGTACTGCCGCGATATGCTTGTGTCAATGATACCCCGAAGCTCAACTCCTCGGGAACAGGAGGCATCGAGAACAATATCCTTGTCACAAGAACATCGGAACAATCCCAGAATACTCGCGGGATCCTAAAAAAAATTTGGTGCAATTTTCGAAAGTAGAAGAGAAAAGAGTAATCGTCAGGAGTCCTCACCAGAGAGAAAGGGGATGAGAAGCAAAGAAATCCTACTCTCCGATATATATATAGGACTCAAAACATTTTTCATGTGTGTGCCTAGACTCAACCGTCAACGATTCGATCAATCAGTGGGGGCTTCTAGGTCGGAGAAGGCTCTGAATACCAACTTGTAATGCCCAGGATGGAGTTATACCTCCTACGTGTCGAGGCACGACTTAAAGGCATAAGTCCATCCTAGAATGATCTCAAGTTTGGTATCTTTGCACAACTCATGTAAAAGGTGGATTAAATTGCAAAAGGAGATAGTTGGCTTACACTCGCCACTTCACACAATACATTACATAAGCAATACATCATTCAAAACATCACAACCCGACTACGGGTGAAGAACCAAAGAAAGATACCAAAACAACATAAAGCCACAGGTCAGGATCGAATCCTAGTAGAAACCACTACTGAACATCGAAACGTCACAAGCAAACGGTCAAACTCTTCAACAAGCTCCTGGTGAAGCACTGAACCAGCTCTTGCCTCAAACTCGGCTGAACCTGCATCTGGTGTGGTGAAGTAACTGTGAGCCACAGAGGACTCAGCAATCCCGTTCCCGGGTAACAAGACTATTTAAGCCTTGGGTGAGGATAAGGCTGAAGAAAGAACGAGAGGTGAAGGAACAAACAAGAGTCTGCAGCAGCAACTAGCACTAACTTACGTAAAAGAGAGCGAGAAGAGAAGTGCATCGGTCGAAAGATGATCACGAAGTGATCCTAACTAAAGCCGGTCAAACATAACCCCACCGTGTTCAACTCCCGAATCCCTATTCGGAAATTGACAGTCACGGTACACACGCTGGTAGTGTATTGAAACATTGTGTCAAGTTATCTACAACCGGAATTAACAAGCTCCCATCTGCCACATAACCGCGGGCACGGCTTTCGAAAGTTCAAACCCTGCAGGGGTGTTCCAACTTGGCCCATTACAAGCCCACGATCCGCGAAGTCGCAACTCCATAGTTGGGAAGACCCGAGTATTCTCGGAATCCCGTGCTCAAGTTAAACCGAACTAAGGTAAGGCTAATCCAGCAAATCCTCCCGGCGTGTCGACACCCTGATAGTAGCCGCGCGTATCTAAGTCTCAGGACACGACCGGATGGGTGATGCTACAGGACCCAAACCTCGAGTTTCCCCGTGGTGGTTCCCGCAGGCTCCCCGTTTGGGACCAACACCATCGGCACTGGCCCCCCTGCTATGTAGAAATAAAGGATCCTCGAGGGAGCGACCCCCTATGCAAATTTAATTAATTAATTAAGTTGTTATTATGAGGCAAATAGTACCAAATGTTGGGACTTGCTGGAAAAGACTTAGCACTTAGCGGTTTATCAAGGGGGTCCCATACACCCCAACCGTGTTAGGAACGCATAATCAAGGAACATAACACCGGTTTATACGGTTCCTAACGGCATGAGTGGAACAAAACACCAAGCAGAAGGCTTAGCCTTCCACCCTGCCAGTATATAGATGATTTCATTTAAGCATTTATAGTGTGATATAACCCAACCAAACTTCAACATGAAGCAAGCATCTTCGATCTTCACCTGCAACTAACAATGCTATAAGAGGGGCTGAGCGAAGCGTACTTAGCCAAGCAACGGTTTGCATAGGTTGGTTGGTTAAACATGGCAATTGGTTACAAGTAGGAGGCTGACAAGAAGACATGGGCATCGAGGCAAATGCTATAGATCGAGACTACTAGCAATAGGCAAAGATAGTAATGGTATCCGGGTTCGGTCATCTTGCCTGGGATTCCACAAAGGAGAAGAACGGATCCAAGAAGAAGCCTCACAACTCCGGAACGAAACCGAAGCTATCAAGAGAAGCAAACCGGAAAGAAACAAACAACACGGTGAACACACACATCATAAACATGGCATACGATGCACATCCAAGTATGATGCATGTCCGGTTTAAATATGCAAGACATGGGAAAGTGCACAAACAAATACTACAAGTTAAGTGGAGATCAATATGCAACGAGTTGCATATTGACGAAACACCACATATTAATTATTTAGTTGACTCTCATTATTAACAAGACAAGTTTAATTGTTTTTAGCATGGCAAGAGGTGAAGCATAAAGAAACTACACTATTTAGGCATTTTAAATGAGGCCGGAAATAACAACAACATATCCGGAAAATCCCCATGAGCATGTTTAATAATTATAAAGCAACAACAATTAAACATCCAAGGTTGTTAACATGATGCGGATGATATGATCAAGTTTATGCAATTATTAATTAAAGGTTGACTTAAAAGAGATAAGAAGCATTTTCACCGTGGTGGAAGAAAAAAAAGGGTGCCACGGCAACGATCCGAAAATGAAGCCATGCAACATATCGGTACCGGTAACTCGTTGAGAGACCGGTGCAAAAGATGATGGAGAGCGAGCCAAACGAGATAAAAGGTGGGGTGTTCCCGTTACCGGGTTCCCACGAGTCGGTGACGAGGCAACCGAGGAACATGACAAAAGGTGGAACGGGCACGAAGCACACACGGGAGACATTTCATACTACACAAGCAAGCATCACACGGTTCACGTCTCGGGGTTATACCTTTGAAGCGTGCGTTTCGGGGCGGTTCGAGACGTAGAGGAAGAAGTGGTACTCGCGGTCGGAGAGGAAGTAGTGGTACACGTTCGTAGAGGTACTTGAGGGTCTCGGCGACGGTAGTTGTTCGGGCGTCGAACTCGGTCGTCGCGGTACTTGGTCGTAGGGGTACTCGTGGCGACCGTGTAGTCGAACTTGACGGTCATCGTGTAGTCGTTCATGTAGTTGTTCTCGAGCTCGTAGTCGTTCGGTCATCGTTATGTAGTTGTACTCGGGTCCGACCTAGTGGTTCTTGGCGCTCCTGGCACTTGATAACAAAACAGCAACAAACAACAAAACAAAACATAAAAAAAAAGGGGAAAAGGCTACGGGTTGCTCGGGACAACGCCGAACTGGAAAAAGGACAGGGCCTCCTCGAGGGACTGAGGAACACGGCGGCGACCTGGCGCCAGAGGAAGGACGTCGGGGCGCCGGGCTGCTGGGGTGCACTGGAGAGGACTTGGAGGGGGCGCGGGATCCGGCCGGGAGGCGAGGTAGAGGAGATGGGAGGGCGCGCTCGGGCCGGCGCTGCTGCTGCGTCGGGGCCCGACCATGGCGCGCATCGGGAGGCAGACCTGCGCGGCGCAGAAGAAGCGGCGGGCGCCGCGCTGCTGGCCGGCCGGAGGGAGGTGCAGGCCGCGGAGGAGATCCCGCGGTGGCCGGCGGCTCGGCGCAGAGGAGGAGGTCGTGAGGTGAGCTCGCGGGGCGACGGAGGGTGCTGCTGGAGGGGGACGTCGGGGCCCCGGCTTGAGGCAGCAGGGCGAGGCGGCTGGCTGGCCGACGGCGAGGCTGCACTGCAGGCCTCGGGCGCGGCGGAGGGAGCCGTGCTGGCCGCGGGCTCCTGGAGGCGAGGAGAAAGCAGGAGGGGCGCCGGGCTCGCGCTGCGGTGCTGGGGCGATCGGGCTCCTGGCCAGGACGGCGCAGGGAGCTGACGGAGAGGGATTCGGGATGAGAGGAGGTGCGGGGAGGAGAGGGACTCGAGGGACAAGGGAGTCAGGATCGGGGAAAGCAGAGGGGAACGAGGGGGTGGCGGCGGTCGAGCGGGTGAGGGAGGAGCGAGGCTGGGTCGAGGGAGCATCGGGCTAGGGTTAGGGAAAAAAAGGTGGGCCTTGGGCCGGCTGGGAAGACTGGAAAGAGGAGAGGGAGACCTGGCTGCGAGCTGGGCCTAGAGAGAGGTTGGGCCAAAGGAGGAGATGGCTGCTGGGCTCCTTTTAATTAAAACTGCTGTTGTTTTTCCAAAAAAAAAACACAGAAAGCAGCAAGGAAAAAGAAAAGGAAGGAGGAGTTAGGAAACAGTGCACATGGAATTAATTTTCTCGGGCTCGTAAAAATGAGCACGACCGGAGAAAAATATAAAAGGCTAGATCGGAAAAAAATAATTCAAACATATTTGAATTTAATTCAAATAGTTTGAACTAAGACTTGAATATTGAAGTGTCCAAAAATGTTCCAATTTTGGAGGAACCTCGAAACAACGGAAAAGAATTATTGGCAAGATTTTGAAGGTGAAACTCGAAGTGAAAAGACATGGGGAAATTATGCAAGTGTGTTATGGTGATTCCGAAGCAATGGAATAATTATTAATATAGCTCCATAATTATTAGGAGGCTTTTATATGTTATAAAGAGAAGACATTCTTCCCTCGATTTAAATGGACCGAAGGTCCACACGGTTTGTTTAGGTTGAGATGCAAAATAAAATATGACATGATGGCATGATGACATGATGCAATGCAAAAACAAATAACACAAGCTCGAAAGAAACACACGGGCAACCCGGAACATCTGGAATCTTCTGGAATCTTCTGGGACGTCGGTCTCGGGCGTCACAACTCTCCCACACTAACAGAGGATCTCGACCCGAGATCCTAGAGATATCACCGGGTAACAACGGAAGAGGAAGAGGTAAAACAAAGTTGCTTCTTCGACAGACGAGTGAAACCAGGAACCTTGAGAGGTTGAACAAACTTGAAAGAGAGAATACAACGGAGATGAACGAAGTTAAGAGCACTCCGATAAAAGGATGAACATGGAACATTAACAGAACCTTGAAGGTTGAAAGACATGAAACAAGAGCTCACGGACCAAAAGAATATGCAACTGCAATGGTATGGCCAAGGAATAAGAATGACAGAATTTGGACAGCACTCCGTCTGAAAATGGAAGGAATTGAACAAGAACTAGCCAAGTTGGGATGATACTTGATGAAAACAACAACATATTGCCTCTGGAACAATTAAAAGAATGGCACAAGGTGTAAGAAAGATTTAGACAACACTCCGGTTAAAAGATAGGCAAAACTAGATAAGATGAGAGAACTTGAGTGAAGAATACAACACTCCGGTTAAATGATAAGCAAGGAAAGAACATGATCTTGATAAAAAAACGAGGTGATGGTTTGGAGAGAGCAATATCACCAAGCCTTCGGAATGAAAGAATAGAATATAGATCGTTGGGAAGAAAGAACGAAGAAGGAGATGACAACTTCTCTCAAAATTGAATTTGAAAGAGCATCCTTACGAAGAAGGGTTGAATAGAGTTGTTGGAATTTCAACAACGAGAAGAATAAGCTTGATGTGGGCTTATGAAAAAAACATCTCAGAATTATGAGGTGACAACCAGCCACTAATGGAAAACAATTTGACTGGATTGGAATCAACAAGGAGATGAAAAACTTATTTCACCGGAATGATAAATGAAGAACTTGGGTCATTTATAAGCACCATAATTAGCAACAATCCTCAGGGAAAGCTTTTAGGTGAAATACAACCCAAGAAAACTCCAACGAATAAATTGAAGGGTTGGAAAGATCTCCTGAACAAGGAAAATGATGGGTTTAAATATCTCATTCTTGACAACTTGTGAATCATGAAACATGAAGGAATTGTCAAAATGACATAACACCATCTCAAAAGATAAGGGGAAAAGAATTGCAATTGGAATGCATGATGAAGAATGCTTAAGCTCCAACAAGAATCTTGATGAAGGCTTCAAGGATGAATTAAAACATGATGAAGAACCACCATGAGAACTCCGGTAATGAAACATGAGAAGTGAAAGATGAAAAGAATAAGATTCAAGGCCTGCGATGAATTAGATGAAGTTGAAATGATATAATTGAAATAGCTTGAAGCTCCGGAAAACAAGATGAACAACTTGGAACCAAGGATATGATATGATGAACAAGCTCCAGACAAAAGAATTAAATCACCTTGCAGGAGTAAGAATAAGAATTATGTTATGCATCTCCTTCACCAATTTAAATTGATGACAACCAAAGGATTTGGCATACTACTTATTCTCGTTGCAAAGAATTAAGGAGAGGTCTAGCACAACCTTGGATAAATCTTCAACAAAGCACCGGTAGGATTGTGAAAAGAACAAATGAATTAAAACGATAACAACGGAAGAGTAACTTGAAAGAACCACCGTAAGAATATGGAGACGAACGAAGAGACATCAATGAAGAATAATTGGAGGACAAAGTTGAAAACTGAGAACGAAGAAATATTCTGAAATGATGGCCTTCGGAGGAACACAAAGAAAAGAATTCAAGAAATGCTTCGGATGGGTATAAAAGAATTCCTCATGATCGGAACAATAATGAGGATGGCATGAAGCTAGAACCACAAATCTTCAAGAAGACGGGCCAAGATTTAAGAGAAACACTTCTCCGGTCTTCAAATGTTGAGAATGAAGACGAGAAATGCCATGAAGAATTGTTGAGCACTCCGGAATGAAGAATTAAAAAGGTTGAACCAACGAAGAAAAAGAATTTGAAAGCGATCTTGGAGAAGGCATGTGACTGATGGAAATCATTCTTACGTCACACTTTAAAAGGAATTCTCCGGAAAAAGAAGAGTTAGGTAAGATCCTGGAAAAAGACCTGTGGGTTAGGGCCCACTCAAAAGAAATCACCGTTGAAAAAGATAGCTTAAGAGATATTGCACCGGTTGAATTAAAAGGCTTGAACAAGATAACAATCCTCAAAAATAATTTGAACGGATTAAGAATGGAATTATGAATCTTCAGCACTCCGGATAAGAATAGCAAGAGGAGAATGATTAATTGGTGCACCGGAATAAGAAAGCATTGTGAAAAGAGGAAAAGGATAAGATCAACACCAAATCTTGAATTACATCCACCGGAAGAATTAGAGAACAAAAGAATGATGAACTTGAAGCTCTTGAGCATCTTCACGATAATTCACCGGATAAGAACATTGAAGGAAAAAGAATGAAGAAATATCACCTGAATAAAATGGGTATTTCATCTGAGAATTTCTGACTCCAAGAAGAAGAAGGGTGGGAGGGCGGGGAAAACAAAGACAACTTGGGATGAATGAAACAGACAATCGTCAGATTTCTCAACGTCGTCTGTATGGAAAAACTTGAAGAGAAGGCACACCGGTTGGAAAAGAATTTAACATGACCATCTTGATGATCAAGAAGGACCAGCACTCTCATAGAAATATGAGAACATCGATTAAGAAAGGTATGGAATCAACATTTGACATCGAAGCAACTCGAATACCAGAATCAAAACAAGAACAAAGGATAGATATGTTACATGATCTTCACAATATCATTCGAACAGAGGATTGAACGAATGACTTCCACAGGTACATCGACTTGACGAGAAGCCACTTGGAGAATAAAAGGAAAATAAGAAAACAACAAGGTACGGACAGGAACAAACACAAGAGAGGAGTTTCGTTCTAACATCTTTGTGCTGAGAGCGTATGAACGCGTTACGAAAAGGTTTTGCAATCCCCGGATCAGCATAGCCAAGGACCCTTTAAGATGCAACTCCTGATAGTAACATCGGTCATATAACCCCTTCACTCAATGTCGAACCCCGAACTCACTAACCTGCATTCGTTGGAAGAATGCCTATGATCTACTGGATAAAACCCACCTATAGATTTCCGAAAGTTTCCAGTTGTGCAATCAGGTGTTGGGGATACACGGGAAGCACCGCGCAATCAACTCTAAACCTACATCCAGGTGTATCCATCCTTCAACACATAACCAGTCTTTCTCGGAAACTGTTTACCTCGGACCTTCGAAAAGCATCCACTATAACAAGCTATGGCAATACTCTCGAACTACCTCCCCAGTACTGGGTGATGTCGGGGTTATCTTGCCACTTGCCGTATAGGAGAGATTTTCGATGTCGGCCGTCTTAAGTATTTAGTACTGCCGCGATATGCTTGTGTCAATGATACCCCGAAGCTCAACTCCTCGGGAACAGGAGGCATCAAGAACAATATCCTTGTCACAAGAACATCGGAACAATCCCAGAATACTCGCGGGATCCTAAAAAAAATTTGGTGCAATTTTCGAAAGTAGAAGAGAAAAGAGTAATCGTCAGGAGTCCTCACCAGAGAGAAAGGGGATGAGAAGCAAAGAAATCCTACTCTCCGATATATATATAGGACTCAAAACATTTTTCATGTGTGTGCCTAGACTCAACCGTCAACGATTCGATCAATCAGTGGGGGCTTCTAGGTCGGAGAAGGCTCTGAATACCAACTTGTAATGCCCAGGATGGAGTTATACCTCCTACGTGTCGAGGCACAACTTAAAGGCATAAGTCCATCCTAGAATGATCTCAAGTTTGGTATCTTTGCACAACTCATGTAAAAGGTGGATTAAATTGCAAAAGGAGATAGTTGGCTTACACTCGCCACTTCACACAATACATTACATAAGCAATACATCATTCAAAACATCACAACCCGACTACGGGTGAAGAACCAAAGAAAGATACCAAAACAACATAAAGCCACAGGTCAGGATCGAATCCTAGTAGAAACCACTACTGAACATCGAAACGTCACAAGCAAACGGTCAAACTCTTCAACAAGCTCCTGGTGAAGCACTGAACCAGCTCTTGCCTCAAACTCGGCTGAACCTGCATCTGGTGTGGTGAAGTAACTGTGAGCGACAGAGGACTCAGCAATCCCGTTCCCGGGTAACAAGACTATTTAAGCCTTGGGTGAGGATAAGGCTGAAGAAAGAATGAGAGGTGAAGGAACAAACAAGAGTCTGCAGCAGCAACTAGCACTAACTTACGTAAAAGAGAGCGAGAAGAGAAGTGCATCGGTCGAAAGATGATCACGAAGTGATCCTAACTAAAGCCGGTCAAACATAACCCCACCGTGTTCAACTCCCGAATCCCTATTCGGAAATTGACAGTCACGGTACACACGCTGGTAGTGTATTGAAACATTGTGTCAAGTTATCTACAACCGGAATTAACAAGCTCCCATCTGCCACATAACCGCGGGCACGGCTTTCGAAAGTTCAAACCCTGCAGGGGTGTTCCAACTTGGCCCATCACAAGCCCACGATCCGCGAAGTCGCAACTCCATAGGTGGGAAGACCCGAGTATTCTCGGAATCCCGTGCTCAAGTTAAACCGAACTAAGGTAAGGCTAATCCAGCAAATCCTCCCGGCGTGTCGACACCCTGATAGTAGCCGTGCGTATCTAGGTCTCAGGACACGACCGGATGGGCGATTCTACAGGTATACCAGATACCTCGGGTTGCCCCAAGGCGGCCCTGCAGACTCCCCGTTTGGGACCAACACCATCGGCACTGGCCCCCCCTGCTATGTAGAAATAAAGGATCCTCGAGGGAGCGACCCCCTATGCAAATTTAATTAATTAATTAAGTTGTTATTATGAGGCAAATAGTACCAAATGTTGGGACTTGCTGGAAAAGACTTAGCACTTAGCGGTTTATCAAGGGGGTCCCATACACCCCAACCGTGTTAGGAACGCATAATCAAGGAACATAACACCGGTTTATACGGTTCCTAACGGCATGAGTGGAACAAAACACCAAGCAGAAGGCTTAGCCTTCCACCCTGCCAGTATATAGATGATTTCATTTAAGCATTTATAGTGTGATATAACCCAACCAAACTTCAACATGAAGCAAGCATCTTCGATCTTCACCTGCAACTAACAATGCTATAAGAGGGGCTGAGCGAAGCGTACTTAGCCAAGCAACGGTTTGCATAGGTTGGTTGGTTAAACATGGCAATTGGTTACAAGTAGGAGGCTGACAAGAAGACATGGGCATCGAGGCAAATGCTATAGATCGAGACTACTAGCAATAGGCAAAGATAGTAATGGTATCCGGGTTCGGTCATCTTGCCTGGGATTCCACAAAGGAGAAGAACGGATCCAAGAAGAAGCCTCACAACTCCGGAACGAAACCGAAGCTATCAAGAGAAGCAAACCGGAAAGAAACAAACAACACGGTGAACACACACATCATAAACATGGCATACGATGCACATCCAAGTATGATGCATGTCCGGTTTAAATATGCAAGACATGGGAAAGTGCACAAACAAATACTACAAGTTAAGTGGAGATCAATATGCAACGAGTTGCATATTGACGAAACACCACATATTAATTATTTAGTTGACTCTCATTATTAACAAGACAAGTTTAATTGTTTTTAGCATGGCAAGAGGTGAAGCATAAAGAAACTACACTATTTAGGCATTTTAAATGAGGCCGGAAATAACAACAACATATCCGGAAAATCCCCATGAGCATGTTTAATAATTATAAAGCAACAACAATTAAACATCCAAGGTTGTTAACATGATGCGGATGATATGATCAAGTTTATGCAATTATTAATTAAAGGTTGACTTAAAAGAGATAAGAAGCATTTTCACCGTGGTGGAAGAAAAAAAAGGGTGCCACGGCAACGATCCGAAAATGAAGCCATGCAACATATCGGTACCGGTAACTCGTTGAGAGACCGGTGCAAAAGATGATGGAGAGCGAGCCAAACGAGATAAAAGGTGGGGTGTTCCCGTTACCGGGTTCCCACGAGTCGGTGACGAGGCAACCGAGGAACATGACAAAAGGTGGAACGGGCACGAAGCACACACGGGAGACATTTCATACTACACAAGCAAGCATCACACGGTTCACGTCTCGGGGTTATACCTTTGAAGCGTGCGTTTCGGGGCGGTTCGAGACGTAGAGGAAGAAGTGGTACTCGCGGTCGGAGAGGAAGTAGTGGTACACGTTCGTAGAGGTACTTGAGGGTCTCGGTGACGGTAGTTGTTCGGGCGTCGAACTCGGTCGTCGCGGTACTTGGTCGTAGGGGTACTCGTGGCGACCGTGTAGTCGAACTTGACGGTCATCGTGTAGTCGTTCATGTAGTTGTTATCGAGCTCGTAGTCGTTCGGTCATCGTTATGTAGTTGTACTCGGGTCCGACCTAGTGGTTCTTGGCGCTCCTGGCACTTGATAACAAAACAGCAACAAACAACAAAACAAAACACAAAAAAAAGGGGAAAAGGCTACGGGTTGCTCGGGACAACGCCGAACTGGAAAAAGGACAGGGCCTCCTCGAGGGACTGAGGAACACGGCGGCGACCTGGCGCCAGAGGAAGGACGTCGGGGCGCCGGGCTGCTGGGGTGCACTGGAGAGGACTTGGAGGGGGCGCGGGATCCGGCCGGGAGGCGAGGTAGAGGAGATGGGAGGGTGCGCTCGGGCCGGCGCTGCTGCTGCGTCGGGGCCCGACCATGGCGCGCATCGGGAGGCAGGCCTGCGCGGCGCAGAAGAAGCGGCGGGCGCCGCGCTGCTGGCCGGCCGGAGGGAGGTGCAGGCCGCGGAGGAGATCCCGCGGCGGCCGGCGGCTCGGCGCAGAGGAGGAGGTCGCGAGGTGAGCTCGCGGGGCGACGGAGGGTGCTGCTGGAGGGGGACGTCGGGGCCCCGGCTTGAGGCAGCAGGGCGAGGAGGCTGGCTGGCCGACGGCGAGGCTGCACTGCAGGCCTCGGGCGCGGCGGAGGGAGCCGTGCTAGCCGCGGGCTCCTGGAGGCGAGGAGAAAGCAGGAGGGGCGCCGGGCTCGCGCTGCGGTGCTGGGGCGATCGGGCTCCTGGCCAGGACGGCGCAGGGAGCTGACGGAGAGGGATTCGGGACGAGAGGAGGTGCGGGGAGGAGAGGGACTCGAGGGACAAGGGAGTCAGGATCGGGGAAAGCAGAGGGGAACGAGAGGGTGGCGGCGGTCGAGCGGGTGAGGGAGGAGCGAGGCTGGGTCGAGGGAGCATCGGGCTAGGGTTAGGGAAAAAAAAGGTGGGCCTTGGGCCGGCTGGGAAGACTGGAAAGAGGAGAGGGAGACCTGGCTGCGAGCTGGGCCTAGAGAGAGGTTGGGCCAAAGGAGGAGATGGCTGCTGGGCTCCTTTTAATTAAAACTGCTGTTGTTTTTCCAAAAAAAAAACACAGAAAGCAGCAAGGAAAAAGAAAAGGAAGGAGGAGTTAGGAAACAGTGCACATGGAATTAATTTTCTCGGGCTCGTAAAAATGAGCACGACCGGAGAAAAATATAAAAGGCTAGATCGGAAAAAAATAATTCAAACATATTTGAATTTAATTCAAATAGTTTGAACTAAGACTTGAATATTGAAGTGTCCAAAAATGTTCCAATTTTGGAGGAACCTCGAAACAACGGAAAAGAATTATTGGCAAGATTTTGAAGGTGAAACTCGAAGTGAAAAGACATGGGGAAATTATGCAAGTGTGTTATGGTGATTCCGAAGCAATGGAATAATTATTAATATAGCTCCATAATTATTAGGAGGCTTTTATATGTTATAAAGAGAAGACATTCTTCCCTCGATTTAAATGGACCGAAGGTCCACACGGTTTGTTTAGGTTGAGATGCAAAATAAAATATGACATGATGGCATGATGACATGATGCAATGCAAAAACAAATAACACAAGCTCGAAAGAAACACACGGGCAACCCGGAACATCTGGAATCTTCTGGAATCTTCTGGGACGTCGGTCTCGGGCGTCACAGTAGGAGAGAAGGAAAGAGGGGGAGAGGGAGAAGGAAAAGGGGGCTGCACCCCTTGTCCAATTCGGACCAGAAGGGGGGCGCCCGCCTCCTTCCTTTTGGCCTCTCTCCTCTATTCCCGTAACTCCCCGGTACTCCGAAAATACCCGAATCACTCGAAACCTTTCCGATGTCCGAATATAGTCGTCCAATATATCGATTTTTATGTCTCGACCATTTCGAGACTCCTCGTCATGTCCCCGATCTCATCCGGGACTCCGAACTCCTTCGGTACATCAAAACTCATAAACTCATAATAACACTGTCATCGAAACCTTAAGCGTGCGGACCCTACGGGTTCGAGAACTATGTAGACATGACCGAGACACGTCTCCGGTCAATAACCAATAGCGGAACCTGGATGCTCATATTGGCTCCCACATATTCTACGAAGATCTTTATCGGTCAAACCGCATAACAACATACGTTGTTCCCTTTGTCATCGGTATGTTACTTGCCCGAGATTCGATCGTCGGTATCTCAATACCTAGTTCAATATCGTTACCGGCAAGTCTCTTTACTCGTTCGTAATACATCATCCCGCAACTAACTCATTAGCTGCAATGCTTGCAAGGCTTATAGTGATGTGCATTACCGAGTGGGCCCAGAGATACCTCTCCGACACTCGGAGTGACAAATCCTAGTCTTGATCTATGCCAACACCATGAATACTTTCGGAGACACATGTAGAGCATCTTTATGATCACCCAGTTACGTTGTGACGTTTGATAGCACACAAGGTGTTCCTACGGTATTCGGGAGTTGCATAATATCATAGTCATAGGAACATGTATAAGTCATGAAGAAAGCAATAGCAGTAAAACTAAACGATCATAGTGCTAAGCTAACGGATGGGTCTAGTCCATCACATCATTCTCCTAATGATGTGATCCCGTTGATCAAATGACAACTCATGTCTATGGCTAGGAAACATAACCATCTTTGATCAATGAGCTAGTCTAGTAGAGGCATACTAGGGACACACTGTTTTGTTTATGTATTCACACATGTACTAAGTTTCCAGTTAATACAATTCTAGCATGAATAATAAACATTTATCATGATATAAGGAAATAAATAATAACTTTATTATTGCCTCTAGGGCATATTTCCTTCATTAACGTCCTACCGGCTGGCCCCACGAGAAGACTGAGGCAATGACACCGGGGCCCCTCTATAAGACCTCCAAGGAGGCTCTGTCATTCTCTCTCTCTCTCTCTCTCGGTCGGCTCGTTTTCCACACACACCCTGATATGCAAGGGGCGGAGGAGAGCTCGCTCATTCTTCCTCCTCCACCCAAAACAGCTCAAGGAGCACCATTGTAGCCCCCTTTTGAACCCCATGGTCGATCCGGCAGGACTAGGGGTGTTACCTCCCTCGGAGGGCCCCAAACCTAGGTACACCGTGTGTCTCGCACTGTTTGTCCCAATATCGTTATTGAAACTCACCGACGTCCTCTGGCCCCAACCACACGAGAGAGAGA
>LR738712.1:542832745-542865402 GCA_902687465.1 Secale cereale | reverse complement strand
GAGAGAGAGAGAGAGAGAGAGAGAGAGAGAGAGATTAGTTGGGTTGTTGAGAATACTTTGATTGAAGATCTTTTGAGTCGTTCTATCAAGTGACTTTGCTTTGCTTGTTACTCCCTCTGTCCCTTAATGTAAAATGTTATTACATTCGATACATGAGTAAATTGTATGTGATAACATAGTCGGAGGGAGTACTATGAAGGGTGTTTTCCTCCTAGACAGTTAGAAGTCACATAATAACCTTGGGACACTATACTGTGAAGGAATCAAGAGTTTGTAAAGCCTCAAGGACCGCCATCTAAAAAATCTACTCATAGTAAGGCTTGACAGTTGAAGGTTGTGTAACTTCCAATTTGCTTGTTTCAGTTTCTATCTTTTATTCCATTTTTATTTAATAAGTACATTTATTTAACCGCTGTTCTAGAAAAGTTAATTCACGTTGGTAAATTGTAATGCCGAAATCAGAAAGAAATAGAAGAGTAGAGTGGCTCGAGTGAAAGGCCCTTGCACTCACAAAACTAGGGATCATATACGACACGCGCGGTATTTCACGCCCACGTAATCGAAGCTACGGATAACCAACACGCAAAAAGACCAAAATCATCTACGACACGCCAATTTTCACTTTAGTCACTAATGTGTGGATCCGTTAGTTGTACACTGCAACACCATGCAAATACTTTATGCTCACAAAACTAGGTGCTGTATACAACGCACATCGTATTTCACACCCACATACGAATAATCAACACGCAAAATAGACCAAAATCATGTACAACACATCAATTTTAACTTTAGTCACCAACATGTGGACCCATCGGTTCTAACTTTGATCACTGACATATGATCACGTCAGTAAGCCGAGCCCACCTGTCAGTGACCAAAGTCAGAACTAGGCGTATGTCAGAGGGGCCTTCACCCACTAACATCACACACAATCTCTAACTTGGGAGAAATGACAACTAACCATCACGCATGCTTATCATCACAACATCACCAAAATGTCCATGTCATGTTTCCACCACCTCCCTCCACCTATAAATACTCTCTCAACCCCTCACCCTTTCTCCTCTGTACAAACACAACTCATACTACAACACAGACAAGCAGGCGCTCTCGGGAGATCCGGCTAGCTAGCTTGCTAGTTTTGCTGTTGCTTCTCGACCTCATCGCCGTCCTCCGGCCATGGCAGCCCATGTGGATCCCCTTGTGGTTGGGAGGGTGATCGGTGACGTGGTGGACATGTTCGTGCCCACGATGCCAGTGACCGTGCGCTTCGGGACCAAGGACCTGACGAACGGCTGTGAGATCAAGCCGTCCATCGCCGTCGCGGCGCCCTCGATCCAGATCGCCGGCCGGGCCAGCGATCTCTTCACCTTGGTCAGTATTGTCATATGCGTGTTGCATGTGTGTCTGGAACTCTGGATGCCCATGGTGGTTTCTGCGTGGCTGATTACTTGCGTATGTGCTGTGATTCTGTTGTTGAAGCTACTGTAAATTGGGCGTGTGCTTAAATTTGCAGGTTATGACTGATCCGGACGCACCGAGCCCCAGCGAGCCAACCATGAAGGAGTGGCTTCACTGGTAATTAACTAATTACTTACTAATCTTTACCAGTTTTCGTAATTGTGCTTCCTAAGCATCTACATTTGCAATCTTGTACTAATGCATGTATGAGCTAGCTGAGTATTTCTGACGTTTCTTCTGTCGGATCAGGCTGGTGGTTAACATACCTGGTGGAGCAGATCCTTCTCAAGGTAAAATATTACTCCGGATGCCAGTACTTCCTTTTTTAGCTGATGCCCATTGTCCAGTATTTTCTGATCCCACAACAATCTTTTAATTTAACTATAAAGAGGAAAATCCACCCAAAACGATCAGCTTCGCAGCGGTTCGTGCCAGCCGGCGCACGATACCTGTCGTTGCGCGGCGCGGAACACGTGTCCACGCAGCGGGCCCCATGCGGTGGACACGTAGCGGGCGCCCCGTCCCGTCTCCCTCTGTGCCGCCCACGGCGCGTGTCGACCTGAGCGGCGCAGGCCCGTCACCCTCGCCACAACGGACACACCAGATCATGCATGGCATCGGTCGCTTTTGCTGGAGCAAACCGCCGGCGGATCGGCCGGTTTTACTCCGCCTTTTGCTTGCTAAACTGCAAAAATGAAGAAAAAAATAGCATCCTCGTGACTAAAGGAACGCCATGCTTACGTTATGTGTAGCTACACTCCTGCACGTACTACGTGGTGAAGATATCTATTTGTTTGGCGAGCTATAGATGCAAATTACGTTATAATTATCATGATGATCCATGCGTGCAGGGGAGGAGGTGGTGCCCTACATGGGACCGCGCCCGCCGTTGGGCATCCACCGCTACGTGCTGGTGCTGTTCCAGCAGAAGGCGCGTGTGCTGGCGCCGGCTCCCGGCGGAGACACAGCAGCGTCGGCCATGCGCGCGCGGTTCAGCACCCGTGCCTTCGCAGAGCGCCATGACCTGGGGCTCCCCGTCGCCGCCATGTACTTCAACGCGCAGAAGGAGCCGGCCAACCGCCGCCGCCGCTACTAGCCCGTCGCCGCCGGCCGATCAAACCCGCTGCTGGTCCGTCTGTGTGTGCGTGCATGCGCGCCGGCCCAATAAATTAACCATATCGGTCTTGTCGTTGTCATGAACAATCTGGGCTTGTATTGTGTGGTACTCTTTGTTTGTTTTTTCTTGCGGGTGCGTGTGGTACTCTTTGGACCATATATATTCACCGCTTTCTCTATTCGTTGTATTTATTGGTTATGTGTGAGATCCATGGCAGCGGGCGCGTAGTGTTACCTGTGGCTGCATGCAAGTTTTTTTTTTCGGGTAACAGGTTTTTTTTTGGCAGGTGTAACTGTGTGCATCAGTGCATGACATTGTGTGATAGACGTCCATGTGGCAGCCGTGAAGTACATGAATACAAGATGAAAACCTGCCGGGACAGACGGGCTTGCAGACTGAGCCCCGGAAAGCGTACACATGCACCGCATCCATGATGTAACCCTACATGAAGATACTAAACCTTAGGTGAAGATACTATTTTTTGTGAGTGAAAATGGAGTTTATTCCATAGTGATAGGATTACAGTGTGCCATTACAAAAGTGTCAGTGAAAGTAGGGCCCTGATGTAGCCAACAAGTCATGCTACCTCAATGCGACCAAAGTTAGCAAGTCAGTGAGGAACCCTATCCCGAGAACGTGCTATTTTGACATGAACAAAGTCCCGATCCTCCATTAGTTTCTTGCTTTCATCAACCAGGTAACCATATTGTGATCTAGCCAGGGTAGAATCAAATAAAGCCGATGGAACAATGACTTAGGATTGATAGGAAGAAGAGCCGACATTTATATGCTCCTCCTTGGTGAGAATCCCAGAAATTCGGACCATATTTACCTTCTCCATGGTTCTCTCTATTTGTTGTTTGATCTAAATTTGTTCTGATATCATTAATTAAGACGACCCATATTTACTTATTCTTGTTCAGATCTATTTCCTGGACTCGCAGCCTCGCGGTATCACGTGTAGTCGTGGTTATGTGCATTTTTCTTTTTTGGCAAGTGTAAGTTTGTACATAGCGTAACGTAATAAACGTCATTGAAAATGGTTGCACTCACGGAGCACAAGAATACAAGATCTAATAGGCTGGACCAGCCAAGCTTTTCAAAACACGCAAAGAGACACCGTATTTGTAACGTAACTCGAAATGAACATACTCGAAGATCAAACTCGCAGACTCACGTGTGAAAAAATGTTATACTTTTTCTCTTATTTTTCTTAGCACCCCAGATGAGAGAGGATGGGACACTTTTAAACACGGCTTATTGTCTTGATCTCAACGAGTAATTTAATTTCAGATGGTAGTTCCTTTTTCCGATCTACTTCTGTTCTTGCAAATTTTGCTTCCATGCTCTCTAATGTTTTTGTAGACTTTCAATTTTAGGTGGCTCTAGGCAACTAGAAGTAGAAAGCCTGAAAGGTTAGTCTTATAATTCTTTATGCACCCCCTCCGCTCTGGACCATAATCACAATCCTAGAAGAGCATATTTGGGTGGAGACTAAGTAAGGAAGCGAGAAAAATATAACATAAGTTTCAAAAAGGTAGACACGTGTGTTGAATGCGCTCATGGTCATGACACAAATAGGTGCATCAGCCTGCCAACATCAGCAAACCATACTCAACATGCATTACTCCCACATCGTAATTATTTTTTTGGCAAACTTGATCCCTACAAAGGAGGGTGTTTATTCATAACTAACATTTCTTACATAATACAGATTGAAGCCTCCCAAAGGGGAGGTTAGTGACTTCCAAAGCCAACTTAGATCAACACCATAAGCGAAGAACATCATGGTTCCTACATAGGAAAGAGCAACTAGGAGTTGATCGATATTTAAAGGCACATCTTGCTAAGGAATGAGCCACGTGATGTTGTCATGTATTAGGGGGTATTTGCAGCGTTATCTCCCGGCCAGGTGGTGGGGCTGATGATCCCCATGATTATTTATTGGTGGACCGCGTTGTCGAATCCCACGGCGCCGAGATGGGATGTGTTCGAAGACCTGACGCCTATGTCTCGCCCAAGATGCGATTCTATCTCGATCACTAGATAAAAACTTGTGACTGAGGCACAACCACATTTCGGGCGCTTAGCAAGATGGATATCATTACATCGTACCATTACATACATAAATGGGGATACATACAAGTCATACAACTCCACAAGAATAAAACACATCATACACAAGACATCCGACTACGGATGAAAAACATGAAAAGCACAACGACATCCATCTGCTATCCCAGGCTGCCGACCAGGAACCTAACCCAAAACTGATGAAGAAGAAGGAACTCCAGCACAAAGAACATCGCTCTCACGTCAAGTCATCGGAAAACTGTACCTGCAACTATGGTTGTAGTATCTGTGATCCACGAGGACTCAGCAATCCCATAACCATGGGTATCAAGACTAGCAAAGCTTAATGGGTAGGGAGAGGTTAAGTGGTGAGGTTGCAACAGTGGCTAAGCATATGTATGGTGGCTAACTTACGAGTACAAGGATAAGATGAGCACCTACGCAAACGATCGCAAACTAGAAATGATCGCTAAGAGATCCTGAACTACCTAGGAGTCAAACATAACCCCACCGTGTTTTCTTCTCAAAATGAAAAGAGACGGTCACGATTACTCACACGGTTCGTGTATTTTATATTGGATCCTCTGTCAAGTTTTCTACAACCGGGTATTAACAAATTCCAATCTGCCACATAACCGCGGTCATGGCTTTCGAAAGATCATAACCCTGCAGGGGTGTCCCAACTTAGCCCATCACAAGCTCTCACGATCAGCGAAGTAACAACTCCAAAATTGGGAAGACCCGATTATTCTCGGAATCCCATGCTCAAGATATTTCGACAATAGTAAAACTAATCCAGCAAGACCGCCCGATGTGCCGACAAATCCCGATAGGAGTCGCACGTACCTCGTTCTCGGGGCACACCGGATGGGCAAGACGTCGGGTTGCCTGAGACCCTGGTTGCCCAGGGGGCGCCAGACATCGCCCACTTTGGACCAACACTCAGAGGAGCACTGGCCCAGGGATTGATTAAGAATCCTCGGGTGCTAGCCGGTCCCTATGGAAGTTTTAGTTATTAGGCAAATGGAAAACCAAGGTTGGGCCTCGCTGGAAAAGCTTTAAACAAAGCGAATTATCAAGGGGTCCCCATATATCCAACCGTGTTAGGAACGCAAAATCAAGGAACATAACACCGGTTTATCGGTTCCTAAGGCGGCATGAGTGGAACAAAACACCGAGCAAAAGGCCTAGCCTTCCACCCATTGCCAAGTATATAGGTGCATTAGTTAAAGTAATAGATATTGTGATATTCCAACATCCAAGTTCCAACATGGAGCAATCTTCATCTTCACCTGCAACTAACAACGCCATAAGAGGGGCTGAGCAAGCGGTAACATAGCCATACATCGGTTTTCTGGGATGGTGTCAAAGGTTAGAGGTTTCATGGCAACAAGGAGAGGCTGACAACAAATAGATAGGTAGCGTGACATATAGCGATAGCATCGAGACAACTAGCATAGCAATGATAGTAAAGGTATCCAAGGCGACGATCATCTTGCCTGAGATCCCGCAAGGAAGAAGAACGAGTCCATGAAGAATACGAAGAAGAAGCCACATAGACGAACCAAGCGTAGTCGAACGAATCATCACGATCGCAACGAAACAAGCACTAACGAGAAGAAGCAAGCAACACGGTAAACACACAACACATAACAAGACAAGATGCTCAACCAAGTATGATGCATGACAAGGCTGCATGATGCAAATCATGGCAAGAGATGATGCAAACAAGAACACAACAAGGCAAGTTTAAATGAGGCCGGAAACAACATATAACAATTCCGGTAAGTCCTCATATGCACATTTTGAAATTGGTCCGGATCTGAACACACCTTAAGTTAAAGTTGTTAAACAGCAAGTTAACACCTTAAGATAACAATTCTAGTCAAGTTACTGAAAGTGTAACTATCCCCGGGTGGTTTTGGTAATTACTAACAACATATAGCTCATTGAACTAATGTTATCTCAAGATAATATTTCAGGAAAGTTCAATGTTTGGCATGGCATGGATTAGGATTGTGGACCCCTCAAAATGCAAAGGTTAAAGGATTGGCTCAAGCTCAAAGCTAAGGACTCTACATTTTCCATTTTAGTGATCCAAGATCACATTGAGTCCATAGAAAAGCCCATACTTTTAAAAGGGGATGAGGTATTGCTTAATGGCTTGCTTGCTCATGATGCTTAGTTCATTTGGCATAGCCACTGCCAGAAAACCTAATCATTTCGGCCTCACCGAAAGGGATCTCGGTCTCACCGAGATGGGATTGCAAACTCTCTGTTGCCTATTGCGATATTTTTTGTCTAATCGAGATGTGCAATCGGTCCCACCGAGTCTATAATGCAAACTCACTGTTGCCTCTTCGTAACATTTCGGTCTCACCGAAATGAGCGAATCGGTCCCACCGAGTTTGCCCGACCAACTCTCTGTGTGCTTATTACCAAAATCGATCTCACCGAGTTTGTGTAATCGGTCCCATCGAGATTACGTTATGCCCTAACCCTAATGAATTTAGTCCCATCGAGTTGATCATATCGGTCCCACCGAAATACCTAACGGTCACATTATGAACTAAATCGGTCTGATCGAGTTCTTTGAATCGGTCCCACCGAGTTTGGTAAATTGTGTGTAACGGTTAGATTTTGTGTGGAGGCTATATATACCCCTCCAACCACTCTTCACTCGTGGAGAGAGCCATCAGAACATATCTACACTTCCATCATTCATGTTCTGAGAGAGAACCACCTACTCAAGTGTTGAGATCAAGATATTCCATTCCTACCATATGAAACTTGTTCTCCAGGCTTTCCCAAGTTGCTTTCCACTCAAATCCTTCTTCCACCATATCCAAATCTGTGAGGACTTGTTTGAGTGTTGGGGAGACTATCACTTGAAGCATTTGAGCAAGGAGTTCATTATTAACACACCGTTTATTACCTTTTGGAGAGTGGTGTCTCCTAGATTGGTTAGGTGTCACTTGGGAGCCTCCGACAAGATTGTGGAGTTGAACCAAGTAGTTTGTAAGGGCAAGGAGATCGCCCTACTTCATGAAGATCTACCGCTAGTGAGGCAAATCCTTCATGGGCGATGGCCATGGTGGGATAGACAAGGTTGCTTCTTCGTGGACCCTTCATGGGTGGAGCCCTTCGTGGACTCGCGCAGCTGTTACCCTTCGTGGATTGAAGTCTCCATCAACTTGGATGTACGATAGCACCACCTATCGGAACCAAGACAAAAAACATCGTTGCTTCACTTGCATTTGATTCCTCTAAACTCCTCCCTTTACCTTCATATGCAATTGTTTACTTTCGCCTGCTATACTCTTAGAATTGCATGGGTGGGTTGATTGCTTGACTTGTGCTAAGTTGCTAAAATCTGCCAAGAGTTAAAATTGGGAAAATGATAGATTTTTATTTGGTCGAGTAGTCTAATCACCCCCCCCCTCTAGACATACATTTGATCCTACAGTTACATATAAAGTTCATTTAATTCGGAGCTACGACCTAGATGATATGAGCAAAACAAGTCAAGCATGTAATTGATGCAAAACACATCCAAACATCAAGCAAACACACTCCAAACAGGTATACAACATGTTATTATGCATCTACATGCAAAAACACACAAGTTTCATATAGGACACGCTCAAAATGGAGCAACAGTTCATCACATACACACGAAGCAAGTTTGAAACACATTTAGGCCAAAACAGCAAGTAGGCATATAGTTGACATCAAAACAACATGATACAATAACATTTCATGGCATCAAAGGGCATGGCAAGCATGTACATGTCAAGCACTACAAGCATGATCACTGAGCTACTACCAAACACCACTAGAACATGCTCAAAACATCATGGCAAGATTGTAGATAACAGTTTCACAGACTTGGTGAAATAAAATGAACATGGCAACAACAACGACAAGCATGCATGTTTGCAAGATTGTGCAACTCATTTCAAAGCATATCATGGCATGTGAATATAAGCAACAACAAGAAGACATGTTTATGCAGCTACTCATGGCAAGAACATGGTCATAGGATGCAAAGATCACTAGCTATTCATATGACAAAACTGAACTTGCTGATAGCAGGCTGACAGAAGCATTTTATAGCAATTTGAGAGCAAGAAAGAGTCAAGCTACATCAACCTATAATTTCAAACAAAGGCATGGATGGATAGAGCATAACATGGACATCAAGACATTATCATTGGACATCCCCAAATGTGCATGGATATGACTGGGGCCTCAAGCAAACATGGCATCAGGTTATAACAGTTTCAGACTTGGCAGTTTTCAAGAAGTCATAGAAATCAGCAACAACGAGTAGGTCACTTTGCAAGCTTGTTGCACTCACAACAAGGCATATTATGAAAAATCTAATTACACCACAGCAAAGATGACATGATTGTTCTTCTAAAACATATTGACATGTAGCTCAAACAAAAATCACACATAAAAATATGGAAAAGACAAATCAGCATCTCATAACAGTTTTTCAGCCCTTAACAGCAACATGCACTCTTTCAACAGAGATAAACATGTAAATATGGCACCTAACATGAATGCAACAACCACCAACACGTAGAGCATCACTAGATGAACATTTTGACATATCATACAATCCATTTGGATCAACATGCACAAAGTTACACCATGTTAAACATGCATGCATATTGTTGACAGAGAACAAGGACTTGACACTAACATCACATAGCAGTTTTGCAACGAAGATTAAGACAACAAGATGAACAGTAACATGCATGCAAATGCAACTGACATGTAGAGCACTTCAAGACGAACATTTTGACATATCATACACCTCATTTGGGTAAACATGCACAAAGATATCACCTTCACAAAATGCATACATGATATGGTTTTTCCTAGGGACTTGGCTGAATTCTGAAAAAAATGCAACCGAGCGCAATATAGCAAAAGTGCGCACGAGCGGCGTTTAGTGGGCTCACCACTGGGCTTCGGCCCAGGTACCAGAGGAGGTCAGGCTGGCTGGGCCGGGCAAGGCCGAGGCGAAGCTGGGCCCTGGAGTCGGGCCGATGGGATCTGGGCCGGCCCACGTGCGAGGGCGAGGAGGCCCAGGCGACGAGCGGCCTCGACCGGATCCTCCCGATCCGATCGGGATCGGTCGGCGGCGGCAGAGCTCGCAGGCCTCCGGCGAGGGCACGGGGAGGCCGGAACGAGCCGAGGAGCATCGGGGGAGGCAGATCTGGGCGCGGGGGTGGCCCTCCGGCCGGATCCCGCCGGATCCAGCACGGGAAGAAGGGCCGGCGGCGAGGGGCAGTCACCGGAGCTTCGAGCTCAGGCGGCAAGGTGGTGGTGGTCTCGGGTGGCGGCGGAGCTGGCAAGCAAGGCGGGGCTCGGCGGGGCTCGGCGCGGTTGCCGTGAGGGGAGGCGCGGCTCCGGTGGGGCGGTGTGCGGTGGCAGTTGCGCTGCGGCGGAGGATAGGCGACGGCGGCGCTCGGCCAGCGGCGGAGGAGATGACGCACGGGGACGCGGGCTGGCGGCGGTGGGCGCTCGGGCCTAGCGGGCCTGGCTCGGGCCCCAGCGGGCCCGCGGGCTGCGGGGAAGTGGGCGCGTAGGTGGGGCGAATGAGGAGCAGCGACGTGGTGGCCTGGCTGAGGTGACGGCGAGGTATTGGCCAGGACGCGTGGCTGGAGGCGGTGGACATGTCCGGCCGTCGGCGGACGTGTCCGACGGCGCGGAGGGAGGAAGAAGACTAGGGTTTCGTCTGAAATTTCGGGGGAGGGGCTGTTTTATAGTTAGAGGGAGCTAGGAGAGTCCAAATGAGGTGCGGTTTTCGTCCACGCCATCGTGCTCCGATGACCGAGAGCATGAAGGGGGTTAGGAAGGGCTGGTGGGCTGTTGTGGAGGGGTGCTGCGCCAAAAGATAAATGCTTGCGGCGGTTAATGCGGTTAACCGTTGGGATATCAAATGGACTCCGAAAGCGATGAAATTTGGCAGGCGGCCTGTCTACACCATAATAAGACTGCACGCCAACTTTCAACCCATTCCGAGAACATTTTCTGTCCAATTACAAAACGAGGTTTCAGAGATGCCGCGGGCGCGTGCAAGTGTGTCTGGGCTCAGGACGGACAACGGAGAGGACGGGAGGACTCAGATGGATGCAAGTTTTGAAAACATGCTGATGCAATGCACACGATGACATGGAAAAATGCAACACGCAAGCTGATGACATGGCAACGGTGACGAATAACTGGCTGACACCAGGCGCACTGGTCTCGGGGTGTCACAGCCTACTCCGAGACTTAGAGGTTGTCTACCCCATGATTACCCTAGATGTAACCGACCAATGTGTAAACCCTCGACAACCCCAATACCTATATAATTTGAGGGGTTGAGCTCGTAGAGGACATCCCATACACACACACGATCTTGTGGTAGATTAACTTGTAACTTGTACTCCCTCAAAATCAATACAATGAAAGCAGGACATAGTGCATTATCTCTTAGAGCGAGCTCGAGCCTAGGTAAATCGTGCGTCCCTATTACCATTGCTCCCATGCTACCTATTCAGGACCCCCTACATGAGATATGTTGGATTTGACTCCATCATTGGTGCCCCATACACGCCCCTCTAGGTAGCCGAGGTGGTGCCATGGCGCTCATCACTGGCAATCAGGGTAATATTGGCGCAACCTCGATGCTGAAACAACCTCTCACTCATTTGACCAACCATCTAGGTTGGACCGAGACCTCAGCTCACCATTGGGGTATCACACCTGACTGATGGGGACACACTAGACAGCCCAAGACTGCTCTCCGGTTTCTTTCGCATAATAATTATTACTAGTTGTGATAATTGTTTGTTTGTAGCATTCATCATGGTATCATCTGCATTGCATTGGCAATCCGTTGTCGTCGTACTAGATTTATCCGGGTGTTTTTCTAAAAATCATAACCGCTCACAATTGCGCTTCTCCTTTTGTCTCTGTTGACCTTTCTTAGCATACTTGGGTTTTCGTTTCCCTCTTTCCATGGTTAACAACATCAATACTTGTCGAGTACATAAACGAGATGGAACTAAATAACCGAACATGGATTTTCGTTAATATGCAACTCGTTGCATATTGAGCTTCATTTAATGTGTAGTATTGTTTGTTGCACTCTTGCCATGCCATGACTCATTAAACTGGACATGCATCATACTTGATTTTGCATCATGTCACTCTCATGATATGTTTGTTTACCGTGTCATTTGTTCTTTCTGGATTGTGTCTCTCACTAGTTTTGATAATTTTCAGAGTGGCAAGGATTCGTTCGACTATGAAGGCTCGAGAATTTGTGATGTTTTTCAAATGATTCTTAATTAGTTTTCACCGCATCTTTGTTACTTCTCTATATTTCTAATGCTAATCCCTTAAAAGAGAAGAAGAAACTCATTTTTCCATTGTTTGGCAGGAAATATCATATATGGAAGGAAACCAAGGGGGATTCCTACAAATAAAGTCAAATGGACCAACTTCCATGCGGAGAGCCAAGCCACCAGGCGCATTAGAGCAGAAGACGGTGCCCCATATGACCGCAAGAGCCTGTATGAGCAGTCGTATGGAGTGCCAACAACTTTACCACGTATATATAAGATGCTTTCATGAAGGAACCCAGGGGGAAGGGAACCCTAGCCGCCGTCACCATGTCCAGAATAGAAGAATAGGGGATCTGAAGAACCTTGGGAGATCTTCTAGTTTTGGTCCTTTCATCTATATTCTCATCACCCCCTTCCCCTTTGTAACAGGAGGTCCAAGTTGTGAGAACAATTCTAACTCTATTCAATATCATCTGGAGTTCGAGATTAGTTTAATTGTCCATTTCATCTTATTGTGGATCTTCACGGTATTATCGATATGGTTTTCATGAGTTTTATCTCCGATGTGTTTGGTTTCTCTCTTATGATGTGCGACTAATCCCCCATAGGTGTGGGAGATGTAGGTCAGTGGTAAGATTCATTTGTTCCTAATCTATATGTCATCGTTTGTATTTGTAGTAGTATGATATGTCGTGTACGTTGTTACGTTATAGTAAACTCTATGCATGTTTTCCAATTTAAGGGACCACGCAACATGATCTCAAGACCTACATAGGTAACACATGTTGTGCAGGGAATTTGTGACCTCTGATGTGACAGGTGGAGATATCTATGAGGACCAAACACAATATGAGATAACAGTGATCCATGAAACCCAATGTTTGGTTCCGCTCCAAGGACCTTAATTGTGGAAACGACCACTCTATAGCAACGGTGAAGCAAGACCATAGAATGAAATATAATCATGGGAGGAAGAGTTTCATAATTTTAGGGTGATCCGCCTAGAACACACATATCAAATACTATGAGTATGATATAAGGTAAATGGTATTACCGTCACACTATCCCACTTGATATATTCTTACCACGAACTGAATTCTCTCTGCGCCTAATATCTTCATAGGAAACACAATTCCCATTTTCATTTATGTTGTTCACTTTTAAGACTTTTTACCTTCGTTACTACAAACATTTTATCCTTGTGTTGGGTAATGTAGCATGGAATTTCAAAAAAATCCTACACTCGAGCAAGATCTATCTAGGAGATGCATAGCAACTAGACAGGAAGAGTGTGTCTACGTACCCTCGTATACCAAAAGCGGAAGCATTGTATTAATGAGGTTGATGTAGTCGAACGTCTTCACGATCCAACCGATCCAAGTACCAAACGTACGGCACCTCCGTGTTCAGCACACGTTCAGCTCGATGACGTCCCTTGAGCTCTTGATCCAGTAGAGTGTCGAGGGAGAGTTCTGTCAGCATGATGGCGTGGCAATGGTGTTGGTGATGTGATCTGCGCAGGGCTTCTCCTAAGCACTACGACGCTATGACCGGAGGAGTAAAGTGTGGAGGGGGGCACCGCACACGGCTAAGAAACAAGTGTTGTGTTTGGGGTGCCCCGTGCCCACATATACAAAGAAGGGGAGGGGAGGCCGGTCGGCCTAAGAGGAGGCGCGCCAAGGGGGGAGTCTTACTTGGACTCCTAGTCCAAGTAGGATTCGCCCCCCGCCCTTTCCTTTCTTCCACCGGAGGGAAAAGGAAGGATAGGGAGAGGGAGAGGGAAGGGGGCGCCGCCCCCTCCTCCTTGTCCTATTCGTACTCCCTAGGAGGTGGGCGCGGCCGCCCCCGCGGGCTTCCCTGTCTCTCCCTTAGGCCCATGTTGTCCCAACATTTCTCCGGGGGGTTCCGGTAACCCCTCGGTACTTTGGAAAAATACCCGAATCACTCGGAACCATTCCGATGTCCGAATATAACCTTCCAATATAAGAATCTTTACCTCTCGACCATTTCGAGACTCCTCGTCATCTCCCTGATCTCATCCGGGACTCCGAACAAACTTCGGTCACCAAAACACATAACTCATAATACAAATCGTCATCGAACGTTAAGCGTGCAGACCCTACGGGTTTGAGAACTATGTAGACATGACCGAGACACATCTCCGGTCAATAAGCAATAGCGGAACCTGGATGGTCATATTGGCTCCTACATATTCTATGAAGATCTCTATCAGTCAAACCACATAACAACATACGGCATTCCCTTTGTCATCGGTATGTTACTTGCCCGAGATTCGATCGTCGGTATCATCATACCTAGTTCAATCTTGTTACCGGAAAGTCTCTTTACTCGTTCCGTAATGCATCATCCCGTAACTAACTCATTAGTCACATTGCTTGCAAGGTTTATAGTGATGTGCATTACAGAGAGGGCCCAGAGATACCTGTCTGATACATGGAGTGACAAATCCTCATCTCGATCTATGCCAACTCAACAAACACCTTCGGAGACACATGTAGAGCATCTTTATAATCACCCAGTTACGTTGTGATGTTTGATAGCACACAAAGTGTTCCTCCGATATTCGGGAGTTGCATAATCTCATAGTCAGAGAAATATGTATAAATCATGAAGAAAGCAATAGCAATAAAACAAAACAATCATTATGCTAAGCTAACGGATGTGTCATGTCCATCGCATCATTCTCCTAATGATGTGATCCCGTTCATCCAATGACAACACATGTCTATGGTTAGGAAACTCAACCATCTTTAATTAACGAGCTAGTCTAGTAGAGGCTTACTAGGGACACTGTGTTTTGTCAATTGTATCCACACATGTATCAAGTTTCCGGTTAATACAATTCTAGCATGAATTATATCATGATATAAGGAAATATAAATAACAACTTTATTATTGCCTCTAGGGCATATTTCCTTAATCTCCCACTTGCACTAGAGCCAATAATCTAGATTACATAGTAATGATTCTAATACCCATGGATTATTGGTGCTGATCATGTTTTGCTCGTGGAAGAGGCTTAGTCATCGGGTCTGCAACATTTAGATTTGTATGTATTTTGCAAATCTCTATGTCTCCATCCTTGACTTGATCGCGGATAGAGTTGAAGCATCTCTTGATGTGCTTAGTTCTCTTGTGAAACCTGGATTCCTTCGCCAAGGCTATTGCTCCAGTGTTGTCACAAAAGATTTTCATTGGACCTGATGCACTAGGTATTACACCTAGATCGGATATGAACTCATTCATCCAGACTCCTTGATTTGCTACTTCTAAAGTAGCTATGTACTCCACTTCACACGTTGATCCCGCCATGACGCTCTCTTGGAACTGCACTAACTGACAGCTCCACCATTCAACAAAAATATGTATCCAGTATGTGACTTAGAGTCCTCCGGATCAGTATCAAAGCTAGCATCGACGTAACTGTTTACGACGAGCTCTTTGTCACCTCCATAAACGAGAAACATATCCTTAGTCCTTTTTAGGTACTTCGGGATGTTCTTGACCGATGTCCAGTGATCCACTCCTGGATTAATTTGGTACCTCCCTGCTAGACTTATAGTAAGGCACACATCAGGTCTGGTACACAACATTGCATACATGATAAAACCTATGGCTGAAGCATAGGGAATGACTTTCATTTTCTCTTTATCTTCTGCAATGGTCGGTCATTGAGTATGAGTCAACTTCACACCTTGTAACATAGGCAAGAACCCTTTCTTTGAGTGATCCATTTGAACTTCTTCAAAACTTTATCAAGGTATGTGCTTTGTGAAAGTCCAATTAAGCGTCTTGATCTATCTCTAGGGATCTTGATGCCCAATATATAAGCAGCTTCACCGAGGTCTTTCATTGAAATATTCTTATTCAAGTATCCTTTTATGCTTTCGAGAAATTCTACATCAGTTCCAATCAACAATATGCCATCCACATATAGCTCCCACTCACTTTCTTGTAAATACAGGCTTCTCCGAAAGTCTGTATAAAACCATATAGTTTGATCACCTCATCAAAGCGTATATTCCAACTCCGAGATGCTTGCTCCAGTCCATAGATGGATCGCTGGAGCTTGCACATGTTGTTAGCACCTTTAGGATCGACAAAACCTTCTGGTTGCATCATATACAACTCTTCTTTGAGAAATCCATTAAGGAATGCAGTTTTGACATCCATTTGCCAGATTTCATAGTCATAAAATGCGACAATTGCTAACATGATTCGGACAGACTTAAGCATCATTACGGGTGAGAAGGTCTCACCGTAGTCAACTCCTTGAACTTGTCGAAAACCTTTCGCAACAAGTCGAGCTTTGTAGACAGTAACATTACCATCGGCGCCAGTCTTCTTCTTAAAGATCCATTTATCTTCAATGGCTTGCCGATCATCGGGCAAGACAACCAAAGTCCACACTTTGTTCTCATACATGGATCCCATCTTAGATTTCATTGCCTCAAGCCATTTTGTGGGATCTGGGCTCATCATCGCTTCCTCATAGTTCGTAGGTTCGTCATGGTGGAGTAACATGACTTCCAGAACAGGATTATCGTACCACTCTGGTGCGGCACGTACTCTAGTTGACCTGCGTGGTTCGGTAGTAACTTGATATGAAGTTTCATGATCATCACCATTAGCTTCCTCACTAATTGGTGTAGGCATCACGGGAATGATTTGCAGTGATGAGCCATTCTCCAATTCGAGAGAAGGTACAATTACCTCATCAAGTTCTACTTTCCTCCCACTCACTTCTTTCGAGAGAAACTTATTCTCTAGAAAGGATCCATTCTTAGCAACAAAAATCTTGCCTTTGGATCTATCATAGAAGGTGCACGTGTAATGCCCAGTATGAGATTATACCTCCAACGTGTCGAGGCACGACTTAAAGGTATAAGCTCATACTAGAATGATCTCAAGTATGGTATCTTTGCATGACTCATGTAAAAGAGGGATGAAATTGCAAAAGAGGAGTTGGCTTACACTCGCGACGTCACACAATACATTACATAAGCAATCATCATCCAAATAACATCACAGTCTGACTACGGACGAAGATCCAAATGAAAGATACCATAAATAAAGCCACAAGGTCCGAATCGCCCCTAGTAGAAGCCACTAATGATCCTCTGGGTAAGACACGTAGTATCGCCCACGCTCTTCATCTAACTCCCAGTACAGCTCTGTGTCATTTCCTGTGTAGTTCCCCATGGTACCTGCATCTGGTGTTGTGTAGAATCTGTGAGCCACGGAGGACTCAGCAATCCCGTTCCCGGGTAGCAAAACTATCTAAGCCTTGGGTGTGGAACAAGGCTGAAGAACAAGGTTGCAGCTGCACTAGCACTAGCTTACGTGTTTAGAGCGAGAAGAGAAGTGCCACGAGCGTCAAAGTGATCACGAAGTGATCCTATCTAAGCACGTCATTCATAACCCCACCGTGTTCACTTCCCGAACCCCTTCGGAAATTGACCGTCACGGTTACTCACGCCGGTAGTGTATTCTAAACATGGTGTCAAGTTATCTACAACCGGATATTAACAAATTCCCATCTGCCACATAACCGCGGGCACGGCTTTCGAAAGATCAAACCCTGCAGGGGTGTCCCAACTGAGCCCATCACAAGCTCATGATCTACGAAGTCGCAACTCCAAGGTGGGAAGACCCGAGTATTCTCGGAATCCCGTGCTCAAGATATTCCGACAAAGGTAAAACTAATCTAGCAAGACCTCCCGGCGTGCCGACACCTTGACAGTAGCCGCGTGTATCTAGTCTCAGGCCACGACCGGATGGGCGATCCTACAGGTAAAACCAATCCTCGAGTTTCCTAGTGGTGGCCCCGCATAACCCCCAGTTTGGACCAACACTCAAGAGGAGCACTGGCCCGGGTTGTTGATTAGGAACTCGGGTTTGCAATGCCCTATGCAAGTTTTAGTTGTTAGGCAAATGTAAAACCAATGTTGGGCCTTGCTGGAAAAGCTTTAGGGCTAAGCGGGTTATCGAGGGGGGCCCATAAACCCCAACCGTTTTAGGGGCGCAAAATCAAGGAACATAACACCGGTTTAAACGGTTCCTAGGTTGGCATGAGTGGAACAAAACACCAAGCAAGAGGCTTAGCCTTCCACCCATTACCAATATATATATGATTTAGTTTAACAGATTATATAGTGTGATATCCCAACAATAACTTCATCATGAAGCAAGAATCTTCAAATCTTCTCCTGCAACTAACACCGCTATAAGAGGGACTGAGCGAAGCTTACGTAGCCAATCAAAGGTTTGCTAGGTTGGGTGGTTAGAGAGATTCATAGCTACAATAGGAGGCTGACAAACAAACATGGGCATCGAGGCAATAAGCTAAAGAGCGAGACATGTAGCAATAGGCAAAGATAGTAATCATATCTGGGTCAGGTCATCTTGCCTGTTGAGTCGTCAATGGGATCGTAAGACGGCTCCTCGTACTCAACCTCGGTAGAAACCTCGAACTCGGACTCGGCTCCCGGATCTACTCAACACAAGAACACAACATGGCACAATATCAAACACGGTGCAATGCACAATCAGCATGATGCAAGTATGATGTGCATATGCATGTGGAAGCACTTGAACCTAAAGAGAAGATGATGGAGAATGCATCATGTTGGAAAACCAAGCATGCCACTGGATAGAGGGGAGGATTTCGGTTGAAATCGATATAAAGATCGCCGGAAACGGACACACGGTTTGCAAAAGGCAAGCAAAACAATATTCACACAAAGCTGTAGATTACACCCACATGGCATGTTTGGAGCAAGAAATAATTATGCTACAGCACTCAAACATGGAGACAAAGGGCATGGACATAAAGTAGACATGTTACTTAACAAGCATGAACTTAGAACACACCCAAAAACCTACTGGAACATAATTAACCAAGCATGGCAAGTTGCAATAAAATTATCCAGACTTAGTCAAAATCTGGGAAGGCAAAAACATCATCACGATACTGCCTTCGGAGGCACAAAACAACATGCATATCAACTCCACTAAGCATATAAAGATCATGGACATGTAATAGACATATCATACATCAAACAACTCCATTGGAGCAACTCCATAGGAGGCATGGATCAATAGCAACAAGCTACACCAAATTGATCATGCTGATAAAAACCTGACAGGTAAAATTTATAGCAACTTGGGAGCAAGAAATAAATAATCTACAGCAAGTCATATGTGCAAGTAAGGGCATGGATGGATAGAGCATAACATGGACAACAAGGAATGACCATTGGCCACTCCAAAACAAGCATGGGATTGAGTGAGGCATCAAGCAAACATAGCATCAGGTTAACAGATTTCCAGACTTAGCAGTTTTTTTCACTAAGTGTAAAACAATAACATTGGCATGACATGTTTACAAGCTTGTTTAAGTCACCTCAAGGCATATCATGGAAAGTAGATTGCACCACAGAAAAGACCATATGATGGTGCTTCTAAAACATGTTGACATGTGACATGAGGACAAACACATCAATAGCAATGAGCACTTCAAATCAGCATCTCATAACAAGTCTCAGCACTTAACAACCACATGCACTTTTGCAACAGAGATTAACATGGCAATATGACACCTAAAATGAATGCTACAGCAACCATCATGTAGAGCACTTCACAACGAACATTTTGACATATCCTATGCTCCATTTGGACCAACATGCACAAAGTTATCATATCTCAAACATGGCAACAAAATTACAAGTAACAGCAGTTTTAAACATATAACACTCTTGCCACGATGATTAGGTCATCAAGATGATCTCAAACAAGCATGCCAAAGTGGAACAAAATGAAGATAACATCACCACGATCATTTCGATATATTACACATCCAAAGCGGATCTACGAGCACGAAGTTACATCCATGCAAAGGAGGCAACAAAATATGGAAAACTAGGGACTTAGCAGTTTTTATACCTCATGAAAAAGTCAAACGGGATGAGGAGATGCTGGATGGAGTGGAACCGGGAAGGGAATGGGCCGTTTGGTTCGGTGAGCCGGTGGATCTCGTCCCGATCCACGGGCTCACCGGAGAAGACAACGGGCGGCGGCTCTGGTGGTCGGAGTCGAAGGAAGCGCGGCCGGCGGCAGGAGCGAGGTGTGGGCCGGCGGCGAGGTGGTGCCGTCTGGTGGCGGAGGCGGTGGGTGCGGCCCGGCGGCGGGGGAAGTCGACGGGACGGCGCGCAGCGGTGAAGTAGGCGGGGCGGCGCGGCGGCGGTGGTGCGGCCGGTGGCGAGGTAGGCGGCGGCGGCGGCGAAGGCGCGAGGCGGCGGCGAGGTTCCGGTGAGGAGGCGGCGATGGTCCGGCGGTGGTCTGGCGGGGCGGCGGCGATGGTCCGGAGGTGGTCCGGCGGGGCGGCGGTGATGGTCCGGCGGTGGTCCGACGAGTCCGGCTGAGGTGGCGACGATGGTTGAGGGTGAGGTGGCCCGGCCAATCGGGGGTTGCCACGTGGCGGCCCCCGATTCGTCGGAGTGATGTGGCAGCGGGTCGGACGTGTCCGGTGCGTGGAGGTAGAGAAAAATTAGGGTTGCACCGGGATTTCGGGGATGGGGACTGTTTTATAGTTTCTGGGAGCTAGGAAGGTCCAAATGAGGAGCGGTTTTTGGCCACGCGATCACGATCCGATGACCGAGAGGATGGGAGTGGTTGTGCTGGGTTAGTGGGCTGTTGTGGAGGGGGGTCTTGGGCCAAAAGGAAGAGGTGCTTTTAGCCCACTAGGTTAACCGTTGGAGTACCAAACGAACTCCAAACGTGATGAAACTTGACAGGCGGCCTACACGTACCAAAACAACAACGCACGACAAGTCTCACCTCATTACGGGAACGTTACATGGCCACACACGAAAGAAGGACTCGGGGGTGCCACGGGCATGTGTGTGAGTGTCGGAACTCGAAATGGACAACGGGAAGATACGAGTGGGACCGGGTGCAAGTGACAACACAAATGCAATGCAATGCACATGATAACATGACATGGATGAAATGCACACACGCACACGACAAAACGAAGAAACCCGAAAAGAAAGAAGAGCCCAGAATGGAATTGATGAAGTCAACATTTCATATATTGCCATACTTGGAAGGTGTTAGATCTGGGGTGTTATAGTACCTAACAGTATCTTTTGGGTATCCTATGAAGACACACTTCTACAATTTGGGTTCGAGCTTATCAGGCTGAAGCTTTTTCACATAAGCATCGCAACCCCAAAATTTAAGAAAACGATAGCTCAGGTTTCTTGCCAAACCACAGTTCATACGGTGTCGTCTCAAAGGATTTAGATGGTGCCCTATTTAACAATAATGTAGTTATATCTAATTGCATAACCCCAAACAATAGTGGTAAATCGATAAGAGACATCATAGATCGCACCATATCTAATAAAGTACGGTTATGACGTTCGGACACACAATTACGCTGTGGTGTTCCAGGTGGCGTGAGCTGTGAAATTATTCCACATTGTTTCAAATGAATACCAAACTCGTAACTCAAATATTCGCCTCCGCGATCAGATTGTAGAAACTTTATTTTCTTGTTACGATGATTCTCTACTTCACTCTGAAATTCTTTGAACTTTTCAAATGTTTCAGACTTATGTTTCATTAAGTAGATTTATCCATATCTGCTCAAATCATCTGTGACGGTCAGAAAATAACCATACCCGCCGCGAGCCTCAACACTCGTCGGACCGCATACATCGGTACGTATTATTTCTAATAAGTCAGTAGCTCGCTCCATTGTTACGAGAACGGAGTTTTAGTCATCTTGCTCATGAGGCATGGTTCGCAAGTATCAAATGATTCATAATCAAGTGATTCCAAAAGTCCATGTGCATGGAGTTTCTTCATGCGCTTTACACCAATATGACCTAAATGGCAGTGCCACAAATATGTTGCACTATCATTATCAACTTTGCATCTTTTGGCATTAATATTATGATTAAGTGTATCACTATGATCGAGATTCAACAAAAATAGAGCACTCATCAAGGGTGCATGACCATAAAAGATATTACTCATATAAATAGAACAACCATTATTCTCTGATTTAAATGAATAACCGTCTCGCAACAAACAAGATCCAGATATAATGTTCATGCTCAACGCTGGCACCAAATAACAATTATCTAGTTCTAAAACTAATCTCGAAGGTAGATGTAGAGGTAGCGTGCCGACGACGATCACATCAACTTTGGAACCATTTCCCACGAGCATCGTCACCTCGTCTTACCCAATCTTCGTTTAATTCGTAGCCCCTATTTCGAGTTACAAATCTGAGCAACCGAATCAGCATCAAATACCCAGGCGCTACTACGAGCATTAGTAAGGTACACATCAATAACATGTATATCAAATATACCTTTTTTCACTTTGCCATCCTTCTTATCCGCCAAATACTTGGGACAGCTCCGCTTCAAGTGACCAGTCCCTTTGCAGTAGAAGCACTCGGTTTCAGGCTTGGCTCCAGATTTGGGTTTCTTCACGGGAGTAGCAATTGGCTTGCTATTCTTCTTTAAGTTTCCCTTCTTTCCCTTGCCTTTTTTCTTGAAACTAGTGGTTTTGTTAACCATCAACACTTGATGCTCCTTCTTGATTTCTACCTCGGCGGCTTTGAGCATTGCGAAGAGCTCGGGAATAGTCTTCTCCATCCCTTGCATATTATAGTTCATCACAAAGCCTTTATAGCTTGGTGGTAGTGATTGAAGAACTCTGTCAATAACACTACCATCATCAACTTTAACTCCAAGCTGAGTCATGTGGTTATGGTACCTAGACATGCTGAGTAAGTGTTCACTGACAAAACTGTTCTCCTCCATCTTGCAGCTATAGAACTTGTTGGAGACTTCATATCTCTCAACTCGGGCATTTGGTTGAAATATTAACTTCAACTCTTGGAACATCTCATTTGCTCCATGACGTTCAAAATGTCTTTGAAGTCCCGATTCTAAGCCGTAAAGCATGGCACACTAAACTATCGAGTAGTCAACAGATTGAGCTTGCCAGACATTCATAACATCAGGAGTTGTTCCTGCAGCAGGCCTTTCACCTAGCGGTGCTTAAAGGACATAATTATTTTGTGCAGCAATGAGGATAATTGTCAAGTTACGGACCCAGTCTGTGTAGTTGCTACCATCATTTTTCAACATAGCTTTCTCTAGGAACGCACTGAAATGCAAGGGAACGGTAGCACAGGCCATTGATCTACAACATAGATATACAAAAACTATCAGGACTAAGTTCATGATAAATTAAGTTCAATTAATCATATTACTAAAGAACTCCCACTTAGATAGACATCCCTCAAGTCATCTAAATGATCACGTGATCGAAATCAACTAAACCTTGTCTGATCATCACATGAGATGGAGTAGTTTTCAATGGTGACATCTTATGTTGATCATATCCACTATGTGATTCACACTCAACCTTTTGGTCTCCAGTGTTCCGAGGCCATGTATGTACATGCTAGGCTCTTCAAGTTTAACCCGAGTATTCTGCACGTGCAAAACTGTCTTACACCCGTTGTATGTGAGCGTAGAGCTTATCACAACCGATCATCACGTGGTGTCTCCGCACGACGAACTGTCGCAACGGTGCATACTCAGGGAGAACGCTTGTACCTGGAAATTTTGTAAGGGGTCATCATATAATGCTACTGTCGTTCTAAGCAAAATAAGATGCATAAAAAAATAAAAATCACATGCAATCAAAATATGTGACATGATATGGCCATCATCATCTTGTGCTTTTGATCTCCATCTCCAAAGCATCGTCAAGATCTCCATCGTCATCGACTTGACACCATGATCTTCATCGTAGCGTCGTGGTCATCTCGCCAACTGTTGCTTCTACTACTATCGCTAACTCATAGTGATAAAGTAAAGCAATTACATGGTGTTCGCAATTCATACAATAAAGAGACAACCATAAGGCCCCTGCCGGTCGCCGATAATTTACAAAACATGATCATCTCATACAATAACATATATCACGTCTTGACCATATCACATCACAACATGCCCTGCAAAAACAAGTTAGACGTCCTCTACTTTGTTGTTGCAAGTTTTACGTGGCTGCTACGGGATTCTAGCAAGAACCATTCTTACCTACGCATCAAAACCACAACGATTTTTCTTCAAGTGTGTTGTTTTAACCTTCAACAAGGACCGGCCGTAGTCAAACTCGATTCAACTAAAGTTGGAGAAACAGGCACCCTCCAGCCACCTGTGTGCAGGGACGTAGCTGCCTTGTAAGTAATGGGGTCAATTGACCCCAATGAAATTAGCTAACCCTTCACTAATTTAGTACTAATCATTACTCATTTATAGAAGATGATCCCACCATCATAGAGATGACACCGTTAAACTTTTTTTCTAGCTTCGTCCCTGCCTGTGTGCAAACCATCTCGGTAGAACCAGTCTCATGAACGCGATCATGTAATGTTGGTCCGGGCCGCTTCATCCAACAATACTGCCGAATCAAAGTAAGACGTTGGTGGTAAGCAGTATGACTATTATAGCCCACAACTCTTTGTGTTCTACTTGTGCATATCATCCACGCATAGAATTGCCTCATGATGCCATTGTTGGATAACGTAGCATGCAATTTCAAAAAAAATCCTACGGTCACGCAAGATCTATCTAGGAGATGCAGAGTAACGAGATTGGAAGAGTGTGTCTACGTACCCTCGTAGACTGAAAGCGGAAGCGTTGTATTAACCCAGTTGATGTAGTCAAACATCTTCACGATCCAACCGATCCAAGTACCGAACATATGGCACCTGCGTGTTCAGCACACGTTCAGCTCGATGACGTCCCTTGAGCTCTTGATCCAGTAGAGGGTCGAGAAAGAGTTCCGTCAGCACGACGATGTGGCAACAGTGTTGGTGATGTGATCCGCGCAGGGCTTCACCTAAGCACTACGATGCTATGACCGGAGAATTAAACTTTGGAGGGGGGCACCGCACACGGCTAAGAAACAATTGTTGTGTTTGGGGTGCCCCCTACCCATGTATATAAAGGAGGGGACGGGAGGCCGGACAGCCTAGGAGGAGGCACGCAAAGGGGGGAGTCCTACTTGGACTCCTAGTCCAAGTAGGATTCGCCCCCCCCCTTTTCTTTTCTTCCACCGGAGGGAAAAGGAAAGAGAGGGAGAGGGAAAGGGAAGGGGGCGCCGGCCCCACCTCCTTGTCCTGTTAGGACTCCCTAGGAGAGGGGCGCGCGGGCTTCCCTCTCTCTCCCTTAGGCCCATGTTGTCCCAACACTTCTCCAAGGGGTTTCGGTAACCCCTCGGTACTCCGAAAAAATACCCAAATCACTTGGAACCATTCCGATGTCCGAATATAACCTTCCAATGTATGAATATGTACCTCTCGAGCATTTCGAGACTCCTCGTCATGTCCGTGCTCTCATCCGGGACTCCAAAAAAACTCCGGTCACCAAAACACATAACTCATAATACAAATCGTCATCGAATGTTAAGCGTGCGGACCCTACGGGTTCGAGAACTATGTAGACATCACCGAGACACATCTCTGGTCAATAACCAATAGCAGAACCTAGATGCTAATATTGGCTCCTACATATTCTACGAATATCTCTATCGGTCAAACCGCATATCAAAATACGTCATTCCCTTTTTCATTGGTATGTTACTTGCCCGAGATTCGATCGTCGGTATCATTACCTAGTTCAATCTCGTTACCGACAAGTCTCTTTACTCGTTCCGTAATGCATCATCCCGTGACTAACTCATTAGTCACATTGCTTGCAAGACTTATAGTGATCTGCATTACCGATAGGGTCCAGAGATACCTCTCCGATACACGGAGTGACAAATGCTAATCTCGATCTATGCCAACTCAACAAAACCTTCGGAGACACCTGTAGGGCATGTTTATAATCACCCAGTTACATTGTGACGTTTGATAGCACACAATGTGTTCCTCCGGTACTCGGTAGTTGCATAATCTCATAGTTAGAGGAATATGTATAAGTCATGAAGAAAGTAATAACAATAAAACTAAACGATCATTATGCTAAGCTAACAGATGGGTCATGTCCATGACATCATTCTCCTAATGATGTGATCCCGTTCATCAAATGACAACACATTATATGGTTAGGAAACTCAACCATCTTTGATTAACGAGCTAGTCTAGTAGAGGCTTACTAGGGACATTGTGTTTCGTCTATGTATCCACACATGTATCAAGTTTCCGGTTAATACAATTCTAGCACGAATAATAAACATTTATCATGATATAAGGAAATATAAATAACAACTTTATTATTGCCTCTACGGCATATTTCCTTCACCTTGTTCTTCTTGTTTACTCGTCCAATGCCTAGTGCCAGCTGCTGCTTTTTGCTTGTTTTTGGATTTTTTAGAAAATCTGTACCAAACATAGTACGAATGCTACAAAACTTTTTGACTATTTTCTGGACGAAGAGAGACCCTAGAAGGTTCGGGAGAAGACCAGACGAGGCACGAGGGAACAACAAGCTCACCAGGCACGCCTCTGGGCTTGTGGGCCCCTTGAGGCACATCTTGACCTAATTCCCCCTCTATAAAATATCAAATATTCCCAATACATCAGAGAGCCACCCGAAATACTTTTTTCGCCGTCGCAAGATTCTGTTCTTTTGAGATCCCATCTGAAGGCATTTTCCGATACTCAACCGAAGGGGATCAATCACGGACATCTTCTTCATCATTCTTGATGCCTTCCGATGATGCGTGAATACTTCACTTCACCACAGACCTACGGGTCCATAGCTAGTAGCTAGATGTCTTCTTCTCTTTCTTTGTTCTTCAATACAATGTTCTCCTCGATGTTCTTGGAATTCTATTTGATGTAATCTTCTTTTATGGTGTGTTTGTTGGGATCCGATGAATTTTGGGTTTATGATCAAATTATCTATGTATATTAATTGAGTATTTTCTTAATTATTTTATGCATGATTATTATAGCTTTCTATTTCTCGCCTATCTATACGGTATGGCCAACTAGATTGATTTATCTTGCCATGGGAGAGGTGTTTTGTGATGGGTTCGATCTTGCGGTGCTCAATCCAATTGACAGAAAGGGACATGACACAAATTTGTATTGTAGACATTGTGGATAGAAAAGATGATGTTTATTCATATTGATTAGGTTTACTTTGTCGACATCATGGCATCTTGCTAAGGTGTTACTCTAGTTGTCATGAACTTAATACCCTAGATGCATGCTGGATAGCGATTGATGGGTGCAGTAATAGTAGTAGATGCAGGCAGGAGTGGGTCTACTTGTCTCGGACGTGATGCCTGATCATTGCCTTGGATATCTTCATACCTATGCGCTTTTCTATCAATTGCCCAATAGTAATTTATTTACCCACCGTATGCTTTGGGTTCGAGAGAGAAGCCTCGAGTGAAAACTATGACCCCGGGTCTACTTTTATCATATATAAAAATCCAAAAATATCTTGCTGCAATTTTATTTCCTATGTTTTCTTTTGAAATTTACTTTATCTATCTACCACTACGATATTTGATCCTTGCAAATAACCGCCAAGGGGATTGACAACCCTCTTGTTTGCATTGGGTGCAAGTATTTTCTTTTGTGTGTGCGGGTGCTGCTAACGAGGTTCTATGTGGTTCTCCTACTAGATTTATAACCTTGGTTCTTAACTGAGGGAAATATTCATCTCTACTATATTGCATCATCCTCTCCTCTTTGAGAAAATCCCACGCAGCTCACAAGTAGCAGGCTGACATTCAAGGAACTCCTCACACAATATGACATAGCATCACTACTAGGGAAAAGGCTAGGAGTAGCGCAGGGTTTTGCGTTATCAATAGCGCGGGCACCCATGCTACTGATAAGGCGCTACAGCTAAACTTTACTAGTAGCGTGTGTTCATTCGTGCTACTCCTAACATACATAGCAGTAGCATGCTTGCTAAAACTCTCGCTACTGCTAATGGCACACTGCTAGGACGTGCATACCCGCGCTGCTGCTAAATTTTCCAGTATTTTTTCTGTAGCATATTCGCGATGTATTTAATAGGTATTATACAGTAGTCACATCATATGATTTTATGATCATGATGAGTTATTATATATATCATTGGGTGAAAGGGACGTGGATTAGAACCAAGTGGGGCAACATGGTGCAGATCGAGAGTACTACTAATCCAAAATTGATAACTTTACTTTGGATTAGTAGTACTTTCGATCTGCACCATGTTGCCTCCACTTGAATCTAATCAACGTTTATTTCTCCCACCGGTATATATATAAGGCCCTATATATAATAACTCATCATTCTCATAACAATATAACAACTCAGCATCATCATCATAACAAAAACTCATCATCGTTATCATAATAACAAGTCATACTCATCATCATCATAGTCAGCTAACAACTTCTACTAGTTATCATAATAACAAGTCATACTCATCATCATAGTCATCTAACCAACCCTAGTTAATTGTTCTTACCACATGATCATGAGTATTAGCTAGGACTTGCTACCCTCCCTAAGGTAAAATAGCATAAAGCAACATAGCCCCTGACTCTCCATTATGGAGAATGGAGATTATCATGTCTCTAATTTGTGGGCTTCGCACAATGTTGCTTCCAAGTAGCTCCCTATGATCATTCATAACATGTTTCCATTCTTTCATTGTGATGTCTTCATCTGTTCGAGAAATCTTGTATGAACAGTGGTGACCCATAGGCAGACTTTGCTTGGCCGAAAGCTAACAACATCCATGTGACCTTTCGTTTGCATCAGATGAGGCACACAATCCTTCGGGATTTTCTGTTGAAGAGCATAATAGTAATGTAGTTAGCAATGTAGTTTAGCTTTAGAAGAATGTATGCAAAATATGCACTGGTGTCATAATAATAATAAATCTTACCATGCCATTCCATGGATGTTGCCAAAGTTCAACACATGGACGAGTGGCACGTATTGACCATAATGTGGAGGAGTTTCATAGTTCTTATTGAAAGTCTCAACATCAATAATAAAGGAGACAAGATGATCTTTCTCCTCGTAAGTTAGTTCAAAGCCATCAGTGTAGTAGGTTTTGTCTACTACTTTCCGATTTTTTTTGTAGAATGGAAATAAGATGTCAAATGGAAATATATAACTTGTCAACTATTTTTATAAAAACAATATAACTTACACAATAAATATGTTTGAGAAACTCACATAGAGGTAGAAGTGGAAGCATATCAACATCGACCCAAATGTCGATATTATCTTCCTCGACATTATCTTCGTTGATGTCATCTTCAGGATCACCAAGATCGAAGGTGACATGCATACCCTCCTGAAAACCATACGCCTTGCATAGTGCTGCCCAATTCAAGTAACCAAAATGGGAATAGGTCACCGCATTGTATAGCTTTACGTTAAAAGCATAACCATGATGGGTCCTGAGGTGAACTCTCTTTATCTGCATATTTTCATGATCTTCGAAATCCAGCTTCTCAAAGACATAACGTCTTGCATGGCAGGGGATGGGCTAGTCGAATTTTAGAAAGTGAAAATTACACGTTGAAGAAACAAAAGTCATGCTTAATTACAATAAAAAGACTTGTTGTCGTTGTGTACTGTATAAACATCGAAGGTCTCATCGAGCTTAATACTGAAGCGCCGACCGCCTTCTAAGTGAGGTGTGTCGCACAGACCCCGGTTGTTGCCACAGTACTCGCCCTCTGGGATCCTATCATCGTCGTCAGACATTTCCTATGTTCATAATTCAAAGATTAAAGTTCTGATATTCAATATTATTCATCACGGGTTGACTATAAGTCTGTCGGGTCTTTTCTTGAAAACTCTCAGCTCATGTGGTGTATACATTCGACCGCCGGTGATGGTCGCTCCTCCCTTAATCCCCGAGTGCATTACACCAAAATGTCTAGCACACGGGAACGAAGGAGAAGCGACCCCCACGACAACAGTCGGGATTCTTCTTCCTCTCTCATATATGGTGGGCACTCCCTCATTGTTTTTTTTTACCGTCGGTGATGGTCGCTACTCCTCCTTCCCCTAGTGCATAACAAAGGTCTAGCACGATAAAAAGAAGGAGAAGCGACCCCCACGACAACAATCGGGATTTTTCCTCTCTGACATTTGTGGACGTCGGTGATGGAAGCTCCTACTTTCATTTGGAAGTGCATTACACCAAAATGTCTAGCACCTTCAAATGCAGAAAAAGCTTCCCCCACGAGAACAGTCGGGATTCTTCTTCCCTCATATATGGTGGAGACTCTCCCTCGCAGATTTTTTGACCCCGGCAGACTTAAAGTCAACCTGAAATGTCGTTTAATTATATTTCTAGAAAATCAGGGCAACTCGATATTTCCTACATATTCTAGCACAAGTCATGCCAAAACTCATGGAAAAATCCGGCATGACCTTTGTTAAACAGGACATATCGTGCGCCTGAAATTTGCTAGAATGGAAATTAATCAACACTCCGGCAAAACATAGGCCACTAGCTCGGAGGTGTTCCCTGCAAACATAAGCCACTTGGGCAAAGCACTAGTAGCTAGTACACACCTTAATCACATTGTCACAGGTACTCATCTACTACTCTACTACATCTATCAAAACATCTACATCATCATCGACATGGGGATTTGGCTGGTCTCACCTCGAGGTCGGAGGGGGTCGGTGACGAGGACGACGGCGGGGATGATGCAGGGGCTCTCCTCGATTTCTACAAAAACAAAATATAAGCAAAAACATTACTATCGTGATTTTAGGACTTAGTGAAACTCTATAAGCTATCAACTAAACATTATTGTGTTGATTCAAAAGGCCTACGTTTACTAAAAAATTGTAAAACTAGTTTTTTAACTACAAATTTGTATTACAAAAAAACCTAATTTCATTCATCTATCTATCCATCCATCTATCTATTCATTTGTCTATACATCTATCTATCCAAGCATTACAAAAAAATTAATTTCATCAATGCAATGCAGGAGGGAGGGAGGGAGGGAGGAGGGTTGCCGGAGGAGGTCTTGGCCAGAGGAGGAGGGAGGAGGCTTGTGGGAGGAGGGTTGCGGTCAAAGAAGGAGGGAGGAGGGCGTGACCGGAGGAGGGAGGAGGAGGGAGGAGGGAGGTGGGAGGAGGGTATACCGAGGAAGGACGGCGGCGGCAATGCGGTGGCCACGGCAATGTGGCGGTGGCGGTAGAGCGAGGCAACAGGGAGTGAGGGGAGGGAGTGAGTGGAGGATGAAGGTCGGGCGTGGGGAGGAAAATTGGATAAGGCGCCCAGAGTAGTAGCACGGGGGACGAGGCCGCGCTACTTCTATGGAGCTTAGCAGCAGCATCGGTCCTCGCCCGCCGCTACTACTACACGTAGCCCCGGCCGGTGGCGATTGGAGCACTTAGTAGTAGTGTTGCCCAGCATCCCCGTGCTACTGCTACTGCACTACCTGTAGCGCGGGCTCCTAGAGCGCGCTACCACTAAGTAGCAGTAGCGTGGCATATTAATCCACACTACTGTTAATATTCTATATATAACCTTTTCCCCTAGTAGTGCATGCGATGTGGAGGATGGATTTGGGAGAAAGATGATGCAGCCAAAGACCATAAAAGTGTAGCAAAACCCTCGATAAGGGATGAATTGGAAAGCCCAAGCCCATGAGAAGGAAGGGAACAAAGCATACCTGCTCATTCTCCTGAGGGTTGGGACAACGTTCTTGGGCAAAGTCTCCATCAAGGGCGACCAATCCTGGATGGGCGAAAGCCACCTGCAGTAGAGGCGGATAGTCCAAGTAACAGAGTCTAGCCAATTGACCTTCAGTCACGAAGCAGATCTTCCACTCTCCCTTAAGATGACTAGTTAAAGCGATCATGAAGCAGCTGCTGGATCCATGGTGGTAGTTTCCTTTATACGGTGATTATTGGACGATCCGCTCGGAGTGAATGGTGGTGGAAGGACACGCAAGAGACTAGACAGAAGTAGGCAGTGGAAGATGTAAAATATCTCCTCTCTCCAGGTGCGTCCTTTTAATACAGTGATCTCTCGCAAAGAAATGACGGGACACTCAAGTCCTACAGAGGTAACACTACAAAAAAAGACACATCCGTGACATTTTGGGCCGAACGGAAAAAAATTATGTCATACTTATGACACTTCTATGACAATAATTGTGACAAAACACGGTATCATCATAGATGTGGTGGGGTCCTACTTCTATGACAAAAAATCATGACAGAAAATGGGCTTTTCGTCCTGTGCGGGCCGGAGACGCAGCTGCATGACATTCTTTGGGCCGTCCATGACGGAAAAAACTATGGTAGAAGCGAGGGCGAGGAAAATATCGGGGTGTTCCCGGTTACGGTGGGTGGTCGGGGTTGAGAGATGCGTGTATCTCTTGTACACACACGCACGTGGGTGCGAGGCGCTGGGCTATAACCGAACCTGAGCGAGGCGTTGGGCTCTAAATGAACCCGAGCGATTGCACTGCAGGCTACACGCTACTGAACCCGAGCGATCAATTGATGGCTGTTAACTGAACCCGATCGAGCGGTTCCTTCGCTACTACTGCTAATTGAAGCCGATCGATACTGCCTCTGCATGAACAGTGAG
>LR738712.1:542796393-542832735 GCA_902687465.1 Secale cereale | reverse complement strand
GGGGGTTGGATGAACAGTTCTCGATGGGCGTGGCTGAACAGGACCCTGTGGTGTTGAACAAGACCCCGATCGATCGAGCCTGTGGGGGCTGCATGACCAGGACCCCGTGGAGGGCTGGATGAACAGGACCATCCCGTGGAGGGCTGGATGAAGAGTAGACGGTGGAGGGATGGATGAACAGTAGCCCGTGAAGGGGTGGTTGAACAGGAGCCCGTGGAGAGGGCTGGTTGAACAGTAGCCGGTGGAGTAGCGTGCGGTGGAGGCTGAACAGTCGCAGGTGGAGGCAGGAGGAGGTCGACGATGGATGAACAGTAGCCCATGGAGGCTGGAGGGGGTCGACGGTGGAGATGAGCAGTATCCTGTGGAGTCCCGTTTTGCGGTACGCCACACCCCCCGCGATAAACAGGACCCCCGTTTCGACCGTAGCGCTCCAACACAAGTCCGTTTCCTCCGTTTTGTGCTACGCCACACCCCTCCCGATGAACAGGACCCCTGTTTCGATCATAGCGCTCCAACACAAGTCTGTTTCCTCCGTTTGCGGTACGCCACACCCCTCCCGATCAGCAGGACCACCGTTTCAACCGTAGGAGGTCCGCTTCCTCCATTTGGCGGTACGCCAAACCCCTCCCGATGAACATGATCCCTTTTCGACCGTGGCCGGTCGAACACAAGGCCGTTTCCTCTGTTCTGCAGTACGCCAGGCCTTGTTTCCATCGGCTGTTCCGTCCAAGCCCTCCGATGAACACGACGATGCATTCCGTTTCGACCCAGCCGGTTGGCTCCCCATGAACACGAGACGATGTTGTTTCTCCATTCCATCCCAGCCATGTACACGAGCCCTGGCCATACGTACGCGCAAGTAGGCGTTCGAGACCCCGCCCATATGTACGTATGTGGCCATATTTACTTTCTTGCACCCTGGCCGCTGTACGTACATGTACATGCTACGTGCGTGCCTCTGCTATGACACGTGCGCGCCTCTACATCGACCAGTATGTATGTACACGTTCGCGACCAGAATGACAACGCTACGTACGCTTCGACCAGGTGGGTCCCGACTGTCAGGCACTTCCTTGCGTGCGAAGATGTAGCTGGTGGGTCCCAACAGTCAGAGGGGCAAATCGTTTTTTTGCCCGGATGCACTTCCTTGCATGCGAAGATGTAGCTGGTGGGTCCCAGCAGTCAGGGGGAAACATTTTTTCACGAAATATAGTGGCCCATCTGGCCGGTCCCCGCTGTCAGGTGGAGGAATAATTATTTTGCGCGTAATAAGCAGGCACTTCCTTGCTGCGGCCATGGACCCAGCTGTCAGCCTATCCATGTACAGTCCACGTCCGATGGAAGCCGTTCCTTGACCACGTTGACGGTCTGCGTCCACGTCCGCGGCGAGAGCACCAGGGCGGTGGACGACAGCGATGCCTAGGAAGGGGATGACACGGAGCCGGGGAAGACGCGGCAGTGGATGCCCACGCGTAGAGGAGTATGATGGTTCACTGGTTCACTGCGGTGTGAGGCTGTTGTCGCCGCAGAATAATAGGGGATGTGGGTGAGTAGAGGGATGGCCTGGCCAGCGGTGGGAGTAGTAGGGGGCGGTGAGGCCTCCGCCGCATCGCAGTCGGCCACAGGAGGCAGGAGCATGAGGCACGACGGGCGCTGGTTTGGGCGGCTGGAGCAAGAAGACGAGAGGTTGAAGAAGCACTACGGCCGTTGGATGGACATCGTACAGTCACTGGAGCTAGAATCGTGCATATTGACTAAGATGACAAAGCCCTCCGTCCCGTCAACTTAGTAGGCCCACAAGTCAGCCTGCCACTATACTGGGTCCCAGCTTGCAGGGGGAGTATTCATTTTTTTGTGCGTAATAAGGAGGCACTTCCTTGCGTGCGAAGATATAGTTGGTGGGTCCAAGTTGTCAGCAGCGGTAACGGTTTTTCGCGAAATACAAAGGCCCTTTCGGTGGGTCCCAGATGTCAGGTGGAGGAATCATTATTTTGCGCTCAATAAGGAGGCATTTCCTTGCGTTCGGCCATGGACCCAGCTGTCAGCCTCTCCACGTATAGTCCACTTCAGATGCATGTCGGTCATTGACGATGTTCACCAGGCCGCGCCGAGAGCACCAGGTCGGTGGAAGACGGCGAGGCCTAGGAAGGGAACGACACGAAGGCATGGAAGACTTGGTAGTTGTTTCCCACATGTGGAGGGGAGTACGATTGTACGAGGGTTTACTGGTTCGTCTGCCGTCGCAGGAGAATAACAGCAGGTGTGGGTGAGTAGAGGGATGGCTAGGCCAGCGATGGGATTACGGTGGGGCGGTGAGGCCTGCGCGGCAGCACAGTCGGCCGCGGGGAGGAGGGAGCAGGCAGTTGCGCCGGCGCTTGTTTGAGCGGCTGGAGCAGGAAGAGCAGAGATTGAAGAAGCACGACGGCCTTTGGATGGAAATCTAACAGTCATTGCTTGTGCATCAACCTTTTTTAGGAAAGCCTCAAATCTGTGGAAAACAGCATACAGCCCATCTCCAATTATTTCTAATAATTTACAACCCATTTGCTAATTCTTAAGGTTTTTTTGGAGCCCATATTCTTTTTGTTAGCATTACAGCCCATATTGTGGCCACGGTTAAAAAAATGGGAAATTTTTGTTTTTGCCATTCTAGATTTTGCCAATTTTCCTTATGCCACTCTAGATTTTGACATTTCACTTTTTTCACTATTAGTTTTTGACAATTATCAAATTGCCATTTTGTGGCAAAAGCAAAATAATTTTATTCCATTTTTTCCAGTCTTAGCTTTCGATAATTATCATAATTGCCACTATGAAATTTTCACTTTTGCCACGGGAATGGCAATTGTGATAATTGTCAAAAACTAAGAGTGACAAGAGTGAAATGTCAAAATCTGGAGTGGCATAAGGAAAATTGGAAAAATCTAGAGTGGCAAAATCAAAATTTTCCCTTAAAAAATTATACAAAATTTTGCATATTTTGGTGCGGTCCGAACTATTTTTAATCCCGAAATTTCGAGTCACATTCAAACTGATTTTAAAAATAAATGTATATCAATATAAAATCCAACAAATTGTCCACGCATAAAAATCAATGCAATTTAAAATCTCCAAGTGAAAAAAAAAAGAAATTTGAAACTAATTGCCAGTTTGATCTGTTTTAAAATGTACAGCCCATTTCTCATTACTGATAGGCCATTTTCTCGGCCAGCCGAATGAAGCTCTCCTCTACTTGAAAGATTTGCCGCCCAACATGCCTGACAAAGCGACTTACTTGGCAAATCACGAAAAACTGGGCTGTGGCTGTAGACCCAGCTGCGGACGTGGACCCAGCTGTCAGCCTCTCCACGTACAGTACTCTTCCGATGGAAGTCGGTCGTTGACCACATTGACCACGCCGCACCGAGAGCATCAAGGCGGTGGACGACGGCGAGGCCTAAGAAGGGGATGACGCGGAGCCGGAGAAGACGCGGCAATGGATGCCCACGTGGAAAGGAGTACGAGGGTTCACTGGTTCGGCTGCGGTGTGAGGTTGTCATCGCCGCAGAATAGCAGGGGGTGTGGGTGAGTAGAGGGATGCCCTGGCCAGCGGTGGGAGTAGTAGGGGGCGGTGGGGCCTCCGCGGCATCACAGCCGGCCACGGGAGGCAGGAGCACGCAGCACGACCGGCGCTGCTTTGGGTGGCTGGAGCAAGAAGACCAGAGGTTGAAGAAGCAGTATGGTCGTTGGATGGACATCGTACGGTCACTGGAGCCACAATCGTTCATATTGATTAAGTTGACAAAGCCCTCCGTCCCCGTCGGCTTAGTAGGCCCACAAGTCGGCCACCCACTATGGTGGGTCCCAGCTAGCAGGGGGTATTCATTTTTTGTGTGTAATAAGGAGGCACTTCCTTGCATGCAAATATATAGTTGGTGGGTCCGACCTGTCAGCGAGGGGAATCTTTTTCGCAAAATACAGAAGCCCTTCCCACGTACAGTCCACGTACAGTGCGTAATAAGGAGGAACTTTCCTTGCGTGCGACCATGGACCTCATGGGTCCCAGCCGTCAGGCTCTCCATGTACAATCCTCTTTTGATGACTCTCGTATGTTGACCACGCCGCGCCGAGCGCACCGAGGCAGTGGACGACGGCGAGGTCCCAGACTGGAATGACCCGGAGATGGGGAAGACGCGGCAGTGGAGTCACAGACCGAGAGGAGTGGGAAACTTGACTGGTTCGGGTGCGTGGTGGGCCTACACTCGGCAGAGAATAACAGGAGGTGCGGAGTGGAGGGATGGCCTGGCCGTCGGCGGGATAGGGTTTCGTTGAGGAGCGCAAAACAACGCCGCTGGACGCTAAAGGCTAGAGCAGGCGGTCCCGGTAGCGCTGGGGGAAGAAGATGAGAGATTGAAGAAGAATGACGGCCATTGGATGTAAATCCAACGCCTTCTTAGGCTTCGACCTACTGGCCCACATGTCAGCCAGTCCATTTGTTTTTAGTCCATTTGGTGGGCTCGGTGAAACAATGATGTAGCATCTATGCAGCCCGTTTATATATATGGTAGAATTAAAAGCCCATTTGCATTTTTCTCGAAATCCGCGGACTTGCTGGGCTGGGTGAAAATATCATGTTGGACTAGACGGAGAAATGTTATAAAAACATAAACACATGATTGCACGTCTATTACTGCATTGGTCAGTAAAATCTTTGCAAGCTTATGTACGTAATCACTGGGAGTTAACTTGCCAGGTTATATATAAACAATCATTATTATTATTTTGTAAGATCTTTTCAACCTATGAAATAAAATATCATTTAAATTTGATGAGTTAATGCGGTATTATTATTTTTAGGCTAGAAGTGGGACATTTGAGTTGGTTCTAGGGAAAAGTACTGGCAGAAAACTCAGTTTACATCGAAAAAGAAAGTAAGAGAAAATTCAGATATAGTATTAATAAAAACGAAAAATAGAACTGAGCTGTGCGTTGTCTTGAAAAAACAAACATAACTTGGGATGCTGATGTTATAGACAAGCTTGGTTGGGAGGCCCAGAGGCCGCTTGATACCTGCTGGATCCAAAAAATGTTGAAACGTGTTGTGGGCTGCCCATGTTAACCAACAAAACCTAGGCCATGGACCTGGTGGGCCCGGGACTGCCAGCCTCTCGACGAACAGTTGTCTCACGATTCCTCTTGTTTTGCTGACCATGTTGGGAACGACAGACGGCGGCGCCGTGGCTAGAGCACCAAGGCGGAGGACGACATCGAGACATCGGACCGAATGAACCAGAGCGGGGGAAGACGCAGGCGGAGTTGAGTACGAGGGTTGACTTGTTCGGGTGCAGGGTGGATTCATAGGTACCTCACATGCCCTCCTGGTTGTGTAGGTTATGTAGGCTAGATTCAGAGGTACCTCCCATGTGTTCAGGTCCTTGGTATCGTTGTCTTCTTTCATGTTGGCGTATCAGGGGTCGATGATGGTCTCGGCGAGGTCAACCACGGAGTCCTTCTCCTACCCGTTGCTGATGATCTTGTATTGCTTCTGGATGTCAACAAGCCTGTTGCACTAGAGGGTCGAATCATCGCGTTCTTCCTTCTCTCCACCGTAGCGAAAGTGCAGTTGGTGCTACCGTTTAAACGGGCGAATGCTCCAGAACCTCTGATGGCCCTACAAAAGTGGTAGATGAGAACCTCGTCCCGCACACATACCTGGGCCACGGTGATCCGATGGTCCCTGTCAGGAGACGAATGGATGGGCACAAGGTCTAGTCCTGCAACCTTGTGCTTTCTCGTCCTGTAGGTACTGCTTGAACTCGGCGAGGCAGAGCTTCACCGAGTTCGGATCGTTGGTGTACATCACATTCAACTTGGTGCAGCCATAGGACTGAACGGCAAACTCAAAGGGGAACTCCTTGCTGAAGTCCATATCCAGCAGGCTCACCCCTCGGATCACCATTGGAGTCTCTTCAAGTGAACGAGTGTGTAGGCGGCGGCAACAGTTCCTTTTTCAGCTCTTGGGGAACTGGATTCAATAGTAAACTGAGTGTGTACAGGCGACAACAGTTACTACCCCTCCCTCATCCGCTGCACTCCCGACAGAATATGCACCCTCGGCGCATTCAAACGTCTCCATTAAGAAACCTACTCCGGCCACACGTCAGTTCATGAGCGGGTCTGTATTGGTACTATAATAACATGAGTTAGTGGTCACTTTACTTAAATTTAATTAGCTTTAATAGAAATTTATACTTAAAACATGCAATGCATTGGCTCATTCTATCAGTGCCACAGGATCAACATGTACAACAATTAGAATTATTATTCTCAGGACGCACATGATCAGCACATTTGTCGCACTTTCACAAAGATAATACTACCAAGTTTGAACTATTTGTTATGGTTGTTGTCCTCTGCATCATCATGTCGTGTTTCCCAGCTTGCAAGATTCATAACCAACAAATAAGATCCAAATAATAAGTACAACAAAGATGCCTACACATCTCATTGATTCCCAGCTTGCAAGATTCAGAACCAACAACTAAGATCCAAATAATAAGTACAAATAAGATGCCTACACATCTCATTGATTCCCAGCTTCCAAGATTCAGAACCAACCCATTAGAGCCTTTTGATAAAGTGAATATCGGGATTAAATCCATCTTGGCTAGCCGTGTCATACAACCCAAGAACTTGGCAAATGCTCTTGACCATCACAACATCTGTAATTGAGTATTCCTGTTCGCATAGATAAGAAAGAGCATGATTACTATAATAGTGGCACTAGTTGAAACAAACTTTATTTCCAAAACGAGAAAAGATTGTGATAGAATAGCTTTAATTAAAAAAATAGAACATTAGCACAGTATGACAAAGCACAATCATGTTGATAAAGGATAATACTGACCGGTGTGAGGGGCCCTATGCCGCCACGACTCGATGTGGTGAACCTGCAAATCCACTCGGATGAGGCCAACCTGCAGATCTATGATTCAGTTCATGCGCCTTTTTTCTGCAGTTCACCTGAAATGAAGCAAAGATTGCATATTGAGCTAGCAAGAAGTACTTGCTCTTGTGAGATGGCAGGTTCTTCTTTAGTAGTTACACAAAAATTGAGCAACATTAAGGTTGGTTGTCCTGCTCATGTAAGGGGCAACAATAATATGCTTATCCTTTTGTGCAGTTCCACTAAAATAAAGTGCCATTGTGGTGACAGTGATCTTGCAAAGACTAATAAAATGTTTCCTGAGATTACTAGCAGAATTTGACAGAGATTTTGGAAACTCCAATCACCATTTTGTGCAGTTCCACCAAAATTGAGAGATGTTGCCCACGTGACATTTTAGTTGAACTGCACAAGACACTCATTCCAAAAAACAAGTGTTTTGTGCAGTTCACCAAAAGGTCACAATAGCAACAAGGTGAAATGAATTTCCCTATCTGCATAAAAAGATAGAAAGTAAACAGTTGCTGGTCAATAAGAATATACGAAACATATACGAAATGAAAAGAAGCATCTTAATTATGTTCATGGCAATCATGCAAGGACATTAGAAATTCTAAAACGTCAGCAATGCTTCATGTTACCAGAAGCATTACGATCAACAATGAGATTCCTCAAATATGGGATTACTTTAATGGTGGCATTGCTTGTTTACCAGATACAGTAAATCAACAGCAGCTAAAGAGTTTGTTTAAGGGCATGGGACCATGGGGACACCAGGACACTCAACAGCGTAAAGGAGCAACTTACTTATCATACTGGGGAAAACAGCAGGAGTGCCATTTGTAACACAGTTTAAATGCATCTTATCACTGGAGGCATTACATTAACAATAACACAGGTTAGACATGTCCCTAAGGTAACAGTGTGATCGCTTCATTTTACATGCGGCCTTACATTAACAATAGCAAAATGTTGGTATAAGGACATGTGACAGTGGACGCATCAGCACAATGTACCTACAAGGAGGCATAAAGTGGTGATGCCAAGTTTGTTCATGCTATGTGAGGGCAACAATCCTGGAGACCTTTTACTATGTGAGGGCAGCAAACCTAATCCTGGAGACCTTGTACTATGTGAGGGCAGCAAATCTAATCTTGGAGACCTTTTACTATGTGAGGGCAGCAAACCTAATCCTGGAGACCTTGTACTATGTGAGGGCAGCAAATCTAATCCTGGTGACCTTTTACTATGCGAGGGCAGCAAATCTAATCCTGGAGACCTTTTACTATGTGAGAGCAGCAAATCTAATCCTGAGACCTTTTACTATGTGCGGGCAGCAATTCTAATCTTGGAGACCTTTTACTATGCGAGGGCAACAAATCTAATCCAGGACATACTATGTTGACTTGTCCACCAGCCGCCACTTTCTATCCTTGTTTCAACCAATAATAGATCTGTTCCTTATCCAGTTTGTACTGCGTTTTCCCATTATTTCCCTTTTCAACCAAGAGACCGGTTGGGTATCCGGTCTCTACTAATTTCACCATATTATTTCCTCTTTGAATCAAGTCCTAGATTCATGGTACAACTTTCCCCCCTTTCTTCGTTGTTTGATCAAAGCCCTAGATTCGAATGCATGAAGTAGCTTTACCTCCAATAATACTAAAAATTTAGGTGGCTTTGGAAGAGATGATGGGAGTAGAAAAAGATGCACATGCAGACACGTGGGGAGCTGGGGAAGTAGAGCAAGGCCGCTTTCGAAGAACTTATACCTGAGGGTCGTCGCGATGTCGAAGGCGGCAGGTCGGATCTGCGGACAATACTGTAGGGAGGAAGAAGGGTTGGAGGACCTCCCGAGCCGGCGCTGTGTCGGAGATAATGGCACGGGCAGAGGATCGGGCCCCTCCGGCGGCTGTTGGTTTCCCCCCTCGCCGGCGATGACCGCTGATGGCTTCTCGCCCCTCGTTGGTTACCCCAAGTGGAAGGTTTGAGATGCAGTGTAGCGGAAGTTTTCTCTTGGCAAAGATACCAAGGATCGATTTCCCCTGAGACTCCCAGTTTCAACAAGAAGGTGTCAACTGCTAACGGCGCCAGATATTAGCAATCAACATGGACCTGCACACAGATACAAATAACTTTGCTCCCAATGAGTACAGAGAGGTTGTCAATCCCTCCGGCCTTCTCGTTTACAAAGGATCAAACGCAAGTGATAATAGTGATAGGTATTGCTGCAAATAGTAAGTAAAAACAGAAAGTAAATAGCGGATGTGATCAGTGATGGTAATATGGACCGGGGTCCCATGATGTTCACTAGTGATGTCTCTCTCCCAAAAGACGATAAAACAGCTATGTGAGGTAAACAAATTACAGCTGGGCAATTGACAGAATTATGTGCGCAAACCAATGCTAACTATGTTGCAAGAAAGGTAGAGGTTCAAAGCATGGGCGGTACGCCAAGGCAAGTAGACCGAAATCCATCGGCATCTACTACTAATCATCCACCTTGAGATATCTATCCAGAACATCTCGCTGGTATTAAGTTGCGAGTCCCACCCATAGTGTAAACTCAATGCAACAGACAACTGCATTAAAAGAACTTTGCGTAAAGTAAACAGTCCTTGCACCCGTGGGCACAAGCACCGTTGTTTTCCCCCTTGTGGCAACATCACATCCCCTAGACTCATGTTTCTGTCACTCAAGCTAGTCATCGAGGGGCATGAACCCACAATCAAGCATAACGTTCCCTCTTGGAGTCACTACCTACTACTTGGCCAAAGCAATAAATAGCAACGGAGAACATGCAAGAATTACTTACGAACATAAATATAAAAGAGGTAAATCAAATATATTACTCAAACACAATCTGAACATAATCTCACAATCCATCGGATCCCAGCAAACTCATCATAGCAACAGCATAAGGATTACATATGTGCCTCGATCATGTAGGGCAGCTCACGAGGTCTAATTAGTGAAGCACAAGAAGGGGAGGAGAACATCACATAGCTACTGGTCAAGGACCCATGGTCCAAGGGAGACTACTCAAAACTCATCCGGGAGGCGTCCATGGTGGTGGAGAGGCTCCCGGTGGTGATCCTCCCCTCCGGCAGGGTGCCGGGAAGAGTTCTCCTGGTGCTCCCGATCTTGGAAGCGCGGCGGCGGCGAAACAGAGATGAGATCGCGAAAAAGGGTTCCCGTCTCGAGGGTTTCGGGATGCGTGTTAAATATATGCCAAAGGGGGGCATCAGCGGAGGCCTGGGGGGCCCAGGCGCCCCCCGGCGCGGCCAGGAGGGGGGCCGCGCCACCAGGGCGCCTGGAGCCCTGGTGGCCCCCCTCCAGCTCTACTTTGGCTGCCGGGAAGCTTCTGGAACGCTGATTTTTTATATAATTTTTCCGGGATTTTTCGGGCAGTTTACGTGATGGGAAAACCTGAAATACAAAAACAGCAGAAAACAGAAACTGGCACTGGGGTGCACTGAGTTAATAGGTTAGTCCAAATATGATCAAAAGTGTATGGAAGTGTATAAATATCATAGCAATATCACCCGAAAGAGGCATGGAGCAAGCGGAAATTATAGATACGTTTAGGACGTATCAACATCCCCAAGCTTAATTCCTGCTCGTCCTCGAGTAGGTAAATGATAACAAGAATAATTTCTGTGGTGACATGCTATTAACCATATAGGACATTTCATAGTCATACGACAAAAGCTTACTGAGACAATGAATCTATAGTAATTAAGTTGCCTCATGAGAGAATCACAAAGAACTGAAAGTTTTACAATATGATACTGAAACATCAAATAGATTTGTAATGAGCATGGTGTGCAAATATGATAAAGTGATATCTCGCTTGCCCCCTTTAGTGAAGCAAAACATAAATGCAGGGGCACCTCCAAGGTTTAAGTGATGACTAGATACAATAATTTCAGAATAAACGATATCACAATCATGCAAAAGACAATGCTACTTTGGGACAATGCACATTACACTCAGAATGACAATCATGCTCTCAATAGTTGGTGCTTTAAAAGAAGGTGGAGACTCTCGAACTGTGGCTTTTGTTGGCAAAGTTGAAAACCCGTGGTCGGAAACAAAGACAAAACATGTACCAGAGCTCTTGGTTTTAAAAACAGAGGTAATAATTATTACTTTTGATTATGCATGTTTCGTCAACGAATGCTAGCAGACAACTCAATCACTTCTTGAGATGGACAAGTTTCGAGGAACGGCTCCCGAATGAGGACGATCACATCCTCTTAATCTCCTTTGTTTATCACTGCCAAAGTTTTCTGATTTCTCCTGAACAAAGCGTGAAGGAGGGTTTGTTTGTTATATTAATTTTGAGCCGGGCGCACTCTTTGCCAGTTCCTTCTCGTATTATGGGTTTGCACATTAGACATGCAATCCCGGGGTGAAGCTTGTCTAACTTAAAAAGATCATGAATTAACTACTACTTCCTCATGAACTAAAACAGAGGCACAAAACAGAAATGCATTTTTTTTAATAATTTCGAGATGGTACATGAAAGTCTTCGTTAGGAATGGCAGGTAAATACCATGTATAGGAAGGTATGGTGGACTCATATGGCATAACTGGTTTAAAAGAATGTGGATGCACAAGCAGTCAGTCCGCTTAGTACAGGTGGAGGTTAGCAATTGACTGGGAGCGACCAACTAAAAGAGCAATGACGGTCATAATCATGCAGAGCGACAAAGCAACATTGAATCAGGCATGGAAGTTATATTGCTACTCAGAAACAAAAGATCATCAAGGCTTGACAGACTTTCTTTATAGTCTTAAATATGCGTGAGCATACGCCAAGTCAATAAAAATAAATTCTCGAAGGAAGATATTACTAAACCATACCACATCATAGGCAAACAAATCATGTTGGTACTCCAATAACACATTGGGAACCCCCCAGCTATTTGAGACTAACCATAAGAAAACATGAATTACTAAGCACCATTATGCACGTAGCATTTTTATCATAGACATATCAACCAATGCAACAGAAGCAAACTCTCTTAATAAGATAAGCATGATAACTAAAGAGAGTTCAAGCAACCAACTAAACAAAAGCTCTTTAAAAAGATAAGCATGAATACTAAGAGCTAAGCATGATAGTAGCTATTGAAAGACAAAGAACACACACAGCAAAGATAGACATGAAAATTCTATGTTATGTTCTAGGTAGAAGTGGAGCGTGTTTCTCTCCCACATAAAGAAAGCTGAGTTCCAACTCGTTATGAAAAGCTAAAGAAAACTAAAAAGGAAAACTAAAAGCAAGACGCTCCAAGCATAGCACATAACACATGAAGTGATAAAAATATAGTGGAACGAAAGACGAATTGATAATGTTGATGGAGAAGGGGATGCACGCGGGCATCCCCAAGCTTAGACGCTTGAGTCTCCTTGAATATTTCTTGGGGGTGCATGGGGGCATCCCCAAGCTTGAGAGTTTGACACTCCTGAATCTTTTTATCATCTTCCCTCGTACACTTGAAAACTCCCTTCATACATAACTCATCATAATCTGATTAGCGAGGTTAGTACCCATAATAAAATAATTGTTCCTTGCTGGAAATAAGGATATTCTTGAAGGTCTACTGTTTCTCAAGATTGCCAAAATGTTTTTGCAAAGAAAAAGCAAGCTCAAGGTTTGCAAAATGAAGGAAAGGCAAAACAGGACAGAATCTGTGAAAAACAGAACAGCAGGTAGTAAATGATTTTTTCGGGGCACTTCTGCAACTCTAATCAAAAAACTCAGAACAGACACCGGAAAGACAATTGTATAGATCACGCCGTCGAAACAATTCAGACCAAAAAGATGATCTGGTGATTTTATAAGAATTTTTCTATCCAAGGACAGAATATGTTTCCTGGACAACACGTCACAACTTTTGAACTTTCTTTCAATCAGAGGCTACACTTGGCACAAAGTTGAAAAGTAAAGATACAATGATGATGCTACTGTAGTAACAACATCAAGACACAACAAAAGCAAAATAAAATTTTATTCATGTGGGCTGCCTCCCAAAAGCGCTTTCTTTTATGCCTTTAAGCTAGGCATAATGCAAAAAGATCAAGTTTTATCAAGAGTAAAAGAATAGATAGCCCGTATAACGGACTCAAAAGGTAACTTAATCTTCTTTCGAGGGAAGTGTTCCATCCCTTTCTTGAGACGAAATTTGAATTTTATATTCCCCTCTTTCATGTCAATGATAGCATCAACAGTGCGTAGAAAAGGACGTCCCAAAATAATTGGACAAGAAGGTTCACATTCAATATCCATAATAGTAAAATCAACGGGAACGTAATTGTCATTGACAACGATAAGAACATCGTCGATCCTCCCCAAAGGTTTCTTTATGGAAGAATCAACGAGACGAACACCAAAAGAACAAGAATCAAAAGGTTTCAATTTAAGCATATCATATATTCTTTTGGGCATAACGGAGGTACTAGCTCCAACATCACATAAAGCATAGCAAGAGAAGTTATTCAACTTAATTTTAATCATAGGATCCCAACCATCTTCTAGCTTTCTAGGTATGGAGGCTTCTACTCTAAGTTTCTCCTCCCTAGCTTTGATGAGAGCATTAGTGATATGCTCTGTGAAGGCAAGGTTAAGTGTGCTAGTGCGGGGATCTCTAGACATCTTGTGAAGGAAATCAATAACTTCAGTAAGAGTGCAATTGTCAAAATCAAGGTCACTACTATCAAGTAAAGTTGTAGTGGTGTCCTTTAGGTTCACTTGTGTGGTAGTTTCTATAGTCATAGCATCACCATTAATAGGTCCAACGGGACAGGAGTGCATTGGGTGCTAAGAGTTTGGATATCCTCAACAACTTGGATAGTAGCAACAGTGTGGTGGGTAGGAAGGTTCTTAATTCTATCTTCTTCCAACATCCTAATGTTTTCATTAATTTGCACTTGGATAGCATTCATAGGAGTGACCTTCCTCTCCTCAAGAGGAGAAGTTCTAATTTTAAGCAATTCTACCTCATGGGCTAAATTGTCTACCTTCGAAGAGAGATCATCTAGTTTGTTTAGTTTCTCTTCTACACTCTTATTAAAGGCTTTTTGGGTAGTGATGAAATCTTTAAGCATAATCTCTAGTTCAGTAGTGGAGCTCTTGGTGCTAGGATAAGCATTGTTGTTCCCATAAGAATTAGAGGGGAACGGTCTAGGATTGCTACCAAAATTACTCCTATAAGCATTGTTATTAAAATTGTTTCTAGAGATAAAGTTCACATCTACTTGTTCTTGAGCAATCAAAGAATTTAAAGGAACATCACGAGGATCAACATAAGATTGCTTCGAAAGTAGAGACATGATCAAGTCAACTTTTTCATTTAGGGAGGAAATCTCCTCGACAGAGTTTACCTTCCTACCTGTTGGAGCACGTTCGGTGTGCCATTGGGAATAATTGGTCATCATCTCATCGAGAAGCTTCGTGGTAGCACCAAGTGTAGTTGACATAAAGGTTCCTCCCGCGGCCGAATCTAACAAGTTCCGCGAGGTAAAGTTCAAGCCTGCATAAAAAGTTTGGATAACCATCCAAGTAGTCAAACCATGAGTAGGGCAGTTCTTGATAAGAGATTTCATACGTTCCCAAGCTTGGGCAACGTGTTCATTATCCAATTGTTTAAAATTCATTATGTTACTTCTTAGTTGGATAATTTTAGCAGGTGGATAGTATTTTCCAATAAAAGCATCTTTGCACTTGTCCCATGAATCTATTCTATTTCTAGGCAAAGATTGAAACCAAATTTTAGCTCCTCCTCTCAAGGAGAAAGGAAAAAGCTTAAGCTTAACAATATTACCATCTATTTCTTGGTACTTTTGCATATCACAAAGTTCAACAAAATTGTTTAAGTGTAAAGCAGCATCATCTCCAGCACCGGAGAATTGATCTTTCATAACTAGGTTCAGTAAAGCAGGTTTAATCTCATAAGAAGGTGTTGAAGTGGCAGGTGTAGTGATAGGTGTGCAGATAAAGTCATCGTTGTTATGACTAGTGAAGTCACACAACTTGGTGTTCTCGGTGGAACCCATAGCAGCAAGCAAGCAAGCAAGATAACTACTTTTGTGATTTTTGATAAAAGATACTAAAGCAAAAACTGAAAGGTAAACTAACAAGACTAAAAGCAAAGGTAAAGGATAGCGTGCAACTCCCCTATCTTGAAGAGTGGAGTCCCCGGCAACAGCGCCAGAAAACTTTGCTTGATCGCTTCTCGCCCCTCGTTGGTTACCCCAAGTGGAAGGTTTGAGATGCAGTGTAGCGGAAGTTTTCCCTTGGCAAAGATACCAAGGATCGATTTCCCCTGAGACTCACAGTTTCAACAAGAAGGTGTCAACTGCTAACGGCGCCAGACATTAGCAATCAACGTGGACCTGCACACAGATACAAATAACTTTGCTCCCGACGAGTAGTGAGGTTGTCAATCCCTCCGGCCTTGTCGTTTACAAAGGATCAAACGCAAGTGATAATAGTGATAGGTATTGCTGCAAATAGTAAGTAAAAACAGAAAGTAAATAGCGGATGTGATCAGTGATGGTAATATGGACCGGGGTCCCATGATGTTCACTAGTGATGTCTCTCTCCCAAAAGACGATAAAACAGCTATGTGAGGTAAACGAATTACAGCTGGGCAATTGACAGAATTATGTGCGCAAACCAATGCTAACTATGTTGCAAGAAAGGTAGAGGTTCAAAGCATGGGCGGTACGCCAAGGCAAGTAGACCGAAATCCATCCGCATCTACTACTAATCATCCACCTTGAGATATCTATCCAGAACATCTCGCTGGTATTAAGTTGCGAGTCCCACCCATAGTGTAAACTCAAAGCAACAGACAACTGCATTAAAAGAACTTTGCGTAAAGTAAACAGTCCTTGCACCCGCGGGCACAAGCACCGTTGTTTCCCCCTTGTGGCAACAGCACATCCCCTAGACTCATGTTTCTGTCACTCAAGCTAGTCATCGAGGGGCATGAACCCACAATCAAGCATAACGTTCCCTCTTGGAGTCACTACTTACTACTTGGCCAAAGCAATAAATAGCAACGGAGAACATGCAAGAATTACTTACGAACATAAATATAAAAGAGGTAAATCAAATATATTACTCAAACACAATCTGAACATAATCTCACAATCCATCGGATCCCAGCAAACTCATCATAGCAACAGCATAAGGATTACATATGTGCCTCGATCATGTAGGGCAGCTCACGAGGTCTAATTAGTGAAGCACAAGAAGGGGAGGAGAACATCACATAGCTACTGGTCATGGACCCATGGTCCAAGGGAGACTACTCACAACTCATCCGGGAGGCGTCCATGGTGGTGGAGAGGCTCCTGGTGGTGATCCTCACCTCCGGCAGGGTGCCGGGAAGAGTTCTCCTGGTGCTCCCGATCTTGGAAGCGCGGCGGCGACAGAACAGAGATGAGATCGCGAAAAAGGGTTCCCGTCTCGAGGGTTTCGGGACGCGTGTTAAATATATGCCAAAGGGGGGCATCAGCGGAGGCCTGGGGGGCCCAGGTGCCCCCCCGGCGTGGCCAGGAGGGGGGCCGCGCCACCAGGGCGCCTGGAGCCCTGGTGGCCCCCCTCCGGCTCTACTTTGGCTGCCGGGAAGCTTCTGGAACGCTGATTTTTTATATAATTTTTCCGGGATTTTTCGGGCAGTTTACGTGATGGGAAAACCTGAAATACAAAAACAGCAGAAAATAGAAACTCGCACTGGGTGCACTGAGTTAATAGGTTAGTCCAAATATGATCAAAAGTGTATGGAAGTGTATAAATATCATAGCAATATCACCCAAAAGAGGCATGGAGCAAGCAGAAATTATAGATACGTTTTGGACGTATCAACCGCGTGAACGATGCATCTTTTAGTCCTCTACACTCACCGGCCGAAGGGATCTGGCCGGATCTGTGACCAGCGGTGAGCAGAGAGAAAATGTCGCTACCGCTCTCTTGTTTAGATCTGGAGAGGATGAGAGAATGTAGAGAGGAACTCTAGTAAAGCAAGCGCTCAGGCCCTGCGTACATATATAGCGGAGTGATTATATTTTTCTCTCCACAACAAGCGTTTCAATTTGTGTACGTGGCATTAAAGAAAAGAAACACTCTATTTAAGGTGACTACTTGTACGACTCCTACTTACTACTAGTAGTAGTACTGTTCACTTGTGCTCCCTGGCCCTCCATTCATTGAACAACGCCACGGGTGAATAAACATATAGTACTAGTATTTATATAGAATGAACAAGCTCGAATTATTTTCGCGTATTTAAAAGTTGAGGGCAGGGCTTTTCCCGGACAGTACGCACGGCAGTTTTTGCGTAGGCGGTTTGACAGAGAGGCGAGGAGGGTGAGGGAGTAGCGGATTCAACTTACTTACTGCTAGAAAAGTCGGACTGTGCGATTTGACAGCGTGTTACTGTTTGGATCCATGTGTTAGAGTTAGTTTGGGTTAGTTTGAACTCAACTAACCCAAAAATATCCAAACAGGAGGGTTAGTTTGGGTTACTATTTGGATCCATGTGTTAGAGTTAGTTCGGGTTAGTTTGAACTCAACTAACCCAAAAAAATCTAACCCACCCAAGAGGTGCTTATTTGGGTTAGTTCTTTTCGGGACACTAAAAAATCATAGTTTTCTCTCGCTCTCCCCACAGCAGATCCCTCCCCACTTCCTCGAAGATTCTCGTCCTCTCCCTCCCTCCCTCTCGCACCGCACATGAAGCCACCTCGTCGTATCCGCGCTCCATTTAACCCTATCATCCAAACACCTCTTTCGCTAGAGTTACCTCAGGGTTAGTTCAGATTAGAATCTAACTCTAACCTTTAACTGAGTTAGAGTATCCAAACAAGGCCAGGCGGTACGACCGGGGTGATGCCCCCCTTCCGTTCTGCACTCTAATCTGGTGCATGACACGTATTACGTCGACCCGGATGCTGCTGGTTGTCCCACATGTCGGCGAAGTAGTACGTAGTAGTAAGAAGAAGCAAAGAATCATGCGGTATAAGTCTTTCTAGAGATTCCAACAAGTGACTACACCGCGTGCAGTATCTCAAATCTCCCTTCCGGTTTATAGGGCTCAAATCTCAAATCTCATCAACCAAGGCATTTTGCGATAGGAGGAATGTATGTCGTACTTTACAAAACTACCCTAATTAAACTCATGCATTAATTACGTAGTTCTCTCGTTTTCCTCTCCACCTTGGTCGCGGTGCACAATATTGACCACTCCTATATGACTAGCCGATCTATCTGCATGCGGGACATCAAAGCATCCGGGCCCGCGTGCCATCCACCAAATCACAGCGATGTGCTACAGTCGAAACTCACCGATCACCCCCGTGCGGCCGTCATGACCCATCATATCACAAAACCCACACCTTTACCAGCAGTGGTAAAGTGGCCTCGAAGTTGGACTGGACGAAGCAACCATCATTTCACTGGAACGCTCGTTGAAGCCCTTTCTCCCCTTTCTTGAAGAAAACTTCACTCCAGGCTACTCACTTCTGCCATTTTTATTTTGTACCGACGAAGGAAAGGTGGGCAAATCAGTGATGCTGCTATATTTTCATTCCAGGAATCTTCTTTTTGTGAAGCACCGACCGATTCTCACAGCATATTATTTTCCCGTTTTCATTGCGATTGTGGTTTCCTTTTGATTGCTTTTTGTTTGTCAGTTCATTGATGGATCATGGAGCACTAGGCAAAGAGTTGCCGGCGGACAACCCACTGGAGACAGCGATCTCCAGAAAGCAAGCACCGACCAACGAGTTGACCATGTTGGCGGGCCAACACATGAAGACGAAGAACTCCAAGAAACAAACACTGGCCAAAGAGTTGACGACGTTGGCGGACGAACTCCTCAAAGAAAGTTGGAAGAACAACAAGGGCCCCACCGTGCCTACCCCAGAAACTGTAATGGCCACCTATGTGAGGCTCAAGGCTGAGTTTGAGGAGATAGTCGCCGTTGAGAAGCGGTATTCCCCTGGCAAGGTGTTGGCCCCCATCGAGGACGAGGAGATGGCCCCCGGAGGGATGGGATCCCCTAGTGAGTTGCCAAGGTAAAAAATAATGGCTTATTATCGAAAGTTGTGGTTTTTGATTATTTCAATGTGCTTGCTAATATGTTAGGGTTGTGCAGGTGCCGGTGGACGTCCTTGATGATTCCGATGTCGCGGCCCGTCCTGTGGACAACGCCCCAAAGATCGTTTTCGATGTCGCGGTCCGTCATGTTGGCATTGCCCCGGAGATCGATTCTGATGCCGCTGTCCATCCTGTGGACATCGCCCTAGAGATCAATTCCCATGCCGTTGTCCGTGCTGTGGTCATTACCCGAGAGATCGATGACAAGAAATAGTTGGTCGCGCCAATCCTTCATGGTAGTTTGCATTGCCCTGTGTTTAATTACCAGAATGATGCGTGTTATCAAACCATTTTAGGGCTAGTGCACTGTCTTGTGTGGGCGGTACTTGCTACTTTTGTTTGATAGTGAATCATGCGAACCCTCTCCGAGTTATGGAAACAGATGTATCCTCACCAGCTTTTGATGTAATATATGGAATGCTTAGATGTAAGTTTGAACTGTTTATCATATCAGCAGGCCTTATTTGATGATTCTTGGTGTTAGTAGGCTAGCTACTGTGCGAGCTATAGTACTTGCAAAACACTCACCAAAGAGAAATGTTGGGGCTGATGAGCTCGTGGTACGCTTATAATGATCCGTCGTCGATTGGCCAATAGCCCAAGCTCCTAAAATTGTAGGCTTAGCGATCGATCAAACAATAGCCGACACGGATATATTCAGGCCTCATTTGGTTCATAGGGTAGGAAAATCGCAGCAAAAGTACAGAGACGTACAACACAAAATCATAGCAGTACAGAGACGTCCCTCTGTTCCAAAATAGACGAGTCAACTTTGTACTACTAACTTTCAAACGGAGGGAGTACAAATCCTAGGCGGGCTAGTTTGGCCTAGTGGGTTTTAGTGATATGACGTGGTACAGTGCCATCCAGTCTTCGTGTGTGGTAGCAGTACTGCGGGTAGAGTAAGTTTTCATGAAGAAGCGGAATTCAACGAAGTCATGATGGTTCCTTCGTCTGACTAACTTTGTGCATGGCAGGTGGACCAGGATAATTTTGTGCATGGCAGGTGGACCATGATGGTCGACGTCCCACATGTCGGCGAATGAAAGTATTCTTTTCGATATAGTGGACGAGCAACGAGTATTCATTGTTTATTTTTTATGAAACCTATTGTCTCCACTGTTACGACGGAGGAGTGTGAAACACGGCAGCCCAGTGAACTTGACATGTGCACCACTCCCTCCTTCCTCATGTAATACTACCATAGTGTTGACTATAAGGTTACAACTTTTTCTCACTCTCTCTCTATCCATTTCCTCTCAAATGTTTTTTACCTTTCTTTTTTTAGACACAATTGGTTTTTATTCCTCTTATTTTTGGAATTAGTTTTTTATACCTAGGAGCACGTGTAGAGACAGGCTCCCGCAGATCCCACTCCTTGACTTTGTCAATGCCTCTCTCTCCTCCACATAAGCGGGCTTGTCGAGAAGACAAGAGATGATCTCTTAGCACAATATGTTTCACCATGATTTTAGGAATAACTAGTTATTGAAGATAAGATGATCCATTGTACACATGTTTTTTGTCATCTCTAAATTACATGCAAGACTTATGATAAGACTATCTTATCAACCATTGTACATGCCCTTTATAAGCCAGAATTTTACTGGTACTACTTGTTATGAATGCGTGCAGCTAGCCTCTAAGGGGGGAGCGCGCGCGGGGAGGTGGTGGGGTGGGGGAGGGCTTCATGAAAACTTACTCTACCTGCAGTAATGCTACCCCACGCGAAGACTGGACGGCACTATACCATGTCATGTCACTAAAACCCACTAGGACAAACTAGCCCGCCTAGGATTTGTACTCCCTCCGTTATAAAGTTAGTAGTACAAAGTTGACTCATCTACTTGGAAGCAGTGCGGACTCCCGCATGGCCCACCTCACATTATCACCATATATTTCTTGGAGTCCATGCACGACGGTGTAACGCCTCGGACACACCCGCCGGTGGTCGTTACTCCTGGTGGGATCTAGACTGGCCTCACATATCAATACTAGTCTTTTCTGCGCACTTTGTCCTCACTCGTGCGCACCCGGGAGCAACTTCCCGGTCGGTCACCCATCCTGAAACTACTCCAAGCTGAGCACGCTTAACTTTGGAGTTCTATCCAAATGGGCTCCCAGAAAAGAAGGAATTCCTTATTGATATGAGTAGTCTATCATCCCTAATAAGCCAGGCCATCACATACACCCTCACTCAGAGGAACCGACATCCTTGTCGGGCCATGATACGTCCAAAACGTATCTATAATTTCTGCTTGCTCCATGCCACTTTTGGGTGATATTGCTATGATATTCATACACTTCCATACACTTTTGATCATATTTGGACTAACTTACTAATCCAGTGCACCCCAGTGCCAGTTTCTGTTTTCGGCTGTTTTTGTATTTCAGGTTTTCACATTACGAGAACTGCCAGGAAAAATCCAGAAAAATTATATAAAAAATCAGCGTTCCGGAAACTTCCGTGCGTCCGAAGGGCAGCCGGGGGGGGGGGGCACCAGGGCTCCAGGCGCCCTGTGGGCGCCCCCCCTGGGCCGCGCCGGGGGGCGCCTGGGCCCCCCGAAGCTCCCCCGATGCTCCCCTTTGGCATATATTTAAAGCGTCCTCCAAAACCCTCAGAACAGGAACTCTTTTCGCGATCCCATCTCTGTTCCGCCGCTGCCGCCGCTTCCAAGATCGGGAGCACCAGGAGAACTCTTCCCGGCACCCTGCCGGAGGGGAGGATCACCACCGGGAGCTTCTCCACCACCATGGACACCTCCCAGATGACTCGTGAGTAGTCTCCCTTGGACCATGGGTCCATGACCAGTAGCTATGTGATGTTCTCCTCCCGTTCTTGTGCTTCACTAATTAGTCATCGTGAGCTGCCCTACATGATCGAGGCACATATGTAATCCTTATGCTGTTGCTATGTTGAGTTTGCTGGGATCCGATGGATTATGAGATTATGTTCAGATTGATCTTGAGTAATATATTTGATTCACCTCTTTTATATTTATGTTCATAAGTAATTCTTGCATGTTCTCTGTTGTTATTTATTGCTTTGGCCAAGTAGTAGGTAGTGACTCCAAGAGGGAACGTTATGCTTGATTGTGGGTTCAAGCCCCTCGATGACTAGCTTGAGTGACAAACATGAGTCTAGGGGATGTGTTGTTGCCACAAGGGGGAAAACAACGGTGCTTGTGCCCGCGGGTGCAAGGATTGTTTACTTTACGCAAAGTTCTTTTAATGCAGTTGTCTGTTGCTTTGAGTTTACACTATGGGTGGGGCTCGCAACTTAATACCAGCGAGATGTTCTGGATAGATATCTCAAGGTGGATGATTAGTAGTAGATATTGATGGATTTCGGTCTACTTACTTTGGCGTACCGCCCATGCTTTGAACCTCAACCTTTCTTGCAATGTAGTCAGCATTGGTTTGCGTTCGTGGTCCTGTCAATTGCCCAGCTGTAATTCGTTTACCTCACATAACTGTTTTATCGTCTTTTGGGAGAGAGACATCACTAGTGAACATCATGTGACTCCGGTCCATATTACCATCATTGTTCACACCCGCTATTTACTTTTCGTTATTATTTACTATTGCAAAACACTATCTATCACTACTATCATTGCTTTTAACCCTTTGTGAACTACAAGGCCGGAGGGATTGACAACCTCTCTGTACTCGTTGGGAGCAAAGTTATTTGTATCTGTGTGCAGGTCCACGTTGATTGCTAATTGCGCCGTTAGCAGTTGACACCTACTTGTTGAACCTAGGAGTCTCTGGGGATTCGATCCTTGGCATCTTTGCTAAGGGAAAACACTTCCACAACACTACATCTTACACCTTCCACTTGGGGTAACCAACGAGGGGTTCGAGGCCCATCAAGGAGTATTTTCTGGCGCCGTTGCCGGGGACTCCACTCTTCGGGATAGGGGAGTTGCATGCTATCTTTTACATTTGCTTTTTAGTCTTGTTAGTTTACCTTTCAGCTTTTGCTTTAGTATCCTTTATCACAAAATTACAAAAAAAAATTATTTTACCTTCTTGTTAGTAGTCCTATCTGTTTAGCTAAACATGTTAGGATATGGTGCTTTGAGGGAATCAGAAGTTCTAGATTTCCATCAAAGGGACGGAGAAAATATGAAGAAGGCATGGGACAGAATTTCTGACGCACATAGGAGAATTATGCCTTGGATACCTATAAAAATTGTGCTTAGGAATTTTTACCAGGGTCTTTTTAAATGGTGTAAACACTCTCTTGATATTATAGCCGAGGGAGATTTCCTAGAGTGTGATGAAGCTAGAGCTCTTGAAATTATACATGGTCTATCTAGTTACTTTGTTTATGATCATAATTTTGATACTGTCATAGATAGACTTGCTACTATTGAAAAGAGAATGGATGCTCTAGACTTAATGAAGGTAGAGGAACCCAAACCCAATAAGAGAGATATTTTGGAAATAGATAATGACTGGGATCCTCTTGTTAGGATTAGTATCTCTAATCAAGACTTCCTTGCTTATTGTGATATTGGATCTATGGTTTCTACTATGCCAAAAATTGTTCATGATTCTTTAAAATTTAACATGGATAGATTACCATCTTATCATGAACACACTAATGGAGATATTTCTGAAATCCAGGGAAGAATAAAAGATGTGCCAGTTAAATTCCTTAAAGGGATTGCAATGGTTGATTTCTTCATCATGGAGCAAAACCAAGGAAATATAGTGCTTGGAAGGGACTTCCTCCGAGCGGTAAAAGGCTTCATCGATATAGGTAAGGGACAAATCCGCTTACGCGGAAAGGCAAAAGGTGTGTACCCCTTTCCTAGAAGGAACAAGAGTGAACTTGTTGAGGAACCTTATGAATCAATTTATAACTCCGATTATTACGATGGTTATTGATTCCTCTATGCATTATGCCTAGCTTAAAGGCATAAAAGAAAGCGCTTTTGGGAGGCAGCCCACATGAATATTTTTTTTGCTTTTGTTGAGTCTTGATGTTGTTTACTGCTGTAGCATCATCATTGTATCTTTAATTTTCATATTTGTGCCAAGTATAGCCTCCGATTGCTAGAAAGTTCAAAAGTTGTGAGGTGCTGTCCAGGAAACAGATTATGTCCTTGGATAGAAAAATTCGTATAAAATCACCAGATCATCTTTTTGGTCTGAATTTTTTCGACAGCGTTCTCTATATAATTTTCTTTCGTGCGTCTGTTCTGAGTTTTTTGATTTGAGTTGCAGAAGTATCCCGAACAGATCGATTACTACCTGCTGTTTTGTTTTTCACAGATTCTGTCCTGTTTTGCCTTTCCTTCAGTTTAAAAACCAAGAGCTTGCTTTTTCTTTGCAAAAACCTTTTGGCAATCTTGAGAAACAGTAGAACTTCAATAATATCTTTATTTCCAGCAAGGTATAATTATTTTATTAAGGGTACTAACCTCGCTAAGCAGATTATGATGAGTTATGTATGAAGGGAGTTTTCAAGTGTGCGAGGGAAGATGATAAAAAGATTCAGGAGTGTCAAGCGCTCAAGCTTGGGGATGCCCCCGTGTACCCCCAATAAATATATTCAAGGAGACTCAAGCGTCTAAGCTTGGGGATGCCCCCGTGCATCCCCTTCTCCATCGACATTATCAGTTCGTCTTTCGTTTCGCTATATTTTTTATCACTTCATGTGTTATGTGCTATGCTTGGAGCGTCTTGCTTTTAGTTTTCTTTTTAGTTTTTCATAACGAGTCGGAACTCAGCATTCCTTTATGTGGGAGAGAAACACGCTCCACCTCTGCCTAGAACATAACATAGAATTTTTATATCTATCTTTGCTGTGTGTGTTCTTTGTCTTTTAATAGCTACTATCATGCTCTGCTCTTAGTATTCATGCTTATTTTTTCAAAGAGCTTTTGTTTAGTTGGTTGCTTGAACTCTCTTTAATTACCATGCTCACCTCATTAAGAGAGTTTGCTTCCGTTGCATTGGTTAATATGTCTATGATAAATATGCTACGTGCATAATGGTGCTTAGTAGTTCAGGATTTCTTATGGTTAGTCTCAAATAGCTGGGGGATTCCCAATGTGTTATTGGAATACCAACTTGATTTGTTTGCCTATGATATGGTATGATTTAGTAATATCTTCCTTCGAGAATTTATTTTTTTCGACTTGGCGTATGCTCACGCATATTTAAGACTGTAAAGAAAGTCTGTCAAGCCTTGATGATCTTTTATTTCTGAGTAGCGATATAACTGCCATGCCTGATTCAATGTTGCTTTGTCGCTCTGCATGATTATGACCGTCATTGCTCTCTTAGTTGGTCGCTCCCAGTCTTTTGCTAACCTCCACCTGTACTAAGCGGAATACTGCTTGTGCATCCATATCCTTTTAAACCAGTTATGCCATACGAGTCCACCATATCTACCTATATGTGGTATTTCACCGCCACTCCAATTAATTACATGTGCTACCTTTAAAACCTTCAATCCTTGCAATACATAGCTCATGGGAAAGTAGCTTAAAAACTATTGTGGTAAAGAATATGTTGCTTATGTATCTTATTTCTTATAAGTTGCTCGCTGAGCGGTAACCATGTTTTTGGGGACGCCATCAACTGTCACACTTTTGTTGAATATCATGTGAGTTGCTATGCATGTTCGTCTTGTCTGAAGTAAGTGTGATTTGCTGTGGGTTGAATAAGTATGCATATTGTTCGAGAACAACATTGGGCCGCCAACCAAAGCCATGTATCATGGTGGAAGTTTTAGCTTGGACCTTAATCCTCAATCTCTTATGAGAATATGCTTATGCATTAAAGAGGAGTCCATCATCTATTTTCTATGTTGTCCCGGTATGGACGTCCTCAAGTTGAGATCTATCAAAAACAAGAAATCAAATGCGATTTATCTCCTTGGACATTTGTACAGGTGGCATAGAGGTACCCCATTGTGACACTTGGTTGAAACATATGTAATGCAATGATAACCCATGGAAATCCAAGCTAATTAGGACAAGGTGCGAGCACTATTGGTATTCGATGCATGAGGCTTGCAACTTATAGGATGTCTTATGCATGACACATATGAAGTACTACTACCGTTGACAAAATTGCTTCTATAAAAAGCTCTAGCACATAACCATTCTTTTACTTTTATGTTGAGTCTCCACCTTCTTTGAAAAGCACCAACTACTGAGAGCATGATTGTCATTCTGAGTGTAATGTGCATTGTCCCAAAGTAGCATTGTCTTTTGCATGATTGTGATATCGTTTATTTTGAAATCATTGTATCTAGTCATCACTTAAACCTTGAGGGTGCCCCTGCATTTATGTTTTGCATCACTAAAGGGGGCAAGCTAGATATCACTTTATCATATTTGCACATCATGTTCATTGCAAATCTATTTGATGTTTCAATGTCATGTTGTAAAACTTTCAGTCATTTGTGATTTTCTCTTGAGGCAACTTAATTACTATAGAATCATTGTCTCATAAGCTTTTGTCATATGACTACGAAAAAGTCCTATATGGTTAATAGCATGTCACCACAGAAATTATTCTTGTTATCATTTACCTACTCGAGGACGAGCAGGAATTAAGCTTGGGGATGTTGATACGTCCAAAACGTATCTATAATTTCTGCTTGCTCCATGCCACTTTTGGGTGATATTGCTATGATATTCATACACTTCCATACACTTTTGATCATATTTGGACTAACTTACTAATCCAGTGCACCCCAGTGCCAGTTTCTGTTTTCGGCTGTTTTTGTATTTCAGGTTTTCACGTTACGAGAACTGCCAGGAAAAATCCAGAAAAATTATATAAAAAATCAGCGTTCCGGAAACTTCCATGCGTCCGAAGGGCAGCCGGGGGGGGGGGCACCAGGGCTCCAGGCGCCCCCCTGGGCCGCGCCAGGGGGCGCCTGGGCCCCCCGAAGCTCCCCCGATGCTCCCCTTTGGCATATATTTAAAGCGTCCTCCGAAACCCTCAGAACAGGAACACTTTTCGCGATCCCATCTCTGTTCCGCCGCCGCCGCCGCTTCCAAGATCGGGAGCACCAGGAGAACTCTTCCCGGCACCCTGCCGGAGGGGAGGATCACCACCGGGAGCTTCTACACCACCATGGACGCCTCCCGGATGACTCGTGAGTAGTCTCCCTTGGACCATGGGTCCATGACCAGTAGCTATGTGATGTTCTCCTCCCGTTCTTGTGCTTCACTAATTAGTCCTCGTGAGCTGCCCTACATGATCGAGGCACATATGTAATCCTTATGCTGTTGCTATGTTGAGTTTGCTGGGATCCGATGGATTATGAGATTATGTTCAGATTGATCTTGAGTAATATATTTGATTCACCTCTTTTATATTTATGTTCATAAGTAATTCTTGCATGTTCTCTGTCGTTATTTATTGCTTTGGCCAAGTAGTAGGTAGTGACTCCAAGAGGGAACGTTATGCTTGATTGTGGGTTCATGCCCCTCGATGACTAGCTTGAGTGACAGAAACATGAGTCTAGGGGATGTGCTGTTGCCACAAGGGGGAAAACAACGGTGCTTGTGCCCGCGGGTGCAAGGATTGTTTACTTTACGCAAAGTTCTTTTAATGCAGTTGTCTGTTGCTTTGAGTTTACACTATGGGTGGGGCTCGCAACTTAATACCAGCGAGATGTTCTGGATAGATATATCAAGGTGGATGATTAGTAGTAGATATTGATGGATTTCGGTCTACTTACTTTGGCGTACCGCCCATGCTTTGAACCTCAACCTTTCTTGCAATGTAGTCAGCATTGGTTTGCGTTCGTGGTCCTGTCAATTGCCCAGCTGTAATTCGTTTACCTCACATAGCTGTTTTATCGTCTTTTGGGAGAGAGACATCACTAGTGAACATCATGTGACTCCAGTCCATATTACCATCATTGTTCACACCCGCTATTTACTTTTCGTTATTATTTACTATTGCAAAGCACTATCTATCACTACTATCATTGCTTTTAACCCTTTGTGAACTACAAGGCCGGAGGGATTGACAACCTCTCTGTACTCGTTGGGAGCAAAGTTATTTGTATCTGTGTGCAGGTCCACGTTGATTGCTAATTGCGCCATTAGCAGTTGACACCTACCTGTTGAACCTAGGAGTCTCTGGGGATTCGATCCTTGGCATCTTTGCTAAGGGAAAACACTTCCACAACACTGCATCTTACACCTTCCACTTGGGGTAACCAACGAGGGGTTCGAGGCCCATCAGGCCACAAGAATGTTCCCTCTTGGCACAACCGTCTGTGCTTCCAGGACAGCACATGTGCCATGCCGTGTGCCACGACGGGTCACAAACGTCATGCACAACATGGCTGCAAACTATCCGCAAACATCCGTGTAACCGCGAGGGTCGGCTCTGATACCAACTTGTAACGCCCCGGACACACCCGCCGGTGGTCGTTACTCCTGGCGGGATCTAGACTGGCCTCACATATCAATACTAGTCTTTTCTGCGCACTTTGTCCTCACTCGTGCGCACCCGGGAGCAACTTCCCGGTCGGTCACCCATCCTGAAACTACTCCAAGCTGAGCACGCTTAACTTTGGAGTTCTATCCAAATGGGCTCCTGGAAAAGAAGGAATTCCTTATTGATATGAGTAGTCTATCATCCCTAATAAGCCAGGCCATCACAGGCGGGCAGGCGATCTCTTCTCCCTCCCCCATCTCTCTCCTCTCAGCTGACGCCCGCCGAGCAATTAGATTTCGGCTATCGACGGTTTATTCAATTGCAGTCCCACATGTCAGTGAAAATGCAAGGCAACGCATGTCCCCTCTGGTGAGCGGCATGCGAGCCGGATTGTCGGGGGTGCGACGTGAACGCGACGCGTATGCGTTGTAAGTGTGTCGCCTTTTCCTTTTGAACTTGTAAAGCGTAACATTTTCGTGCGATCGATTGATAGAAATCCAGAACAAAATGACGAGGGCGGTGCTTTCCCGCGCGTTAGGCGGGCTAGTTTGAGTGATATGACGTGCTACAATGCCATCCAATGCTGCCCGCATAACTTTCGACAACTATATGAACTAACCTGACGAAATTCGTGCAAACAAAGCAAATTTCAAATTGACCGGATGAAATTCATTACATTTCGAGAACTTTTCCTATAAACTGGACGAAATTCATTACATATTTCGCACAAACTGTACTAAAACCTACTGTAAACCTAATATAAATGATTGTTGGGCCCCGACCACCATGTGCGGCCATGAACCCGAGAAAGCCGGCCATTGCCTTTGCCTCCTCTTTATCCGCCTCGATAACCTCCTCCTCCGGAGCACAAGGTTATGAAGATTTCCGCCTCCACATCGCCGTCAAGCAGCTAATCGGCCGCCGATTTTTATCCCACCAAGCTTGGCGTCGACTGAGTGGAGGAGTGGTGGCGACCTACTATGTACTACTCTTCCTCGCTGCCGGCTACGCCCACGCACGCGCGCCGGCTTCGTGGTTGTGGCGCTGGAGGGCGGCCGGGGGGACCCGGCGATCTACTTCGTCTGCTCTTGCGAGAGTACGTACAAGAGAGCTTTAGAGCGCGCCCGGAGCGGAGCCACTGATGTCCTTCGTCTGCTCCTGTGACAGTACGTTCAAGAGAGCTTTGGAGTGCCCGGAGGCCACGGTTGGAGTGGTGCCAATAGAAGGAAGGGACCGGAGGAGAATGAGTGTGGGTCTTTGGCAATGGCTGGGAGTTGGGGCTCAAGTTAATATAGCAGGCGAATGAAAATGAGCTGTGGAAGACCGATGGACGGCTGGCACTAGAGTAGGTTCATCGGCAGCCGTGGTGTCATTAATGCGGAGCAGTTTCTTGCACCGGGATGTCGCGCGGGTGGTACTCTCTCGGCCATCGCGCTGCTGCAGTGCCGGTGCCAGTGAGAGGTCGCGTCGGGCGTGAATGCGGACGCTGCTTCAGTGACTTAACTGCAGGTGCGTTGTCTCACTGACATGTGGGCCGAACGGGCATCAGGCCCGCATGTCAGTGACACACCAACTGCACCAGTTGTTAAGGCCGGTGAATGGGGCATTGACGTTCTGGAGAGACGATGATCGTTTCAGGCGGGAAGCGCGCGCTAGCGATGGAAGGGGTTTCGGTAGGCCAGGGCGGTTAGACGCTGGCGTGGTGGTGAAATGTGAACTCATAGATGACGAGCCTTTGAAGCGTATGCAGCACGTATTGACAACCAGGCGTCCATGCAACCGCTCTTGTCGCCAGCTAGCATTCGACGACCACCACACAACCATACATAACTTACTGATAATGGACGAATCGATCAGACACACACTCGTGTGCAGTGGCACTATTATCGGTTGCTCACGATAGTACATTGAGTACTCCGCACCATAGTACCCTCTCTAGCTAGGTTGTTTTATAGATTGTCGTTGTGATGGACGATATACATGAGCAAGGCGCCGAGTCACAAGTATCACCATTGGTGTTGAGCCAGGTGAATACATGCTTGGTATCGCGGAGGCCTCCAGCAAACGTCTAAACAATAATGTCACATACGCATAATTTTGGTTTTTATTTCTTTCTCCACTGACAGGTAGGCCTGCATAGATAGATAGATAAAGAACACGAGCTGATGAGGCGCATGCGGGCTATTTGACTGGTCAACCAGACAAATACGAATCTATACGCTGAGCCAGTGACCGTATGATCACCGTATCTCGTATACAATGATCAAAGTGAGCTATCAGGACAAGTTCAATGACCGCCAATGCATTTTACTCGGTAATAAATTACCAGGATTGAAGGGGAATCCAAATTTCCTTCGTCTTCTGTCCTTGATCTCTTGACAAACCAATGCACTTTACGGTTGTCCGGACACTCCACCCCAGAGCTGTCACTAAGCGTCGTTTGTGCCACCGCGCCACACACTAACCGGTAAGGAAGCGATGGCATCCGGCCGCGCCGAGTTCCTCGCCGCCACGACCGCACACAGAATGGTAGGCAAGCGATGGCATCCGCCGTGCTGAGTTCATCGCCGCTCGCAACCTCACACCTACGTGGGAGGAATTTGAAGCTGCCAAGGGCAAATGGGCGGTAGACCAAAAGGCGGCCAAAGCCTCACAGAGAGAGCGGAAACGTCAGAAAAATCGCAAGAAAAGAGAGGCCCGCCGCTGCAAGAAAGAAGAGGACGCACGCGCTGCTGCGGGGAGGTCGGCGGAGATCCAAGCACGGTGGGGTGTCGCCGACAAAGCTGGGAAGGAAAACAACGTCATCTGGCCAGCATGTGAGAAGTAGTACTACTAGTAGTTAGTGTGTGTGTCTGTGTTGCCCGTACGTTTGTTTAATTAATTACGAGCATGTAACAGTACTACTAGTTACTACTGTAGTTTTAAGAGCAAATTACCAGTACATTAGCCTAGACTCAATGGAAAAATTCCTATCCTATGCATCAAATGGCATCTCTTTCTCTATAGGAATTGAGATGCATGTCATCTCACTTCCTATGATTTTCATATCTCTCCCTAATAATAAAGCACGGATTGACTTTGTCGTGTTCACCATCAGAATACGCTTTCTTCTCATGTCATAATACGCTTTTACGATTTGTATGGACAAAATCGTAATATAAACAAGGTGGTACTAATTTGGGGTCCGTCCACCTCGCTCCCATAATTTCCGTCCATTGGCTGGGCCTACTGGCTGGACTACTAGGCCTTTTGTGGGCCGCGAGCCACTTGAGAAAAAGATACTTTGGGATAAAAATATTTTGTGCCTGTTGTACATCGAACTCCTGACCTACCGTATGTCCATAGGAGCAGCAACCAACCAGGCAACATCGATTCATGTAATATAGTCCCACATCGGCGTTTTAAAGCTACTCCTGCAAGTTTAGATAGTTAGCAAGTTCGCTGGAATATCAGTAAGACGCCTAAATAAAAACGATGAGATGTTGCATGAACAATTAAACAAGGGATTGAGGGTCTTCGATCTGAGGAAGGATGGATTTCAGAGGGATTTAAAGGAAGAATGAATAAAAGGAAGGCTGGATTAAATGGGGAAGATTGAGGGCGGTCAATTATAGGAAGGAAGAATGGATAAAAGAAAGGAAGGATTTAAAAGGAATTAAACATGGGGGGGGATTGAGGGATGTCAATTATAGGAACGACGGATTTCAAGACAGGGAACAATGGATTTCAAGACAGGGAAAGTGCACGCTGCAAATTAAAAGGAAAGGATGGATAAAAGGAAGGATGAATTTCAGGAGAGGTATATAAAGGCATTGAAAGAAGGCTCAATCCAAGAAGGATTGGTGATGGGGAATGTATATCATAAATATATTGCGCCCCTTTTTGTATCAGACCGGCCGAGAGAATTAATTATGTGGATCTAGGCGTGCTTTTGAAAGGACGAAAAGATAATGAGCAGCGATGTGTCTGGTAGCTTTGCAAATGGTTCTCATATTTGGAAACTTCTATGGAAGTTGCGTGCTCTTATCACATGTGACAATGCTAGATTATTTTGGGACACAGCCAATGAATATCTTGATCTTAAGGTCCCAAAGCTACAGCATGTAACTTGGTTGAGATATATTTTAGACCTGTCTTTTATCAGCAAGAAGATGAGTGTTGCTGCAGTTTCAGTAATGTGGGAAATTTGGAGCAGTAGAAAGAAATACACACATGAGCATGACAAAACCACCGTCGGTGCAGTGGGCAAGGAGGCGAAGAAATTTATTTCACTTGGAGACATTGTTGACCCCACTGCGCCGCCGCTGTAGAAACCTAACCTTGGATGACCTATCTGCATGACGGAGCACGGATCTGGGCGCCCACCTCCTCCCGCCGCCAGCCCCATCAGTAAAGGAGGCAGGGACCCAGGGACTCGCGGGCGATGAGCAAGCATGCAAAGATAGGGTTGTTCACACAATCTTTTGACTAGGAATCATTTCCCATGTCCGAACAAGCACCCTAAAAATATGTGTTGTCAATTCATCTGTCATTTATGTCATCATCCTAAACCCGGCTAACATAATTGCAATAGAGCACTTCATTTTTTTCTTCCGTTGCAACGCACGGGCATATGTCCTAGTTCCTATAAAATTCCTATCATATACGAACCAAAGGAGGCATCTGCTGGAGTAACTACTGTAGCTAGCAGTACTGCGGGTATAGTCGTTTTCTTCAAGAAGCGGAATTCGACGAAGTCATGATGGTTCCTTCGTCCGAGAACTTCACAGTGGGTAAAGGTGGGCCTGTGATTTGATGGCTCATTAGTAATTACTGCGGCGCGACGACCGGGGTGACTCTCCCTTGGAGTTCTGCGGGCATGGCAACTGGACCAGGATGATCGACGTCCCACATGTCGGCGAGCGGAAGTATTCTTTCCGACATCAAGTAGCAAGGAAACCGTGTGGTATAGTATCACTGGTGATTTATATTTATTTTTTATTTCTAATGAAAGCTAGCGTTTCAACTCTTACGACGAAGGAGTTCCAAACACACGTCAGCGAAAGGAGTGGACATGAACAGCGTGGTAGAGCGTCTCCACTTCTGGGTCAGAAACCACACGTAGTAGTACTACTGTACTAGTGGTATGAACGATACAAAGTGCGACCCGGAGAGAAAGACACGTCTAGTTGGAAGGTCTCGGGGCATACACGTAAACAAATATAGAACCTAATATGCGCCTCCAATTAATATAGTAGTAGTAGAGTACTTAGTCACGTACTCCATAACATCACCGGGCATTGCACGTACAATATTTAGTGGTAGTAAGAGACAAATGCCTATATGCCACGCATGTTCATACTATTTGTGACTTTCTACTTCACTTACTACGCTATGTTACACAGGTTCGCACGTCCACTCCTGGGTACATGTCCGTCTCGTAGTTCCAGTCCCACGTGTTCTTCATATAGATGGAACGATCTTTGCATGACATGTGCACCTTGATGCTAGATGTGTCGCGTGTTGGCAAAAGGATGAACAAAGCTCACATAAAAAAATAGAGTGCAAGAACATAGATTCCCGACGACCGAGAAGGAGCAAGGAACCTCGGGGTGGAGCGTCTGCACTCATAATATTTATATTATTCAGCGATACAAAATCAACCTATCATCTCCAAAGTGGACTGGAAGAGTACGGAACACGGCAGCCTAGTGTAGTTACATCATACTAGTACATGGCTAACCCACGCTATCACCATATTTCTTGACTTCCGTGCGACACCTATCTCTAGTAATCCAGCAGCCCGTATCGCTTCTCCCTCCTCGTCTCTCTCGAAGTGCGGCGGTCTGGCGTTTTTGCCATCTATTGAGGTCGGTTAACTCATCACATGTTAGCGACATGCCAAGAGCATTCTAAAAAAATCCTTTCACGTTCCGTTTTCAAAAAGAAAAAAATCCTTTCATGTACGAATTTGACTGTATGCTTTGAGCAACCTGCATGTCCTATACTGCTCTTGTTTGGATATTCTAACTTAGCTAGAGGTTGGCTAACTCATGACTAACCCTGAACTAACTGTAGCCAAAGAGGTGTTTGGGTGACCGGGTTAGATTGAAAATAAATGCACTTGATGGAGAGAGAAGTGATTTTCAGTGGTCCCAATGAGAACTATCTGCAGTTAGCACCTCTTGGGTGGGATAGTTTTTTTTGGTGGGTTCGGTGCAACTTGCTCCAATTTAAACCCTCATGCTTGGATACTTTAGGGCTATTTCAGCCCCAACTAGTTCAAACTAACTCTAACCCATGGATCCAAACAGGGACTATGGCCAGCCTCGACGCGGAGCAGTCGGTGCACCGGGAAGCGGCGCTCTCTCGGCCGTCACGCCGCTTAGCCGGCGCCAGTGAGAGGTCGCCTCCGCTCTGGCCGGGCATTAATGCGGCACTGACGCTCCAGGGCGACGCTGACCGTTTCACGCGGGAAGCACGTGCTGGCAAGGGAGTATAGGTTTTGAACCGTTTCATGTGTAGTACTGGTAGTTTGCAAAACTACTCAATTATTGCACTCAGTTTCCTAAGAAATTGTGTTTAAAAAATGTTACTCCACATCCCGCTTCCTTCTCCTTCCTCTTCCACCGCAAGTGCATGTCCGCGGGAAGCGACCGGTCAACCCTTATATAGGAGGGCTAGCACAAAGAGATGCATGCGTGATCAATAAAATTTCCAGATTAAAGAGCCGCTCCGGCGGGAGTATGGCGTATGTTGTTACCTTCGGTCGAGCCATGGCTACCGGGCGACGGCAACTAGAGAAGAGGCAGCGGGAGGGGAATGAATGCAGCTACTGTTTGGGTTCACCGTCCGGCTTAAATAAATGTGCAGCATCACGTGTACCCACGGGTGCACAAATTGTAGCATACGTGTCTGCTTAAGTGGGCGTCACGTAACTGGTGTGTGTGTGAGAGAGAGAGAGAGATTCTGAGAGACAGAGTGCGTTTGTGCAACTCTACTCTTCGTACATGTACTCAACCTTTTGCATCGGGATATAAGTATAATGGTATTTACATTAGCTAGTGATTTATGTGGCCATGTGTAAAAAAATGTCACTTCCTGCTCGTGATTTGCGTTATATAATTACAAGCAAGATGTTCGTGGATTGCACGGAACATCAATATGCATTTTTTACAAAACAAATGTTGTGATTTACCCATGCAGGAGTAATCCCATGTGTAAAAACTAATGATATTTCAAGAATTTTATCGGAAAACTGGTATCTCGAGAATGTCATCGAAAAAATGAAAGATGAGAGATAAGGTGAGGAGGAGTGGAGCATGGTGGTGACTGGTGGTCGGAATGGGCGGAGGCATGGGGATGGACGGCGCCGGCAGTCGGCAGCAGCCACCATGCTAGATTGTTCCGGAGACTTTCTTTTTTAATTGCTCAGCAATGAGGTGTGGGAGATAAGGATGTGGAGAGAGGTGCGGCTATCTTTTGTAAAATTATCATAGTTTGCTTTCTATCCGTCAGATATAGATCAGACGGTCTATATTACAAGATGACAGGCACACCATCATCGCCAACTTGGTTTTTTATAAGGGTATAGATGATAAGTTTGGTAACTACTAAAGTAAAGTGGAATTTGTCCATGTTATACAAGTAAATTAAGGTGATTGTTTATCATACGGGTAAGGGTGGATGAAGGGTGGTAGGAACAAATGCTCCGCCTAGAGCATGTGTGTGTGAGATGGAGTCTCAGTGTGTGTGTGGGGGGGGAGAGAGAGATGGAGTCTTAATGTGTGTGTGTGATGGAGTCTTACTGTGTGTGTGTGTGTGCGCGCGCGCGTGC
>LR738712.1:542785662-542796320 GCA_902687465.1 Secale cereale | reverse complement strand
TGTGTGTGTGTGTCGCGGGGTCCTCGGTGGAGGATGTAATTTAAGTGTGCATGGCTTCATCATAGAGAGGTGATGTGTATGGCAGAGGCCACCAACAATGGGGTGCGAGAGAGAAAATGCCCGTAGAGAGGGCAGAGAAGGTGTGTGCGCGTGAGAGTAGTCGACATCGAGAGAACGTGTTTGTTCAAGAGACACCGAGGAAGACTACTATATATCGATGGTGCATGTAGGCGGTAATTAAACGAAGGGATGGTCTTATTGGTTTTGGGGATATATGGGAAGAGTGAGAGGGGGGGTAGCTACAAGGAGATTGTTAAGTGTGAGTGTGTGTTTTACCCATCCAGGCAGAAGTTATGTGCACACAAGAAGAGAACGATTCGATGTGGCGTTAGGGTTGAGGGTAATTAACTACGTATGGAGACATAGAGACCTTCAACGTGCATGTGTGAGAGGTATACATTTATACGTGGGATGTGTGTGTGTGCGCGCGCATGATCGAGATAAAAGAAAGAAGACATAAGTCATAAGCTAAGATCAACGACATGGGAGAGACGGATCGGTATGACAATATGCAAGCATGCGAGAATGCAGGGAAGAAGGCCCGACAATTGTGCATGTGTTTTTGTCTTTAAGAGATAGTGGTGTGGGCTAGAGCATGCATCTATGGCGACCAGAGGGAGTGAGGCACGATGATTGTGCAAAAGAGATCAACCTATAAATGAAAGAAGGTTGATGGAGAAACAGATAAATAGAAAGATAAAGATGCTAGCTAGTGTGCGTTAGAGATAGGAGTCGAGTGGATCAGAAGGTTGAGTTATGGGTGTGGGTGTGAGAGAGATGAAGAAAGGGTGCATGTGACTCACATACAAACAAATATCGGAGAGAAATGAGATCCTGAGAGACGGAGTTTTGTGTCTGCGAGAGAGAAAGATATTTCAAAACGAGAGTGATAGCTAGAGAAACATATGAGGGAACGCAAGATATCTCTAGGGAGAGAGAGTGTGTGTGAGCGACATACAAGAGAACAGTGGAGAAATATAAGACCCTGGGAGACATAGTTTGTGTTTGTGTGTGAGAAAGAGATATTTAAGAGGAAGAGCCGTAGGTTCTCATACCTAAGGAGCGAAAGACATCTCTGTATGAGGGGTGTGCGAGTGGCACACAGGGGAATAGTAGAGAGAAATGAGACCCCGGAAGACAAAGTTTTGTGTTTGTGTGAGAGAAAAAGATTCCACATGGAGAATCATAGTTAGAGACACATAGCAGGGAGCGAGATATACTTAGAGAGAGATAGAGTGATGAAGGTCGAGGGAGAGAGTACCGTCAGTGTGTTACAAAGATAAAAGATCATTGTCGACATACAGGTAGCACGAGAGATACCCGAGAGATGATGAACGCGTATAGGTTAGAGAGATAGTCCTATATAAGCATGAGTGATAGTTGTATGAGACGAATATCTGGATTAAATGGGATTCAAATATTTAAACTGGACATCACGACATCGATAATATCATAACGCAAATTGGTGTATCAGACATGCATATTCATTTGAATTTGGGGACACGTGTAATGTTATATAGTTTATCAATATTGGTGATCCATAGATTCTTTAATTAGAAACAATGCATGGTTTATATGCAATTAATGTCTAAACGGGATTGCACTATATATTGCGTATGTGAAACACATTATACATGTTTGATAAGTAACAAAACCGCATGAAACACACATTAATAGGAGACAGTTAGCGAGCAATGCATACATTGGATTTCAACATAAAGTGGTCGCCAAAACACAGTGTGTCCTCGGCCAAAATTGACTCCCTCCCCGATTCATACACGGTGGGCGCCAAAAACAAACTCTCGTCGGCAAATATTTGGTGTATGCGAGATTACCGTCCTATCCCCAACCGACTAATATTGCTGTGATGTAGCAAATTTGAAACGGGGGCTAAGTTTGTAAATTTCCTCGCATTTGAGACAAGCGCACCCTGCAGACATGGTACCCCCTTCCTCTCCACCTCCATTTCCCCATTCGTACTCCGTGGGCGCCAAAACACCCTCTCCACCCCAGCCTCCTCCATACGCCACCCCATCCACCGCCGTCCTCCTCCACCATGCCGGAGCTGATACCCCGACGCCGCCGTCCATTACAAGAGATCGACCTCTCTCATCCACGGCTTCGGACCGGGATCCTTGCATCCCGTCCTCTCGCTTCATCCCCACCGTCGTCCACCTTGTCGACACCGCTCCTACGACCGTCTCGTCCACCGCGCCCCGCGGCCACCACCTACCCACCTAGATCTGCTTCCAGGCCGCCGACAGCCATTGCTATCGCAGCACCATCAAATTCTCAGCAGATGCATACACGGCGCCGCACCAGAGGCGGTACTCTTTCGTATCTACTCAACTTATTTATCACAGCAAGAAAAAAGATCACCACTGATTTACTCGTATTTCTTGTCCATCACTTACTTGCTAGTTGAGAGCAAACATTGGTTGCTGCTTGCTGGCTTCTCGCCCCTCGTTGGTGACCCCAAGTGGAAGGTTTGAGATGCAGTGTACCAGAAGTTTTCCCTTGGCAATACCAAGGATCGATTTCCCTGAGACTCCCAGTTTCAACAAGAAGGTGTCAACTGCTAACGGCGCCAGATATTAGCAATCAATGTGGACCTGCACACGTATACAAATAACTTTGCTCCCAACGAGTACAGAGAGGTTGTCAATCCCTCCGGCCTTGTAGTTTACAAAGGATCAAACGCAAATGATAGTAGTGATAGATAATTGCAATAGTAAGTAAAAAGCGGAAAAGTAAATAGCGGATGTGATCAATGATGGTAATATGGACCGGAGTCTCATGATGTTCACTAGTGATGTCTCTCTCCCAAAAGACGATAAAACAACTATGTGAGGTAAACGAATTACAGCTGGGCAATTGAGAGAATTATGTGCGCAAACCAATGCTAATTATATTGCAAGAAAGGTAGAGGTTCAAAGCATGGGCGGTACGCCAAGGTAAGTAGACCGAAATCCATCAATATCTACTACTAATCATCCACCTTGAGATATCTATCCAGAACATCTCGCTGGTATTAAGTTGCGAGTCCCACCCATAGTGTAAACTCAAAGCAACAGACAACTGCATTAAAAGAACTTTGCGTAAAGTAAACAATCCTTGCACCCGCGGGCACATGCACCGTTGTTTTCCCCCTTGTGGCAACAGCACATCCCCTAGACTCAAGTTTCTGTCACTCAAGCTAGTCATCGAGGGGCATGAACCCACAATCAAGCATAACGTTCCCTCTTGGAGTCACTACCTACTACTTGGCCAAAGCAATAAATAACAACGGAGAACATGCAAGAATTACTTATGAACATAAATATAAAATAGGTGAATCAAATATATTACTCAAACACAATCTGAACATAATCTCATAATCCATCGGATCCCAGCAAACTCATCATAGCAACAGCATAAGGATTACATATGTGCCTCGATCATGTAGGGCAGCTCACGAGGACTAATTAGTGAAGCACAAGAACAGGAGGAGAACATCACATAGCTACTGGTCATGGACCCATGGTCCAAGGGAGACTACTCACAACTCATCCGGGAGGCGTCCATGGTGGTGGAGAAGCTCCCGGTGGTGATCCTCCCCTCCGGCAGGGTGCCGGGAAGGGTTCTCCTGGTGCTCCCGATCTTGGAAGCGCTGGCGGCGGCGGAACAGAGATGAGATCGCTAAAAAGGGTTTCCGTCTCGAGGGGGGCACCAGACGAGGCTCGGGGGGCCCAGGCGCCCCCCGGCGCGGCCCAGGGGGGGCGCGCCACCAGGGCGCCTGGAGCCCTGGTGGCCCCCCGGCTGTACTTTGGCTACCGGGAACCTTCTGGAACGCTGATTTTTTATATAATTTTCCGGTATTTTTCTGGCAGTTCTCGTAATGGGAAAACCTGAAATACAAAAACAGCCGAAAACAGAAACTGGCACTGGGGTGCACTGAGTTAATAGGTTAGTCCAAATATGATCAAAAGTGTATGGAAGTGTATAAATATCATAGCAATATCACCCAAAAGAGGCATGGAGCAAGCAGAAATTATAGATACGTTTTGGATGTATCAACATCCCCAAGCTTAATTCCTGCTCGTCCTCGAGTAGGTAAATGATAACAAGAATAATTTCTGTGGTGACATGCTATTAACCATATAGGACTTTTTCATAGTCACATGACAAAATCTTACTGAGACAATGAATCTATAGTAATTAAGTTGCCTCATGAGAAAATCACAAAGAACTGAAAGTTTTACAATATGATACTGAAACATCAAATAGATTTGTAATGAACATGGTGTGCAAATATGATAAAGTGATATCTCGCTTGCCCCCTTTAGTGAAGCAAAACATAAATGCAGGGGCACCTCCAAGGTTTAAGTGATGACTAGATACAATGTTTTCAGAATAAATGATATCACAATCATGCAAAAGACAATGCTACTTTGGGACAATGCACATTACACTCAGAATGACAATCATGCTCTCAGTAGTTGGTGCTTTTAAAAGAAGGTGGAGACTCTCGAACCGTGGCTTTTGTTGGCAAGGTTGAAAACCCGTAGTCGGAAACAAAGACAAAACATGTACCAGAGCTCTTGGTTTTAAAACAGAGGTAATAATAATTTTTTTAGATCATGCATATTTCGTCAACGAATGCTAGCAGACAACTCAATCACTTCTTGAGATGGACAAGTTTCGAGGAACGGCTCCCGAATGAGGACGATCACATCCTCTTAATCTCCTTTGTTTATCACTGCCAAAGTTTTCTAATTTCTCATGAACAAAGCGTGAAGGAGGGTTTGTTTGTTATATTAATTTTGAGCTGGGCGCACTCAATGCCAGTTACTTCTCGTATTATGGGTTTGCACATTATACATGCAATCCCGGGGTGAAGCTTGTCCAACTTAAAAAGATTATGAATTAACTACTACTTCCTCATGGACTTACAACAGAGGCACAAAATAGGAATGCATTTTTTTCTTTGAATAATTTCGAGATGGTACATGCAAGTCTCCGTTGGGAATGGCAGGTAAATACCATGTAGGAAGGTATGGTAGACTCATATGGCATAACTGGTATAAAAGAATGTGGATGCACAAGCAGTCAGTCCGCTTAGTACAGGTGGAGGTCAGCAAAAGACTGGGAGCGACCAACTAAGAGAGCAATGACGGTCATAATCATGCAGAGCGACAAAGCAACATTGAATCAGGAATGGAAGTTATATCGCTACTCAGAAACAAAAGATCATCAAGGCTTGACAGACTTTCTTTACAGTCTTAAATATGCGTGAGCATACGCCAAGTCAATCAAAATAAATTCTTGAAAGAAGATATTACTAAACCATACCACATCATAGGCAAACAAATCATGTTGGTACTCCAATAACACATTGGGAACCCCCCAGCTATTTGAGACTAACCATAAGAAAACATGAACTACTAAGCGCCATCATGCACGTAGCATCTTTATCATAGACATATCAACCAATGCAACGGAAGCAAACTCTCTTAATAAGGTAAGCATGATAACTAAAGAGAGTTCAAGCAACCAACTAAACAAAAGCTCTTTAAAAAGATAAGCATGAATACTAAGAGCTAAGCATGATAGTAGCTATTAAAAGACAAAGAACACACACAGCAAGGATAGACATGAAAATTCTATGTTATGTTCTAGGTAGAAGTGGAGCGTGTTTCTCTCCCACATAAAGAAAGCTGAGTTCCGACTCGTTATGAAAAGCTAAAAGAAAACTAAAAGGAAAACTAAAAGCAAGACGCTCCAAGCATAGCACATAACACATGAAGTGATTAAAATATAGTGGAACGAAAGACGAACTGATAATGTTGATGGAGAAGGGGATGCACGGGGCCATCCCCAAGCTTAGACGCATGAGTCTCCTTGAATATTTCTTGGGGGTGCATGGGGGCATCCCCAAGCTTGAGCGTTTGACACTCCTGAATCTTTTTATCATCTTCCCTCGCACACTTGAAAACTCCCTTCATACATAACTCATCATAATCTGATTAGCGAGGTTAGTACCCATAATAAAATAATTGTTCCTTGCTGGAAATAAGGATATTCTTGAAGGTCTACTGTTTCTCAAGATTGCCAAAAGGTTTTTGCAAAGAAAAAACAAGCTCTAGGTTTGCAAAATGAAGGAAAGGCAAAACAGGACAGAATCTGTGGAAAACAGAACAGCAGGTAGTAAATGATTTTTTCGGGGCACTTCTGCAACTCTAATCAAAAAACTCAAAACAGAAGCACAAAAGACAATTATATAGAGCACGCAGTCGAAAAAATTCAGACCAAAAAGATTATCTGGTGATTTTATACGAATTTTTCTATCCAAGGACAGAATCTGTTTCCTGGACAGCACGTCACAACTTTTGAACTTTCTTGCAATCAGAGGCTATACTTGGCACAAAATTGAAAAGCAAAGATACAATGATGATGCTACTGTAGTAACAACATCAAGACACAACAAAAACAAAATAAATTTATTCATTGGGATGCCTCCCAAAAGTGCTTTCTTTTATGCCTTTAAGCTAGGCATAATGCATAGAGATCAAGTTTTATCAAGAGTAAAAGAATAGCTAGCCCGTATGACGGACTCAAAAGGTAACTTAATCTTCTTTCGAGGGAAGTGTTCCATACCTTTCTTGAGAGGAAACTGAAATTTTATATTCCCCTCTTTCATGTCAATGATAGCACCAACGGTGCGTAGAAAAGGACGTCCCAAAATAATTGGACAAGAAGGTTCACGTTCAATATCCATAATAGTAAAATCAACGGGAACATAGTTGTCATTGACAATGATAAGAACATCGTCGATCCTCCCCAAAGGTTTCTTTATGGAAGAATCAATGAGACGAACACCAAAAGAACAAGAATCAAAAGGTTTCAATTTAAGCATATCATATATTCTTTTGGGCATAACAGAGGTACTAGCACCAACATCACATAAAGCATAGCAAGAGAAGTTATTCAACTTAATTTTTATCATAGGATCCCAACCATCTTCTAGCTTTCTAGGTATGGAGGCTTCTACTCTAAGTTTCTCCTCCCTAGCTTTGATAAGAGCATTAGTGATATGCTCTGTAAAGGCAAGGTTAATCATGCTAGTGCGGCGATCTCTAGACATCTTATGAAGGAAATCAATAACTTCGGTAAGAGTGCAATTGTCAAAATCAAGGTCACTACTATCAAGTAAAGTGGTAGTGGTGTCCTTTAGGTTCACTTGTTTGGTAGTTTCTATAGTCATAGCATCACCATTAATAGGTCCATCGGGACCAGGAGTGCATTGGGTGCTAAGAGTTTGGATATCCTCAACAACTTGGATAGTAGCAACAGTGTGGTGGGTAGGAAGGCTCTTAATTCTATCTTCTTCCTCCCTTTCTCTAGCCCATCTCTCTTTAAGTTTAGCCATCATCCTAATATTTTCATTAATTTGCACTTGAATAGCATTAATAGGAGTGACCTTCCTCTCCTCAAGAGGGGAAGTTCTAATTTTAAGCAATTCTACCTCATTGGCTAAATTGTCTACCTTTGAAGAGAGATCACCTAGTTTGTTTAGTTTTTCTTCTACACTATTATTAAAAGCTTTTTGGGTAGTGATGAAATCTTTAAGCATAATCTCTAGTTCAGTAGTGGAGTTCTTGGTGATAGGATAAGCATTGTTGTTCCCATAAGAATTAGAGGGGAACGGTCTAGGATTGCTACCAAAATTACTCCTATAAGCATTGTTATTAAAATTGTTTCTAGAGATAAAGTTCACATCTACTTGTTCTTGAGCAATCAAAGAATTTAAAGGAACATCACGAGGATCAACAGAAGATTGCTTCGAAAGTAGAGACATGATCAAGTCAACTTTTTCATTTACGGAGGAAATATCCTCGACAGAGTTTACCTTCCTACCTGTTGGAGCGCGTTCGGTGTGCCATTGGGAATAGTTGGTCATCATCTCATCGAGAAGCTTCGTGGCAGCACCGAGTGTAGTTGACATAAAGGTTCCTCCCACGGCTGAATCTAACAAGTTCCGCGAGGTAAAGTTCAAGCCTGCATAAAAAGTTTGGATAACATCCAAGTAGTCAAACCATGAGTAGGGCAGTTATTGATAAGAGATTTCATACGTTCCCAAGCTTGGGCAACGTGTTCATTATCCAATTGTTTAAAATTCATTATGTTACTTCTTAGTTGGATAATTTTAGCAGGTGGATAGTATTTTCCAATAAAAGCATCTTTGTACTTGTCCCATGAATCTATGTTGTTTCTAGGCAAAGACTGAAACCAAAGTTTAGCTCCTCCTCTCAAAGAGAAAGGAAAAAGCTTAAGCTTAACAATATTACCATCTATTTCTTGGTACTTTTGCATATCACAGAGTTCAACAAAATTGTTTAAGTGTGAAGCAGCATCATCTCCAGCACCGGAGAATTGATCTTTCATGACTAAGTTCAGTAAAGCAGGTTTAATTTCATACGAAGGTGCTGAAGTGGCAGGTGTAGTGATAGGTGTGCAGATAAAGTCATCGTTGTTGTGACTAGTGAAGTCACACAACTTGGTGTTCTCGGTGGAACCCATAGTAGCAAGCAAGCAAGATAACTATTTTTGTGATTTTCGATAAAAGATACTAAAGCAAAAACAGAAAGGTAAACTAACAAGACTAAAAGCAAAGATAAAAGATAGCGTGCAACTCCCCTATCCTGAAGAGTGGAGTCCCCGGCAACGGCGCCAGAAATTACTTTGCTTGCTGGCTTCTCGCCCCTTGTTGGTTACCCCAAGTGGAAGGTTTGAGATGCAGTGTAGCGGAAGTTTTCCCTTGGCAATACCAAGGATCGAATTCCCTGAGACTCCCAGTTTCAACAAGAAGGTGTCAACTGCTAACGGCGCCAGATATTAGCAATCAACGTGGACCTGCACACGTATACAAATAACTTTGCTCCCAACGAGTACAGAGAGGTTGTCAATCCCTCCGGCCTTGTAGTTTACAAAGGATCAAACGCAAATGATAGTAGTGATAGATAATTGCAATAGTAAGTAAAAAGCGGAAAAGTAAATAGCGGATGTGATCAATGATGGTAGTATGGACCGGATTCTCATGATGTTCACTAGTGATGTCTCTCTCCCAAAAGACGATAAAACAGCTATGTGAGGTAAACGAATTACAGCTGGGCAATTGAGAGAATTATGTGCGCAAACGAATGCTAATTATATTGCAAGAAAGGTAGAGGTTCAAAGCATGGGCGGTACGCCAAGGTAAGTAGACCGAAATCCATCAATATCTACTACTAATCATCCACCTTGAGATATCTATCCAGAACATCTCACTGGTATTAAGTTGCGAGTCCCACCCATAGTGTAAACTCAAAGCAACAAACAACTGCATTAAAAGAACTTTGCGTAAAGTAAACAATCCTTGCACCCGCGGGCACAAGCACCGTTGTTTTCCCCCTTGTGGCAACAGCACATCCCCTAGACTCATGTTTCTGTCACTCAAGCTAGTCATCGAGGGGCATGAACCCACAATCAAGCATAACATTCCCTCTTGGAGTCACTACCTACTACTTGGCCAAAGCAATAAATAACAACGGAGAACATGCAAGAATTACTTACGAACATAAATATAAAAGAGGTGAATCAAATATATTACTCAAACACAATCTGAACATAATCTCATAATCCATCGGATCCCAGCAAACTCATCATAGCAACAGCATAAGGATTACATATGTGCCTCGATCATGTAGGGCAGCCCACGAGGACTAATTAGTGAAGCACAAGAACGGGAGGAGAACATCACATAGCTACTGGTCATGGACCCATGGTCCAAGGGAGACTACTCACAACTCATCCGGGAGGCGTCCATGGTGGTGGAGAAGCTCCCGGTGGTGATCCTCCCCTCCGGCAGGGTGCCGGGAAGGGTTCTCCTGGTGCTCCCGATCTTGGAAGCGGCGGCGGCGGCGGCGGAACGGAGATGAGATCGCAAAAAAGGGTTTCCGTCTCGAGGGTTTTGGGAGACGGGCTAAATATATGCCAAAGGGGGGCACCAGACGAGGCTTGGGGGGCCCAGGCGCCCCCCCCCCCCGGCGCGGCCCAGGGGGGGGGCGCCACCAGGGCGCCTGGAGCCCTGGTGCCCCCCCGGCTATACTTTGGCTACCGGGAACCTTCTGGAACGCTGATTTTTTATATAATTTTTCCGGTATTTTTCTGGCAGTTCTCGTAATGGGAAAACCTGAAATACAAAAACAGCCGAAAACAGAAACTGGCACTGGGTTGCACTGAGTTAATAGGTTAGTCCAAATATGATCAAAAGTGTATGGAAGTGTATAAATATCATAGCAATATCACCCAAAAGAGGCATGGAGCAAGTAGAAATTATAGATACGTTTTGGACGTATCAGTTGCGAAGTTGCCTTTGTCCGGTTTGCACCTTCAGATCCGCCATGGCACGCTCAACACTATACTCCCAATGCTTATGGTTTTCCCCTTTTATATTCCATAGTAGTTAAATCACAGTAGACTAAATTTCAAAATTGGGTCAGTCGATTTTTCAGAGCTCGCCGGAGTTTGCCGGTGCGAACGAAGGGGCTTGGGTGGGGACTTTGGTTGTGGGGGGGTGG
>LR738712.1:542727454-542785652 GCA_902687465.1 Secale cereale | reverse complement strand
GCCGAACGAAGAAAACTCGACGCGGGTGGGGGCGGGGGTGGGGGGTGGGGTGGCGGAGGAACACAGGCGGTGGGGGCCGGTGGTTCGGCCGGCGGCCCGTGCGGTATTCTGTATGGGAAGAATCAGAGACGATGAAGAAGAAGGGTTAGGAGATGTAGGATCTTCATCCAACCGTCTAAAATGGTCGACTGACCCAAATGACAAAAGTCATGCGACTTGCATGCAGACATGCATTTATATTCAGTACCATCGTCGTACATGCTTAGCACTGCTCTTGAATCCATCAAGCTAAACAACGTGCCACTCATATTTCCAAACTTGTTGCTCAAGTACGAATCTGATATGATTCTGATATTACTAAAATAGATCATATTTAATTGGTCAGGTAATGTTCCTACTTTACTTTAGAAAAATCACGTGCACCACATATAGAGAGACAGCAGGGAGTTGCTTTCTTAATGCGCTCTGGTTCATCATGTGTGGGCACTGCGCAACGAACATTTTATTATCCAAAATCTGCTTGCTCTTCTTTAGCATGTTCCTCTTCCGTTCTTCTTTAATAAGTACTCTCTCCGTTCCTAAATACAATTCTTTATATAGATTCCACCTTGGACTACATATGGAGCAAAATGAGTGAATCTACACTCTAAAATGTATCTGGATACATCTGTATGTGATCCATATAGTGGAAATCTCTACCAAGACTTATATTTTGGAACAGAGGGAGTATGATAGTTGTACAGTATGTTCCTTGTAGTGAAGATGAGCAGGGACATTTGCAGTGTAGAGGTCTATACGGTCGGTTGGTATGGACACTTTGAACTCTTCGGGCCTCTTTGATTCGTAGGATTTTGTAAACATGGGAATAGGATTTGTAGTGGCATGCCCACTTGAATCCTATAAGAATAGCAAGGAAATGCGGGGAGCTGTGTCGCCTTTGAGAGTTACACTGATATTAACAGTACCGCACCTTCAGTTGAAGAGAGCTGGTATCCGAAGCCTTTCTATCCATACCGGCAATACTAGCACATATATTCCAGCAAGTTCCACTTTGCTGATTTTACTCTGATGCTTACGGTTTTCCCGTTATATCTACACTATGATATGTGTAGCTGCTTTGTGTCGCACTAGCAGTAGTCCACTCTTGAAGCTAAACACCGAAATGACTTACAAAATTGGCAGCAAGGCATTGAGCGCCATTCTGGATGCAATGAAACTCATACGCTCCCCAACTGTTGAATCTTGTTCAGAATATGATCCTAATGACTCTTGTTCAAAATTGCCACATATAGAGAGACAGCATGGAATTACATTTCTTTGGGCGATGTGATTCATCATGAGTGGGCAACCAACATTGTATGCAATTAAGCAGAACCTCAAGAATATGCTTCCTCTTCTGTTCTTTAACATGATCCTCTTTTGTTATTCTTTATTTAGTACGTACAATATGTTCCTTGTCAGGAAGAGGAGCAGGGACATCTGCAGTCAACAACTGATAGAGCTGGCGTGTACTTGATCAATAGGCTTTCAATTACTAGCGGCAATACAACACCATATTTTCAAGCCAGTTCCACTTTCCCGATTTATATATCGTGGTTATGGTGTACCCCTTTTATGTACACTATGATCTGCCTAGTTGCTGTGTTCTCTTGTTATCATGGTTTGGCAATAAACTCTCTATATAGTATATTTTGAACCTATCATCTGCCAACTTCCTTACTTCTGGAGCATATTTTTTGTGTACTTGTGCCATATTATATAAATGCGTGCACCATATTACAGCACACACGAGCTCTCTCATCAGAATCCAGTGATAGCACACAAGTGTTTACAGGGGTACCCCTATATTAGAATATCCTCTACATTACAAAGATAATCTCACAAATATTTATGTTTTCATGGTTCTCAGATATTATACGTAATTATAGTGAATATCAGAATCTGCGCATCAGAAGAATATTGTGGAACACTGCAATGACTTACAAAATTGGCACCCAGGCATTGAGTGTCATTCTGGATGCAATGAAACTCATAGGCTCCCCACCTGTAGATTCTTGTTCAGAATATGATCCTAATGACTATTCTAACCTCGATGAGTCAAAGGCAGATGGCCTGTTAGGTTCACCCATCAAGGTGCGTGCTCCAATTTGGCAAGGTTTTATTGATTGCGCGTATCTTGCATATGTTGTCTTGCATTTCTTCTACTTTGTTGCACCACCATCTGCTTAGTTTACTCATCATATATGTCGATATGCCATGCCCATCCATTATCAATACATATTCCATCTGTCATCATACCATGTTTTCCCACTCAAATGTTGTTCTTGTGCATCAGACATCAAAAAGGAAGAGGGTGATTGCCGAACCAGAATGAGCACCAGCAAAGTCCTTGAAAAACGTGGTTGTGCCAGAGAAATCAGACAGCACCCCACTTATATTGGTTGTACAACCAGTGACACAAAATGTAGGACCGACTCTAGCAGAATGTACCCATACTTCACTGGCCACACCACTAGCCCCACCACACAGGACCTGCACTCCAGCAAAAGGTATGCCGATTTGAGTTGCCATAGCACCAGTCGTACCACAGAAAAATCCCACTCTAGCAAAAAGTACAACAAGTCCACCGGCCGAAGACCTATCCCAACTGCAGAGACGGCCAATTCCTGCAGATTGGAACCCCATTCCAATTATTCCCAGTTTAAAAGACAATGCTTTCAATGTTGTTAGGGACTACGTGCATATATTCCCATCATTGGAAGATTATAGTGAAGACAAACACCATTTTCACATCTTCGTGTCCCACTTACATGTAAGTGCTATTATTCATGGTGATTATTTTCATGTTTTCTGCTGATTAAACACAACAATGATTTACATTACATTGTTGTAAGTAGGCGAGGGTCAATCTGGATAGTCATGACGAGCAAAGCTTGCTTGTGCTTTTCAAGGAAGCATTGCAGTAGCATTGGTGTTACCTGAGGAAATCACACTTTGATGGCAAGTCTATAAACGAATTTCTGGTGAAGTCTCATGTGCTAAATTTAGAAGACATTGAATGGGAAAACCTTTTTATGCACTGGTCTCGTTCCGAGGATGAGGTACTGTCTATGATATCACATGACAATTTGAACTTCTACTTTTCCGCATGTGCCTTACGGATCTTTTTTGCAGGAAATCTGCTCGAAAAAGAATTCCGGTTTGAAAAGAACGACAGGATATCACAAATATGATCATGCAGCTTTGCTCTTGTTAGTACCCGTTGTCCTGTATCATTGTACTTGCATACATACCTGGTTCATTATGTGATAGCAGTATGCATGATAGCTTGCTTATCAATTGTTCGCTCCAAATTATCTGATCTGTATGAATGGTTACATTAGTGTAGAATATATCCAATGCCAATGAAATTTTTTAGCTCTGCATTGTTCTTGTACGTACCTGCTGTCCTTTATCAGTGTACTTATATTGACAGGTAGTTGTTCATGTACCATCACTCTGCAGCTTATTTTCCTTTACCCTCCATTTTCTACACATAAGATCTATATTTACTCTTACCATAAGGTTGGATAGCACCGATGGTACTGAAGAAGTTTAGCTCTGCATTGCTCTTGGTTGTACCTTTTGCATGTATCGTTGTACTTACATTTATAGCTACTTGGTTATGTATCATCACTCTTCATCTTATCTTAAATATTCTCCATTTTTTCTTATATTGTCACATCTATATTTACTCTTAACAAAATGTAGAATAAAGGCAATGCTTATGAATAAGATTATGTGGTAAACTTCTTGAATCCCCCCATTAGAATGGACAAGGGCTTTATAGAGCCTGCCTTCACCAATAATGTAAGTTTGTCCTTATCAAGCCTTCAAACTTTGTTGTGTATATTTGGTTAGGCATGACTGCAACAGCTGTTTATTTTTGGTGTTTGCATCAAATTTCATGTTTAAAGTTTATTATGTACTCTAGTTCATAAACAAAAGTTTGTCCTTCTCAATTTAAGTTTTCAGTTGTACAACCAAGTTCCTTCTTCATACCATGTAAATTAAACTATACAGAGCAAGTGATCTTATTTTGCCAATCTGAAATGGGATAAATTGACAGCATACTAACCATTGATACTTATGAGTTCTTGATCTGTAATCCACTGGTGTCGTGAAGCTGCCAACTCCTTCACAATGTCATTTCCTATCATGTCTTGACCTGAACAATACCATATTGTGTTAATGCTATTTTAAACTGTGTCACTTTATTCGTCAGTAAGAAATGTGATGAATTGTCAGCACTGATACTTATATGTGGAAAACATGTCATCTGTCTGCTTGTTTATCTTTTAGGGTGAGGTGGATATAAGTATCAAACAAGTGCAGTCTCACCAGCTTGCTCAGCTGCTTGTGCTGCAGCTCCCGAGCAGGGCTAACCTTTCTTGAACTCTATTGAAGTGATGTCGGTTTTGTATATTATTTTGTCGGCGTGTTTAGTTGCACTGGTGGCGGTCTTTGATGCCGAGTGTATGTAATCTGCTATCTGCTTGTGCTTTATTATCATAGTGGTGAACTTTGATGCCCAGTGGATGTAATATGCCATAATTTATTTATTGTATAGTCTACGTTTTTTTCTTATTCACGATGCTGCAATTATTTTACTGTATATATAGCATGTCTTCGCAGTAAACTGGCCAAACCGTAAAATTACGGTACATAATCGGGTCGTCATGCAAATCACCATGTATGATCCGCATCACGGGCCCCGTCATCTTGGTCTGTTAACATGCCTAAATGTAAACTAGACCACTAGTAGATTCGGGCCTTTAATAGGCCGAGTAAACCGCCGGCCCTATTTTCCCAAGGAAACTCAATGGGCCTTTAGGAGGCTGAAAAGTAGGTTGGGCCTGAAACGTGCCGAATAGCTCACAGGCCGGCAGCAGGCCGAAATAGACCCCGGCCCATGACAGGCCAAAATCACGGGCTTATAACAGGCCAAAATTGTCTCGGTCCTTGTTTGGCCCAATCAGATTATCGGCTGCGAGCAGGCCAGATACAAACCGGGCCATAGTTAGGCCCAACTATATGACGGGCTTTTAACAGGCCGATATTAATATAGGGTCAAAATGTTAAATGTGCCCTTAACAGGCCGAAACTAATATGAGGCCGAATTACTAAATGGGCCTTTAGCAAGTGGGCCCAAAAGCATAGCGTCCAGTTGACAGGCCGAATCTGATATGGGCCATAATTCAGCCCAAAGCCTCTTAAAGGGCCGGACCTGATCTGGGCCGTAATTTGGCCCACAACGTGGTAGGCTTTTAATGGGACGGATCTCATATGGTCCATTATTAGGCCCGGAACGTGGCAGGCCATTAATGGATTGGATCAAATATGGGTCGGCATTTGGCCCAAAATATGGCAGCCAGTTAATGGGACGGCCTACTGGGGTCCTCAAAATATTGTTGGACAACAACTTGGCCGGCCCATTAATGGCGACGAAATCTCGTGGCCTTTAGCTGGGCTGGCCCATTATGGTCCACAAAATTTTTGTGGGCCTTCACCTGGGCCGGCCCATTATGGCCCGCAAATATCTTGTGGGCCTTTACCTAGGCCGGCCCATTATGGCCCGCAAAATCTTGTGGGCCTTTAGCTGGGCCGGCCCATTATGGTTTGCAAAATCTTGTGGGACTTTAGTTGGGCCGGCCCATTATGGTCCGCAAAATCTTGCGGGCCTTTAGTTGGGTCGGGCCATTTAAACTTTATGGGCTACTTTTGGGCCGGTCCACGTGTCAACATATCATAGGTGCATCGCCCATTGGATGAGTGACACCTATGCCAACGCGGAGCTGACACGTGTTTCCGTCAGCCAATCAGAATTTTACACATGGAGAATCCCCATTGGTTCGGGCTGTTAACGGGTTACCGGATCCAAAACCGGACCCCGATAGCTTAACGGTGTTCCGTTACGGTGGATGCCACGTGTCGGTCACCCTTGACAAAAGCACTTCTGTGACGCGCGATTTATCGTCATGGAAGTGGACACTTCCGTGATGATAATTTTGGTAATGTCATGGAACACTTCTACGAACGCACAGGTATGACTATTTTCATTCTTTCATAAATTTGTCATGGATGTACATGCATGATAGAAAACGTGACCTACTATGACAAACATGTATCATCACGGATGTGTATTTTTTTGTAGTGTAAAATCAGTAGTTCCCTAGGCGTCGTGCGTTTAGCACGAAAAAAAATCATGGGGGCTGTTAATTACGCCACCATGTGTCTTGAGGCATTTTATTAGATGTATCAATAGTGGGCCTAGAGCCACACTAGCTTGTTATGACTGTTGGGGAACGTTGCATGGGAAACAAAAAATTTCCTACGAACACCCAAGATCAATCTAGGAGATGCACATCTACGGGAGGAGAGTTGGATCCACATACCCTTGTAGATCACTAAGCGGAAGCGTTGAAGAACACGGTTGGTGTAGTGGTATGTCTTCGCGATCCAATCATGATCCGTCCCGCGAACTCCGATCTAGTGCCGAACGGATGGCACCTCCGCATTCAACACACGTACGGCTTGATGACGCCTTCACCTCCTTGATCCATCGAGCAATGGTGAACCAGTAGCTCGAGTCCTCCGGCATCACGACGGCGTGGTGGCGGTGGTGGTGGAGAAATCTCAGTAGAGCCTCGCTAAGCGCTACGGAGATGAAGGAGGCTACGAGAGAGAAGGAGTAGCACCGCGACGTGGAGATGAGTTCTCTAGGGTACGGCTGCCCTCTCTCTACCTCTCTATATATAGGGGGAAGGGGAGAGGGAGTGGCGCCCTAGGGTTTCCCCTAGGGGCGGCGCCCAAGGCAGATTGGATCTCCCAAGGGAAACCCTAGGGAGACTTGCCCCCCAAGCCAAGCCAGGTGGAAGCTTGCCTCCCAAGTTAGGTGGGAGGCGCCCCACCTCCCAAAGCAACGTGGGAAAGGGTGTGGGGGCGCACAGCCCCTTAGTGGGCTGGTTTGCCCCCTCCCCTTGGCCCATGAGGCCCTGCAACACTTGATGCGGCCCCCGAAACAACTTTCAGTCATGCTGGCCATAGCCTGGTACCTCCGGAACACTTCCGGACTCCAATACCCTTTGTCCAATATATCGATCTTCACCTCCAAACTATTCCAGAGTTCCTCGTCACGTCCGGGATCTCATCCAGGACTCCGAACAACATTCGGTAACCACCATAATGACTCAAGTGTACTAACATAGTCACCAAACGTTAAGTGTGTAGACCCTGCGGGTTCGAGAACTATGCTGACATGACCGAGACACCTCTACGGTCAATAACCAATAGCGGGACCCGGATGTCCATATTGGTTCCCACATATTCTATGAAGATCTCATCGGTTGAACCTCGATGTCAAGGATTCAGATAATCCCATATGTAGTTCCCTTTGTATATCAGTATGTTACTTGCCCGAGATTCGATCGTTGGTATCTCCATACCTAGTTCAATCTCGTCACCGGCAAGTCTCTTTACTCGTTCCGTAATACAAGATCCCCTGGCCAACTCATTAGTCACATTGCTTGCAAGCTTCTTGTGACGTTGTATTACTGAGTGGCCCCTGAGATACCTCTCCATCACACGGGGTGACAAATCCCAGTCTTGATCCATGCCAACTCAACTGACACCCTCGGAGATACCTGTAGAGCACCTTTATAGTCACCCAGTTACGTTGCGACGTTTGGTAGACACAAGGTACTCCTCCGGTATCAGTGAGTTGCATGATCTCATGGTCATAGGAACATATACTTGACATGCAGAAAACGATAGCAATAAACTTGACATGATCTTATGCTACGTTCATAGTTTGGGTCTTGTCCATCACATTATTCTCCTAATGATGTGACCTCATTATCAAATGACAACTCATGTCAATGGCTAAGAAACCATAGCCATGTTTGATCAATGAGCTAGTCCGGTAGAGGCTGACTAGGGACATATTGTTGTCTATGCATCCACACATGTATTTGAGTTTCCAGTCAATACAATTCTAGCATGGATAATAAACGATTATCATGAACAAAGAAATATGATAATAACCAATTTATTATTGCCTCTAGGGCATATTTCCAACAGTCTCCCACTTGCACTAGAGTCAATAATCTAGTATTACATGGTCATGAATCTAACACCCATGCAGTCCTGGTGTTGATCATGTTTTGCTCGTGGAAGAGGTTTAGTCAACGGATCTGCAACATTCATATATGTGTGTACTTTGCAAATGTTTATGTCCTGCTCTTTGATCGAATCGCGGATGGAATCGAAGCGTCGCTTTATGTGTCTGGTCCTCTTGCGAAACCTTGGTTCCTTGGCTAGAGCCATGGAACCAGTGTTCTCACACAACAGAGTCATTGGGTCCAGTGCACTGGGCACAACTCCAAGATCTGTCATGAACTGCTTCATCCACACAGCTTCCTTCGTTGCCTCTGAGGCAGCTATGTACTCTGCTTCACATGTAGAATCAGCTACCACGCTTTGCATGGAACTGCACCAGCTTACCGCTCCCCCATTAAGAATATATACGTATCCGGTTTGAGACTTAGAGTCATCCAGATCAGTGTCAAAGCTTGCATTGACGTAACCTTTTACGATGAGCTCTTGATCACCTCCATAAACGAGAAACATTTCCTTTGTCCTTTTCAGGTACTTAAGGATATTCTTGACCATTTTCCAGTGCTCCATTCCAGGATTACTCTGAAACCTTCCCGCCATACTTATGGCAAGGCTGACATCTGGTCTTGTGCACAATATTGCGTACATGATAGAGCCTATGGCAGAAGCATATGGGATGACACTCATCTTTTCTCTATCCTCTGTAGTCGCTGGGCATTAAGTCTTACTCAACTTCACACCTTGCAAAACAGGCAAGAACCCCTTCTTGGACTGATCCATTTTGAACTTCTTCAAAATCTTATCAAGGTATGTGCTTTATGAAAGTCCTATAAGCGTCTCGATCTATCTCTATAGATTTTGATGCCTAATATGAAAGCAGCTTCTCCTAGGTCCTTCATTGAAAAACTCTTGTTCAAATATTGCTTCACGTTTCCCAAAAGTTCTACATTGTTTCCAATCAGCAATATGTCATCCACATATAATATTAGAAACTCTATAGAGCTCCCACTCACTTTCTTGTAAATACAAGCTTCTCCGCAAACTTTTATAAACCCAAACGCTTTGATCACTTCATCAAAGCAAAGATTCCAACTCCGAGATGCTTGCACTAGTCCATAAATGGATCGCTGGAGTTTGCACACTTTGTCAGCAATCTCTGGATCGACAAAACCTTTCGGTTGCATCATATACAGCTCCTCCTTAAGGAATCCATTAAGGAATGCTGTTTTGACATCCCTCTGCCAGATTTCATAATCGAAAAATGCAGCTATTTCCTACATGATTCTGACATACTTAAGCATCGCTACGGGTGAGAAAGTCTGATCGTAGTCAACTCCTTGAACTTGTGAAAACCCTTTGCCACAAGTTGAGCTTTCTGGGCGGTGACATTACCGTCCGCGTCCCTCTTCTTCTTGAAGATCCATTTATTCTGAATGGCCTTTCGCCCTTCAGGTAATACCTCCAAAGTCCATACTTTATTTTCATACATGGATCCCATCTCGGATTTCATGGCCTCTAATCATTTGTCGGAATCCGGGCCCACCATCACTTCTCCATAGCTTGTAGGTTCATCGTTGTCCAACAACATGACCTCTAAGACAGGGTTAACGTACCAATCAGGAGCAGGAACGTATCCTTGTCGACCTACGAGGTTCGATACTAACTTGATCCAAAAGTTCATGATCACCATCATTAATTTTGTATTCAACTGATGTAGGTGCCTGATACATCCCAAACGTATCCATAATTTTTGCTTGTGACATGCTTGTTTTGCATCATTGTCTCATGTTTATATCAAAATTTTCTATCTTTTTAGGCATTTATTGGACTAACCTACTAATGGTTGCAAAAGTGCACAATGTTCTTGTTTTACACTTTATTGTGTATGAATTACTTGGAAATTGACAAAAACGCAAAAGGAGTCGTATTGGAGTAGGACTCTGACTTTCCTGAAATCTGTCTGAGAACGTTTTTAGAAGATGGTCACGTTCCATCCCGAAGACGACGTCAAACGGAAAAATCCTAGTTGCGAAAGTTGTGGGGAATTTCGAGGGGATGCTTTTGGATATAAAATTCGTCCAAATCGGTGTCCGGACGGCCAAGAAAAGCCCGTTTTACTGAAGCCCAAAATCTGATGATGGGAATCCGAGAGTCTATATAAAGAGAGGAAACCTAGGTCACCAAGGGCCACGAATTTTCCTCCTCCCAAGCCGCCGTCTTGGAGGGGAGGACCAGCACCATTGCAGCACCATCCACAAGGAAGAAGGGGGGCCAAGGAGCCGCTGCCTCCTAGGGCCGCCGCCGCCTCGGAGGGCTGCCGCCGCCGCCACGGCTGCCGCCGGCCGCCTCCTCCTCTCCGGGCTGCACCTCTCCATCAACACCACCATCAATCTCTTGCTCACCATGGCCATGTGTGAGTAGTCTTCCTCGGTGGTGAGGTTTCTACCAGTAGCTATGTGGTCAATTCTCTCTCCCATGATGTGATCTTCGTTGTGATCATAGGCTATGTTAATCTAGGGTGATCCCATGATATTTCCCCTTCCTCTATGTATTGAATTGATATACTCACTTGTCTTTATCTAGTATAATCCCCGAGACCAAGGTGACATCGGTCTATTGGACATGGATTAGAAGAATATTTTCATGAGTGATTTCCTCTTTTGTGTGTTGATTGAAGATTGAGAGTCTCTTGGTGCTTGTCTTTGACTATCCTGGAGATATGTTGTGGTGATTGTGGTACTCTCTTTGGATGGCCGCGGTGACATTGGGAAATCCATAGATTGAGAATTACGAACTTTGAGGTGTGCTTTTGTAGCCCTACATAATTCTCGTCCTCTCTTGACCACAAAGGAATGACCTCCGAGTGCGTCTCCATTGCATGTTTTATGGGAAATATCATGTGATAGACTATGTTAATGTTGTTGGGAGTTGCCACTAGTGAAAGTATGAAGCCTAGGCCTTGTTTCCACCATTGTGATACCATTTGTGCTCACGTTTACCACTTGTTTGCTTGCTGCACTTTTTATTTCAGATTTACAAATACATCTTTTGCCATCCATATCACTTGCCATTTAACATCTCTTCGCCGAACTAGTGCACCTATACATCTGACAAGTGTATTAGGTGTGTTGAGGACACAAGAGACTTCTTGTATCTTGATTGCAGGGTTGCTTGAAAGGGGTATGTTCAACCTCCACTTCCCTGAGTTCGATAAACCTTGGGTTACTCACTTAAGGGAAATTTGCTGCTGTCCTACAAACCTCTACTCTTGGAGGCCCAACACTGTCTACAGGAATAGAAGCGTGTAGTAGATATCAGTGCCACAGAAACTTCTTTCTGCACCATGCTACTATCTGGTTGAAGCGAAGGTTCAACAACCTCATCAAGTTCTATCTTCCTCTCACTCAATTCTTTCGAGAGAAACTCTTTCTCGAGAAAGGACCCGTTCTTAGCGACAAACACTTTGCCCTCGGATCTGAGATAGAAGGTATGCCCAACCATCTCCTTTGGGTATCCTATGAAGACGCATTTGTCTGCTTTGGGTTCGAGCTTTTCTAGCTGAAGCCTTTTGACATAAGCATCGCAACCCCAAACTTTAAGAAACGACAACTTAGGTTTCTTGCCAAACCATAGTTCATATGGTGTCGTGTCTACGGACTTAGATGGTGCCATATTTAAAGTGAATGCAGCTGTCTCTAATGCATAACCCCAAAATGATAGTGGCAAATCGGCAAGAGACATCATAGAACGCACCATATCCGATAAGGTACGATTACGGCGTTCGGACACACCATTACGCTGTGGTGTTCCAGGTGGCGTCAACTATGAAACAATTCCACATTGTCTTAAGTGATTTCCAAACTCATAACTCAGATATTATCCCCCTCGATCGTATCGTAGGAATTTAATCTTCTTGTTACGATGATTCTCCACTTCACTCTGAAATTGCTTGAACTTTTCAAATGTTTCAAACTTATGCTTCATTAAGTAAATATACCCATATCTACTCAAATCATCGGTGAAGGTGAGGAAATAATGATATCCTCCACGCGCGTCAACAGTCATCGGACTGCACATATCAGTATGTATGATTTCCAACAAGTCGCTTGCCCGTTCCATTGTTCCGGAAAACGGGATTTTTGTCATCTTGCCCATGAGGCATGGTTCGCCTGTGTCAAGTGATTCAAAATCAAGAGACTCCAAAAGTCCATCGGCATGGAGTTTCTTCATGCACTTTACACCAATATGACCTAGGCGGCAGTGCCACAAGAAAGTGGTACTATCATTATCAACTCTACATCTTTTGGCATCAATGTTATGAACATGTGTATCATCACTATTGAGATTCAATAAGAATAAACCCCTCACAATGGGTGCATGACCATAAAAGATATTACCCATATAAATAGAACAACCATTATTCTCTGAAAATGAGTAGCCGTCTCGCATTAAACAAGATGCAGATATAATGTTCATGCTCAACACAGACACTAAATAACAATTATTCAGGTCTATAACTAATCCCGATGGTAATCGAAGAGCGAGCGTGCCGACGGTGATCACATCAACCTTGGAACCATTTCCCACGCGCATCGTCACTTCGTCCTTCGCCAGCCTCTGCCTATTCCATAGTTCCTGTTTAGAGTTGCAAATGTGAGCAACCACACCGGTATCAAATACCCAGGCACTACAACGAGAGCTGGTTAGGTACACATCAATAACATGTATATCATATATACCTTTGTTGGCCCCCTTCTTGTCAGCCAGATACTTCCTAGCCCCCTTACCCTATATATGCACACCCTCATGCCATTTTTGGCCTTCCGCTTCCTCCTCCTCAAATCTCGTGCCCCCCAAATCATCAGCCGCCGCCACCTCCCTTGGATCCGGAGCCGCCAGCATGCCACCGCCACTTGGCGCTCAGCCACTGGCTGAGCCACCACCTGCGCCGCCTCCCGTCCAATGGGACGCTGCCACATCGCCTCCCTGCCGCCAGCCAGCTCTCCACCACGCCAGGCCCAGATCCGGCCCATCCCAGGCCTAAATCGGCTTGACCGGGCCCCGCACACCCTCCTTCGGAACACCACTACGCGGGCCAAGTTTCATCCAATAATGAGAACAATTTCCGGCCACTTATAAAATAAATATTCGGAGGTGCCGCGGGCGCGTGCGAGTGTGTCTGGGCTCAGAACGGACAACGGAGAGGACGAGGGGGCTTGGCTGGATGCAAGTTTTGAAAACATGCAGATGCAATGCACATGATGACACGACAAAATGCAACACACAAGCAAATGACATGGCAACGACAGCTAATAACTGGCTGACACCTGGCGCATCGGTCTCGGGGTGTCACATTTGTGTTGAACTATAATATGCAAGGGATGAATAGGTCAGTCTCCGAGCTGTTCGCGATGCTGAAAGTCGCTGAGTCAGACATCCAGAAGGAGCATCAAGTGTTGATGGTCAATAAAACCACTAGTTTCAAGAAGAGCAAGGGAAATAAGGGAAACTTCAAGAAAGGTGGCAAAGCAGTTGCTCCTCCCGTGAATAAACCCAAGGCTGGACCTAAGCCAGAAACTGAGTGCTTCTATTGCAAGGGAACTGGCTGACAAGAAGGGGGCCAACAAGTATCTGGCTTAGGTGCACCAGTGGCGGAGCAGGGAAAGGGGCGCGGGGGCTTGAGCGAGTGAGCCGGGTGGCAAGGCAGAATCACCTGGAACACCACAGCGTAATGGTATGAGGAGCAACGAGAGCCGGAAATTGTTCTCATTATTGGATGAAACTTGGCGTGTGGTCTTATTGTAGCGTAGTTAGACCACCTGTCAAATTTCGTAGCATTCGAAGCTTGTTTGATAGCCCAACCGTTAAACTATAGCGGCAGTATAGCCGGTTAAATCGTCGGACGTTTCGGTCTCCGAAACGCTGTGCGGGGCTGCACTTCTCTTCTCTCCCCTCAGCCCAAGTCATCCTACACAGCCTCTATACCATCCCACTAGCCCACCTACCTACCCCCTCCGCTCCGAACCGTCCGATGGCGATCGAACGGCTCCAAAACGGCCAAAAAACCCTAGTCCTAGCCCCCTTAACCTATATATGCACACCCTCATGCCATTTTTGGCCTTCCGCTTCCTCCTCCTCAAATCCCGTGCCCCCCCCCCAATCATCAGCCGCCGCCACCTCCCTTGGATCCGGAGCCGCCAGCATGCCACTGCCACTTGGCGCTCAGCCACTGGCTGAGCCACCACCTGCGCCGCCTCCCGTCCAATGGGACGCTGCCACATCGCCTCCCCGCCGCCAGCCAGCTCTCCACCACGCCAGGCCCAGATCCGGCCCATCCCAGGCCGAAACCGGCTTGCCCGGGACCCGCACACCCTCCTCCGCCTGGCACCCACTCTAGCCGCCGACGCCGGAGCTCTGCCTTGCCACCCGGATCACTCGCTCAAGCCCCCGCGCCCCGTTCCCTGCTCCGCCACTGGTGCACCTAAGCCAGATACTTGTTGGCCCCCTTCTTGTCAGCCAGTTCCCTTGCAATAGAAGCACTCAGTTTCTGGCTTAGGTCCAGCCTTGGGTTTATTCACGGGAGGAGCAACTGCTTTGCCACCTTTCTTGAAGTTTCCCTTATTTCCCTTGCTCTTCTTGAAACTAGTGGTTTTATTGACCATCAACACTTGATGCTCCTTCTGGATGTCTGACTCAGCGACTTTCAGCATCGCGAACAGCTCGGAGACTGACCTATTCATCCCTTGCATATTATAGTTCAACACAAATGTGACACCCCGAGACCAATGCGCCAGGTGTCAGCCAGTTATTAGCTGTCGTTGCCATGTCATTTGCTTGTGTGTTGCATTTTGTCGTGTCATCATGTGCATTGCATCTGCATGTTTTCAAAACTTGCATCCAGCCAAGCCCCCTCGTCCTCTCCGTTGTCCGTTCTGAGCCCAGACACACTCGCACGCGCCCGCGGCACCTCCGAATATTTATTTTATAAGTGGACGGAAATTGTTCTCATTATTGGATGAAACTTGGCGTGTGGTCTTATTGTAGCGTAGGTAGACCGCCTGTCAAATTTCGTAGCATTCGAAGCTCGTTTGATAGCCCAACCGTTAAACTATAGCGGCAGTATAGCCGGTTAAATCGTCGGACGTTTCGGTCTCCGAAACGCTGTGCGGGGCTGCACTTCTCTTCTCTCCCCTCAGCCCAAGTCATCCTACACACCCTCTATACCATCCCACTAGCCCACCTACCTACCCCCTCCGCTCCGCACCGTCCGATGGCGATCGAACGGCTCCAAAACGGCCAAAAAACCCTAGTCCTAGCCCCCTTACCCTATATATGCACACCCTCATGCCATTTTTGGCCTTCCGCTTCCTCCTCCTCAAATCCCGTGCCCCCCCCCAATCATCAGCCGCCGCCACCTCCCTTGGATCCGGAGCCGCCAGCATGCCACCGCCACTTGGCGCTCAGCCACTGGCTGAGCCACCACCTGCGCCGCCTCCCGTCCAATGGGACGCTGCCACATCGCCTCCCCGCCGCCAGCCAGCTCTCCACCATGCCAGGCCCAGATCCGGCCCATCCTAGGCCGAAATCAGCTTGACCGGGCCCCGCACACCCTCCTCCGCCTGGCACCCACTCTAGCCGCCGACGCCGGAGCTCTGCCTTGCCACCCGGCTCACTCGCTCAAGCCCCCGCGCCCCGTTCCCTGCTCCGCCACTGGTGCACCTCCCGCGTCCCGCGCCGCCACCTCCCTTCACTGCCTCGCGCCACCAGGACCTCACTGTGTCGCTGCCGGATGCCCGCAGCTCGCCTGGATCCGCGCCGCCGCCTTGGATCTCCAGCCGCCCGGATCCCATCAAGCTCATCGACGTCGCATGCCTCTCCGACCGGATCTGCTTGGGAGAGGCCGGATCCACCCTTCCCCCATCTCCTTCGCCTCACCCCAAGCCCCGTCGTCGCCCTGTGCGCCGGCAACGAGCGCCATCGCCGCCCTGAGTCCCCTGCACCCGCTCGTTCGAGCATAGGAGGACGACCGGCGCTGCCAGCTCGCCTCGTGGGCCGCGTGGCGCCCCAGGCCCAGCCCACCGGCCTGGTCCTCGTCCAGCGACCCAGATCACCCCGAGCCAGCCTGCCTCACCTCCCCTTTGACTTGGGCCAAGGCCCATTGGTGAGAACCCAGTAAACCCCGCCCGTGCGTGATTTAACTATTTAGCGCCCGTTTTTTTTTCCTGAAACGACTAAGTCTGTAAAAACTCATATTATGTGTGCATGTTCATCATCCCGTAACTTGGTGCTCGGTGCTCCGTTTTGCATGTAAAATATATCAAAATGTTTGTCTTGTGATGATTTACATGTTAGTTGCATTTTCATGCATGTTACTGTTCTTCTTGATGCCTTAATATTCATTGCAAAACTATTATGTGATGTTACTGTCAAGTCCTTGTTTTCTATTAACAATATGTTAGCATATTTGAGAGGTCGTAACTTTGTGCATGTTGGTTCAAATGGAGTGTATGATATGTCAAAATGTTCATTGTGAAGTGCTCTTCATGATGGTGGTTGTTGCATTCGTGTTAGGTGCCATATTGCCATGTTTATCTCTATTGCAAAAGTGCATGTGGCTGTTAAGTGCTGAAACTTGTTATAATATGCTCATTTGTCTTTTTCATATCTTTATGTGTGATTTTTGTTTGATCTACATGTCAATCTGTTTTAGAAGCACAATCATGCCATCTTTGCTGTGGTGCAATCCACTTTTCATGATATGCCTTGTGGTGAGTGCAACAAGCTTGCAAAGTGACCTACTCGCGGTTGCTGATTTCTGAGACTTGTTGAAAACTACCAAGTCTGAAACTGTTATATCCTGATGCCATGTTTGCTTGATGCCCCACTAATATCCATGCATGTTTTAGTATGTCCAATGATCATGTTTTGAAGTCCATGTTATGCTCTATCCATCCATGCCCTTGTTTGCATTAATGGCCTGCTGTAGCTTGTTGTTTTCATGCTCTCAAATTGCTATGAAATGTTTCTGTCAGCCTGTTAATAGTAAGTTCCGTTTTGCCATGTGAATAGCTACTGTTCTATGCATCATATGACCATGTTCTTGCCATGAGTAGCTTCATAAACATGTCTTATTGCTGTTGGTCATATTCACATGCCATGATATGCTTTGAGATGAGTTGCACAAGCTTGCAAACATGCCTACTTGTCGTTGTTGCTGTCATGTTTAGTTTATTTCATGAAATCTGAGAATCTGTTATCTTTTGCAATCTTGACATGATGCTTTGAGCATGTTCCAGTGGTGTTTGGTAGTAGCTCAGTGATCATGCTTGTAGTGCTTGACATGTACATTCTTGCCATGCCCTTTGATGCCATGAAGTGTTATTGTATCATGTTGTTTTGATGTCAACTATATGCCTACTTGCTGTTTTGGGTTGATTGTGTTTCAAACTTGTTCCAAGTGTATGTGATGAACCGTTGCTCCGTTTTGAGCGTGTCCTATATGAAACTTGTGTGTTTTTGCATGTAGATGCATAATAACATGTTGTATACATGTTTGGAGTGTGCTTGCTTGATGTTTGGATGCATTTTGCATCAATTACATTCTTGACTTGTTTTGCTCATATCTTCTAGACCGTAGCTCCGAATTAAATGAACTTTATATGTAACTTGACTAGAATTTTGAGTATATCATCATGGTGCATGTTAACTTGCTGTTTAACAAATTTCACTTATGGTTTGTTCAGATCAGGACCAATTTCGAAATTTGCATATGAAGGCTTACCAGAATTGTTATATGTTGTTTCCGGCCTCATTTAAACTTGCCTTGTGTGATGTTCTTGTGTGCTTCATCCGTTGCCATGTTTTGCATCATGTAGCCGTGTCATACATCATACTTAGCTGAGCATCATGTCTTGTTGTGTGTTTACCGTGTTGCTTGCTTCTTCTCGTTAGTGCTTGTTTCGTTCGACTACGCGTGGTTCGTCTTCGTGGCTTCTTCGTCTTCTTCATGGACTCATTCATCTTCCTAGCGGGATATATGGCAAGATGACTGTCACCTTGGATCTCATTACTATCATTGCCATGCTAGTTGTCTTGATGCTATCGCTATATGCCTCGCTACCTATCTATTTGTTGTCAGCCTCTCCTTGTTGCCATGAAACCTCTAACCTTTGACACCATCCTAGCAAACTGTTGTTTGGCTATGTTACCGCTTGCTCCGCCCCTCTTATAGCGTTGTTAGTTGGAGGTGAAGATGAAGATTGCTCCATGTTGGAGTTGGACCTTGTTGGAATATCACAATATCTATTACTTAAATTAATGCACCTATATACTTGGCAATGGGTGGAAGGCTTGGCCTTTTGCTCGGTGTTTTGTTCCACTCATGCCACCTTAAGAATCGGTAAACCGGCGTTATGTTCCTTGATTTTGTGTTCCTAACATGGTTGGGTATATGAGGACCCCTTGACAGTTCGTCTTCGAATAAAACTCCTCCAGCAAGGCCCAACATTGGTTCTAATTTGCAACATAATAAAAACTTAATTAATTAATTAAATTGCATAGGGAGTTAGCGGTGCCCGAGGATTCTTCTACATACAGGGAGGGGCCAGTGCTGATGATGTTGGTCCCAAACGGGTAGACTGCGGGGCCACCACGGGGAAACTCGAGGATTAGTTTTACCTGTAGGATGTCCCATCCGGACGTGGCCTGAGACGAGATACATGAGGCTACTATCAGGGTGTCGACACGCCGCGAGGTCTTGCTGGACTTGTTTTACCATTGTCGAAATGTCTTGTGCACCGGGATTCAGAGTCTGATCGGGTTGTCCCTAAGATAAGGGGTATTATTATTTTTACCTCTGCTGATCGTGAGAGCTCGTTATGGGCTAAGTTGGACACCCCTGCAGGGTTATGATCTTCTGAAAGTCGTGCCCGTGGTTATGTGGCAGATTGCAATTTTTTAATGTCCGGTTGTAGAAAACTTGATAGAGGATCCGAAATAAAACACACAACCACATGAGTAATCGTGACCTTCTCTTTTCATCTTGAGAAGAGAACACGGTGGGGTTATGTTTGACTCGTAGGTAGTTCAGGATCCCTTAGCGATCATTACTAGTGTGTGACCATTTGCGTAGATGCTCATCTTATTCTTGTACTCGTAAGTTAGCCACCATATTATGCTTAGCTGCTGCTGCAACCTCACCACTTAACCTCTCCATACCCTTTAAGCTTTGCTAGTCTTGATACCCATGGTTATGGGATTGCTGAGTCCTCGTGGCTCACGGATACCACAACAACAGCTGCAGGTGCAGGTTTCCGATGACTTGACGTGAGAGCGATGTACTTGTGTTGGAGTTCTTTCTTCTTCTGCTTCGTCAGTCTTGGGTTAGGTTCCTAGTCGGCAGCCTGTGATAGCAGATGGATGTCATTGTGCTTTTCATGTTTGCATCTGTAGTCAGATGTCTTGTATTGATGTTGTTGTATTCATGTGACTTGTATGAATTGTTGTATCCCCATGTACTTATGTAATGGTACGATGTAATGATATCCATCTTGCTAAGCGCCCGAAATACGGTTATGCCCCGATCACGAGTGTGTCACGTGATCGGAATAGAATCGCATCTTGGGCGTGACAAGTTGGTATCAGAGCCTCGACCAACCATAGGAGCCCCCTTGATTGATCGTAGTTTGGCCGTTGTCGAGTCTAGCAAAAACTATTTTGGAGTCTAGTTATATCGTAGAGTAGGAATTATTTTTACTCCTCTGCCCCTTCATCGCTCTGGTGAGGAATCTTGACGTAGTTGTTTTGAATTACTTCTCTCCTCCTTCAATTTTTTTAGGATCACGCTGTTAGTTTTCGGTTGTTGTGGTCTTAGATCTTCTCATCCGGTGCAATTGTCGTCAAGTTGATTCATTCCTCTTCATCTTTTGCTAGTTCATCCGCAGTTCTTGTCAACAGCGTCATTTTCCCCGTCCGATGAGTTCTTTCTTTTCCCACCCACCCACCCTTTTTCTTCTCAGAGCTGGAGTCCGTAATTGAGTATTCATCCTACTCGTGCGAATACTTTGCATTCTTCCCTCAATTGTTTCAACTGGTGAATTCTCGTCTAGTTCATCATCCTTCATCTCTTTTCCTTCTTCGATGAATTCTCCTCTCATTCGACATTCTTCATCTCTTTTCTTTTCCGGTGGTTCCAATTCAATTTGTATTCGGTGCTCATCATATTCTTTCCCTCGGCGCAAGTGATTCCAATTGCTCGCTCGCCTCTTGCCATTTAATCATTCCGGAGTTCCAAAGACATCTCAGGAGATTCGTCTGTGTTTCAATTAATTCGAGGTTGTCACCTCATTTGAGTCTTTCAATCATTCCGGTGCAGCATCTCTCCCTTTCAATCCTTCCCAACGGTGGTTTTTTCTTTAGTGGGCTATAACCCACAGGTATTTTCTCAGGATCTTACCTGACTCTTCTAATTTTCTGGAGTGATTCCCAAATTGTATTGAAGTATGACATAAGTATGGATTCCGTTAGTCATATGCCTTCTCCAAAGATCATTTTCAAACTCCTTTCAACGTTGGCTCAACATTTCTTTTTTTCATTCTTCCGGAGTATCTCAACAATTTTGGTGGTGTTTCTCCTCGTCATTTCAAGACCGAAGAAGAGTTTTTACTCTAATTTTGTCCGCCCTCTCGGAGATTCATGATTCTAGCTTCATGTTATCCTCTCGAATTATTCCGTTGCCATAAATTCTTTTCATTAACCATCTGGAGTATTTCATGAATTCTTTCCATTTTATTCCTTCAAAGGGCATCATTTCAGAAGATTTCTTCGTTCTCAGTTTTCAACTTCGTCCTCCAAATATTCTTCATTGATGCCTCTTCGTTCGTCTCCACATTCTTCCGGTGCTTCGTTCAAGCATTCTTTAAACCATTCGCGATCTCTTCATTCTCTTCTATTTATTTTCCTCAAGCTCTTTAATTGTTTTCTAATTCTTCCGGCGGTTCCTTCCCTTTTCTTCACTCATTTTCAATTCTTCATGGTGGTTTGTTCTTTTCTTCACTCGGTTTCAATTCTTACGGTGGTTCGTTCAAGATTTTTTTTCCCTGGTCATCAAATCAATTCATTTGTTGTCCAATACTTCTGATGGTTCATGAAGACTTTCTCGAGTTCGCGATATATCCCTCTTTAATCAATTTCAACGCGAATAAGTAGTATGCAAATCCGTTGCTTCTCATCAATTTAATTGATGAAGGATAAGCATAACATAATTCTTATTCATTCTCGTCAAGTTGATTAATCCCTTCCTACGGAGTTTATTCTTGAGGTATAAATTCTAGGTCCAAGTGCCTTAATCTTTTCTTTTCCGGAGTTCAAGTTTACTCGGCTATCTCATCGGAACCCCATCTAAATCATCGCAAGGCTTTAATCTTATTCTTTTCATCCGTCATCATCATCCTTTTGTTACCGGAGTAATGTATAGTGGTTCTTCATGATTTAATTCATTCTCCAAATATGGATCAATCCTTGTGGAGCAACTCAAGTATTCTTCTTCTCGTGTCTCGAAGTGCAATTAATTCTCTGTATTCTTCTCAAGTGGAGTTTTGCATTTCTTCCTTCATCTCATATATTCGATCTTTTTGGTTGTGGCATAATTTCACCTACAGTGTTGGGATGATTTCCATAAGTCCACAACAAGCTTATTCTTTTGTTATTGATTTTCTCGACAACTCCGTTCAAGTCTTTCTCTTGAATATACTCTTTCAAATTCATTCGTCGTGAAAGTTCTCATCTTCTTCTCCGTTCTTTTCATTCCATTCTTCCGGAGGCATCGTGTTCTTTCTTTCGTCAAGTATTATTCCATCTTCTAAAAGTTCTTGTTCTATTCCATTCATGTTCAGCCGGTGTGCTATTCCTTTTCAGCCGGGGTGCTGCCCAAATTCCTTTGTTCGAATTCCTTTTCTCTTTTAACCGGAGTGGTTTTGAATTCATTCTTGTGCCCTATTGCTCTTTTGTAATGGAGCTTCTCTACCTCGTTCATCTCTGTTCTATTCTTTCTTTAAAGTGGCTCAACCTCTCAAGGTTTTTTGGTTTCACCTTCTTCCTTTTTTCCTTCCGTCTCATTCCTAAGATCTCGGGACGAGATCTCTTGTTAGTAGGGGAGTGTTGTGACACCCCGAGACCGATGCGCCAGGCGTCAGCCAGTTATTCGCTGTCGTTGCCATGTTATTTGCTTGCGTGTTGCATTTTACCATGTCATCATGTGCATTGCATCTGCATGTTTTCGAAACTTGCATCCAGCCGAACCCCCTCGTCGTCTCCGTTGTCCGTTTTGAGCCCAGACACACTCACACACGCCCGCGGCACCTCTGAATATTTATTTTATAAGTGGCCAAAAATTTTTCTCATAATGGGATGAAACTTGGCGTGTGGTCTTATTATAGCGTAGGTAGACCGCCTGTCAAATTTCGTCGCATTCGGAGCTCGTTTGATAGCCCAACCGTTAAACTATAGCGACAGTATAGCCGGTTAAATCGTCGGATGTTTCGGTCTCCGAAAAGCTGTGTCGGGCTGCACTTCTCTTATCTCCCTCGGACCAAGTCATCCTACACAGCCTCTATATCAGCCCACTAGCCCACCTACCTACCCCCTCCACTCCGGACCGTCCGATGGAGAACGAACGGCTCCGAAACGGCCTAAAAACCCTAGTCATATCCAACTTACCATGTATATACACACCCTCATGCCATTTTTGGCCTTCCCCTTCCTCCTCCTCAAATCCCGTGCCCCCAATCATCAGCCACCGCCACCTCCCTTGGATCCGGCACCGCCAGCACGCCATCGCCACTTGGCGCTCAGCCACTGGCTGAGCCACCACATGCGCCGCTTCCCGTCCAACAGGATGCTGCCACATCGCCTCCCCGACGCCAACTAGCTCTCCACCATGCCAGGCCCAGATCCGGCCCATCCCAGGTCGAACCGGGCCCGACCGGTCCCCGCGCACCCGCCTTTGCCCGGCTCCCGCTCCAGCCGCCGACGCCGCATCTCTGCCCCGCCACCCGGCTCGCTCGCTCGAGCCCCCACGCCCCGTTCCCTGCTCCGTTGCCGGTGCACCTTCGGCGTCCCGCACCGCCACCTCCGTTCACTGTCCCGCGCCACCAGGACCTCACCGCGTCGCTGCCGGATGCCCGCGGCTCGCCTGGATCCGCGCCGCCGCCGCCTTGGATCTCTAGCCGCCCGGATCCCGTCAAGCTCATCGCCGTCGTGGGCCTCCCCGGCCGGATCTGCTCGGGAGAGGTCGGATTCGCCCTTCCCCATCTCCTTCGCCTCGCCCCAAGCCCCGCCGTCGCCCAGTGCGCTGGCAATGAGCGCCGCCGCCGCCCTGAGTCCCCTGCCCCCGCTCGTTCGAGCACAGGAGGACGACCGACGCTGCCAGCTCGCCTCGTGGGCCGCGTGGCGCCCCAGGCCCAGCCCAGCGGCCCGGTCCTCCTCCAGCAGCCCAGACCACCCCGAGCCAACCTGCCTCACCTCCCCTCCGACTTGGGCCAAGGCCCATTGGTGAGAACCCATTAAACCCTGCCCGTGCGCGATTTAACTATTTAGCGTTCGGTTTGTTTTTTCCTGAAATGACCAAGTCTGTAAAAACTCATATTATGTGTGCATGTTCATCATCCCATAACTTGGTGCTCGGTGCTCCGTTTTGCATGTATAATATATCAAAATGTTCGTCTTGTGATGCTTTACATGTTAGTTGCATTTGCATGCATGTTACTGTTTATCTTGATGCCTTAATCTTTGTTGCAAAACTGCTATGTGATGTTAGTGTCAAGTCCTTGTTTTCTGTCAACAATATGTTAGCATGTTTGAGAGTTCGTAACTTTGTGCATGTTGGTTCAAATGGAGTGTATGATATGTCAAAATGTTCATTGTGAAGTGCACTTCATGATGGTGGCTGTTGCATTCATGTTAGGTGTCATATTGCCATGTTTATCTCTGTTGCAAAAGTGCATGTGGCTGTTAAGTGCTGAAACTTGTTATAATACGCTGATTTTTCTTTCTCATATCTTTATGTGTGATTTTTGTTTGAGCTACATGTCAATATGTTTTAGAAGAACAATCATGTCATCTTTGTTGTGGTGCAATCCACTTTTCAAGATATGCCTTGTAGTGAGTGCAACAAGCTTGCAAAGTGACCTACTCGTTGTTGCTGATTTGTGAGACTTGTTGAAAACTGCCAAGTCAGAAACTTTTATATCCTGATGCCATGTTTGCTTGATGCCCCACTAATATCGATGCATGTTTTAGTATGTACAATGATCATGTTTTGAAGTCCATGTTATGCTCTATCCATCCATGCCCTTGTTTGCATTAATGGCCTGCTGTAGCTTGTTGTTTTCATGCTCTCAAATTGCTATAAAATGTTTCTGTTAGCCTGTTAACAGTAAGTTCAGTTTTGCCATGTGAATAGCTAGTGTTCTGTGCATCATATGACCATGTTCTTGCCATGAGTAGCTTCATAAACATGTCTTCTTGATGTTGGTTATATTCACATGCCATGATATGCTTTGAGATGAGTTGCACAAGCTTGCAAACATGCCTACTTGTCGTTGTTGCTACCATGTTTAGTTTATTTCACTAAGTCTGAGAATATGTTATCCTTTTCAATCTTGGCATGATGTTTTGAGCATGTTCTAGTGGTGTTTGGTAGTAGCTCAGTGATCATGCTTGTAGTGCTTGACATGTGCATGCTTGCCATGCCCTTTGATGCCATGAAGTGTTATTGTATCATGTTGTTTTCATGTCAACTATATGCCTACTTGCTGTTTTGGGCTGATTGTGTTTCAAACTTGTTCCAAGTGTATGTGATGAACCGTTGCTCCGTTTTGAGCGTGTCCTATATGAAACTTGTGTGTTTTTGCATGTAGATGCATAATAACATGTTGTATACCTGTTTGGAGTGTGCTTGCTTGATGTTTGGATGCGTTTTACATCAATGAGATGCTTGACTTGTTTTGATCATATCTTCTAGACCATAGCTCCGAATTAAATGAACTTTATATGTAACTTGACTAGAATTTTGAGTGGATCATCATGGTGCATGTTAACTTGCTGTTTAACAAATTTAACTTAAGGTTTGTTCAGATCTGGACCAATTTTGAAATTTGCATATGAGGGCTTACCGAAATTGTTATATGTTGTTTCCGGCCTCATTTAAACTTGCCTTGTGTGATGTTCTTGTGTGCTTCATCCCTTGCCATGTTTTCCATCATTTAGCATTGTCATACATCATACTTAGTTGAGCATCATGTCTTGTTGTGTGTTGTGTGTTTACCGTTTTGCTTGCTTCTTCTCGTTAGTGCTTGTTTCGTTGCGATCGTGAGATTCGTTCGACTACGCGTCGTTCGTCTTCGTGGCTTCTTCTTCGTCTTCCTCATGGACTCGTTATTCTTCCTAGCGGGATATCAGGCAAGATGACCATCACCTTGGATCTCATTACTATCATTGCCATGCTAGTTGTCTTGATGCTATCGCTATATGTCTCGCTACCTATCTATTTGTTGTCAGCCTCTCCTTGTTGTCATGAAACCTCTAACCTTTGACACCATCCTAGCAAACCGTTGTTTGGCTATGTTACTGCTTGCTCAGCCCCTCTTATAGCGCTGTTAGTTGCAGGTGAAGATGAAGATTGCTCCATGTTGGAGCTGGACCTTGTTGAAATATCACAATATCTATTACTTAAATTAATGCACATATATACTTGGCAATGGGTGGAAGGCTTGGCCTTTTGCTCGATGTTTTGTTCCACTCATGCCGCCTTAAGAACCGATAAACCGGCGTTATGTTCTTGATTTTGCATTCCTAACGCGGTTGGGTATCTGGGGACCCCTTGATAGTTCGTCTTTGAATAAAACTCCTCCAGCAAGGCCCAACATTGGTTTTAATTTGCAACATAATAAAAAGTCAATTAATTAATTAAATTGCATAGGGATTTAGCGCTACTCGAGGATTCTTCTACATACAGGGAGGGGCTAGTGCTGATGGTATTGGTCCCAAACGGGTAGACTGCGGGGCCTCCACGGGGAAATTCGTGGATTGGTTTTACCTGTAGGATGTCCCATCCGGATGTGGCCTGAGACGAGATACGCGCGGCTACTATCAGGGTGTCGACATGCCGGGAGGTCTTGCTGGACTTGTTTTACCATTATCGAAATGTCTTGTGCATCGGGATTCCGAGTCTGATCGGGTTGTCCCTAAGATAAGGGGTATTATTATTTTTACCTCTGCTGATCGTGAAAGCTTGTTATGGGCTAAGTTGGGACACCCCTGCAGGGTTATGATCTTTCAAAAGCCGTGCCCACGGTTATGTGGCAGACTAGAATTTGTTAATGTCCGATTGTAGAAAACTGGACAGAGGATCCGAAATAAAACACACAACCGCGTGAGTAACCGTGACCGTCTCTTTTCATCTTGAGAAGAGAACACGGTGGGGTTATGTTTGACTCGTAGGTAGTTCAGGATCTCTTAGCGATCATTACTAGTGTGCGACCGTTTGCGTAGATGCTCATCTTATTCTTGTACTCGTAAGTTAGCCACCATATTATGCTTAGCCGCTGCTGCAACCTCACCACTTAACCTCTCCATACCCTTTAAGATTTGCTAGTCTTGATACCCATGGTTATGGGATTGCTGAGTCCTCGTGGCTCACAGATACTACAACAACAGGTGCAGGTGCAGGTTTCCAATGACTTGACGTGAGAGCGATGTAGTTGTGTTAGAGTTCTTTCTTTTTCTGCTTCGTCAATCTTGGGTTAGGTTCCTGGTCGGCAGCCTGGGATAGCAGATGGATGTTGTTGTGCTTTTCATGTTTGCATCCGTAGTCGGATGTCTTGTATTGATGTTGTTGTATTCATGTGACTTGTATGAATTGTTGTATCCCCGTGTACTTATGTAATGGTACGATGTAATGATATCCATCTTGCTAAGCCCATAAAAGGGAGGGGCATGTATGTGACTTGTATGAATTGCGGTTGTGCCCCAATCACGAGTGTGTCACGTGATCGGGATAGAATTGCATCTTGGGCGTGACAACAAAGCTCTTGTAGCTAGGTGATAGCGATTGAAGAACTCTGTCAGTGATCGCCTCAAGCGGGAGCTCCATTCCCAACTCAGCCAGACGGTTGTAGTACCCAGACATTTTGAGTATGTGCTCACTGACAGAAGTGTTCTCCTCCATTTTGCAGGAGTAGAACTTATCGAAGGTCTCATACCTCTCGATCCGGGCATTTTTCACAAAAATAAACTTCAACTCCTGGAACATCTCATATGCTCCATGACGTTCAAAACGCCTTTGAAGTCCCGGTTCTAAGTCATACAACATGGTGCACTGAACTATCAAGTAGTCATCAACACGCAACTGTCAGGCGTTCATAACATCCACAGACGCGGGAGCGGGTGGCGTACCAAGCGGTGCATCAAGGACATAAAACTTTTGGGCAGCCGTGAGGATAATCCTCAGATTACGGGCCCAGTCCACAAAGTTACTTCCATCGTCTTTCAGCTTAGCTTTCTCTAGGAACGCATTAAAATTCAGGGGAGCTACTGCGCGAGCCATGATTAACAACATAAATTTGCAAAGACAACTTAGACTATTGTTCATGATAAATGAGTTCAATTAATATTATTACTTAAAAACTCCCAGTCAAATCAACATCCCTCCGGTTGTCCGAGTATAACACGATCCAAATTCACCAACCCAAGTCCGATCATCACGTGAGATGAGGTGGTTTCAATGGTGAACATCTCCATGTTGATCATATCTGCTATATGACTTGTGTTCGCCTTTCGGTCTCTTGTGCTTCGAGGCCATGTCTGTACATGCTAGGCTCGTCAAGTTTAACCCCAGTGTTCTGCATGTGCAAAACTGGCTTGCACCCGTTGTATGTGAACATAGAGTTTATCACACCCGATCATCACGTGGTGCTTCGAAACGACGAACTTTCGCAATGGTGACACTTGGGGAGAACACGGTTTTATCTTGAAACTTTAGTGAGGGATCACCTTATAATGCTACTATCGTCCTAAGCAAAATTAGATGCATAAAAGGATTAACATCACATGCAAATCATAAGTGACATGATATGGCCATCATCTTGTGCTTTTGATCTCCATCTCTAAAGCACCGGCATGATCTCCATCGTCACCGGCATGACACCATGATTTCCATCATCGTGCTGCCATCGGGGTTGTCACCCAGCCATGCTTCTTCTACTATTTCTACCGCTTAGCGATAAAGTAAAGCATTAGAAAGTGTTTAATGATTGACACGCAGGTCATACAATAATTAAAGACAACCCTATGGCTCCTGCCGGTTGCCATATTCATCGACATGCAAGTCGTGATAAACTATTACAAAACATGATAATCTCATACATCAAATATATTAGAAAGTGTTTAATGATTGACACGGTTTAATGATTGACACGCAGGTCATACAATAATTAAAGACAACCCTATGGCTCCTGCCGGTTGCCATATTCATCGACATGCAAGTCGTGATAAACTATTACAAAACATGATAATCTCATACATCAAATATATCTCATCATATCTTTGGCCATATCATATCACAACATACCCTGCAATAACAAGTTAGACGTCGTCTAATTTGTTGTTGCATGTTTTATGTGGCTGCTATGGGTATCTAGCAAGATCTATTCTTACCTATGCAAAGCTGATAACCCACAAGTGTAGGGGATCGCAACAGTTTTCGAGGGTAGAGTATTCAACCGAAATTTATTGATTCGACACAAGGGGAGCCAAATAATACTCTCAAGTATTAGCAGTTGAGTTGTCAATTCAACCACACCTGGAAGACTTAATATCCGCAGCAAAGTATTTAGTAGAAATTTAATATGGAAGTAACGATAACAGTGATAAAAGTAACGGTAGTAGTTTTGTAGCAATTGTAACAGTACCAGCGGTAAAGTAACTAAGCAAGGAGCAATATGTGAAAAGCTCGTAGGCATTGGATCAGTGATGTATAATTATGTCGGATGCGATTCCTCATGTAATAGTTATAACCTAGGGTGACACATAACTAGCTCTAGTTCATCAATGTAATGTAGGCATGTATTCCGAATATAGTCATATGTGCTTATGGAAAAGAACTTGCATGACATCTTTTGTCCTACCCTCCCGTGGCAGCAGGGTCCTATCAGAAACTAAGGGATATTAAGGCCTCCTTTTAATAGAGTACCGGACCAAAGCATTAACACATAGTGAATACATGAACTCCTCAAACTACGGTCATCACCGGGAGTGGTCCCGATTATTGTTACTTCGGGGTTGCTGGATCATAACACATAGTAGGCAACTATTGACTTGCAAGATAGGATCAAGAACTCACATAGATTCATGAAAACATAATAGGTTCAGATCTGAAATCATGGCACTCGGGCCCTAGTGACAACCATTAAGCATAGCAAAGTCATAGCAACATCAATCTCAGAACATAGTGGATACTAGGGATCAAACCCTAACAAAACTAACTCGATTACATGGTAAATCTCATCCAACCCATCACCATACAGCAAGCCTACGATGGAATTACTCATGCACGGTAGTGAGCATCATGGAATTGGTGATGGAGGAAGGTTGATGATGACGACGGCGACGATCTCCACTCTCCAGATCCCCGAACGGGCTCCAGATCAGCCCTCCCGAGAGAGATTAGAGCTTGGTGGCGGCTCCGTATCATAAAACACGATGAATCCTTCTCTCTGATTTTTTTCTCCCCGAAAGTGAATATATGGAGTCGGAGCTGAGGTTGGTGGAGCATCAGGGGGCGCGCCCAGGGAGGGCGGCACGCGCCCCCACCCTCGTGGACAGGGTGTGGGCCCCCTGGTCTGGATTCTTCGGCCGGTATTTTTTATATATTCCAAAATAATTCTCGGTTGCTTTTCAAGTCATTCCGAGAACTTTTATTTCTGCACAAAAATAACACAATGGCAGTTCTGCAGAAGACAACGTCAGTCCGAGTTAGTTCCATTCAAATCATGCAAGTTAGAGTCCAAAACAAGGTCAAAAGTGTTTGGAAAAGTAGATACGTTGGAGACGTGTCAACTCCCCCAAGCTTAAACCTTTGCTTGTCCTCAAGCAATTCAGTTGACAAACTGAAAGTGACAAAGAAAAACTTTGACAAACTCTGTTTGCTCTTGTTGTTGCAAATATGTAAAGCCAGCATTCAAGTTTTCAGCAAAGATTGTGAACTAACCACATTCACAATAACTTTCAGGTCTCATGTTTACTCATATCAATGCCATAATCAACTAGCGAGCAATAATAATAAACCTCGGATGACAACACTTTCTCAAAACAATCATAATACGATATAACAAGATGGTATCTCACTAGCCCTTTCTGAGACCGCAAAACATAAATGCAGAGCACCTCTGAAGATCAAGGATTGACTAGACATTGTAATTCATGGTAAAAGAGATCCAGTCACAATCATACTCAATGTAAATTAAGAGCAATGCATGCAAATGACAGCGGTGCTCTCCAACTGGTGCTTTTTAATAAGAGGATGATGACTCAATGTAAAAGTAAATAGATAGGCCCTTCGCAGAGGGAAGCAGGGATTTGTAAAGGTGCCAGGGCTCGATTTTCAAATAGAGATGAATAACATTTTGAGCTGTATACTTTCATTGTCAACATAACAACCAAGATTTCTCGATATCTTCCATGATACACACATTATAGGCAGTTCCTAAACAGAACGGTAAAGTTTATACTCCCCCAACCACCAACAAGCACACTCCACGGCTAGCCCGAAACAATGGGTACCGTCCATACCAACAACAGCCCTGGGGGAGTTTTGTTTAATTATTATGATTTGAGCATGGGACTGGGCATCCCGGTTACCAGCCATTTTCTCCTGAATGATGAGCGGAGTCCACTCATCGTGAGAATAACCCAACTAGCATGGAAGATATAGATAGCCCTAGTTGAAACATGAGCTAACCGAGTATACAAAACAGAATTTCATTTGAAGGTTTGAAGTTTGGCACATACAAAATTACTTGGAACGGCAGGTAGATACCGCATATAGGAAGGTATGGTGGACTCATATGGAATAGCTTTGGGGTTTATGGAAGTGGATGCACAAGCAGTATTCTCGCTTAGTACAAGTGAAGGCTAGAAAGAGACTGGGAAGCGACCAGCTAGAGAGCGACAACAGTCATGAACATGCATTAAGATTAATCAACAATGAGTGCAAGCATGAGTAGGATATAAATCACCATGAACATAAATATCGTGGAGGCTATGTTTATTTTGTTTCAACTACATGCATGAACATGTGCCAAGTCAAACCACTTGAATCGTTCAAAGGAGGATAACACCCTATCATACCACATCACAACCATTTTAATATCATGTTGGCACGCAAGGTGAACCATTATAAACTTCTAGCTAATTAAGCATTGCATGAGCAGCTATGATATCTAATTGTCATTGCAAGCATGTTTCATTCATAATAGGCTGAATCAGGAACGATGAACTATCATGTTTACAAAAACAAGAGAGGTCGAGTTCATACCAGCTTTTCTCATCTCAATCAATTCATCATATATCATCATTATTGCCTTTCACTCGCACGACCAAACGATGTGGATAATAATAATAATGCACGTGCATTGGACTAAGCTGGAATCTGCAAGCATTTATTACAAGGGAGAAGACAAAGTAATATGGCTCTTGGTTAAATCAACAATAATGCATATGAGAGCCACTAAGTATTTTCATCATGGTCTTCTCCTCTTGACCCCCAAAGAAAAGAAAAGAAACTATTTACACGAGAAAGCTCCCAACAAGCAAAATAAGAACGAAAAAACTTTTTGGGTTTTCTTTTAATTACTACTACTACAGGCATGGAAAGTAAACTAGCTAAAAGCTACAACTAATTTTTTTTTCTTAAGGGTTTTTTCTAACACAAAAGAAAAAGTCTAAGAAAATAAAATAAACTAGCATGGATAATACAATTAAAAAGTATGAGCACCGACTATGCAATAAGTGTGTGAACATGAATGTAATGTCGGTGAGAAATACATACTAATATCGGTGAGAGATACGTACTCCCCCAAGCTTAGGCTTTTGGCCTAAGTTGGTCTATGGCCAGTGGCCTGACAGATATCCAAAGTCATAGTTGGGGTTGTACTGAGATGCAGCGGCTATTGCCTGCTGAGCTGCAGCTTGGAGACGAGCCGCCTTCGTCCTCTCCTCATACTCGTTCGCCTCCTCCCTGGTTATAATATATCTCCCTTTTGCCTGAAAGTCAAAGAAAGTAGGAGCAGGGAGAGCAATATGGACAGTGTGACGCCTGTCAAAGATTAGTCGGTACTAGAGGGATTGTTCGTCCCTCTCAACGAACTGGTGGCGAATCATGGCACTATAATCTAGAAAAGCGGGAGGCAACTTCGCATCGTTCTCGTGTATGGGTACATGAAGATAGTTAGCCAAGAGAGTTGCATAAATTCCTCCAAATAAATCTCCATTTAAACCGTTAAGATGTAACCTTCGTGCAACAATAGCCCCCAAATTATATTGTCTATCACCTAATACCGCATTTTTAAGGACGCTAAGATCCGGAACGCACATGTGGCAAGCCTCATCTTTACCATTAATGCATCTACCAATGAAGAGAGCAAAATAATGTATAGCAGGGAAATGAATGCCCCCTATGGTAGCTTGTGTGATTTCTCTAGATTCCCCCATAGTGATACTAGCTAGAAAGTCCTTATACTCAGATTTGCAAGGTTCACCAACATTACCCCACTGTGGGAGTTTACCAGCATCATTAAAATTTTCTAAGTACATAATATAATATTTATCATAAAGATCAAACAAGATAGTGTGAGAATTACGTGAAGATGTAAATTTAAATCTTCTCACAAAGGAATCAGTTAGGTAATGGTATTGTGGGCACTTATCTGACACGAAGTCCTCAATATCAGCATTACGCACATATGTGTAAAATTCTTCCTTAATGCCCGCCTGGATCATAAACTCCTCTGACGACCATTCACAAGGCCGCACTTGAGCTTCCCTTGGTAGTTCATCGTCCAGCTCGCATATCGCGAGCCTTGGTCCTTGCTTCCTTGAGGAACCACCTTGGTGATACGTCCAAAACGTATCTATAATTTCTGCTTGCTCCATGCCTCTTTTGTGTGATATTGCTATGATATTTATACACTTCCATACACTTTTCATCATATTTGGACTAACCTATTAACTCAGTGCACCCCAGTGCCACTTTCTGTTTTCTGCTGTTTTTGTATTTCAGGTTTTCCCATTACGTAAACTGCCAGAAAAATTCAGGGAAAATATATAAAAAATCAGCGTTCCGGAAGCTTCCATGCGGCCAAAGTAGGGCCGGAGGGGGGGCCACCAGGGCTCCAGGCGGCCAGGGGGCGCGCCCCCCCTCCTAGCCGCGCCGCCAGGGCGCCTGGGCCCCCCAGGCCTCCTCTGACGCCCCCCTTTGGCATATATTTACACCGCGTCCCGAAACCCTCGAGGACGGAACCCTTTTTCGCGAACTCATCTCTGTTCCGCCGCCGCCGCGCTTCCAAGATCGGGAGCACCAGGAGAACTCTTCCCAGCACCCTGCCGGAGGGGAGGATCACCACCGGGAGCCTCTCCACCACCATGGACGCCTCCCGGATGAGTTGTGAGTAGTCTCCCTTGGACCATGGGTCCATGACCAGTAGCTATGTGATGTTCTCCTCCCCTCTTTGTTCTTCACCGATTAGACCTCGTGAGCTGCCCTACATGATCGAGGCACATATGTAATCCTTATGTTGTTGCTATGATGAGTTTGCTGGGATCCGATGGATTATGAGATTATGTTCAGATTGTGTGTGAGTAATATATTTGATTTACCTCTTTTATATTTATGTTCTTGAGTAATTCTTGCATGTTCTCCGTTGTTGTTTATTGCTTTGGCCAAGTAGTAGGTAGTAACTCCAAGAGGGAACGTTATGCTTAATTGTGGGTTCATGCCCCTCGATGACTAGCTTGAGTGACAGAAACATGAGTCTAGGGGATGTGCTGTTGCCACAAGGGGGAAAACAACGGTGCTTGTACTCATGGGTACAAGGATTGTTTACTTTACGCAAAGTTCTTTTAATGCAGTTGTCTGTTGCTTTGAGTTTACACTATGGGTGGGACTCGCAACTTAATACCAGCGAGATGTTCTGGATAGATATCTCAAGGTGGATGATTAGTAGTAGATGCAGATGGATTTCGGTCTACTTGCCTTGGCGTACCGCCCATGCTTTTGAGCCTCTACCTTTCTTGCAGCATAGTTAGCATTGGTTTGCGCACATAATCCTGTCAATTGCCCAGCTGTAATTCGTTTACCTCACTTAGCTGTTTTATCGTCTTTTGGGAGAGAGACATCACTAGTGAACATCATGGGACCCCGGTCCATATTACCATCACTGATCACATCCGCTATTTACTTTCAGTTCTTACTTACTAGTTGCAATCATACCTATCACTATTATCTCTTGCGTTTGATCCTTTGTAAACGACAAGGCCGGAGGGATTGACAACCTCTCTGTACTCGTTGGGAGCAAAGTTATTTGTATCTATGTGCAGGTCCGGTTGATCGCTAGTTGCGCCGCTAGCAGTTGACACCTTCTTGTTGAACCTTGGAGTCTCAGGGGAATTCGATCCTTGGTATCTTTGCCAAGGGAAAACTACCGCTACACTACATCTCAAACCTTTCACTTGGGGTAACCAACGAGGGGCGAGAAGCCATCAAGCAAAGTTTTCTGGCGCCATCGCCGGGGACTCCACTCTTCAAGATAGGGGAGTTGCACGCTATCTTTTACCTTTGCTTTTTAGTCTTGTTAGTTTACCTTTCAGTTTTTGCTTTAGTATCTTTTATCAAAAATCACAAAAATAGTTATCTTGCTTGCTTGCTGCTATGGGTTCCACCGAGAACACCAAGTTGTGTGACTTCACTAGTCATAACAACTATCACTACACCTGCCACTTCAGCACCTTCTTATGAAGATAAACCTGCCTTACTGAACTCAGTTATGAAAGATCAATTCTCCGGTGCTGGAGATGATGCTGCTTTACACTTAAACAATTTTGTTGAACTCTGTGATATGCAAAAGTACCAAGAAATAGATGGTAATATTGTTAAGCTTAAGCTTTTTCCTTTCTCCTTGAGAGGAGGAGCTAAAATTTGGTTTCAATCTTTGCCTAGAAATAGCATAGATTCTTGGGACAAGTGCAAGGATGCCTTTATTGGAAAGTACTATCCACCTGCTAAAATTATCCAACTAAGGAGTAACATAATGAATTTCAAACAATTGGATAATGAACACATTGCCCAAGCTTGGGAACGCATGAAATCTCTTGTCAAGAACTGCCCTACACATGGTTTGACTACTTGGATGGTTATCCAAACTTTTTATGCAGGCTTGAACTTTACCTCGCGGAACTTGTTAGATTCGGCCGCGGGAGGAACCTTTATGTCAACTACACTTGGTGCTGCCACGAAGCTTCTCGATGAGATGATGACCAATTATTCCCAATGGCACACCGAACGCGCTCCAACAGGTAGGAAGGTAAACTCTGTCGAGGAGATTTCCTCCCTAAATGAAAAAGTTGACTTGATCATGTCTCTACTTTCCAAGCAATCTTCTATTGATCCTCGTGATGTTCTTTTAAATTCTTTGATTGCTCAAGAACAAGTAGATGTGAACTTTATCTCTAGAAACAATTTCAATAAAAATGCTTATAGGAGTAATTTTGGTAGCAATCCTAGACCGTTCCCCTCTAATTCCTATGGGAACAACAATGCTTATCCTAGCACCAAGAACTCCACTTCTGAACTAGAGATTATGCTTAAAGATTTCATCACTACCCAAAAAGCCTTCAATAAGAGTGTAGAAGAAAAACTAAACAAACTAGATAATCTCTCTTCAAAGGTAGACAATTTAGCCCATGAGGTAGAGTTGCTTAAAATTAGAACTTCCCCTCTTGAGGAGAGGAAGACCACTCCTATGAATGCTATTCAAGTGCAAATTAATGAAAACATTAGGATGTTGGCTAAACTTAAAGAGAGATGGGCTAGAGAAAAGGAGGAAGAAGATAGAATTAAGAACCTTCCTACCCACCACACTGTTGCTACTATCCAAGTTGTTGAGGATATCCAAACTCTTAGCACCCAATGCACTCCTGGTCCCATTGGACCTATTAATGGTGATGCTATGACCATAGAAACTGCCAAACAAGTGAGCCTAAAGGACACCACTACCACTTTACTCGATAGTAGTGACCTTGATTTTGATAATTGCACCCTTACCGAAGTTATTGATTTCCTTCACAAGATGTCTAGAGATCCCCGCACTAGCACACTTAACCTTGCCTTCATAGAGCATATCACTAATGCTCTCATCAAAGCTAGGGAAGAGAAACTTAGAGTAGAAGCCTCCATGCCTAGAAAGCTAGAAGATGGTTGGGATCCTATGATTAAAATTAAGTTGAATAACTTCTCTTGCTATGCTTTATGTGATGTTGGAGCTAGTACCTCCGTTATGCCCAAAAGAATATATGATATGCTTAAATTGAAACCTTTTGATTCTTGTTCTTTTGGTGTTCGTCTTGTTGATTCTTCCATAAAGAAACCCTTGGGAAGGATCGACGATGTTCTTATCATTGTCAATGACAATTACGTTCCCGTTGATTTTACTGTTATGGATATTGAATGTGAACCTTCTTGTCCAATTATTTTGGGACGTCCTTTTCGTCGCACCGTTGGTGCCATCATTGACATGAAAGAGGGGAATATTAAATTCCAATTTCCTCTCAAGAAAGGGATGGAACACTTCCCTAGAAAGAAGATTAAGTTACCTTTTTAGTCCGTTATACGGGCTAGCTATTCTTTTACTCTTGATAAAACTTGATCTCTTTGCATTATGCCTAACTTAAAGGCATAAAAGAAAGCGCTTTTGGGAGGCAGCCCACAATGAATAAAATTTTATTTTGCTTTTGTTGTGTCTTGATGTTGTTACTACAGTAGCACCATCATTGTATCTTTACTTTTCAGCTTTGTGCCAAGTGTAGCCTCTGATTGCAAGAAAGTTCAAAAGTTGTGACGTGCTGTCCAGGAAACAGATTCTGTCCTTGGACAGAAAAATTCGTATAAAATCACCAGATTATCTTTTTGGTCTGAATTTTTTCGACAGCGTGCTCTATACAATTGGCTTTCGGGCGTCTGTTCTGAGTTTTTTTATTTTAGTTACAGAAGTGCCCCGAAGAAATCATTTACTACCTGCTGATCTGTTTTTCACATATTCTGTCCTATTTTGCCTTTCCTTCGTTTTGCAAACCTTGAGCTTGCTTTTTCTTTGCAAAAACCTTTTGGCAATCTTGAGAAACAGTAGACCTTCAAGAATATCCTTATTTCCAGCAAGGAAAAATTATTTTATTATGGGTACTAACCTCGCTAATCAGATTATGATGAGTTGTGTATGAAGGGAGTTTTCAAGTGTGCGAGGGAAGATGATAAAAAGATTCAGGAGTGTCAAACGCTCAAGCTTGGGGATGCCCCCATGCACCCCCAAGAAATATTCAAGAAGACTCAAGCGTCTAAGCTTGGGGATGCCCCCGTGCATCCCCTTCGCCATCAACAATTATCAGTTCGTCTTTCGTTCCACTATATTTTTATCACTTCATGTGTTATGTGCTATGCTTGGAGCGTCTTGCTTTTAGTTTCCTTTTTAGTTTTCTTTAGCTTTGCTTGCTGTTCATAACGAGTTGGAACTCAGATTTCTTTGTGTGGGAGAGAAACACGCTCCACTTCAACCTAGAACATAACATAGAATTTTCATGTCTATCTTTGCTGTGTATGTTCTTTGTGTTTCAGTAGCTACTATCATGTTCAGCTCTTAGTTTTTCATGCTTTACTTTTTGAAGAGCTTTTGTTTAGTTGGTCGCTGGAACTCTCTTTACTTATCATGCTTATCTTGTTAAGAGAGTTGGCTTTTGTTGCATTGGTTGATATGTCTATGATAAAAATGCTATGTGCATAATAGTGCTTAGTAGTTCATGTTTTCTTATGGTTAGTCTCAAATAGCTGGGGGGTTCTCAATGTGTTATTGAAGTACCAACATGATTTGTTTGCCAATGATGTGGTATGGTTTAGTGATATCTTCCTTCAAGAATTTATTTTGATTGACTTGGCGTATGCTCACGCATATTTAAGACTGTAAAGAAAGTCTATCAAGCCTTGATGATCTTTAATTTCTGAGTAGCGATATAACTTCCATGCCCGATTCAATGTTGCTTTGTCGCTCTGCATGATTATGACCGTCATTGCTCTTTTAGTTGGTCGCTCCCAGTCTTTTGCTAACCTTCGCCTGTACTAAGCGGACTGACTGCTTGTGCATCCAAAATCCTTTAAACCAGTTATGCCATATGAGTCCACCATACCTTCATATACATGGTATTTACCTGCCATTCCTAACGAAGACTTTCATGTACCATCTCGAAATTAATCAAAAAAGCATTTCTCTTTTGTGCCCCTATTTTAGTTCATGAGGAAGTAGTAGTTAATTCATGATCTTTTTAAGTTGGACAAGCTTCACCCCGGGATTGCATGTCTAATGTGCAAACCCATAATACGAGAAGGAACTGGCAAAGAGTGCGCCTCGCTCATTAAAAAATATACAACAAACAAACCCTCCTTCACGCTTTGTTCATGAGAAATCAGAAAACTTTGGCAGTGATAAACAAAGGAGATTAAGAGGATGTGATCGTCCTCATTCGGGAGCCGTTCCTCGAAACTTTGGAGGTGCCCCTGCATTTATGTTTTGCTTCACTAAAGGGGGCAAGCGAGATATCACTTTGTCATATTTGCACACCATGCTCATTACAAATCTATTGACTGTTTCAGTACCATATTGTAAAACTTTCGTTTCTTTGTGATTTTCTCATGAGGCAACTTAATTACTATAGATTCATTGTCTCAGTAAGCATTTGTCATGTGACTTTGAAAAGTTCTTATATGGTTAATAGCATGTCACCACATAAATTATGCTTGTTATCATTTACCTACTCGAGGACGAGCAGGAATTAAGCTTGGGGATGTTGATACGTCCAAAACGTATCTATAATTTCTGCTTGCTCCATGCCTCTTTTGTGTGATATTGCTATGATATTTATACACTTCCATACACTTTTGATCATATTTGGACTAACCTATTAACTCAGTGCACCCCAGTGCCACTTTCTGTTTTCTGCTGTTTTTGTATTTCAGGTTTTCCCATTACGTAAACTGCCAGAAAAATTCTGGGAAAAATATATAAAAAATCAGCGCTCCGGAAGCTTCCATGCGGCCAAAGTAGGGCCGGAGGGGGGCCACCAGGGCTCCAGGCGGCCAGGGGGCGCGCCCCCCTCCTGGCCGCGCCGCCAGGGCGCCTGGGCCCCCCAGGCCTCCTCTGACGCCCCCCTTTGGCATATATTTACACCGCGTCCCAAAACCCTCAAGGACGGAACCCTTTTTCGCGATCTCATCTATGTTCCGCCGTCGCCGCGCTTCCAAGATCGGGAGCACCAGGAGGACTCATCCCGGCACCCTGCCGGAGGGGAGGATCACCACCGGGAGCCTCTCCACCACCATGGACGCCTCTCGGATGAGTTGTGAGTAGTCTCCCTTGGACCATGGGTCCATGACCAGTAGCTATGTGATGTTCTCCTCCCCTCTTTGTTCTTCACCAATTAGACCTCGTGAGCTGCCCTACATGATCGAGGCACATATGTAATCCTTATGCTGTTACTATGATGAGTTTGCTGGGATCCGATGGATTATGAGATTATGTTCAGATTGTGTGTGAGTAATATATTTGATTTACCTCTTTTATATTTATGTTCTTGAGTAATTCTTGCATGTTCTCCGTTGCTGTTTATTGCTTTGGCCAAGTAATAGGTAGTAACTCCAAGAGGGAACCTTATGCTTGATTGTGGGTTCATGCCCCTCGATGACTAGCTTGAGTGATAGAAACATGAGTCTAGGGGATGTGTTGTTGCCACAAGGGGGAAAACAACGGTGCTTGTACTCGCGGGTACAAGGATTGTTTACTTTACGCAAAGCTCTTTTAATGCAGTTGTCTGTTGCTTTGAGTTTACACTATGGGTGGGACTCGCAACTTAATACCAGCGAGGTGTTCTGGATAGATATCTCAAGGTGGATGATTAGTAGTAGATGCAGATGGATTTCGGTCTACTTGCCTTGGCGTACCGCCCATGCTTTTGAGCCTCTACCTTTCTTGCAGCATAGTTAGCATTGGTTTGCGCACATAATCCTGTCAATTGCCCAGCTGTAATTCGTTTACCTCACTTAGCTGTTTTATCGTCTTTTGGGAGAGAGACATCACTAGTGAACATCATGGGACCCTGGTCCATATTACCATCACTGATCACATCCGCTATTTACTTTCAGTTCTTACTTACTAGTTGCAATCATACCTATCACTATTATCTCTTGCGTTTTGATCCTTTGTAAACGACAAGGCCGGAGGGATTGACAACCTCTCTGTACTCGTTGGGAGCAAAGTTATTTGTATCTGTGTGCAGGTCCGGTTGATCGCTAGTTGCGCCGCTAGCAGTTGACACCTTCTTGTTGAACCTTGGAGTCTCAGGGGAATTCGATCCTTGGTATCTTTTCCAAGGGAAAACTACCGCTACACTGCATCTCAAACCTTCCACTTGGGGTAACCAACGAGGGGCGAGAAGCCATCACTTGGTAGATTTTCCTGTGCATTTTTCTCTGAAAAAATTCTGAAATTTTTAGTGACTCAAAATAAAAGTGAGCCAAACTCAACAAGATTGATAGCAACAACTCCCACAAGTGCCTAGATACTATATCATGGATTAGAACTACTTAGGACCCAATAAATTTGACATGCAAGCTCAAGAACAGGGTCTCCTAAGCAGCAAAAATTTGCAATAAATAAAGCACTAGAACAAAAACTAATTGGACCATTGGAGGAGTCACATGCCGAAGAACAATCTCCCCAAACAGTTTTGTGAATGGAGATTTGAGAAAGGAGATCAAAAATGGCAGCAAGATGAGCTAGAACTCGTCTTCAGCTGGTTGGTGATTTTTTGGGAGGAAGAAGGAGTGTGTGGGTGTTGGAGTAAGTGGAGGGGGCCACGTGGGGCCCACGAGGCAGGGGGCGCGCCCTGTACCCTCGTGGCCAGGTGTGGCTCCCCTTGCTGTGTTCTCAGTGCCAAATATTCTTAAATATTCTAGAAAAAACATATTTCATTTTCGGGGCAATTGGAGAACTTTAATTTTCGGGGTATTTTTTATTGCACATATAACTGAGAAAACAGACAAAAAATATTATTTTTGTTCTATTTAATGTTCTATTTAATGTAATTAACAGAAAGTAGAAAGAGGGTACAGAAAGTTGTGCTTTCTAAATTCAACCATCTCATGCTCATCAAAAGGAATCCATTAACAAGGTTGATCAGGTCTTGTTAATAAACTCTTTCCGAGTAACATGAAACCGGAGAATTTTCGAATAACACTAGGTTACCTCAATGGGGATATGTATGTCCCCCACAATAAGAATATCATATTTCTTCTTGACGGTAGTAAGAGGAAATTCAAAACCTCCAATAATAATCATTGAAATTTTTCCAATAGAATTGATACTGTGGACCTGAGGTTGTTTCCTCCGAAAGTGTACCATATGCTCATTACCATTGACATGAAAAGTGACATTGCCTTTGTTGCAATCAATAACAGCCCCTGCAGTATTCAAAAAGGATCTACCAAGGATAATAGACATACTATCGTCCTCGGGAATATCAAGGATAACAAAGTCCAGTAGAATAGTAACGTTTGCAACCACAACAGGCACATCCTCACAAATACCGACAGGTATAGCAGTTGATTTATCGGCCATTTGCAAAGATATTTCAGTAGGTGTCAACTTATTCAAATCAAGTCTACGATATAAAGAGAGAGGCATAACACTAACACCGGCTCCAAGATCACACAAAGTAGCTTTAACATAGTTTCTTTTAATGGAGCAAGGTATAGTGGGTACTCCTGGATCTCCTAGTTTCTTTTGTATTCCACCTTTAAAATTATAATAGGCAAGCATGGTGGAAATTTCAACTTCCGGTATCTTTCTTTTATTTGTGATAATATATTTCATATACTTAGCATAAGGATTTGTTTTAAGCATATCAGTCAAACGCATACGCAAAAAAAGAGAGGTCAAATCATTTCAGCAAAGCGCTCAAAATCCTCGTCATCCTTTTTCTTGCATGGTTTAGGAGGAAAAGGCATGGGTTTCTGAACCCATGGTTCTCTTTCCTTACCGTTCTTCCTAGCAACAAAGTCTCTCTTATCATAACGTTGATTGTTTGATTGTGGGTTATCAAGATCAACACCAGGTTCAATATCTACATCATCATTATTGCTAGGCTGAGCATCATCATGAAGATCATTACTAACATTATCACTAGGTTCATGTTCATTTCCAGATTGTGTTTCAGCATCTGAGATAGATATATCATTGGGATTCTCAGGTGTGTCAACAACAGGTTCAATAGAAGCATGCAAAGTCTTGTTATTTTTCTTTTTCTTCTTCTTAGAAGGACTAGGTGCATCTACATTAGCTCTCAGAGAATCTTTCTCAATTCTCTTAGGGCGGCCCTCGGGATACAGAGGTTCCAGAGTCATTCTACCACCTCTAGTCACAACTCTAATAGCATTATCATTTTTCTTACTATTTAATTCATTGAGCAAATCATTTTGTGCTTTAAGTACTTGTTCTACTTGAGTGGTAACCATAGAAGCATGTTTACGAATGAGTTTAAGTTCACATTTAACTCTAGACATATAATCACTCAAGTGTTCAATCATATAAGCATTACGTTGCAATTTTCTACCAACATAAGCATTGAAGTTTTCTTGTTTAACAATAAAATTGTCAGACTCATCTAAACATTGGCTAGCAGACTTATAACGAGGAATATCACCTTCATCAAATCTATAGAGAGAATTTACCTTTACTACCTGCGTCGGGTTATCAAGACCTTGTATTTCTTCAATAGGTGGTAAATTCTTAACATCTTCAGCTTTAATACATTTTTCTTTTCATAGATTTCTTTGCCTCTTGCATATCTTCAGGACTGAGAAATAGAACACCCCTTTTCTTCGGAGTTGGCTTAGGAGTTGGTTCAGGAAGTGTCAAGTTATTTTCATTGGTCAACATATTATTCATTAACAATTCAGCTTGATCAACAGTTCTTTCCCTGAAAACACAACCAGCACAACTATCCAGGTGGTCTCTGGAAGCATCGGTTAGTCCATTATAAAAGATATCAAGTATTTCATTTTTCTTAATAGGATGATCAGGAAAAGCATTAAGTAATCGGAGAAGCCTCCCCCAAGCTTGTGGGAGACTCTCTTCTTATATTTGCACAAAATTATATATTTCCCTTAAAACAGCTTGTTTCTTATGAGCGAGAAAATATTTAGCAGAGAAGTAATAAATCATATCGTGGGGACTACTCACACAACCAGGATCAAGAGAATTGAACCATGTTTTAGCATCACCCTTTAAGGAGAACGGAAATAACTTAAGGATATAATAGTAACGAATTTTTTCCTCATTGGTGAATAGGGTGGCTATATCGTTCAGCTTAGTAAGATGTGTCAGAAAAGTTTCAGATTCATAGCCATGGAAAGGATCAGATTCAACCAAAGTAATTAACTCGGGATCGACAGAGAAATCATAATCCTTATCAAGAACACAAATAGGTGAAGTAGCAAAAGCAGGGTCATATTTCATTCTAGCATTCAAAGACCTTTCTTTCATCTTAGCTAATAATTTCTTAAGATCATATCTATCATTGCAAGCAAGAAAGTCTCTAGCAGTTTCTTCATCCATAACATAACCCTCAGGCATGATAGGCAATTCATATCTAGGGGGGAATCTTCATCATCACTTTCATCAATATTATCAGTTTCATTAATTGCATTCTCTCTAACCCTAGCAATTTGCTATCAAGAAATTCACCTAGTGGCACAATATTATCAAGCATAGAAGTAGTTTCATCATACATAGCAGAAGTGGCATCATCAAGAACATGCGACATATTAGATTCAATAGCAGGAGTAGGTGTCGCAAATTTACTCATAACGGAGGGTGAATCAAGTGCAGAGCTAGATGGCAGTTCCTTACCTCCCCTCGTAGTTGAGGGATAAATCTTGGTTTTTGAGTCTTTCAAGTTCTTCATAGTGATCAACAGATATAAATCCCAAGTGACTTAAAGAATATAGCTATGCTCCCCGGCAACGGCGCCAGAAAATAGTCTTGATAACCCACAAGTGTAGGGGATCGCAACAGTTTTCGAGGGTAGAGTATTCAACCCAAATTTATTGATTCGACACAAGGGGAGCCATAGAATACTCTCAAGTATTAGCAGTTGAGTTGTCAATTCAACCACACCTGGAAGACTTAATATATGCAGCAAAGTATTTAGTAGAAAAGTAATATGGAAGTAACGGTAACAGTGATAAAAGTAACTGTAGTAGTTTTGTAACGATTGTAACAGTAGCAGCAGTAAAGTAACTAAGCAAGGAGCAATATGTGAAAAGCTCGTAGTCATTGGATCAGTGATGGATAATTATGTCGGATGCGATTCCTCATGTAATAGTTATAACCTAGGGTGACACAGAAATAGCTCCGGTTCATTAATGTAATGTAGGCCTGTATTCCGAATATAGTCATACGTGCTTATGGAAAAGAACTTGCATGACATCTTTTGTCCTACCCTCCCGTGGCAGTGGGGTCCTATTGGAAACTAAGGGATATTAAGGCCTCCTTTTAATAGAATACCGGACCAAAGCATTAACACATAGTGAATACATGAACTCCTCAAACTACGGTCATCAGCGGGAGTGGTCCCGATTATTGTCACTTCGGGGTTGCCGGATCATAACACCTAGTAGGATACTATTGACTTGCAAGATAGGATCAAGAACTCACATATATTCATGAAAACATAATGGGTTTAGATCTCAAATCATGGCACTCGGGCCCTAGTGAAAAGCATTAAGCATAGCAAAGTCATAGCAACATCAATCTCAGAACATAGTGGATACTAGGGATCAAACCCTAACAAAATTAACTCGATTACATGGTAAATCTCATCCAACCCATCACCGTCCAGCAAGCCTACGATGGAATTACTCATGCACGGCGCTGAGCATCATGGAATTGGTGATGGAGGAAGGTTGATGATGACGACGGCGACGATCTCCACTCTTCGGAGCCGCGAACGGACTCTAGATCAACCCTCCCGAGAGAGATTAGGGCTTGGCGGCGGCTCCGTATCGTAAAACGCGATGAATCCTTTCCTCTGATTTTTTTCTCCCTGAAAGTGAATATATGGAGTCGGAGCTGAGGTCGGTGGAGCACCAGGGGGCCCACGAGGCAGGGGGTGCACCCAGGGGCGCACCCCACCCTCGTGGACAGGGTGTGGGCCCCCTGGTCTGGTTTCTTCCGTCGGTATTTTTTATATATTCCAAAATAATTCTCCGTTGATTTTCAGGTCATTCCGAGAACTTTTATTTCTGCACAAAAATAACACCATGGCAGTTCTGCTGAAAATAGCGTCAGTCTGGGTTAGTTCCATTCAAATCATGCAAGTTAGAGTCCAAAACAAGGGCAAAAGTGTTTGGAAAAGTAGATACGTTGGAGAGTATCAAAAGCCACAACGGTGATACGCAAATTGCTATTTAACCTTCTACAAAGACCGCCTTCGTCGAATCCGATCCAACTAAGGTGGGAGAGACACACACCCGCCAGCCATCTTTATGCAACAAGTTGCATGTGTGTCGATTGAACCGATCTCATGTACGTGGACATGTAAGGTTAGTCCGAGCCGCTTCATCCCACAATACCACTGAATCAAAATAGGACTAGGGAAGGAAGCAATCTGAATATCAACGCCCACAAACTCCTTTGTGTTCTACTCGTGATGTCATCTACGCATAGAGCTAGCTCTGATACCACTATTGGGGAACGTTGCATGAGAAACAAAAAAATTCCTACGAACACCCAAGATCAATCTAGGAGATGCACATCTACGAGAGGAGAGTTGGATGCACATAACCTTGTAGATCGCTAAGCGAAGCGTTCAAGAACGCGGTTGGTGTAGTGGTACGTCTTCGTGATCCAATCACGATTCGTCCCGCGAAATCCAATCTTGTGCCAAACGAACGGCACCTCCACATTCAACACAAGTACGGCTTGATGAAGCCTTCACCTCCTTGATCCAGCGAGCAATGGTGAAGTAGTAGCTCGAGTCCTCCGGTAGTACGACGGCGTGGTGGCGGTGGTGGTGGAGAAATCTCAGCAGAGCTTCGCTAAGCACTACGGAGAGGAAGGAGGCTACGAGAGAGAAGGAGCAGCACTGCGGCGTGGAGATGAGTTCTCTAGGTTACGGCTGCCCTCTCTCTACCTCTCTATATATAGGGGGAAGGGGAGAGGGGGAGGCGCCCTAGGGTTTTCCCTAGGGGGGCGGCCAAGGCAGATTGGATCTCCCTAGGGAAACCCTAGGGAGATTTGCCCCCCAAGCCAAGCCAGGTGGAGGCGCCCCACCTCCCAAAGCAACGTGGGAAAGAGTGTGGGGGCGCGCAGCCCCTTAGTGGGCTGGTTTGTCCCCTCCCCTTGGCCCATGAGGCCCTGCAACACTTGCCGGGGCCCCCGAAACACCTTTCGGTCATGCTGGCCATAGCATGGTACCTCCGGAACACTTCTGAACTCCAATACCCTTCGTCCAATATATCGATCTTCACCTCCGGACTATTCCAGAGTTCCTCGTCATGTCCGGGATCTCATCCGGGACTCCTAATAACCTTCGATAACCACCATAATGACTCAACTTTACTAATATCGTCACCGAACGTTAAGTGTGTAGACCCTGTGGGTTTGAGAACTATGCAGACATGACCGAGACACCTCTACGGTTAATAACCAATAGCGGGATATGGATGCCCATATTGTTTCCCACATATTCTACGAAGATCTCATCGGTTGAACCTCGATGTCAAGGATTCGGATAATCCCGTATGTAGTTCCCTTTGCTATCGGTATGTTACTTGCCCAAGATTCGATCGTCGGTATCGCCATACCTAGTTCAATCTTGTTACCGGCAAGTCTCTTTACTCGTTCCGTAATACAAGATCCCATGGCCAACTCATTAGTCACATTGCTTGCAAGCTTCTTGTGATGTTGTACTACTGAGTGGGCCATGAGATACCTCTCCGTCACACGGAGTGACCAATCCCAGTCTTGATCCATGCCAACTCAACAGACACCCTCGGAGATACATGTAGAGCACCTTTGTAGTCACCCAATTACGTTGCAACGTTTGGTACACACAAGGTATTCCTCCGGTGTTAGTGAGTTGCATGATCTCATGGTCATAGGAATATATACTTGACATGCAGAAAACGATAGCAATAAACTTGACACGATCGTATGCTACGTTCATAGTTTGGGTATCGTCCATCACATTATTCTCCTAATGATGTGACCTCGTTATCAAATGACAACTCATGTCAATGGCTACGAAACCATAGCCATGTTTGATCAATGAGCTAGTCCGGTAGAGGCTGACTAGGGACATATTGTTATCTATGCATCCACACATGTATTTGAGTTTCGAGTCAATACAATTCTAGCATGGATAATAAATGATTATCATGAACAAAGAAATATGATAATAACCAATATATTATTGCCTCTAGGGCATATTTCCAACAATGACAACCTCTGAGGTGATGGATCAAGCCAGTTAAAGTTGTCATAACAAAACTGGACCACCATCCTCATCCAAGCGCGGGGACGCTTGACCACTAAGGCAACTCCGCATGGCGAAGACCTCAAATTTGTTGTGTAACACGGAAAAAACAAAGGGCTCTATCGTATAGCAATGGAAATCACAAAGGGGCTCCTCGGACTCCCGAGGTGGGAACTCTTCGGCCAAGACTCAATCGATTCAAAGGAGCGGAGGAATGACTTGTTGAACCAGCTTCTAAGACCAACGACCAAACACAGAAAGCAGCCAAGAAGAACCAAGGAGTGTCCCCAACTTGAAGACCGGTTCATGGGTTAATGATGGTGTCATAGACTAGGGGGTGCTTGTCGCGTGATCTCCCGGCTAGGAGGGCCAAGCTGAGGACTCCCATGATGATTTATTGGTGGGCCGCATTCGATGATGCCCATATCGCCAAGACGGGATGTTTCTTAAGAGTTGGAGGTCGTCTACCTCATGATTACCCTAGACGTAACCAATCTATGTGTAAACGCTACACACTCCCGGTACCTAAATAAACCAAGGGAAGGGATCGTAGAGGACACGCGATCTCGTATTAGATCAACATGTAACTCACACTTCCTCAAAACCAATACAATCAAAGGAGGTTGTAGGGCATTATCTCTTCGAGCGAGCCCAAACCTGGGTAAAATCATGTGTCCTTGTTAGAATTACTCCAAGGCTACCTATTAGGGACCCCTAGATCTGTTGGATTCGACTCCATCACCACATAGTTGAGATTTCTTTAAGTGTGGATAATCTTTGTTTAAACTTTGTCAAGAAGAAGAACAAAAGAATTTACAAGAATTGGCATCATGCTCGAGTGACCCAGGCTAGCTAGAAGATTTATTTCCATTGTTGCATTTACGAGGGTCTTGAGTTTAGTGAAGAAGGTGTCAATCCTCCAAGCAAGGGCACATGTGGCAAGAGCAACAAAGAGAAAACCATTAACTTTAGCTTACAAAATATATGCAACGAAGAAAGAAATAGTTCATATGAAGATGCTAACATCAATGTTTGGACTTTCAACATTAATCAAATTGAGCAACACGCATTGCATGAGAAGGATTGCAAGCAACATCCACAAATGTTGAAGGACCCGCGACATGATGCAACAAAGAAGAGGACGATGATATTTATAAATTTATGAAGAATTACTTTCTTCTCAGAATCCTCCTTGATATCTTCAGAATTAGCAAAAAAGAAGAGATTTAGTGGCTTAGTGGATCTGCAAGTGGACATGTTTTCTTATAGAGAAGAACATTTCTAGCCTTCCAAATACTCCACATCAAATAAAATGATTTTTAATAGATAGATCTGGGTGATGTGGAGAGGGAATTGACGGGATGATGGAAGAATGGTCGAAATTTGAAGTAAAATCATTAGTTTTGGAACCCAACATAAACCAAACAACTTTGAGGAGTAGTGAAAGAAAAGGATGAGATATCACTTCGAAAGTCAACGCCCGCAACATTCTTATGTGATGTGCTTCGAGCACACAAATTAGTAGGAAGGGCCCTCTAGATGAAACACCAAGCAAATGTTTAACTATTAAACCATTGTCTTGCATTTTCAAACTGGATTAAAAGATGATTTTTCCTTTTCTTTGATGGACCTTCTATACATAAAAAGAGTTGATAAAGTTGAATTATGCACACAAAAATATGCACCTTTTGTGGTGCATTGAGCATTCAATTGTGTATCCAACAAGCTTCAGGAATGGAATCAACACTAATACTAGGAATCAGTATAATTTTGCCTTCGAAAGAATCATCAAAATGAGTATTTTTTTTCATCATCCCATTGTTTTGAAAAAAAAATCCATGTTTCAATAATAGTATTAGGACATGGGACACTCTAATCAATTTTTAAGCGACATATTTTTTCCTACTAGCACACCAAGGGTTACACCAAATGGTGGAGTTGCCTTCAACAACTTAGACATGGCAAGAGTTGAACATGTGCTAGTACTTGCCATGGATTTTCAGTTTAGTGCTTGCACTTATGAAATACAAAGATCTGGCACCAAAACTTGCATGTGAGTGCAATATAGCACATTTTTCGTCCATGGACATTAAATGCTTTGATGTGGCACCATATTTCTCTTGGCGTCTACATGTGGCATGTCAGTGTAGCACGGGCCCGTTTCCAACGGCGGGACAGGCTGGCTCACACAAGTATGTGTCTCTACGACCACTAGGTCCCACTTGTCAGGGTACACCACAAAGAAATAATTTCATGAAAACTGGTTGCATGAAGGTGTCAAAATGTCAACCTCGCGCACCCCCACCATCGATACTAAACACTTCCCCTCAGTCGTGGTGCAGTTTGTTGCCTAGAGAAGATAGATAGTTTTACTCAAAAAAAAGAGGATTGATAGTCCTTGTCTAGCTTAACCCAGCATGCTAAGGGGGGTTTAAATGTTGGGGAACGTAGTATTTCAAAAAAAATCCTACAATCACGCAAGATCTATCTACTAGATGCATAGCAACGAGAGGGGAGAGTGTGTCTACGTACCCTCGTAAACCGAAAGCGGAAGCGTCTAGTGACGCGGTTGATGTAGTCGAACTTTCTTCGTGATCCAACCGATCAAGCACCGAACGTACGGAGCCTCCGCGTTCAGCACACGTTCAACTTGATGATGTCCCAGGAGCTCTTGATCCAGTAGAACATCACGGGAGAGTTTCGTCAGCACGACGGCGTGGTGACGGAGATGATGAAGCTACCGGCGCAAGGCTTCGCCTAAGCACTGCAACGATATGACCAAGGTGTGTTTCTGTGGAGGGGGTCACTTCACACGGTTGGGAGAGATCAACATGATCAACTTGTGTGTCTAGAGGTGTCCCCCTGCCCCCGTATATAAAGGAGCAAGGGGGAAGCACGTCCGGCCCCTTTGGCGCACCCTAGAGGGCCAATCCTACTAGGAATAGGATTCCAATCCTATTCCTAGTGGGAGTCCACCAAGAGGGAGAGAGGGGGAAGGAAGGAGAGGGAGAGGGGGGAGGAAAGGGGCGCCCCCCTCATTTCCTTGTCCAATTCGGACCAAGGGGGATGGGCATGCGGCCCAGCCCTTGCCGACCCTCTCTCTCACCACTAAGGGCTCAAGTGGACCATTAGTTCCCCCGGGGAGTACCGATACCCCCCCCCCCCCGGCACTCCGGTTTAATCCTAAACTTTTTCGGAACACTTTCGATATCCGAATATAGTCGTCCAATATATCAACCTTTACGTCTCGGACGTTCCGAGACTCCTCATCATGTCCGTGATCTCATCCGGGACTCCGAACTACCTTCAGTACATCAAAACTCATAAACTCATAATACCGATTATCATCAAACGTTAAGCGTGCGGACCCTACGGGTTCGAGAACTATGTAGACATGACCGAGACTCATCTTAGGTCAATAACCAATAGCGGAACCTGGATGCTCATATTGGCTCCTGCATATTCTACGAAGATCTTTATCGGTCAAACCGCATAACAACATATGGTGTTCCCTTTTTCATCGGTATGTTACTTGCCCGAGATTCAATCGTCGGTATCTCAATACCTAGTTCAATCTCGTTACCAGCAAGTCTCTTTAATCGTTCCGTAATACATCATCTCGTGACTAACTCATTAGTCATTTTGCTTGCAAGGCTTATTATGATGTGTATTACCGAGAGGGCCCAGAGATACCTCTCCGACACTCGGAGTGACAAATCCTACTCTTGATCTATGCCAACACCACGAACACTTCCGGAGACACCTGTAGAGCGTCTTTATATCACCTTGTGATGTTTGATAGCACACAAGGTGTTCCTCCGGTATACGGGAGTTGCATAATCTCATAGTCATAGGAACATGTATAAGTCATGAAGAAAGCAATAGCAGTAAAACTAAGCGATCATAGTGCTAAGCTAACGGATGGGTCTTGTCCATCACATCATTCTCCTAATGATGTGATCTCGTTGATCAAATGATAACTCATATCTAAGGCTAGGACACATAATCATCTTTGATCAATGAGCTAGTCTAGTAGAAGCATACTAGGGGCATATTGTTTTGTCTATGTATTCACACATGTACTAAGTTTCCGGTTAATACAATTCTAGCATGAATAAAACACATTTATCATGATATAAGGAAATACAAATAACATCTTTATTATTGCCTCTAGGGCATATTTCCTTCAGTCTCCCACTTGAACTAGAGTCAATAATCTAGATTACAAAGTAATGATTCTAACACCCATGGAGTCTTGGTGGTGATCATGTTTTGCCCGTGGAAGAGGCTTAGTCAACGGGTCTGCGACATTCAGATCCGTATGTATCTTGCAAATTTCTATGTCTCCCTCCTTGACTTGATCGCGGATGGAATTGAAGCGTATTTTGATGTGCTTTGTTCTCTTGTGAAACCTGGATTCCTTCGCCAAGACTATTGCTCCACTGTTGTCACAAAAGATTTTCATTGGACCCGATGCACTAGGTATCACACCTAGATCGGATATGAACTCCTTCATTTGTTGCTTCCGAATCAGCTATGTATTCCGCTTCACACGTAGATCCCACCACGATGCTTTGCTTGGAACTGCACCAATTGACAGCTCCACCGTTTAATAGAAATACATATCCGGTTTGTGACTTAGAGTCATCCGGATCAGTGTCAAAGCTTGAATCGACGTAACCGTTTACGACGAGTTCTTTGTCACCTCCATATACGAGAAACATATCCTTTGTCCTTTTCAGGTACTTCAGGATGTTCTTGACCGCTGTCAAGTGATACACACCTGGATTACTTTGGTACCTCCCTGCTAAACTTATAGCAAGGCACACATCAGGTCTGGCACATAGCATTGCATACATGATAGATCCTATGGCTGAGGCATAGGGACTGACTTTCATTTTCTCTCTATCTTCTGCAGTGGTCGGGCATTGAGTCTTACTCAACTTCACACCTTGTAACACAGGCAAGAACCCTTTCTTTGACTGGTCTATTTTGAACTTCACAAAACTTTATCAAGGTATGTGCTTTGTGTAAGTCCAATTAAGCATCTTGATCTATTGCTATAGATCTTAATGCCTAATATGTAAGCAGCTTCACCGAGGTCTTTCATTGAAAAATTCTTATTCAAGTATCCTTTTATGCTATCCGGAAATTCTATATCATTTCCAATCAATAATATGTCATCTACATATAATATCAGAAATGCTACAGAGCTCCCACTCACTTTCTTGTAAATACAGGCTTCTCCAAAAGTCTGTATAAAACCATATGCTTTGATCACCTCATCAAAGCGTATATTCCAACTCTGAGATGCTTGCACCAGTCCATAGATGGATCGCTGGAGCTTGCACTCTTTGTTAGCACCTTTAGGATCGACACAACCTTCTGGTTGCATTATATACAACTCTTCTTTGAGATATCCATTCAGGAATGCAGTTTTGACATCCATTTGCCAGATTTCATAATCATATAATGCGGCAATTGCTAACATGATTCGGACAGACTTAAGCATCGCTACGGGAGAGAAAGTCTCATCATAGTCAACTCCTTGAACTTGTTAAAAACCTTTTGCAACAAGTCGAGCTTTGTAAACAGTAACATTACCGTGAGCGTCGGTCTTCCTCTTGAAGATCCATTTATTTTCGATGGCTTGCCGATCATCGGGCAAGTCAACCAAAGTCCACACTTTGTTCTCATACATGGATCCCATCTCAGATTTCATGGCCACAAGCCATTTTGAGGAATCTGGGATCATCATCGCTTCCTCATAGTTCGTAGGTTCATCATGGTCTAGTAACATGACTTCGAGAACTGTGTTTCCGTACCACTCTGGCACGGAACGCACTCTGGTTGATCTACGAAGTTCAGCAGAAACTTGATCTGAAGTTTCATGATCATCATCACTAGCTTCCTCACTAATTGGTGTAGGAATCACTGGAACCAGTTTCTGTGATGTACTACTTTCCAATTCGGGAGAAGGTACAATTACCTCATCAAGTTCTACTTTCCTCCCACTCATTTCTTTCGAGAGAAACTCCTTCTCTAGAAAGGATCCATTCTTAGCAACAAATATCTTGCCTTCGGATCTGTGATAGAAGGTGTACCCAACAGTCTCCCTTGGGTATCCTATGAAGACACATTTCTTCGACTTGGGTTCGAGCTTACCAGGTTGAAGCTTTTTCACATAAGCATCGCAGCCCCAAACTTTAAGAAACGACAACTTTGGTTTCTTGCCAAACTACAGTTCATAAGGCGTCGTCTCAACGGATTTAGATGGTGCCCTATTTAACGTGAATGCAGCTGTCCCGAAAGCATAACCCCAAAACGATAGTGGTAAATAGGTAAGAGACATCATAGACCGCACCATTTCTAATAAAGTACGGTTACGACGTTCGAACACACCATTACACTGTGGTGTTCCGGGTGGCGTGAGTTGTGAAACTATTCCACATTGTTTCAAATGAAGACCAAACTCGTAACTCAAATATTCACCTCCACGATCAGATCGTAGAAACTTTATTTTCTTGTTACGATGAATCTCTACTTCACTCTGATATTCTTTGAGGTTTTCAAATGTTTCAGACTTGTGCTTCATCAAGTAGATATACCCATATCTGCTCAAATCATCAGTGAAGGTCAGAAAATAACGATACCCGCCGCGAGCTTCAACACTCATCGGTCCACATACATCAGTATGTATGATTTCCAACAAATCTGTTGGTCGCTCCATTGTTCTGGAGAACGGAGTCTTAGTCATCTTGCCCATGAGGCATGGTTCGCAAGCACCAAGTGATTCATAATCAAGTGATTCCATAAGTCCATCACTACGGATTTTCTTCATGCGTTTTACACCAATATGACATAAACGGCAGTGCCACAAATAAATTCCACTATCATTATTAACCTTACATCTTTTGGCTTCAATATTATGAATATGTGTATCACTACGATCGAGATCCAACAAAAATAGACCACTCTTCAAGGGTGCATGACCATATAAGATATTACTCATATAAATAGAACAACCATTATTCTCTGATTTAAATGAATAACTGTCTCGCAATAAACAAGATCTAGATATAATGTTTATGCTTAACGCTGGCGCCAAATAACAATTATTCAGGTCTAAAACTAATCCCGAAGGTAGATGTAGAGGTAGCGTGCCGACGGTGATCACATCGACTTTGGAACCATTTCCCACGCGCATCGTCACCTCGTCCTTAGCCAATCTTCGTTTAATCCGTAGTCCCTCTTTTGAGTTACAAATATTAGCAACCGAACCTGTATCAAATACCGAGGTACTACTACGAGCATTAGTAAGGTACACATCAATAACATGTATATCACATATACCTTTGTTCACCATGCCATCCTTCTTATCCGCCAAATACTTGGGGCAGTTCCACTTCGAGTGTCCAGTCCCTTCGCAGTAGAAGCACTCAGTTTCAGGCTTGGCTCCAGACTTGGGTTTTTTCGTGGGAGTAGCAATTGTCTCGCTATTCTTCTTGAAGTTCCCCTTCTTTCCCTTGCCCTTTTTCTTGAAACTAGTGGTCTTGTTAACCATCAACACTTGATGCTCCTTTTTGATTTCTACCTCCGCAGCTTTGAGCATAGCGAAGAGCTCGGGAATTGTCTTTTGCATCCCTTGCATGTTATAGTTCATCACGAAGCCTTTATAGCTTGGTGGCAGTGATTGAAGAACTCTATCAATAACGCTATCTTCGTCAACTTTGCATCCAAGTTGAGCCATATGATTGCAGTACCCAGACATTCTGAGCAAGTGTTCACTGATAGAACTATTCTCCTCCATCTTGCAGCTGTAGAACTTATTGGAAATCTCATATTTCTCAGTCCGGGCATTTGCTTGAAATATTAACTTCAACTCCTGGAACATCTCATATGCTCCATGACGTTCAAAACGTCGTTGAAGTCCCGGTTCTAAGCCGTAAAGCATGGCACACTGAACTATCGTGTAGTCATCAGACCGCGTCTGCCAGACGTTCAAAGCGTCTACATTAGCGGGAGGGGGCTTGTCACCTAGCGGTGCTTCAAGGACATAATTATTTTGTGCCGCAATGAGGATAATCCTGAAGTTACGGACCCAGTCCGTGTAATTGCTACCATCATCTTTCAACTTAGCTTTCTCTAGGAATGCATTAAAATTCAAAGGAACGGTAGCACGGGCCATTGATCTACAACAATATAGATATGCAAAATACTATCAGGACTAAGTTCATGATAAGTTAAAGTTCAATTAATCATATTACTAAAGAACTCCCACTTAGATAGACATCCCTCTGGTCATCTAAATGATCACGTGATCCAAATCAACTAAACCATGTCCGATCATCACGTGAAATGGAGTAGTTTTCATTGGTGAACATCTTATGTTGATCATATCTACTATATGATTCACGCTCGACCTTTCGGTCTCCAGTGTTCCGAGGCCATATCTGCATATGCTAGGCTCGTCAAGTTTAACCCGAGTATTCTGCGTGTGCAAAACTAGCTTACACCCATTGTATTTGAACGTAGAGCTTATCACACCCGATCATCACGTGGTGTCTCGGCACGACGAACTTTCGAAACGGTGCATACTCAGGGAGAACACTTATACCTTGAAATTTAGTGAGAGATCATCTTATAATGCTACCGTCGTAGTAAGAAAAATAAGAAGCATAATAAGATAAACATCACATGCAATCAAAATATGTGGCATGATATGGCCATCATCGTCTTGTGATTTTGATCTCCATCTCCAAGGCACCGTCATGATCACCACTCTCACCGGCGTGACACCTTGATCTCCATCGTAGCATCGTTGTCGTCTCGCCAACTAAGGCTTCCACGACTATCGCTACCGCTTAGTGATAAAGTAAAGCAATTACATGGCGACTGTATTTCATACAATAAAGCAACAACCATATGGCTCCTCCCAGTTGCCGATAACTTTACAAAACATGATCATCTCATACAATAACGTATAACTCATCATGTCTTGACCATATCACATCACAACATGCCCTGCAAAAACAAGTTAGACGTCCTCTACTTTGTTGTTGCAAGTTTTACGTGGCTGCTACGGGCTTAGCAAGAACCGTTCTTACCTACGCATACAAAAACCACAATGATTTTTCTTAAAGTATGTGTTGTTTTAACCTTCACAAGGACTGGGTGTAGCCACACTTGATTCAGCTAAAGTGAGAGAGACAGACACCCGCCAGTCACCTTAAACAACGAGTGCTCGTAACGGTAAAACCAGTCTCGCGTAAGCGTACGCGTAATGTCGGTCCGGGCCGCTTCATATCACAATACCGCCGAAACAAAGTATGACATGGTGTTAAGCAGTATGACTATTATTGCCCACAATTCATTGTGTTCTACTCGTGCATATCATCTACGCATAGACCTGGCTCTGATACCACTGTTGGGGAACATAGTATTTCAAAAAAAAATCTACGATCACACAAGATCTATCTACTAGATGCATAGCAACGAGAGAGAAGAGTGTGTCTATGTACCCCCGTAGACCGAAAGCGGAAGCGTCTAGTGACGCGGTTGATGTAATCAAACTTTCTTCGCGATCCAACCGATCAAGCACCGAACGTACGGAGTCTTCGTGTTCAGCACACGTTCAGCTTGATGACGTCCCACGAGCTCTTGATCCAGTAGAACTTCGTGGGGGAGTTTCGTCAGCACGATGGCGTGGTGACGGAGATGATAAAGCTACCGCTGCAGGGCTTCGCCTAAGCACAACAATGATATGACCGAGGTGTGTTTCTGTGGAGGGGGCACCACACACGGTTGGGAGAGATCAACTTGATCAACTTGTGTGTCCAGAGGTGCCCCCTGCCCCCGTATATAAAGGATCAAGGGGGACGCCGGCCGGCCCCTATGGCGCGCCCTAGAGGGCCAATCCTACTACGAATATGATTCCAATCCTATTCCTAGTAGGAGTCCGCCTAGAGGGGGAGAGGGGGAAGGAAGGAGAGGGAGGGGGAGAAGGAAAGGGCCGCCCCCCCCCCTCCTTTCCTTGTCCAATTCGGACCAAGGGGGAGGGGCGCATGGCCCGGCCCTGGCCGGCCCTCTCTCTCACCACTAAGGGCCCAAGTGGCCCATTAGTTCCCCGGGGGGGTACCGA
>LR738712.1:542700884-542727381 GCA_902687465.1 Secale cereale | reverse complement strand
CGATCCCCCCCCCCCCGACACTTCGGTTTAATCCGAAACTTTTCCGGAACACTTCCGGTGTCCGAATATAGTCGCCCAATATATCAATCTTTACGTCTCGGACATCCCGAGACTCCTCGTCATGTCCGTGATCTCATCCGGGACTCCCAACTACCTTCAGTACATCAAAACACATAAACTCATAATATCGATCGTCATCAAACGTTAAGCGTGCGGACCCTACGGGTTCGAGAACTATGTAGACATGGCCGAGACTCATCTCCGGTCAATAACCAATAGCGGAACCTGGATGCTCATATTGGCTCCTGCATATTCTACGAAGATCTTTATCGGTCAAACCGCATAACAACATACGTTGTTCCCTTTGTCATCGGTATGTTACTTGCCCGAGATTCGATCGTCGGTATCTCAATACCTAGTTCAATTTCATTACTAGCAAGTCTCTTTACTCGTTTCGTAATACATCATCTCGTGACTAACTCATTAGTCATTTTGCTTGCAAGGCTTATTATGATGTGTATTACTGAGATGGCCCAGAGATACCTCTCCGACACTCGGAGTGACAAATCCTACTCTTGATCTATGCCAACACCACGAACACTTTCGGAGACACCTGTAGAGCATCTTTATAATCACCCAGTTATGTTGTGATGTTTGATAGCACACAAGGTGTTCCTCCGGTATACGGGACTTGCATAATCTCATAGTCATAGGAACATGTATAAGTCATGAAGAAAGCAATAGCAGTAAAACTCAACGATCATAGTGGTAAGCTAACGAATGGGTCTTGTCCATCACATCATTCTCCTAATAATGTGATCTCGTTGATTAAATGACAACTCATGTCTATGGCTAGGAAACATAATCATCTTTGATCAATGAGCTAGTCTAGTAGAGGCATACTAGGGACATATTGTTTTGTCTATGTATTCACACATATACTAAGTTTCCGGTTAATACAATTCTAGCATGAATAAAAGACATTTATCATGATATAAGGAAATACAAATAACATCTTTATTATTGCCTTTAGGGCATATTTCCTTCATTAAATGGGTTGTAGTCAATGTGTCCCATTTTTCACATGTTAGTTTTTTCTATGTTAAAAAACTATAAAAACATGCAATAATAGTCATAGTAATAAAACAATTATAATTGTAGTTTATTATAAACAATGTACATACAAATAAAATATATTACATTAAAAACCATTCATGTGATTCTAAAATATTTACTTAATTAAATAATAATTAATGATTATAAAAAACATGTTTATTATTTAAAAGTGTTCACATAATAATAATAATAAAATACTAGTATAATTTTATTTAAAATATTTATATTAAAATAAATGTTCATATAATTTTCAAAGTGTTCATAATTTTGATAAAATATTCATGTACTATAAAGTGTTCATGCTTTCCCAAAAATTAACGTAGATTTACAAAGTGTTCACGTGCTTTAATAATATTTCTTTGTGTGCTAATTTTTTTATATAATTAAATTGGAAAATATGTATGGAAATTAATTAGGAGGCTAGTGTGCCCGAGACAATAGATCCTCAAGTGAATACTTGTTTCAACTATACATACAATTTTATTATTCATAAATATTATTTATTTCCGTGAATAATTTTTTAAATAAAACTTGAATATTTTGAAAAATACATGAACATTTTTTAAAATTTAATTTACTTTTGTATGCATATTATGTATAACTCAAGAATATTATGACTTATATTTTATTACTATGACTAATTTAATTATTATTACAAATTTCTAAACAATTAAAAAAACTAACTTGTGGAATATGGGCTGCAGAGATTGCAGCCCCTTTCAACCCCACGAGTCTGTTCCATTAAAGATACAAAGGCGGGAATGAATCTGATGCACCCGCACTTTTTTTTGAGAACACAATACAAACATGGGTACTCATATATATGAACACAAATGCAGATCCTACCTCTTTGAGCACCTCCAGGACACTGAGCTGGCATATCATCAGATTGACGAAGTCACCACAGGCGACTTGTAGTTGATGGAAACATCTACTCCTACTGAACGTGCATCGCCAGAAATATTGAAATAAATCCAGAAATAGTACGAGCACCAGGATTTGAACCTCGATTGGCTGGGAAGATCATTATCCTCATAATCATCCAACCACAGGTTGATTCGCTAATGTCGTAGTGCTACTGGTGCACCGACTGTTGTAGAACATTTTAAAAAATATTGGCACAAAAACGTTAACACATTGACACAACATCTATGAAATTGCACTATAACCACTGTTCTATGGTGTCGGGGTAAAAAAAATGTCGTGTGACATAAAAACATCTTTCAGAATTTACTCGTGCATGAACTATATGCAAGCACTTAACCCGTTTAGTGATTGTGACTTCAGATCCTCATGCAATGCAAAGATCAACTAAATTAACGGGCCCAAGTACCTTGGCGGCAAATATAATTGGCTAGGAAAGTGCCTTTCAAAAAGGAAAAAGAAACTATCTCTTGGAATGGGATGCTTAGCTTATCATTGATTGGGTTCTAGCTGATCTTGAGGTATCTGTCATTGTCACAAGATTCCTGGAATCTTGCACGCCTTCTTCGTCTCTCCTAAGGTGGCACGGCTCTTTTGTTTTTTAAATGGAGGCAAAAGATTTGCCTCTTCAATTAAATAAGGAAGAGTAGAGTTTAGAGTTTTACAACGCGCTCACAAATAAGCGGCATGACAATTACTCGTACAATATGATGTTCCCTAGCTTTCTTGCACCAGCAGTAACCCAAAGTTTAGCATCTTCTAAAATGTTGGCTAAGAGGACCGACGGTGGTGCGCTTTTTCGACGGAATACGCTGGCGTTTCTCTTATTCCAAATGGTCCAAGAAACGAGCATGGTGAGGGAAGCCATTGCGTGGCGGTGAGGGCTGCGGTCGTCGGTTCTTTTTTGCCATCACTCAGTGACGGTTGCTTCTAACTGCCAATCGGAGGTGTCCATGTGCGTGAGCCCAAGTGTAGGATCGAAAGTATGTCTAGAGGGGGGGTGATTAGACTACTTGACAATATAAAAAATCTGCCTTTTGATTATGCAAAGTTTTTGGCAGTTTCACAATTAAGATCAATTCAAGTATCACCCTACACATGCAATTCTAGAGTATAAGCAGCGGAAAGTAAATTGCACATGTAGTAAAGAGAGGTGGAGAAGATCAAACGCAGTTTGGAGACACGAAGATTTTTGTCGTGGTTCCGATAGGTGGTGCTATCGTACATCCACGTTGATGGAGACTTCAACCCACGGAGGGTAACGGCTGCGCGAGTCCACGGAGGGCTCCACCCACGAAGGGTCCACGAAGAAGCAACCTTGTCTATTCCATCATGGCCTACGCCCACGGAGGACTAGCCTTACTCGGGGTAGATCTTCACGAAGTAGGCGATCTCCTTGCCCTTACAAACTTCTTGGTTCAACTCCACATCTCAAAGACGGAGGCTCCCAAGCGACACCTAACCAATCTAGGAGGCACCACCCTCCAAAAGGTAATAGATGTTGTTGATGGTGATGAACTCCTTGCTCTTGTGCTTCAAATGATAATCTCCCCAACACTCAACTCTCCTCACTGATGTGGCTGTGGTGGAAGAAGGGATTGAGTGGAAAACAACTTGGGAAGGCTAGAAATCAAGTTTCATATGGTAGGAATGGAATGACTTGATCTCAACACAAGGGTAGGTGGTTCTCTTCTCAGAAAGTGTATAGTAGGAGTGGTAGACTTTCTGATGGCTCTCTCCACGAATGAAGAGGGGGTGGAGGGGTATATATAGCCTCCACACAAAATCCAACCGTTACACACATAATTGAACAATCTCGGTGAGACCGAAGTGAAAACTCGGTCAGACCGAAAGTTCAAATATAGTGAACGTTCGGATTTTCGGTGGGACCGAAAATACCATCTCGGTGTGTCCGATGTGAGTCAAAGGTAGGAGCTTGCCATTCTCGGTGGGACCGAAATTAACAACTCGGAAATTCCGATATGATGTCAATTGGTTACAGAAGGTTGGCAGTCCAGTTTCGGTGAGACCGAACTCAAAATCGGATGGACCGAAATATTAGGGTTTGGAAGAATAGCTGAGGTGGTTCATCTCGGTGGGACTGAGTTTGCAGAATCGGTTTGTCCGAGATTACTTATGAGTGTGTTAAGTAGTGAAGGGTGCTGATAGTTGAGGGAGCTAGATCACTAAGCACTTGAGCAACCAGATCATCAACACAACCTCATCCCCTTTTAATAGTATTGGCTTTTCCTATGGACTCAATGTGATCTTTGATCACTAAACCAAAAATGGAGTCTTGAGCTTTTGCCAATGCTTGTCTTAGCATTTTGAGGGGTCCACTTCTTCAGACATTTCCATACCCATATCATCGAACTTCTCTGAAATGATTCTCAAGTAAATATTAGTTCAATGATATATATGTTGTTATTAATTACCAAAACCACCCGGGGATTAGTTGCACTTTCAATCTCCCCTTTTTTGGTAATTGATGACAACATATAGATCAAAGCTTCGACAAAAGATATAATCAATGAATAATATCGTCGCTTTGAGAAGTATGTGATAAACAAGAGCTCCCCCTAAATTTGTGCATTATTTAAAATTTGCGTTTGAATGCAAATGCACAATCGATTAGGATTATGGGTCACTCTTCCATGTCACATACATCTTGGTGGAGCGCACAAAATGATAAGAATGAATAACATGCACTCAACCACCAAGACAAGAGTAAATAGCCATACAATAAGAAATAGCATATGATAAGCATTAAGCACACATTAAAGCATAGTATGACCAAGCACTCATTAAGGTAGCATCAAATGTAGTAGCAAGCACACTGAAAGTTTCGAAAGACCAAAAGAAACCAATGTATCTCAAAGGAAACCGGCAAAAGAACGAAAGAGCACTCTCTCTCTCGAAGCCCTATGATCTATACAATTTCTCCCCCTTTGGCAACAAGTTACCAAAAAGTTCGAAAAGGTATAGAGCTAAGCGTCACTGCGGGCTCTGCTGGCGGCTCCCGTCTGGGTAGATGTCGGAGTAGAAATGACGGCATCGGCGAAGACTTCTGCTGATGTCTGCGCTGGAGGAGTGGATGCTGGAGCTGGAGTAACTGCTGGAGCTGTGGCTGGTGCTGAAGTGGTAGCCCTGGAGTCAGTCACTGGGATAGCTGCAGATCTGGATCCTCTGGGAACCTGAGCAGTCTGGCGATGAGAGTCCTGGACTAGATCATCCTGCATGAGCTCTGCTCTCTCCTGCCTTGCTTCCTCCATGTCTGCCTCAAGCTTGTTGACGGACACCTGAATCTCTGTCAGCTTCACGTCCAGAGCGTGGATCTTGTCCTCAACAATCCTCTCTAGGCTCTCCTGAGATTGCTCAATGCTGGCCAGGCGTTGTTCAATCCTCTGGGTAGCTTCAAGAATCTGCTCTCCGAAGCTCTTTGGTTTAGCTGCTGCTGCTGCTGCCTCTTTGTCAGCTTTAGCTTTCTTCGCAGCTTCAATTTTGGCTTGTCCTTCAACTGAGGTTGGATCCTCCTCATCCATCACAACTACGTTATCCTCATGCTCTGGCTGCAGTGGCAAGTGCTTCCTATCCAACATGAATTTGCCCGTGCCAAACTTGGCATTGATGAGCATCTGAATTTGCGGGGCAAACCCACAAGACCGCTTCTCGTCAGCTGCAGTCCTCTTAATGGTCTCTACCATTAAGTCCATCACCTTGAAAGGTGCCTTCTCATCAAGAATGTGCAGCATGTTGATAGAATAGCCTCGAATCATGCGGTGGTCTCCAGACTTGGGCATCAATGTATGCCTCAAAATAGTGTTAGTGGTGGTCAGACCTGCCTGGAGATAGTACACTGAGCCAAGCTTCCACCCTTCCAAATCAGCAGCGGGGATCTCCTTGTACATGTTCTTCATGGAATCATGACTCTTCTTAGGAATCCCATAGACATCAATGTCGTCCTCTCTCTGCACTGGAGCATTCAGAAGTTCTGCCCATTCTTCAACAGACGAAGAAAACCTTTGACCTTCAGTCATCCAGGTGATCTTGCCATCAGGATAGAAGTGGGCTGTGGCGTAGAACTGCATGATCATCTCGTCATTCCAAGCTGTCAGCTTTTGACCCACAAAATCAGCAACTCCACATGCAGTAAAGCTCTCATGCACATGGGGAAAGAAGTCTCGGTGCTCTTCACTGTCAATGTATTTCCAGTCAACATACCTGGTGTCAGCAACAATAGGCTTCTTATCCATCAGCACGGTCTCATAGAAGTCCTGCTGCTCTCTGGTGTGGAATCTGGGGTCCACAGCAGTCCTTCTCCTCACAGCATATGGATCAGACTGTCTCCATAGCCTGAGACCTTTATCCTTCCTTGCCTTCATGTCCTCAGCTTGAGGATGAGCATCATTGTGGAGTGGCAACTTAGGACGGAGCTTAAGCAACACATGCTCTTCATCTGACTCAGACGGTGGCATCTCACCTTTGTTCTTCTCAGAAGCTGGAATGCTCCTGGTTGTTCTCCTGGGCTTGGCTGGAGCTGCCTTGGCATGAGCAGGCTTCTTGGGCTTAGAGGGGGCTTGAGCCCTAATAGCATCACCCATGAACTTAGCCTTCCGAGGAGGAGGCTGGGGTGCATCTTCTTCTTCTTCTTCTTCAGCTGCATCAACTTGAGGTTCAGCATATACTACCCTCTTCCTCTTGGAAGTTTTCTTCACCTTACTTGGAGCTGGCTCTTCCAAGTTTAGCTTCTTTGCAACAGCTGACTGCTTTACCTTGCTTGTGCCTTTCCTCGACTGCTGCCCTTGGTGCTCTTTGGCAACAACATTCCTCTTGGGCTTGGAGGTAACTTCCTCAGCAACGAAGTCAGAGTCCTCATCATCAGAATTTCTCTTCTTCCTGGTTCTGGTGGCTGCAGGAGGCAAACCACTAGGGGTGCTCCTCTCACCATCATCACTGGAACTGCTAGCCTCAGGACTGGTATCTGCCTCTGGAATCTCTGCAAACGGTGATTCAGACCTGTTCTGGCTGTCACTGACATCTGACATGGCTGACAACCTGTGAAAAGATAAGGTATAGGCAGAGTAGAAGAGTTATCACAACTGCAGAGGTTTTTGCAAAAAAAAATGAGTTCAAATCTTAGTTTTGAGTTTTCACAGAATGCATTTCGGTCAAACCGATTTTCAGTTTCGGTGAATCCGAAGTGTGTAACAGAAACCTACACACCACTTTCGGTCAGACCGAAATGGGTTTCGGTCTTACCGAAACACTAGGGTTTCACTGAAACTAAGTTTCGGTCACACCGATTTGCACAACTCGGTTAGACCGAATGGTGCAGTGCAATGGCCAGAGGCCAAATCGGTCATTCCGAGTTTCAAAATCGGCTTCACCGAGATGTGTTCCGTGGAAACCTAAACCTAAGAATTTCGCTCGAAACTAGAGGATCTGATCTGATGTTTAGGGAATATCTCAAACGTGGATAGATTCATGGCAATCCAATCGTGCAAGAATCAGATGGGGAGCACGAAAGGGATCGGGACTCACCCTAACTTGGTGGAGTCCCTCTACGGCGGCAACGGCGCGGAGAGGATTACCGTTGACGGCGGCGGAGACCTGCGGCGAGGGCGCACAGGCGACGACGGCGACGATCCGAAGACCAGGGCGACGGCAGCAGGGGACTTGGGGGCGAAGCGGTTTGAAGAGTTAAATCGCGCGCAGCCCTCAGGTATATATATCCCCATACTGTCGGTGGGACCGAGTTGAAAAACTCGGTGACACCGAAATGGCTAACTGCTGTGCAGTTATTCATATCGGTCACGCCGAGATTTTAAACTCGGTTTCACCGAGATGAAACCTAGATCAGTCTAAGCGTTTCGGTTGGACCGAGATGGAAAAGCCGGTCAGACCGAAATGGACTTAGAAGGTTTTGGAGGTCAGCCTTAGACGGATCGGTGGCTCCGAGTGCTCCTCACTCGGAGGGTCCGAAAATGACTTGTTCAAAGTTGTGATATGAGCATGAATAGAATTTGAGACAAGAAAGCATAGATAGCTAGGGAAGGTGCTTAGGCATTCTTGTCCATCCATTTGGCCAGAAAAATCAAAACAATCAAAACAACAAATGGATGTCCTTGAATGGATAAAATCATGCATTCAACATGCTCACACAATAAGATAGCAACTGAAATATGTGTCAAACATGCACAACCAATACTCTAGCTACTAGCACACAATTTGTCGATGACTAGGTCATCTATATATGAGTATTTTGACTTAGGAGCCAAATGAGAACATTTGATCATAGGTCATACTCATCGTTTAAGCACAAGTGGGGTTACCACTTTTACATAAAGCATTTATGTGTTCACATCATTTGGAGATGCTTTAGCTCAATTTTTGGAGCAAAGCTCCCCCTAGATGTGAGAACCCCTTTTAAAGGGTCAAACTAACCTTGGGTTGTCGTAGAAGACTTCATGTAGATGTTGAAGATGTGGATGCTCAATGTTGATGTAGATCATCAAGAGTTGGGAGCTATCCTTTGGATTAGGGCACTTTCAATACCTACATGGGTTAGTCCCACAAGGAACAAACAAGAATATCCATAGACATAGATTGAAGTACACAAAAGATGATGTCCATGAAAGCAATGATTACCTTGTCCCTTGACTTACCAACAAGAGGGTTTGTGACTCCATGGACTAGTGCATGATGTGGAAGTTGATTGCACAAGTTCTTACCAAAATGAATATGAGTGAAGTTTGTTGGCGGAGTCACCCTCAAGAACCTTCTAGTTCTTCTTCTTTGGGATCCACATCATCTTGATGGGAATCCTTGGGGTTGTAGTTGAGCTTGACGAAGTAGAACTTGATGTGTCCTTGGGAACCCACTTGACCATGGCTTGAGGTGCTTCAATGAATGCATCAATCTCCTCTTGAAGCTTGTCCTTGGCCTTTAGCTTGTGGTCTTGTGGTAGAAGGTCATCTTGAGCTTGTTCCACATTGGAAGAAGTAGGATCATACTTCTCCTTTTGTGAAACAAACTGTGGAGTAGGGTATTGACCTTCTTCCCACTCAACACCTTCGGCGTTGAACTTTCGCTCAAAACCAATCCCTTGATTCTTCCGGTGCCTTCCTTGTTTGCGAACAATCTCCTCAAAGTTCTTGCTTCCGGCAAGACTCTTGTAGACACCTTTCTCTATGATTTCCTTCAATAAGCTATTTTCTTGCTCAAGTGTAACTTGGCTTGAAACATTGTTAGTGGAATCAAGAGAACTACTAGAAGCAACAATATTGGATTTAACATGGTTATTGTTACTACTAGAGAAAGAATTTTTCTTATGCTTGTCATGTTTAGTCTTAATAGGTGGCAAGAAATTAGACAAGAGAAGTCGTTTGGCAAGATATGAAGAACTCTTCTTTCGAAGATCGTCATTGATCGCTTTTAGAAACTCATGTTCTTGCTCTAGAGTGAGCTTCTCGAAGCGTAGCTTCTCATGAGATCTTAGGAGCTCTCTATGATCTTCTTGAGTTGTTTCATGAGCTAACTTAAGAGTGTTTAGTTCTTTAGTTAGACGCTCAATCTCCTTCATAGCATTGTCATTAGACTCTTCTCGACTAAAAAGACTACTAGCATTTTCATCATTACTAAGCTCACTAGATTTATCATGCAAGAGCTCATCTTCACCGAGCAAGTCATCCTCATCACTATCAAAGTCAATGAATTCAGGGTGTGTTACCTTGGGGCCTTTAGCCATGAAGCATCTTCCAATTCCCTCATTTGGTGAATCAAATAAGTCGTAGGAGTTGGAGTTGGAGGATACGAGTGCAAGTCCGGCAACACCTTCATCTTGACTGTAGTCGGAGTCGGAGTGATAGCTTCCATCGGATTGATTGTCGGAGCCGGAGCCGGAGACCCATTCACCTACATGAGCTTGATGTCTTCTTCTTGTGTAGCTCCTTGATGACTTGTCTTTCCTCTCCGAATCCTTGCTTCTCCGAGAGGGTCTTCGTTCATAACGATCATCTCTACTCCTTCTCTCTCTCCGAGGTGACTCATCTCTTGCTCTTCTTCTTGGAGATTCTTCTCTTCTCTTGTGGGGAGCCGTACACTCATTTGAGAAGTGTCCGGGTCTTCCACAATTGTAGCAGTTTCGATCACGACTAGAAGATCTCTTTTCATCATATGATCTAGACTTTGAGCTTCTTTCTTTGCATCTATTCTTGTAGAACTTGTTGAAGTTCTTAAACATTAGGCTTATCTCTTCATTGGAAATTAACTTGTCACTTGAGGTAGTGGGAGCATCACTTGTAGCTTTGTAGGCACCACTTGACTTGTTGTGAAGCTCTTCCTTATCCTTAAGTGTCATCTCATGAGCAACAATTCTTCCAATGACTTCAGTTGGCTTGAGAGTCTTGTAGTTTGGCATCATTTGGATCAAAGTGCACACGGTGTCATACTTTCCATCCAAAGCTCTTAGAATCTTCTTGATGATGAATCGGTCGGTCATTTCTTCGCTTCCTAAGCCGGCAATCTCATTTGTGATGAGAGCAAGCCTAGAGTACATTTCAGCGACTCCTTCACCATCCTTCATCTTGAACTTGTCAAGTTGACCTTGAAGAATATCTAACTTTGATTCCTTCACAGATTCAGTACCTTCGTGCATTTCAACCAAAGTATCCCAAATCTCTTTAGCATTCTCAAGACGGCTGATTTTGTTGAACTCCTCGGGACACAAAGCATTGAAGAGAATGTCACAAGCTTGAGCATTGTTTTGCAACATCTGCAACTCTTCCGGTGTAGCTTCGCGATCCGGAACTTTTCCTTCTTCGAAGAAATCACCTTGCATACCAACACAAATAATGCCCCATGCGGCTGGGTTATGACCAAGAATATGCATTTTCATTTTATGCTTCCAACTAGCAAAATTTGTACCATCAAAGTAAGGACCTCTACGATAATTACCCTCACTAGACGCCATACTCTCCTAGGTTGTGAAACCAAGCTTATGGAGTCCAATGCAATGGAAACCAAAACAATGGAGACCAAAGCTCTGATACCACTTGTAGGATCGAAAGTATGTCTAGAGGGGGGTGATTAGACTACTTGACAATATAAAAAATCTGCCTTTTGATTATACAAAGTTTTTGGCAGTTTCACAATTAAGATCAATTCAATTATCACCCTACACATGCAATTCTAGAGTATAAGCAGCGGAAAGTAAATTGCACATGTAGTAAAGAGAGGTGGGGAAGATCAAACGCAGTTTGGAGACACGAAGATTTTTGTCGTGGTTCCGATAGGTGGTGCTATCGTACATCCACGTTGATGGAGACTTCAACCCACGGAGGGTAACGGCTGCGCGAGTCCACGGAGGGCTCCACCCACGAAGGGTCCACGAAGAAGCAACCTTGTCTATTCCATCATGGCCTACGCCCACGGAGGACTAGCCTTACTCGGGGTAGATCTTCACGAAGTAGGCGATCTCCTTGCCCTTACAAACTTCTTGGTTCAACTCCACATCTCAAAGACGGAGGCTCCCAAGCGACACCTAACCAATCTAGGAGGCACCACCCTTCAAAAGGTAATAGATGTTGTTGATGGTGATGAACTCCTTGCTCTTGTGCTTCAAATGATAATCTCCCCAACACTCAACTCTCCTCACTGATGTGGCTATGGTGGAAGAAGGGATTGAGTGGAAAGCAACTTGGGAAGGCTAGAAATCAAGTTTCATATGGTAGGAATGGAATGACTTGATCTCAACACAAGGGTAGGTGGTTCTCTTCTCAGAAAGTGTATAGTAGGAGTGGTAGACTTTCTGATGGCTCTCTCCACGAATGAAGAGGGGGTGGAGGGGTATATATAGCCTCCACACAAAATCCAACCGTTACACACATAATTGAACAATCTCGGTGAGACCGAAGTGAAAACTCGGTCAGACCGAAAGTTCAAATATAGTGAACGTTGGGATTTTCGGTGGGACCGAAAATACCATCTCGGTGTGTCCGATGTGAGTCAAAGGTAGGAGCTTGCCATTCTCGGTGGGACCGAAATTAACAACTCGGAAATTCCGATATGATGTCAATTGGTTACAGAAGGTTGGCAGTCCAGTTTCGGTGAGACCGAACTCAAAATCGGATGGACCGAAATATTAGGGTTTGGAAGAATAGCTGAGGTGGTTCATCTCGGTGGGACTGAGTTTGCAGAATCGGTTTGTCCGAGATTACTTATGAGTGTGTTAAGTAGTGAAGGGTGCTGATAGTTGAGGGAGCTAGATCACTAAGCACTTGAGCAACCAGATCATCAACACAACCTCATCTCCTTTTAATAGTATTGGCTTTTCCTATGGACTCAATGTGATCTTTGATCACTAAACCAAAAATGGAGTCTTGAGCTTTTGCCAATGCTTGTCTTAGCATTTTGAGGGGTCCACTTCTTCAGACATTTCCATACCCATATCATCGAACTTCTCTGAAATGATTCTCAAATAAATATTAGTTCAATGATATATATGTTGTTATTAATTACCAAAACCACCCGGGGATTAGTTGCACTTTCACCAAGCTTCTTGATGATTGATCTCCAGAGCCTAAGTGTGTAGCGACATTTGACAAAGAGGTGTATCCCCGTTTCTTGTTCTCTTTTGCAAAGCGGGCAAGGGCCACAGTTTGGCCAACCACGCTTCTCCAAACAATCGGCAGTCTAAATCCTATCTTGCAAAGTCAACCAAGTAAAGAAATTAACCTTTGGAGGTGCCCAAGCCTTCCACACCATGCGGTCCATGGGGGACAGAGTCAGGCCTAGAAATTGCGCTTTGTAGGCGGTGCTCGCCGTGTAGATCCCATTGTTCCCATGCTTCCAAATGATGTTGTCTTCGGCTTGCTCATCAAGGTGGAAGTCATGCACAAGCATCCAAAGGTTAAAGAATTCCGAAATGTGCTTGACGGAGATGGCAGTGTCATTCTTGATCTTGAGGATCCAAGCGTTCCCCTTCAGAGCCTCACGCACCTGTCCTTGGGCTTGGGCCCTAGGAGCCAAGGGGAGTTCCAGAAAGGTGTTTTGGCGCCGTCGCCGACAGTGATAGTCATAGATGCATAGAAGAAGTGGAGGTTCTCTTCATTGCAGGGGTTTGCCAGAGCCAACCCATAATCCGCAGGGCTCCTTCCAATCGTACCATAGCCAGCGAAGCCGCAACGCCCGTGCAAACTTGTCGGTATCGAGCACCCCAAGGCCACCATAATCTTTCGGTCTGCATACCATTTTCCAGTTGACCTTGCATTTGGCTCCCGTGGTCTTCTTGGCACCTGACCAAAGGAAGACCCTCTCAATCTTGTTGAGTGTATCCAGAATGCCCTGTGGCACAATGAGATGCGTGATAGAGAAAACCGTTTGGGAGGAGATGACGAACTTGATGAGAGTCATGCGTACCACGCAAGTGCAAATGAATGGCAAACATCTTTGTTTATGTCAAACCACGCTGGATGGAGTTATACATTGAGCGAGCTACTCACGACCACCATGAGTCTATGATGCACATGAGGACACAGTAAGCAGAACAGTGCACAGTTTATCTGTAAACCGGATAGACAAATTTTCTTTTAGTCCGGATGTGGCCTAGAAAAAGAATTGGTTGATTTATTACTTTTTCTAGATTTGATATTACTTCTTAATACTCTTTGTATATTCTATACATATATTAATAGAAAATTATAGCACTTCCTCCGATCCGAATTAATTGACGCAATCCTGTTCGTATAGGGGTTACGTCAATTAATTTGGATCGGAAGGAGTAGAACAATTGTTTTACGGTCTCGAGGTTAAGAAGAAAAAAAGAGGTCCATTGTTGTATGTTCTCCCGCTTGCTGGCCAAAGGCATTTTAATTTACGCGAACACGTTCTATTAGAAAACATTTTAATTTACATGCTCTCCCGCTTGTTGGCCACATGCACGCGCGCGCTTTCTACATTATGCGTGCGTAGGTGCGCACATCATGCGTGCACTGTCAACATCACATCTCAACCTAAGGAGGCACACCACTCAGGGCTCGTTTTTCCTTTTCTTTTGCATACAGGTGGCTAAACCAGGAGTTTCCTCTGAGAGGTGCCCTCCTGTGGTGCAAAATAATTTGCCTCCAACGAGAAGGGAGGCGTCCACACGTTCACAGTGATGGCCATTCTTTGGACGGAAAGTGAAACCTTCGTCCAATCAAATCATCTGTTGGTCCAAATCCATGATATTGATGTGTGTGTAAGAATATGTTGATGTGGTTCTGTGATTCTTTCCTTCTCATTTTTATTTCCATGTATGTGCATACTGCATGGATCTGATATGCTTCATTTGAACTTTTTTCTTTTTAGGCATCATTTGGCTTAAGAAAAAAAAAATCCAAATCCCTTGGATGAACAATCAGTAAAGCAGTAGTCCCGAGTGAATCCAAGAGAAAAATCCCATTGGTTTTCACAATCGGATGCACATCAGCTGCAAGCAGTCAATACGGAACCGAGGTGATTTTTCTCAACCAAGAACCGAAGCGACTTTTCTATCGTTCTCCCTCGGTGAGGGTCCATGATTTTGGACTGCCGGTGCCGCCCACCTCACAAGCCTTCGTCAACAGGTTTGTGCCTGTCGGCGTTCTGAGAACGAGGGTATCCAGACTTGCCTGCCTGCGGTTCAGGGCGTGGCTCATCAGGCGACCTGGTATGACCAACCTCTTCAGCAACCACTCAAGACCCTCGCGAGGGGCCGAGCCTCGCGAGGCGAACGATGCAAGACCTCCTCTGGGGCAGCCTCACTAAGCTGGCTCCTGAGGAGCAGAGATATCAAGGCAAGGGGAACCTCACGAGGCCCTTGTGACGTGAGCAGTGACAACCAAGGCCAGGCGGGCGCTAGCGCGCACAGGGTGCCAGTTTCCTCTTTTGGGCTAAAGGAGCAGGCGCAGGCGAGGAGTCCCGAAGCAGGCAAAGGTTTCCATATCGATGCAACAAGACCAAGACCAGCAGGACGGCAGAGCGGGGGTCATCGCGGAGCCCACGGCGGCGTCACCACCAGAGCCTTTGGCAGGCGAAGACCACCTTTTGTCAGGATAGCTTGTACTTGATGTCCCCCTTCAAATTTGTCCGTTGTGGGATCCCCTCCCGCTCAATATTTGGGAAGTGGACCCGGGCCACTATAAGTAGGACTAGCCACCGCCAAAGGGGGGAGAGAGATCATCGGATCGGATCGGATCATTGAGACCGCCCAGACACCCACAAGCTCACTCGAGCATAAGAACACCTCTCCTCAGGAGGCTGTTCTCCCAAGGTACTAGTTCTTCCTCAGCCTACAAGGCAATCCACCACACCAAACTGGATTAGGGTATTACACCACAATGGTGGCCCGAACCAGTATAAACCTTGTGTCCCTTGTTCTTCGGTTGATGAGCTAGGCCTAGGGATCGGCGAGTAGACGAGCTAGGGCGGAAGGAGAGATCTTCGTGCGCACCCCAGAGTTCGAACCACGAGGGTTTTGCCGGAACCCAACATCCGACATTTGGCGCTCCAGGTAGGGGTGTGCCGAAAATTCCCTTCTGTCAATCCGCGCTTCGTCGTCCCACCGGTTCCATGGCCGACGCTCGCAGAGCCCATGCTGAGCGGCGGGCTGCCCTCGCCGCCCGCGTCGCTCAGACAGCTCCTGCCGGCGGACCGCCCCGCCGTTCTCCATCGTCTGCTGCCGCCGACGCCGCCACCGGCCCGGCGCGGCATGAACAACGGGCCTCGTCCCTGCACCCCTCCGTGCGGCGAGACCGACACACCGCGACCCCGTCACTGACCCCAGCGGTCTCGTCATCCCATGCTCGTCGCGGGCCCGCAGACGCGCAGGCTGCGTGCTCATGGCACGTGAGCTCCTGCGCTACCGGCCCGTTGATGTCTTCTACGAAGAATGGCTCGACCACGTCGCCGAGCCCGTCAGCGCCGCTGGGGGCTCTCCAACGCCGTCCCTCTCGCTACCTCGTCCACCTCCCCGTGCGGATGACGTGGCCCATGAAGCTCTTCTGTTACCTCTGCGTCAAGGCGTCGTCCAAGACACAAGGCACGTGGCCCCACGGTGTGATCACCCACGCGCGGCGCCTGTGCATGAAGAAGGAGCTGCCAAGAGATCCAGCGGCCCCGCGGAGGAGCGCGATCGCTCCCCCACCGTCGCAACGAGACCGCGCGCCCCCGCCGTGGTGGCGCACGAGGACCAAGACCAAGTTCCACCTCCCCGACAAGCTCCGGTGTCAACAGCAGGCTGCAAGGCCCTCGCCCCCGAGCTGCGCAACGTCAACTGGCCTGGGAAGTTCAAGCCCGACCTGCCTCCACGCTATGACGACACCCCCGACCCTGCGGAGTTCCTGCAGCTCTACAAGCTGAGCATCAAAGCGTCCGGCGGCAACGAGGAGATCATGGCGAACTAGTTCCCCATGGCCCTCAAAGAAGGCGCGCGCTCGTGGATCCTGAACCTGCCCGCGGGATCGATCTCCACCTGGAGCGAGATGTGCGAGCGGTTCATCGCTGTAACGCCCGGGTAATCACGCTACAGTAATTCTCTGCTAATGATGCCATGTCATCGTGTTACTGTCGATAACATCACGTTAATCGAAGACCCCGTCCCCCCCCCCTCCCCCGTTCGAAATAAGAACCCGAAAAAAAAATAAATAATATAAGTTTTCAAAATGTTAAATAAAAATGTTCGGGCGGTGCTAAATATCGCAAGATCAATGATGGTGTAGTTATTACAATTTCTAAAATTGCCTAAGTATTTTAAATAAAATAAAACCGAAAAGGAATAATTAAATAAAAGAAAAGGGAAACCAAACAACAAAAAGATAAAATAAAATCTAACCTACCCTAATCTACTGGGCCTCGGCCCACTACCCCGGCCTATAACTCCCCTCCCCCACTCCCCAAAATATCCCACCCCACCGACACTCCCCCCCTCTCTCTCTCGACTGGATCGGGAGCGGAAGCCCCATAGCCCCCAATGCGGGAGTCTTCCTCTACGGTCGCCGCCGCCTGGAGCTGCCTCGCCACCGTCGCCGTCGAGCTCATCCCCGTCCCCCTCCTCGACAACCACTGCCTTGACCCCACACTCCCGCGGTGAGGCCCCGTCCTCCTCCTTCCCTGCCTCTGCGGCGCCCGCGGCCCTCCTCTCCTCACCGTCCCGCACTCGTCGTTGTGGTCCCGCGCTCGCCGCGTGCCGCTTTGCCATGCCCACGAGCACGCCGTGCAGCGCCGCGCCGCGCGCCGAGCGGGGGTGCACGCCGCTGTGCTGCTGGCTGCTGATGCTTGCTGCTACTGCTACCGCACGCTGCGCTGCTGTCTTCTTGCTGCTCGTACCGCGGTGCTCCGCTGCTGCCTGCGCTAGCAACCGCCGTAGCTGTTGCTGTCGCTTGCGCCGCTGCTAGTGGAGCCGCCTCTGCCCGCCGGTGCCGCGCTCGGCGCGGCCGTGATCCGTGCGCGCCGCCGCCCCTGGGTGCCCCGCCCCGCGCCCAGCGAGCCCCGACGCGCGAACCCATGAGCACTGTCGCCGCCCGCCTATCCTACCCCCTCCCCTTAAGGCCAACTGCCCCGCCGGCGTGCGCCCCCGCCGGGGCCTCGCCTGACCGCGACCGGGCAGGCGCCCGGAGCCCACGCCCGCGCGGACCCTCGTCGTCGGCGCCCGCACGGCCCTGGCCGTCGACGCCCGTGCTGGCCTCCGTCGCTGAGGCGGGCAGCGTCGAGCTCACGGGGCTCCGCCTCAAGTGCCCGTCGCCCGTAACCCAATAAGGCCCTGTGGGCCAATGACACATGGGGCCCGCCCCCAGAACGTTATAAAAAAAGATTTTAAAAATAATAATAATAATAATAATAATAATAAATAAATATTATTAATTAATTAATTAACAAATTAATTAAGTTAATTAATTCTGTTTAATTAATCTAATTAACTAGTTAGTTTAACTAAATAGTAATTAGATTAGATAAACCCAGATTAGGCTTAACAGTGTATGACACACGAGCCCCACTGGTCGGGTTGACCAGTCAACCATGCTGACGTCAGCATGATGTCATGCTGATGTCATAAATCCTTTTCGAATTAATTTAATCAATATTAAATTCCAGAAATTAATAAAAACTTTAGAAAATCATATCTTTTAAACCGTAACTCGGATGAAGATACCTTGTACATGAAAGTTGCTCAGAATTTCGAGACGCATCCGAATACGCAGACCGTTCGTCAACCACACGTCCCTAGCATACCGAACCCGCAACTTTCCCCCTCCGTTTCATCCGCCCGAAAACGCGAAACACCGGGAATAATTACCCGGATGATTCCCCCTTCGTCAGTATCACCCAATACTGCGTTAGGGCACACTTAGCACCGCTACATGTCATGTCATGCATCGTCATGCATCTGTTTGCATTGTATTCACTGTTTCTTCCCCCTCTTCTCTCCGGTAGACTACGAGACCGACGCTGCTGCTGCCCCGATCGACTACGGTGTTGACGACCCCACTTTGGCTGCCGAGCTTCCAGGCAAGCCCCCCCTTTGATCACCATATATCGCCTACTCTTCTCTCCACTGCTTGCATTAGAGTATTGTAGCATGTTACTGCTTTCGTTAATCCTATTCTGCTGCATAGCCTGTCATTGTTGCTATCACTGTTGATACTTTACCTGCAATCCTAAATGCTTAGTATAGGATGCTAGTATTCCATCATTGGCCCTACACCCTTGTCCGTCTGCCCTGCTATTCTATCGGGTCGTGATCACTTGGGGGTGATCGATCACGGGTATATATATTACATACACATATACATGATACTTGATGTGACTAAAGTCGGGTCGGCTCGTTGAGTACCCGCGGTTGATTCACGGATTAGGGGCTGAAAGGACATACTTTCCCGACGGCCCTCTGTGTGGATCTTTGTGGCGGAGCGACAGGGCAGGTTGAGACACCCAGTGGAGAGGTGGCCTGGCCCTGGTCGTTGTCCGCGGTTATTTCATAATAACACGCTTAACGAGTTTGGATATTTGATCTGAGTCTGGCCATTTGGTCTATACGCACTAACCAGCTGCGTGGGAACAGTTATGGGCACTCGACGTCGTGGTATCAGCCGAAGCCTTTTTGACGTCAGTGGATTAGCGGCGCGCGCCGGGTTGGACCGTGTAACACAACTTCCTTAGTAATGGAGGTTGCTAGGTCTGCTCACCGGCTGCGTACGCAACGTGCAGGTGTGCGTTGGGCGATGGGCCCGGACCCCTGCGCACTTAGGACTTAGACCGGCGTGCTGACCTCTCTGCTGTGCTTAGGTAGGGCTGCGACGTGTTGATCTTCCGAGGCCGGGCATGACCCTGGAAAGTGTGTCCGGCCAAATGGGATCAAGCGTGCTGGGTTATGTGGTGCACCCCTGCAGGGAAGTTAATCTATTCGAATAGCCGTGTCCCTCGGTAAAAGGACGACCCGGATTTGTATTCCGACCTCATGATAACTAGAACCGGACACTTGATAAAACACACCCAGATGAGTTCCAGATATAACTCGGTGGTTGCTCTCTCACAGGGTGATGTGCGGGAGGATCGCCGAGTAGGATTATGCTATTCATTGTTACTTGGTGAACTTACCATCTATTCTCTTCTACTGCTGCAAGATGGAGGCTGCCTGAAGCGTAGTCTTCGTTTGGATTAGCTATCCCCCTCTTATTCCCGCTTGCTGCAGTTCAGTCCATCGATATTACCCATATCTTCGTTACCATTGCATATGTAGTATAGATCCTTGCTTGCGAGTACTTTGGATGAGTACTCACGGTTGCTTTGCTCTCCCTTTTCCCCTTTCTGTTCCTTCTTCTCGGATGATGCAACCAGATGGTGGAGCCCAGGAGCCAGACGCCACCTACGACGACTCCTACGACACCGGAGGCGCCTACTACTACGTGCAGTCTGCCGACGACGACCAGGAGTAGTTAGGAGGATCCCAGGCAGGAGGCCTGCTCCTCTTTCGATCTGTATCCCAGTTTGTGCTAGCCATCTTATGGCACCTTGTTTAACTTTATGTCTGTACTCAGATATTTGTTGCTTCCGCTGACTTGTTTATGATCGAGCACTTGTATTCGAGCCCTCGAGGCCCCTAACTTGTAATATGATGCTTGTATGACTTATTTTACTTTTAGAGTTGTGTTGTGATATCTACCAGTGACTCCCTGATCTTGGCCGTACACATTTGCGTGCATGATTAGTGTACGGACAAATCGGGGGCGTAACAAGTTGGTATCAGAGCCGACTGCCTGTAGGAATCCCCCTTCCACACTCCTTGGCCGAAGTCGAGTCTAAACATTGCAAAACTTTTACTAACATGGCTGTGTGGCTTACGGGCCCACGTCGCCATTTGGGTGGTACTAGATTCTTTTACTCCTCGATCTATACTCCGGGATTCTGAACACTCTCCTATTTCGGGTAAAACGATTTTACTAACTCTAACATTAGGATCCCCGAGACCCCTCACCCCAAAGTTGGATTAGCCATAGTTATTGTTTAGAATAGAATTTTGCATAGTCCCCACATTGTCATTTGACTCGTTTGAAACATCTTTGTTTTCAGATGGAACCCACGAGGCAGGTCGTGCGCCACACGCAGGCCTTTGGTGCCTCGGGATCACCTGCCGTGCTAGTTGAGATGATGACCTATCTGGGTTATCGCTGGCACCCTGAGTATACCGTGTACGAGCAGTACCAGGATTTAACCAGGAGCAGTATCGTGCCATCGTTCGCCTCTACTCGCGAGCAGATTACTCCTCTACTGTGCTGCACACCGCTCATGGTGTTGGAGTGACCGTCGATATGGCAGTTCACGATGCTGCTTACGCTGCTCTGACACGCCTTCGTGGAGAGTATCGGGCGTTGGATACTTCCCCTTTCAGGCACGTTGCTATCGCCTCCGACGATGGAGCGGAGGGATACTACACTACTGCCTACTCCACCCTCACCCGAGAGCCCTTCCATCATCGGAACCTTGTTCTGCATGCTGATGGGCTAGATCGAGCTAACCGAGCTCTTCGCCACGAGTTGTACACCACCCGTCAGCACCTGTACCGCGCTTTGATGCTGTTGCACCCCTTTGTCCTATCTGGACAGCTGCCTCCTACTGTGCTCTACCCAGCTAGGACCGTGATGCCTCCTGGTGTCGGTTGGCCAGATGTGGGAGGCGACACTCCCGCACCTGGTCCTCTGTTGCCACATGGACGTCGGGTCCTGCACCAGAGTATCCACGGACCTCAGGTTGATGGCGTGGAGGACTTCTCGTTGCAGCACTGCCAGCTGTCAGACTACCTTTACCTCCACAGTACCGCCTGGGACTGATGTAGTCTTGCTTACTAGTACTAGATGCATTCGCCGCGAGCCTGCGTGCCGCCTATGATGTCCTTAGTTATGTACTGAACTCTGTGTATCGAACTCTATGCTTGCACCCCTTTTGTAATATATGCCGACTACTATGTGGTATTTTACGTGCTCCTTTCATTATGCATGTTTCATTCATAAATGATTCTTGTGTTTGCAAATTTTTCAATGCTGAACCACCCCTGTTATATATTAGCAGGATGGTTAGACCAGCTGGCCGTGGTGGCAATGCCCCACCACCGCCCGAATACATGGCCGGTATGATCCAACATTTGGAGATGAATCGCCAGTTCATGGAGACTGTCATGGCTTAGTTCCCTCATCCCAACGTGGGTCAGCAGCAAGGCGCAGTGACACTGAATGACTTTGCTCGCCTCAACCCATCTGTCTACCGCAGCTCAACTCAGCCTCTTGATGCAGATGACTGGCTCCGTGACATTGCTTTTGAACTGGAGTCTGATGGAGTTGCCGCTGCCAACTATGTCACCTTTGTGGCATACTACCTGAAGGGTCCCGCTGCTCAATGGTGGGACAGCCACAAGCGTACACTGCCTGCTGGAACAATCATCACTTGGCCGAAATTCCAAGCTGCCTTTCGTGCCCGCTTCATTCCTCAGGGAATCATGGATAGGAAGAAGCGTGAGTTCCGCAACCTCACCCAGGGCAACAAGACTGTGGATGCTTATCAACGGGAGTTTCTGGACTTATCCCGCTATGCCGAAGAAGACATTGCCACTGATGCTCGTAGACAGGAAAAGTTCCGTGACGGACTTCAAGCTGACATCAAGCTCGCACTTCTTGTGCATGACTTTGGAGATTTCGCCACCTTGGTGAACAAAGCCATCCAGGTTGAAACCGGTCTGCAGGAACACCATATCACTCTCAGGCGCAACCATGAACCAAGCTCATCCTCGGGCCCTCCCTCACAGAAGCGTAGGGTCTAGATTCCCAACAATGTGTACCGTCCAGCTGCACCTGCTCCCAGGCAGTCCTATGCGGCACCTCGTCTGCCTCCACCACCTAGGCAGCCAAGACTTCCAGTTGCACCACTCCCAGCTCCTGTTTCTGCCCCCAATGATGGTCTGTGCTACAAGTGTGGTCAGCCAGGACACCTTGCCAGGAACTGCTTCCAGAATCAGAACCAGCTTGCACTGCCTACAGCTGGTCGTGGGAACAATCAGCCCCGCAACAACAATGCCAAGCCTTATGGCCGTGCTCAGGCCAACCACGTTGCTCTCAATGAAGCTCAAGACCAACCTGCTACCGTGATGGGTACTCTCCTTGTTAATTCAGTACCTGCATCTGTTTTATTCGATTCAGGAGTATCGCATTCATTCATGTCAGAAGATTTTGCATATAAGCACGACATTAGATGTAATGAAATGAACACTTCGGTAGTGGTAAAAACCCCTGCCGGCCAATGTCAAACCTCTATGGGTTGTCACGACGTTCCCGTTGAAATCGAAGGGTTGGAGTTCTATGCCTCTCCCATTATCCTGAAGTCGTCCAACATCGACCTCATTCTGGGAATGTATGGGCTAAAAGCCCATACTGCTTCTATAGTTTGCGCCACCAAGTCAGTCCACCTGTTACACCCTTCCAATGAGATAGTAAGCTATCAAGCTTGTCTGGTTCAAAATGCTGAAGCACGTCTTTATGCATTGAATGCATTGAACGCTTCACCACTCGAGGGCATCGAAAACATTCCCATCGTGCGCGAGTTCCAGGACGTCTTTCCTGAGGAACTTCCAGGGATTCCCCTGCTAGAGCTGTCGACTTTATCATCGACTTGAAACCAGGCACCACTCCTATAGCCAAACGACCCTACAAGATGCCACCTCATGAACTCGTTGAGCTTAAGGAGGAAATCGACAAATCTCTTGCTAGTGGTTTCATCCGCCCGAGTTGTTCTCCTTGGGGAGCACCTTCCCTCTTTGTCAGGAAGAAGGATGGGACAAACCGATTGGTCCAAGATTACCGTCCTATCAACAAAGCAACTATTCAGAACAAATATCCACTTCCTCGGATCAATGATCTGTAAGATCCACTGGCTGGTTCATCCGTGTTCTCTAAACTTGACTTGAGGTTGGGTTACCACCAGATCCGTGTTCGTGAAGAGGATATTCCAAAGACTGCCTTTGTAACTCGATACGGTTCATTCGAGTACACCGTCATGTCATTCGGATTGACCAATGCTCCAGCTACATTCTCTCGCCTGATGAATTACATATTCATGGAATACCTCGACAAATTCGTCGTGGTTTATCTGGATGATATCCTTGTATTTTCCAAGAATAAGGAAGAACATGCTGAACATCTTCGCCTTGTACTGGAAAAGCTTCGAGAGCATCAACTTTATGCTAAGTTTTCCAAGTGCGAGTTCTGGCTTCCTGAAGTAACCTACCTTGGTCATGTCATCTACAAGGATGGTATTGCCGTCAACCCTGAACGAGTTCAGGCCATTCTCGATTGGACTCCTCCGAAGAATGTCAAGCAAGTCAGAAGTTTTCTCGGTCTCGCCAGCTATTGCCGTCGATTCGTCCAGAACTTCTCCAAGATCGCCAAGCCTCTGACTGGTCTACTTCACAAGGGCGTTAAGTTTGAGTGGACAGACAAATGCCAGGAAAGTTTCCAGGCGCTTAAGGACAAGCTGACTTCTGCTCCAATGCTTGCTCCACCTGATACTAAGAAGGACTTCGTCATTTACTGCGACGCTTCTCGTCAAGGATTAGGCTGTGTCCTAATGCAAGAGCGCAGAGTAATTGCTTATGCCTCTCGTCAATTGCGTCCTCATGAAGAGAACTATCCAGTTCATGACCTTGAACTTGCTGCTGTCATATATGCGCTAAAACAATGGCGACATTACCTTCTCGGTAATCGTTGCGAGATATTCACCGACCACCAAAGTCTGAAGTACTTGTTTACTCAACCAGACCTGAACCTCCGTCAGCAGAGATGGATGGAGACCGTAGCAGATTTTGACTTGGGTATTTCCTATACCCCGGGCAGGGCTAATGTGATGGCTGATGCCTTAAGCCGCAAGTCATATTGCAACCACCTCCAGGTTCACAAGGTTTAGTCCTCGCTCGTTGAAGAATTCAGAAAGCTGAACCTCCATATTGTTCCTCCTGGGGCACTCGCTCCCCCTCCCCTAGAGTCCCGCCAGATGAACCTTCGTGTTGTTCCTCAGGGTTCTCTAAATACCCTGGTTGTCGAACCAGATCTTGTGGACGGTATCAAGACTATTCAAGGTTATGACTCTGAAGTCGAGAAGATTAAACTCTATCTCAAAAGGGGAAAGCCCTCTTTTTTCACTATTGCCGATGATGGCGCCTTATACTTCAAAGGCCGCTTAGTGGTACCATGTTCGAAGAAAAACCTGGATATGACTCCTAGGGTTATGAAAGAGGCTCATGATACACCTTTGACTATTCATCCCGGTAGTACCAAGATGTACCAGGACATTCGTCAGAGATTCTGGTGGTCTAATATGAAGCAAGACATTGCTCGTTATGTGGCTGAGTGTGACGTTTGCCGTCGTATCAAAGCAGAACATCAAAGGCCTGCTGGAACTTTGCAACCTATCTCTATTCCCGAATGGAAATGGGACCATGTTGAAATGGACTTCGTCACTGGATTTCCCAAATCGCAGAGAGGTAATGATGCAATTCTTGTCGTCATTGACCGGCTTTCTAAAGTTGCACATTTTCTGGCAGTCAAAGAAACAATTACTGCTAGTCAGCTGGCAACTCTCTACATGTCCAGAATTGTTTCACTTCACGGTATTCCACTGGTTATCAGTTCAGACCGTGGCAGTTTATTCACTTCTAGATTCTGGGCAAGTTTCCAAGAAGCTATGGGAACACATCTGTCATTCAGTACTGCCTTTCATCCTCAGTCGCAAGGGCAAGTTGAACGCGTCAACCAAGTTCTAGAAGACATGCTTCGAGCTTGTGTTATTTCCTTCGGCAAGAAATGGGAGGAATCTCTCCCGTATGCTGAGTTCTCTTATAATAATAGCTATCAAGCTAGTCTGAAGATGGCTCCCTTCGAGGTGTTATATGGACGAAAGTGCCGAACCCCTCTGAACTGGTCAGAAACTGGGGAACGTTCACTCTTCGGTCCGGATATTATTCAACATGCAGAAGAGCAAGTCCGCGTCATTCGCGAGAATCTGAAGACTGCTCAGTCACGTCAGAAAAGTCAGTATGATCGTCATCATCAAGACATGGTCTATCAACCTGGCGAAAAGGCTTATCTTCGAGTTACACCAATGAAGGGTGCTCACCGCTTCGGTATCAAGGGCAAATTAGCTCCTCGCTATAATGGTCCGTTCACTATTCTTGAAAAGCATGGGAAGGTGGCATATCAACTGGAGCTACCACCGAACCTTTCTCAGGTTCACGATGTGTTCCACGTGTCTCAACTCCGCCGCTGCTTCATGGACCCAGTCCGCGCAGTGGATCATGAAGTGCTTGAGTTGCAATAGGACCTCTCCTATAAAGAGCATCCGGTCCGCATTCTCAACCAAGTTGAACGTCGCACACGTCACAAGGTGATCAAGTTCCTCAAAGTCCAGTGGTCGCATCACTCTGAAGACGAAGCCACTTGGGAACGCGAGGATCGTCTTCGTGAAGAATACCCCGCACTGTTTCCTTCTACCTCCTAAATCTCGGGACGAGATTTCTTGTAGTGGAGGAGATTTGTAACGCCCGGGTAATCACGCTACAGTAATTCTCTGCTAATGATGCCACGTCATCATGTTACTGTCGATAACATCACGTTAATCGAAGACCCCGTTCCCCCCGTTCAAAATAAGAACCCGAAAAAGAAATAAACAATGTAAGTTTTCAAAATGTTAAATAAAAATGTTCGGGCGGTGCTAAATATCGCAAGATCAATGATGGTGTTGTTATTACAATTTCTAAAATTCCTAAGTATGTTAAATAAAATAAAACAGAAAATGAATAATTAAATAAAAGAAAAGGGAAACCAAACAACAAAAAGATAAAATAAAATCTAACCTACCCTAATCTACTGGGCCTCGGCCCACTACCCCGGCCTATAACTCCCCT
>LR738712.1:542601497-542700778 GCA_902687465.1 Secale cereale | reverse complement strand
CCCCTCTCTCTCGACTGGATCGGGAGAGGAAGCCCCATCGCCCCCAACGCGGGAGTCTTCCTCTGTGGTCGCCGCCGCCTGGAGCTGCCTCGCCACCGTCGCCGTCGACCTCATCCACGTCCCCCTCCTCGAAAACCACTGCCTTGACCCCACGCTCCCGCGGTGAGGCCCCGTCCTCCTCCTTCCCTGCCTCTGCGGCGCCCGCGGCCCTCCTCTCCTCACCGTCCCGCACTCGTCGTTGTGGTCCCGCGCTTGCCGCTTTGCCATGCCCACGCGCACGCCGTGCAGCGCCGCGCCGCGCGCCGAGCGGGGGTGCACGCCGCTGTGCTGCTGGCGGCTGATGCTTGCTGCTACTGCTACCGCACGCTGCGCTGCTGTCTTCTTGCTGCTCGTATCGCGCTGCTCCGCTGCTGCCTGCGCTAGCAACCGCCGTAGCTGCTGCTGTCGCTTGCGCCGCTGCTAGTGGAGCCGCCTCTGCCCGCCGGTGCCGCGCTCGGCGCGGCCGTGATTCGTGCGCGCCGCCGCCCCTGGGTGCCCCGCCCCGCGCCCAGCGAGCCCCGACGCGCGAACCCATGTCCACTGTCGCCGCCCGCCTATCCTACCCCCTCCCCTTGCGGCCAACTGCCCCGCCGGCGTGCGCCCCCGCCGGGGCCTCGCCTGACCGCTACCGGGCAGGCGCCCGGAGCCCACGCCCGCGCGGCCCCTCGCCGCCGGCGCCCGCACGGCCATGGCCGTCGGCGCCCGTGCTGGCCTCCGTCGCTGAGGCGGGCAGCGTCGAGCCCACGGGGCTCCGCCCCAAGTGCCCGTCGCCCGTAACCCAATAAGGCCCTGTGGGCCAATGACACATGGGGCCCGCCCCCAGAACGTTATAAAAAAAAGATTTTAAAAATAAAAATAAAAATAAATAAATAAATAAATATTATTATTAATTAATTAATTAAAAAATTAATTAAGTTAATTAATCCTGTTTAATTAATCTAATTAACTAGCTGGTTTAACTAAATAGTAATTAGATTAGATAAACCCAGATTAGGCTTAACAGTGTATGACACACGGGCCCCACTGGTCGGGTTGACCAGTCAACCATGCTGACGTCAGCATGATGTCATGCTGATGTCATAAATCCTTTTCGAATTAATTTAATCAATATTAAATTCCAGAAATTAATAAAAACTTTAGAAAATCATATCTTTTAAACCGTAACTCGGATGAAGATACCTTGTACATGAAAGTTGCTCAGAATTTCGAGACGCATCCGAATACGCAGACCGTTCGTCAACCACACGTCCCTAGCATACCGAACCCGCAACTTTCCCCCTCCGTTTCATCCGCTCGAAAACGCGAAACACCGGGAATACTTACCCGGATGATTCCCCCTTCGTTAGTATCACCCGATACTGCGTTAGGGCACACTTAGCACCGCTACATGTCATGTCATGCATCGTCATGCATCTGTTTGCATTGTATTCACTGTTTCTTCCCCCTCTTCTCTCTAGTAGACTACGAGACCGACGCTGCTGCTGCCCCGATCGACTACGGTGTTGACGACCCCACTTTGGCTGCCGAGCTTCCAGGCAAGCCCCCCCTTTGATCATCATATATCGCCTACTCTTCTCTCCACTACTTCCATTAGAGTAGTGTAGCATGTTACTGCTTTCGTTAATCCTATTCTACTGCATAGCCTGTCATTGTTGCTATCACTTTTGATACTTTACCTGCAATCCTAAATGCTTAGTATAGGATGCTAGTATTCCATCATTGGCCCTACACCCTTGTCCGTCTGCCCTGCTATTCTATCGGGCCGTGATCACTTGGGGGTGATCCCGGGTATATATATTACATACACATATACATGATACTTGATGTGACTAAAGTCGGGTCGGCTCGTTGAGTACCCGCGGTTGATTCACGGATTGGGGGCTGAAAGGACATACTTTCCCAACTGCCCTCTGTGTGGATCTTTGTGGCGGAGCGACAGGGCAGGTTGAGACACCCAGTGGAGAGGTGGCCTGGCCCTGGTCGTTGTCCGCGGTTATTTCATAATAACACGCTTAACGAGTTTGGATATTTGATCTGAGTTTGGCCATTTGGTCTATAAGCACTAACCAGCTACGTGGGAACAGTTATGGGCACTCGACGTCGTGGTATCAGCCGAAGCCTTTTTGACGTCAGTGGCTTAGCGGCGCGCGCCGGGTTGGACCGCGTAACGCAGCTTCCTTAGTAATGGAGGTTGCTAGGTCTGCTCACCGGCCGCGTACGCAACGTGCAGGTGTGCGTTGGGCGATGGGCCCGGACCCCTGCGCGCTTAGGACTTAGACCGGCGTGCTGACCTCTCTGTTGTGCTTAGGTAGGGCTGCGGCGTGTTGATCTTCCGAGGCCGGGCATGACCCTGGAAAGTGTGTCCGGCCAAATGGGATCAAGCGTGCTGGGTTATGTGGTGCACCCCTGCAGGGAAGTTAATCTATTCGAATAGTCGTGTCCCTCGGTAAAAGGACGACCCGGAGTTGTATTCCGACCTCATGATAACTAGAACCGGACACTTGATAAAACACACCCAGATGAGTTCCAGATATAACTCGGTGGTTGCTTTCTCACAGGGTGATGTGTGGGAGGATCGCCGAGTAGGATTATGCTATTCGTTGTTACTTGGTGAACTTACCATCTATTCTCTTCTACTGCTGCAAGATGGAGGCTGCCTGAAGCGTAGTCTTCGTTTGGATTAGCTATCCCCCTCTTATTCCCGCTTGCTGCACTTCAGTCCACCGATATTACCCATATATTTGTTACCATTGCATATGTAGTATAGATCCTTGCTTGCGAGTACTTTGGATGAGTACTCACGGTTGCTTTGCTCCCCTGTTTCCCCTTTCTGTTCCTTCTTCTCGGATGATGCAACCAGATGGTGGAGCCCAGGAGCCAGACGCCACCTACGACGACTCCTACGACACCGGAGGCGCCTACTACTACGTGCAGTCTGTCGACGACGACCAGGAGTAGTTAGGAGGATCCCAGGCAGGAGGCCTGCTCCTCATTCGATCTCTATCCCAGTTTGTGCTAGCCATCTTATGGCACCTTGTTTAACTTTATGTCTGTACTCAGATATTTGTTGCTTCCGCTGACTTGTCTATGATCGAGCACTTGTATTCGAGCACTCGAGGCCCCTGGCTTGTAATATGATGATTGTATGACTTATTTTACTTTTAGAGTTGTGTTGTGATATCTACCAGTCAGTCCCTGATCTTGGCCGTACACATTTGCGTGCATGATTAGTGTATGGACAAATCGGGGGCGTAACAATCGCCAACTTCCAGGGCACCCGATGAAGGAAATATGCCCTAGAGGCAATAATAAAGATGTTATTTTGTATTTCCTTATATCATGATAAATGTATTTTATTCATGCTAGAATTGTATTAACCGGAAACTTAGTACATTTGTGGATACATAGACAAAACAGTATGTCCCTAGTATGCCTCTACTAGACTAGCTCATTGATCAAAGATGGTTATGTTTCCTAGCCATAGACATGAGTTGTCATTTGATCAAGGGGATCACATCATTAGGAGAATGATGTGATGGACTAGACCCATCCGTCAGCATAGCACTATGATCGTTTAGTTTTACTGCTATTGCTTTCTTCATGACTTATACATGTTCGTATGACTATGAGATTATGCAACTCCCGAATACCGTAGGAACACCTTGTGTGCTATCAAATGTCACAACGAAACTGGGTGATCATAAAGATGCTCTACAGGTGTCTCCGAAAGTACTCGTGGTGTTGGCATAGATCAAGATTAGGATTTGTCACTCCGAGTGTCGGAGAGGTATATCTGGGCCCTCTCGGTAACACACATCATAATAAGCCTTGCAAGCAAAAGACTAATGAGTTAGTCACGAGATGATGTGTTACGGAACGAGTAAAGAGACTTGCCGGTAACGAGATTGAACTAGGTATAGAGATACCGACGATCGAATCTCGGGCAAGTAACATACCGATGACAAAAGGAACAACGTATGTTGTTATGCGGTTTGACCGATAAAGATCTTCGTAGAATATGTAGGAGCCAATATGAGCATCCAGGTTCCGCTATTGGTTATTGACCGGAGATGAGTCTCGGTCATGTCTACATAGTTCTCGAACCCGTAGGGTCCGCACGCTTAACGTTTGATGACGATCGGTATTATGAGTTTATGAGTTTTGATGTACGGAAGGTAGTTCGGAGTCCCGGATGAGATCACGGACATGACGAGGAGTCTCGGAATGTCCGAGACATAAAGATTGATATATTGGACGACTATATTCGGACACCGGAAGTGTTCTGGAAAGTTTCGGAATTTACCGGAGTGCCGGGGGGGTTACCGGAACCCCCCGGGGGAATGGTGGGCCCTGGTGGGCCATGGGGGGAGAGAGAGGGCAGCAGCCAGGAGGTGGCGCGCCCCCTCCCTAGGAGGAGTCCGAATAGGACAAGGGGAGGGGGCGCGGCCCCTCTTTCCCTCTCCCTCTCCCTCTCTTTCCTTCCCCCTTCTTTCTTCTTTGGTAGGTTCCTACTAGGAATAGGATTGCAATCCTATTCCTAGTAGGATTGCTCCCTAGCCGCACCATAGGAGGGCCGGCCGGCCTCCCCCCTTGCTCCTTTATATACGGGGGCAGGGGGGCACCCAAAGACACACAAGTTGAATTGTTCTAGCCGTGTGCGGTGCCCCCCTCCACAGAAACACACCTCGGTCATACCGCCGCAGTGCTTAGGCGAAGCCCTGCGCTGGTAGATACATCATATCCGTCACCACGCCGTCGTGCTGACGAAACTCTCCCGTGAAGCTCAACTGGATCAAGAGCTCATGGGACGTCATCAAGCTGAACGTGTGCTGAACGCGGAGGTGCCGTACGTTCGGTGCTTGATCGGTTGAATCGCGAAGAAGTTCGACTACATCAACCGCATCACTTGACGCTTCCGCTTCCGGTCTACGAGGGTACGTAGACACACTCTTCCCTCTCGTTGCTATGCATCTGGTAGATAGATCTTGCGTGATCGTAGGAAAATTTTAAAATACTACGTTCCCCAACAGTGGCATCATGAGCCAGGTCTATGCGTAGATGATATGCACGAGTAGAACACAATGAGTTGTGGGCGATACTAGTCATACTGCTTACCAGCATGTCATACTTTGCTTCGGCGGTATTGTGAGATGAAGGGGCCCGGACCGACATTATGCGTACGCTTACGCGAGACTGGTTTCACCGTTATGAGCACTCGTTTCTTAAAGGTGACTGGCGGGTGTCTGTCTCTCTCACTTTAGCTGAATCAAGTGTGGCTACGCCCGGTCCTTGTGAAGGTTAAAACAGCACATACTTGACGAAACATCGTTGTGGTTTTGTATGCGTAGGTAAGAACGGTTCTTGCTAAGCCCGTAGCAGCCACGTAAAACTTGCAACAACAAAGTAGAGGACGTCTAACTTGTTTTTGCAGGGCATGTTGTGATGTGATATGGTCAAGACATGATGAGTTATATGATTTTGTATGAGATGATCATGTTTTGTAATGTTATCGGCCACTGGCAGGAGCCATATGGTTGTCGCTTTATTGTATGAAATGCAATCGCCATGTAATTGCTTTACTTTATCACTAAGCGGTAGCGATAGTCGTAGAAGCAATAGTTGGCGAGACGACAACGATGCTACGATGGAGATCAAGGTGTCGCGCCGGTGACGAAGGTGATCATGACGTTACTTTGGAGATGGAGATCAAAAGCACAAGATGATGATGGCCATATCATGTCACATATTATGATTGCATGTGATGTTTATCTTATTATGCTTCTTATTTTGTTAGAACGATGGTAGCATTATAAGATGATCCCTTACTAAAATTTCAAGGTATAAGTGTTCTCCCTGAGTATGCACCGTTGCGAAAGTTTGTCGTGCCGAGACACCACGTGATGATCGGGTGTGATAAGCTCTACGTTCAAATACAACGGGTGTAAGCCAGTTTTGCACACGCAGAATACTCGGGTTAAACTTGACGAACCTAGCATATGCAGATATGGCCTCGGAACACTGGAGACCGAAAGGTCGAGCGTGAATCATATAGTAGATATGATCAACATAAGACGTTCACCATTGAAACTACTCCATCTCACGTGATGATCGGACATGGTTTAGTTGATTTGGATCAGGTAATCATTTGGATGACCGGAGGGATGTCTATCTAAGTGGGAGTTCTTTAATTAATATGATTAAATTGAACTTTAATTTATCATGAACTTAGTCCTGATAGTTTTTGCATATCTATGTTGTTGTAGATCAATGGCCCGTGCTACCGTTCCTTTGAATTTTAATGCATTCCTAGAGAAAGCTAAGTTGAAAGATGATGGTAGCAATTACACGGACTGGGTCCGTAACTTGAGGATTATCCTCATTGCTGCACAGAAGAATTATGTCCTTAAAGCACCGCTAGGTTACAAGCCCCCTCTTGCTAATGTAGACGCTTTGAACGTCTAGCTGTCGCGGTCTGATGACTACACGATAGTTCAGTGTGCCATGCTTTACGGCTTAGAACCGGGACTTCAACGACGTTTTGAACGTCATGGACCATATGAGATGTTCCAGGAGTTGAAGTTAATGTTTCAAGCAAATGCCCGGACTGAGAAATATGAGATTTCCAATAAGTTCTACAGCTGCAAGATGGAGGTGAATAGTTCTATCAATGAACACTTGCTCAGAATGTCTGGGTACTACAATCATATGACTCAACATGGATGCAAAGTTGACGAAGATAGCGTTATTGATAGAGTTCTTCAATCACTGCCACCAAGCTATAAAGGCTTCGTGATGAACTATAACATGCAAGGGATGCAAAAGACAATTCCCGAGCTCTTCGCTATGCTCAAAGCTGCGGAGGTAGAAATCGAAAAGGAGCATCAAGTGTTGATGGTTAACAAGACCACTAGTTTCAAGAAAAAGGGCAAGGGAAAGAAGGGGAACTTCAAGAAGAATAGCGAGACAATTGCTACTCCCACGAAGAAACCCAAGTCTGGAGCCAAGCCTGAAACTGAGTGCTTCTACTGCCAAGGGACTGGACACTGGAAGCGGAACTGCCCCAAGTATTTGGCGGATAAGAAGGATGGAATGGTGAACAAAGGTATATGTGATATACATGTTATTGATGTGTACCTTACTAATGCTCGTAGTAGTACCTTGGTATTTGATACTGGTTCGGTTGCTAATATTTCTAAATCGAAACAGGGACTACGGATTAAACGAAGATCGGCTAAGGACGAGGTGACGATGCACGTGGGAAATGGTTCCAAAGTCGATGTGATCGCCATCGGCACGCTACCTCTACATCTACCTTCGGGATTAGTTTTAGACCTAAATAATTGTTATTTGGTGCCAGCGTTGAGCATGAACATTATATCTAGATCTTGTTTGTTGCGAGACGGTTATTCATTTAAATCAAAGAATAATGGTTGTTCTATTTTTATGAATAATATCTTTTATGGTCATGCACCCTTGAAGAGTGGTCTATTCTTATTGAATCTCGATTGTAGTGATACAAATATTCATAATATTGAAACCAAAAGATGCAAGGTTAATAATGATAGTGCAACTTATTTGTGGCACTGCCGTTTACGTCATATTGGTGTAAAGCGCATGAAGAAACTCCATAGTGATGGACTTTTGGAATCACTTGATTATGAATCACTTGGTGCTTGCGAACCATGCCTCATGGGCAAGATGACTAAAACTCCGTTCTCCTGAACTATGGAGCGAGCAACAGATTTGTTGGAAATCATACATACTGATGTATGTGGGCCAATGAGTGTTGAAGCTCGCGGCGGGTATCGTTATTTTCTGACCTTCACTGATGATTTGAGCAGATATGGGTATATCTACTTAATGAAGCACAAGTCTGAAACATTTGAAAAGTTCAAAGAATTTCAGAGTGAAGTAGAGAATCATCGTAACAAGAAAATAAAATTTCTACGATCTGATCGTGGAGGAGAATATTTGAGTTACGAGTTTGGTCTTCATTTGAAACAATGTGGAATAGTTTCATAGCTCACGCCACCCGGAACACCACAGCGTAATGGTGTGTCCGAACGTCGTAACCATACTTTATTGGATATGGTGCGATCTATGATGTCTCTTACCGATTTACCGCTATCGTTTTGGGGTTATGCTTTAGAGACAGCTGCATTCACGTTAAATAGGGCACCATCTAAATCCGTTGATACGACACCTTATGAACTGTGGTTTGGCAAGAAACCAAAGTTGTCGTTTCTTAAAATTTGGGGCTGCGATGCTTATGTGAAAAAGCTTCAACCTGATAAGCTCGAACCCAAGTCGGAGAAATGTGTCTTCATAGGATACCCAAAAGAGACTGTTGGGTACACCTTCTATCACAGATCCGAAGGCAAGATATTCGTTGCTAAGAATGCATCCTTTCTAGAGAAGGAGTTTCTCTCGAAAGAAGTGAGTGGGAGGAAAGTAGAACTTGATGAGGTAATTGTACCTTCTCCCGAATTGGAAAGTAGTACATCACCGAAAATTGTTCCAGTGATTCCTAAACCAATCAGTGAGGAAGTTAATGATGATGATCATGAAACTTCGGATCAAGTTTCTGATGAACGTCGTAGATCAACCACAGTACGTTCCGCAACAGAGTAGTACGGCAATCCAGTTCTGGAAATCATGTTACTAGACCATGATGAACCTACGAACTATGAGGAAGCGATGATGAGCCCAGATTCTGCAAAATGGCTTGAGGCCATGAAATCTGAGATGGGATCCATGTATGAGAACAAAGTGTGGACTTTGGTTGACTTGCCCGACGATCGGCAGGCCATCAAAAATAAATGAATCTTCAAGAGGAAGACCGACGTAGACGGTAATGTTACTGTTTACAAAGCTCGACTTGTTGCGAAAGGGTTTCAACAAGTTCAAGGAGTTGACTACGATGAGACTTTCTCACCTGTAGCGATGCTTAAGTCTGTCCGAATCATGTTAGCAATTGCCGCATTATATGATTATGAAATCTGGCAAATGGATGTCAAAACTGCGTTCCGGAATGGATATCTCAAAGAAGAGTTGTATATGATGCAACCAGAAGGTTTTGTCGATTCAAAAGGTGCTAACAAAGTGTGCAAGCTCCAGCGATCCATCTATGGACTGGTGAAAGTGCAACTAATCCCCGGGTGGTTTTGGTAATTAATAACAACATATATATCATTGAACTAATAGCTACTTGAGAATCATTTCAGAGAAGTTCAGTGATATGGGTATGGAAATGACTGAAGAAGTGGACCCCTCAAAATGCTAAGGCAAGCATTGGCAAAAGCTCAAGACTCCATTTTTGGTTTAGTGATCAAAGATCACATTGAGTCCATAGGAAAAGCCAATACTATTAAAAGGGGATGAGGTTGTGTTGATGATCTGGTTGCTCAAGTGCTTAGTGATATATCTCCTTCAACTATCAGCAACTTTCACTACAATACACACTCATAAGTAATCTCGGACAAACTGATTTTCCAAACTCAGTCCCACCGAGATGAACCACCTCAGCCTAAGCCAAACCCTAGAAAAATCGGTCATTCCGAGTTTGAGTTCGGTCTCACCGAAACACGGGCTGCCAACCTTCTGTAACCGTTTGTCATCATATCGGAATATCCGAGTTGATAATTTCGGTCTCACCGAAACTGGCAAGTTCCTGTCTTTGCTCAAATCGGACAAACCGAGATGGTATTTTCGGTCCCACCGAAAACCCCAACGTTCACTATATTTGAACTTTCGGTCTGACCGAGTTTCCACTTCGGTCTCACCGAGATTGCTCAATTATGTGTGTAACGGTTGGATTTTGTGTGGAGACTATATATACCCCTCCACCCCCTCTTCATTCGTGGAGAGAGCCATCAAAAAGAGCTACCACTCCTACCTTACACTTTCTGAGAAGAGAACTACCTACCCTTGTGTTGAGATCAAGTTGCTCCATTCCTACCATATGAAACTTGATTTCTAACCTTCCCAAGTTGCTTTCCACTCAATCCTTTCTTCCACCACAGCCATATCAGTGAGGAGAGTTGAGTGTTGGGGAGATTATCATTTGAAGCACAAGAGCAAGGAGTTCATCATCATCTACAACATCTATTACCTTTTGGAGGGTGGTGCCTCCTAGATTGGTTAGGTGTCGCTTGGGAGCCTCCGTCATCGAGATGTGGAGTTGAACCAAGAAGTTTGTAAGGGCAAGGATATCGCCTACTTCGTGAAGATCTACCCCGAGTAAGGCTAGCCCTCCGTGGGCGTAGGCCATGATGGAATAGACAAGGTTGCTTCTTCGTGGACCCTTCGTGGGTGGATCCCTCCGTGGACTCGCGCAGCCGTTACCCTCCGTGGGTCGAAGTCTCCATCAACGTGGATGTACGATAGCACTACCTATCGGAACCACGGGAAAATCATTGCGTCTCCAAATTGCATTTGATCTTCTCCACCTCTCTTTACTACATGTGCAATTTACTTTCCGCTGCTTATACTCTAGAATTGCATGTGTAGGGTGATACTTGACTTGATCTTAATTGTGAAACTACCTAAAACTGTTCTTTGTCAAAGGCAGAATTTTTATATTTACAAGTAGTCTAATCACCCCCCCCCCCCTCTAGACATACTTTCGATCCTACAAGTGGTATCAGAGCTTTGGTCTCCATTGTTTTGGTTTCCATTGCATTGGACTCCATAAGCTTGGTTTCACAACCTAGGAGAGTATGGCGTCTAGTGAGGGTAATTATCGTAGAGGTCCTTACTTTGATGGTACAAATTTTGCTAGTTGGAAGCATAAAATGAAAATGCATATTCTTGGTCATAACCCAGCCGCATGGGGCATTATTTGTGTTGGTATGCAAGGTGAATTCTTCGAGGAAGGAAAAGTTCCAGATCGCGAAGCTACACCGGAAGAGTTGCGGATGTTGCAAAACAATGCTCAAGCTTGTGACATTCTCTTCAATGCTTTGTGTCCCGAGGAGTTCAACAAAATCAGCCGTCTTGAGAATGCTAAAGAGATTTGGGATACTTTGGTTGAAATGCACGAAGGTACTGAGTTTGTGAAGGAATCAAAGCTAGATATTCTTCAAGGTCAACTTGACAAGTTCAAGATGAAGGATGGTGAAGGAGTCGCTGAAATGTACTCTAGGCTTGCTCTCATCACAAATGAGATTGCCGGCTTAGGAAGCGAAGAAATGACCGACCGATTCATCATCAAGAAGATTCTAAGAGCTTTGGATGGAAAGTATGACACCATGTGCACTTTGATCCAAATGATGCCAAACTACAAGACTCTCAAGCCAACTGAAGTCATTGGAAGAATTGTTGCTCATGAGATGACACTTAAGGATAAGGAAGAGCTTCACAACAAGTCATGTGGTGCTTACAAAGCTACAAGTGATGCTCCCACAACCTCAAGTGACAAGTTAATTTCCAATGAAGAGATAAGCCTAATGGTTAAGAACTTCAACAAATTCTACAAGAATAGAGGCAAAGAAAGAAGCTCAAAGTCTAGATCATATGATGAAAAGAGATCTTCTAGTCGTGATCGAAACTGCTACAATTGTGGAAGACCCGGACACTACTCAAATGAGTGTACGGCTCCCCACAAGAGAAGAGAAGAATCTCCAAGAAGAAGATCAAGAGATGAGTCACCTCGGAGAGAGAGAAGGAGTAGAGATGATCGTTATGAACGAAGACCCTCTCGGAGAAGCAAGGATTCGGAGAGGAAAGACAAGTCATCAAGGAGCTACACAAGAAGAAGACATCAAGCTCATGTAGGTGAATGGGTCTCCGGCTCCGACTCCGACAATCAATCCGATGGAAGCTATCACTCCGACTCCGACTACAGTCAAGATGAAGGTGTTGTCGGACTTGCTCTCGTATCCTCCAACTCCAACTCCTACGACTTATTTGATTCACCAAATGAGGGAATTGGAAGATGCTTCATGGCTAAAGGCCCCAAGGTAACACACCCTGAATTCATTGACTTTGATAGTGATGAGGATGACTTGCTTGGTGAAGATGAGCTCTTGCATGATAAATCTAGTGAACTTAGTAACGATGAAAATGCTAGTAGTCTTTATAGTCGAGAAGAGTCGAATGACAATGCTATGAAGGAGATTGAGCGTCTAACTAAAGAACTAAACACTCTTAAGTTAGCTCATGAAACAACTCAAGAAGATCATAGAGAGCTCCTAAGATCTCATGAGAAGCTACGCTTTGAGAAGCTCACTCTAGAGCAAGAACATGAGTTTCTAAAAGCGATCAATGACGATCTTCGAAAGAAGAGTTCTTCATATCTTGCCAAACGACTTCTCTTGTCTAATTTCTTGCCACCTATTAAGACTAAGCATGACAAGCATAATAAAAATTCTTCCTCTAGTAGTAACAATAACAATGTTAAATCTAATATTGTTGCTTCTAGTAGTTCTCTTGATTCCACTAACAATGTTTCAAGCCAAGTTACACTTGAGCAAGAAAATAGCTTATTGAAGGAAATCATAGAGAAAGGTGTCTACAAGAGTCTTGCCGGAAGCAAGAACTTTGAGGAAATTGTTCGCAAACAAGGGAGGCACCGGAAGAATCAAGGGATTGGTTTTGAGCGTAAGTTCAACGCCGAAGGTGTTGAGTGGGAAGAAGGTCAATACCCTACTCCACAGTTTGTTTCTCAAAAGGAGAAGTATGATCCTACTTCTTCCAATGTGGAACAAGCTCAAGATGACCTTCCACCACAAGACCACAAGCTAAAAGCCAAGGACAAGCTTCAAGAGGAGATTGATGCATTCATTGAAGCACCTCAAGCCATGGTCAAGTGGGTTCCCAAGGACACGTCAAGTTCTACTTCGTCAAGCCCAACTACAACCCCAAGGATTCCCATCAAGATGATGTGGATCCCGAAGAAGAAGAACTAGAAGGTTCTTGAGGGTGACTCCGCCAATATACTTCACTCATATTCATTTTGGCAACTTGTGCAATCAACTTCCACATCATGCACTAGTTCATGGAGTCACAAACCCTCTTGTTGGTAAGTCAAGGGACAAGGTAATCATTGCTTTCATGGACATCATCTATTGTGAACTTCAATCTATGTCTATGAATATCCTTGTTTGTTCCTTGTGGGACTAACCCATGTAGGTATTGAAAGTGCCCTAATCCAAAGGATAGCTCCCAACTCTTGATGATCTACATCAACATTGAGCATCCACATCTTCAACATCTACATGAAGTCTTCTACGACAACCCAAGGTTAGTTTGACCCTTTAAAAGGGGTTCTCACATCTAGGGGGAGCTTTGCTCAAAAAAAATTGAGCTAAAGCATCTCCAAATGATGTGAACACATCAATGCTTTATGTAAAAGTGGTAACCCCACTTGTGCTTAAACGATGAGTATGACCTATGATCAAATGTTCTCATTTGGCTCCTAAGTCAAAATACTCATATAAAGATGACCTAGTCATCGACAAATTGTGTGCTAGTAGCTAGAGTGTTGGTTGTGCATGTTTGACACATATTTCATTTGCTATCTTATTGTGTGAGCATGTTGAATGCATGATTTTATCCATTCGAGGACATCCATTTGTTGTTTTGGTTGTTTTGATTTTTCTGGCCAAATGGATGGACAAGAATGCCTAAGTACCTCCCCTAGCTATCTATGCTTTCTTGTCTCAAATTCTATTCATGCTTATATCACAAACTTTGAACAAGTCATTTTCGGACCCTCCGAGTGAGGAGCACTCGGAGCCACCGATCCATCTAAGGCTGACTTCCAAAACCTTCTAAGTCAATTTCGGTCAGACCAACTTCTCCCACTCGGTCCAACCGAAACGCTTAGACTGATCTAGGTTTCATCTCGGTGAAACCGAGTTCTAAATCTCGGCGTGACCGATATGCGTAACTGCATAGCAGTTATCCATCTCGGTGTCACCGAGTTTTTCAACTCGGTCCCACCGACAGCAAGGGGATATAAATACTGAGGGCAGCGCGCGATTTTTCCTTCAAACGTTTTCGCCCCCAAGTCCCCTGCTGCCGTCGCCCTGATCTCCGGATCGTCGCCGTCGTCGCCTGTGCGCCCTCGCCGCAGGTCTCCGCCGCCGCCAACGGTTTTCTCCTCCGCGCCGTTGCCGCCGTAGAGGGACTCCACCAAGTTAGGGTGAGTCTCGATCCCTCTCGTGCTCCCCATCCGACTCATTGCACGATTGGTTTGCCCTGCATCTAGCCACGATTGAAAAACTTCCTTTCCATCAGATCGTTTCTAGTTTCGAGTAAAATTCTTAGGTTTAGGTTTCCACGGAACACATCTCGGTGAAACCGGTTTTAAATTTTCGGTGTGACCGATTTGGCCTCTGGCCATTGCACTGCACTTTCGGTTTAACCGAGTTGTGCAAATCGGTGTGACCGAAGTATGGTTTTAGTGAAACCCTAGAGTATCGGCAGGACCGAAACCCATTTCGGTCCAACCGAAAGTGGTGTGTAAGTTTCTGTTATACACTTCAGTTTCACCGAAACTGAAAATCGGTTTGACCGAAATGCATTCTGTGAAAACTTAAAACTAAGATTTGAACTAATTTTTTTTTGCAAAAACCTCTGCAGTTTGTGATAACTCTTCTACTCTGCCTATACCTTATCTTTTCACAGGTTGTCAGCCATGTCAGATGCCAGTGACAGCCAGAACAGGTCAGAGTCACCTTTTGCAGAGATTCCTGAGGAAGATACTAGTCCTGAGGCTAGTAGTCCTATTGATGATGGTGAGAGGAGTACCCCTAGTGGTTTGCCTCCTGCAGCCACCAGAACCAGAAAGCAGAGAAATTCTGATGATGAGGACTCTGACTTCATTGCTGAGGAAGTAACCTCCAAGCCCAAGAGAAAGGTTGTTGCCAAAGAGCAACAAGGGCAGCAGTCGAAGAAAGGCACCAGCAAGGTCAAGCAGTCAGCTGTTGCCAAGAAGCTGAACTTGGGAGAGCCAGCCCCAAGTAAAGTGAAGAAAACTTCCAAGAGGAAGAGGGTAGTGTATGCTGAACCTCATGCAGATGCAACAGTTGAGGAAGAAGAAGAAGAAGCACCCCAGCCTGCTCCTTAGAAGCAGAAACTCATGGGTGATGCAATTAGGGCTCAAGCCACTTCTAAGCCCAAGAAGCCTGCTCAAGCTAAGGCAGCTCCAGCAAAGCCTTCTGCCAAGCCCAAGAGGACTACCAGGAACATCCCAGCCTCTGAGAAGAACAAAGGTGATGTGCCACCAGCTGATTCTGATGAAGAAGAACATGTGTTGCTGAAGCTCCGTCCAAAACTGCCGCTCCACAACGATGCTCATCCTCAAGCCGAGGATATGAAGGCAAGGAAGGATAGAGGTCTCAGGCTATGGAGACAGTCTGATCCATATGCCGTGAGGAGAAGGACTGCTGTGGACCCCAGATTCCACACCAGAGAGCAGCAGGACTTCTATGAGACTGTGTTGATAGATAAGAAGCCTATTGTTGCAGATACCAGATACGTTGACTGGAAGTACATTGACAGTGAAGAGCACCGAGACTTCTTTCCCCATGTGCATGAAAGCTTCACTGCATGTGGAGTTGATGAGTTTGTGGGTCAGAAACTGACAGACTGGAACGACGAGATGATTATGCAGTTCTACGCCACAGCCCACTTCTATCCTGATGGGAAGATCACCTGGATGACTGAAGGTCAAAGGTTTTCTTCGTCTGTTGAAGAATGGGCAGAACTTCTGAATGCTCCAGTGCAAAGAGAGGACGACATTGATGTCTATGGGATTCCTAAGAAGAACCATGATTCCATGAAGAACATGTACAAGGAGATCCCCGCAACAGATTTGGAAGGGTGGAAGCTTGGCTCAGTGTACTATCTCCAGGCAGGTCTACCTACCACAAACACTATTCTGAGGCATACCTTGATGCCCAAGTCTGGAGACCATCGCATGATCCGAGGCTATTCTATCAACATGCTGCACATACTTGATGAGAAGGCACCTTTCAAGGTGATGGACTTAATGGTAGAGACCATTAAGAGGACTGCAGCTGATCAGAAGAGGTCGTGTGGATTTGCCCCGCAGATTCAGATGCTTATCAATGCCAAGTTTGGCACGGGCAAATTCTTGTTGGATAGGAAGCACTTACCTCTGCAGCCAGAGCATGAAGATAATGTTGTTGTGATGGACGAGGAGGATCCAACTTCGGTTGAAGGTCAAGCCAAGATTGAAGCTGCTAGGAAAGCCAAAGCTGATAAAGAGGCAGCAGCAGCAGCTAAACCAAAGAGCTTCGGAGAGCAGATTCTTGAAGCTACCCAGAGGATTGAACAACGCCTGGCCAGCATTGAACAGTCTCAGGAAAGCTTGGAAAGGATTATTGACGAGAAGGTCCATGCTCTGGACGTGAAGCTGACTGAACTTCAGGTGACCGTCAACAAGCTTGAGGCAGACATGGAGGAAGCTAGGCAGGACAGGGCAGAGCTCGTGCAGGATGACCTAGTCCAGGACTCTCATCGCCATACTGCTCCGGTTCCCAGAGGATCCCGATCAGCTGCTATCCCAGTGACTGACTCCAGGACTACCACTTCAGCACCTCCTACAGCTCCAGCAGTCACTCCAGCCACAGCTCCAGCATCCACTCCTCCAGCGCAGACATCAGCTGAAGTCTTCGCCGATGCCGTCATATCTACTCCGACATCTACCCAGACGGGAGCCGCCAGCAGAGCCCACAGTGACGTTTAGCTCTATGCTTTTTCGAACTTTTTGGTAACTTGTTGCCAAAGGGGGAGAAATTGTATAGATCATAGGGCTTCGAGAGAGAGAGTGCTCTTTCGTTCTTTTGCGGTTTCTTTGAGATACATTTGGTTCTTTTGGTTATTGAAACTTTCAGTGTGCTTGATACTACGTTTGATGCTACCTTAATGAGTGGTTAGTCATACTATGCTTTAATGTGTGCTTAATGCTTATCATATGATATTCCTTTTTGTATGGCTATTTACTCATGTCTTGGTGATTGGGTGCATGTTATTCATTCTTATCATTTTGTGCGCTCCACCAAGATGTATGTGACATGGAAGAGTGACCCATGATCCTAATTGATTGTGCATTTGCATTCAAACGCAAATTTTAAATAATGCACAAATTTAGGGGGAGCTCTTGCTTATCACATACTTCTCAAAGCGACGATATTATTCATTGATTATATCTTTTGTCGAAGCTTTGATCTATATGTTGTCATCAATTACCAAAAAGGGGGAGATTGAAAGTGCAACTAATCCCCGGGTGGTTTTGGTAATTAATAACAACATATATATCATTGAACTAATAGCTACTTGAGAATCATTTCAGAGAAGTTCAGTGATATGGGTATGGAAATGACTGAAGAAGTGGACCCCTCAAAATGCTAAGGCAAGCATTGGCAAAAGCTCAAGACTCCATTTTTGGTTTAGTGATCAAAGATCACATTGAGTCCATAGGAAAAGCCAATACTTTTAAAAGGGGATGAGGTTGTGTTGATGATCTGGTTGCTCAAGTGCTTAGTGATATATCTTCTTCAACTATCAGCAACTTTCACTACAATACACACTCATAAGTAATCTCGGACAAACCGATTTTCCAAACTCAGTCCCACCGAGATGAACCACCTCAGCCATAAGCCAAACCCTAGAAAAATCGGTCATTCCGAGTTTGAGTTCGGTCTCACTGAAACACGGGCTGCCAACCTTCTGTAACCGTTTGTCATCATATCGGAATATCCGAGTTGATAATTTCGGTCTCACCGAAACTGGCAAGTTCCTGTCTTTGCTCAAATCGGACAAACCGAGATGGTATTTTCGGTCCCACCGAAAACCCCAGCGTTCACTATATTTGAACTTTCGGTCTGACCGAGTTTCCACTTCGGTCTCACCGAGATTGCTCAATTATGTGTGTAACGGTTGGATTTTGTGTGGAGGCTATATATACCCCTCCACCCCCTCTTCATTCGTGGAGAGAGCCATCAGAAAGAACTACCACTCCTACCTTACACTTTCTGAGAAGAGAACTACCTACCCTTGTGTTGAGATCAAGTTGCTCCATTCCTACCATATGAAACTTGATTTCTAACCTTCCCAAGTTGCTTTCCACTCAATCCTTTCTTCCACCACAGCCATATCAGTGAGGAGAGTTGAGTGTTGGGGAGATTATCATTTGAAGCACAAGAGCAAGGAGTTCATCATCATCTACAACATCTATTACCTTTTGGAGGGTGGTGCCTCCTAGATTAGTTAGGTGTCGCTTGGGAGCCTCCGTCATCGAGATGTGGAGTTGAACCAAGAAGTTTGTAAGGGCAAGGAGATCGCCTACTTCGTGAAGATCTACCCCGAGTAAGGCTAGCCCTCCGTGGGCGTAGGCCATGATGGAATAGACAAGGTTGCTTCTTCGTGGACCCTTCGTGGGTGGAGCCCTCCGTGGACTCGCGCAGCCGTTACCCTCCGTGGGTTGAAGTCTCCATCAATGTGGATGTACGATAGCACCACCTATCGGAACCACGGGAAAAATCATTGCGTCTCCAAATTGCGTTTGATCTTCTCCACTTCTCTTTACTACTTGTGCAATTTACTTTCCGCTGCCCATACTCTAGAATTGCATGTGTAGTGTGCTACTTGACTTGTGTGTTATGCAAAATCTGCCAAAATCTGTCCTTGATAAAAGACATAATTTTTATCTTGTCGAGTAGTCTAATCACCCCCCCTCTAGACACTCTCACCTTCTTCGATCCCTCAATTGGTATCAGAGCTTTGGTCTCCATTGCTTTGGTTTACACACCATTGGAGGAAGATGGACGTGTCTACGTTTGGGAGTGTTAGCCATAGAGTGCCTATTCTTAATGGAGAGTCATATAACTCATGGAGGTCTGAAATGCTTAGTATCTTTAAGATGTACAATTTGTGCAAATATGTTGAGACCCCCTATGTGCCTCCTTTTGATCCCTTGCACCCTACCATGGATGAAGAGCTTGATTTGCTTCGTAACCTTAGGACTGTAAATCTTATCATTAGAGGGTTACCCGATGACTTGCTTAAGCTTGTTACAAACTTTGAGTGCGCCTATGCTATGTGGAAGTTCTTGGAAGAACTTTATCCGGACTACTCTTTGAGAAGTCTTGATGAAATTCTACACAAGACTATTGAATTTGATAAGATGCGCCCCAATGATCCCAACTTTGATAAATGCTTCTTTGAGCTTCGTGATCTTATGAAAAAGAAGGGTGATCCCGGTCTTATCAATGTTTTAATTAGAAATGCTCTTGCATTACATTCCCAAGATTATTGTCACATTGACAAAACTAATGCAAGTGGTTATCAAATTGACCTAGGTGTTGATGATGAACAATCTATGGGTCAATATGATGATAAGCATGAGCATGATGATGATTACTCCGACTCGGACACCGAGCTAGACAAGATCATGAAGAGTCTCAATCTTATGGCAAATCTGAGAGACTACATGTCCGGCGGAAAAGAGTGGATTCTTGATAGTGGATGCACCGACCACATGACCGGAGACAAAGACATGTTTGGAGAGCTTGCAAAGAACGATGGTCCACGCAAGTATGTGACTTTTGGAGACAACTCCAAGGGTAAGGTACTTGGCCTTGGTAAGGTGGCCATATCTCATGATAGCTCTATTCAAAATGTCATGCTTGTAGAATCTCTTGGATACAATTTACTTTCCGTGTCTAGATTAGCTGACTTTGGATTCAATGTGTTGTTCACCAAAGTAGATTGCCAAGTCTTTCGTCGTGACAATCAAAACATGGCATTTATCGGTATCCGTAGAGGTGATCTATATATTGTTGATTTCACTAAGAAAGCCCAACCTAGAGCTTGTTTCATTGCTAAATCCTCTAAAGGTTGGTTATGGCATAGAAGGCTTGGACATGTTGGTATGCGTAATCTAGACAAGTTGATCAAAGGTGATCATATTCTTGGCGTTAAAGATGTTTTCTTTGACAAAGATAGACTTTGTAGTGCTTGTCAAGCAGGAAAACAAGTAGGTGGAAGTCATCCCGTGAAAAACATCATGACCACAAGGAGACCGCTTGAGCTTCTTCATATGGACCTCTTCGGTCCCAATGCTTACAAAAGCCTTGGTGGTAACTCCTTTGGTCTAGTTATAGTTGATGATTATTCCAGATTTACGTGGGTATTTTTCCTTGATGACAAATCGCAGGTTCAGAGAATCTTCAAAACCTTTGCCAAAAAGGCCCAAAATCAATTTGAAGTGAAGATCAAGAAAGTTCGGAGTGACAATGGAACGGAGTTCAAGAATGCCAATGTAGACTCTTTTCTCGATGAGGAAGGGATTCTACATGAGTTCTCGGCTACATACTGAAAGTGCAACTAATCCCCTGGTGGTTTTGGTAATTAATAACAACATATATATCATTGAACTAATATTTACTTGAGAATCATTTCAGAGAAGTTCGATGATATGGGTATGGAAATGTCTGAAGAAGTGGACCCCTCAAAATGCTAAGACAAGCATTGGCAAAAGCTCAAGACTCTATTTTTGGTTTAGTGATCAAAGATCACATTGAGTCCATAGGAAAAGCCAATACTATTAAAAGGGGATGAGGTTGTGTTAATGATCTGGTTGCTCAAGTGCTTAGTGATCTAGCTCCCTCAACTATCAGCACTCTTCACTACTTAACACACTCATAAGTAATCTCGGACAAACCGATTCTGCAAACTCAGTCCCACCGAGATGAACCACCTCAGTTATTCTTCCAAACCCTAATTTCTCGGTCCATCCGATTTTGAGTTTCGGTCTCACCGAAACTGGACTGCCAACCTTCTGTAACCAATTGACATCACTTCGGAATATCCGAGTTGTTAATTTCGGTCCCACCGAGAATGGCAAGCTCCAACCTTTGACTCACATCGGACACACCGAGATGGTATTTTCGGTCCCACCGAAAATCCCAACGTTCACTATATTTGAACTTTCGGTCTGACCGAGTTTTCACTTCGGTCTCACCGAGATTGCCCAAATATGTGTGTAACGGTTGGATTTTGTGTGGAGGCTATATATACCCCTCCACCCCCTCTTCATTCGTGGAGAGAGCCATCAGAAAGTCTACCACTCCTACCATACACTTTCTGAGAAGAGAACCACCTACCCTTGTGTTGAGATCAAGCCATTCCATTCCTACCATATGAAACTTGATTTCTAGCCTTCCCAAGTTGCTTTCCACTCAATCCTTTCTTCCACCACAGCCATATCAGTGAGGAGAGTTGAGTGTTGGGGAGATTATCATTTGAAGCACAAGAGCAAGGAGTTCATCATCATCAACCACATCTATTACCTTTTGGAGGGTGGTGCCTCCTAGATTGGTTAGGTGTCGCTTGGGAGCCTACGTCTTTGAGATGTGGAGTTGAACCAAGAAGTTTGTAAGGGCAAGGAGATCGCCTACTTCGTGAAGATCTACCCCGAGTAAGGCTAGTCCTCCGTGGGCGTAGGCCATGATGGAATAGACAAGGTTGCTTCTTCGTGGACCCTTCGTGGGTGGAGCCCTCCGTGGACTCGCGCAGCCGTTACCCTCCGTGGGTTGAAGTCTCCATCAACGTGGATGTACGATAGCACTACCTATCGGAACCACGGGAAAAATCATTGCGTCTCCAAATTGCGTTTGATCTTCTCCACCTCTCTTTACTACATGTGCAATTTACTTTCCGCTGCTTATACTCTAGAATTGCATGTGTAGGGTGATACTTGACTTGATCTTAATTGTGAAACTACCTAAAACTGTTCTTTGTCAAAGGCAGAATTTTTATATTTACAAGTAGTCTAATCACCCCCCCCCCCTCTAGACATACTTTCGATCCTACAACTGGTGCAAGCATCTCGGAGTTGGAATATATGCTTTGATGAGGTGATCAAAGCATATGGTTTTATACAGACTTTTGGAGAAGCCTGTATTTACAAGAAAGTGAGTGGGAGCTCAGTAGCATTTCTAATATTATATGTGGATGACCTATTGTTGATTGGAAATGATATAGAATTTCTGGATAGCATAAAAGGATACTTGAATAAGAGTTTTTCTATGAAAGACCTCGGTGAGGCTGCTTACATATTAGGCATCAAGATCTATAGAGATAGATCAAGACGCTTAATTGGACTTTCACAAAGCACATACCTTGATAAGATTTTGAAGAAGTTCAATATGGATCAGTAAAAGAAAGGGTTCTTGCCTGTATTACAAGGTATGAAGTTGAGTAAGACTCAATGCCCGACCACTACAGAAGATAGAGAGAAAATGAAAGTCATTCCCTATGCCTCAGCCATAGGATCTATCATGTATGCAATGCTGTGTACCAGACCTGATGTGTGCCTTGCTATAAGTCTAGCAGGGAGGTACCAAAGTAATCCAGGAGTGGATCACTGGACAGCGGTCAAGAACATCCTGAAGTACCTGAAAAGAACAAAGGATATGTTTCTCGTATATGGAGGTGACAAAGAGCTCGTCGTAAACGGTTACGTCGATTCTAGCTTTGGCACTGATCCGGATGACTCTAAGTCACAAACCGGATATGTATTTTTATTGAACGGTGGAGCTGTCAGTTGGTGCAGTTCCAAGCAGAGCGTCGCGGCGGGATCTACGTGTGAAGCGGAATACATAGCTGCTTCGGAAGCAGCAAATGAAGAAGTTTGGATGAAGGAGTTCATATACGATCTAGGTGTAATACCTAGTGCATCGGGCCCAATGAAAATCTTTTGTGACAACACTGGAGCAATAGCCTTAGCGAAGGAATCCAGGTTTCACAAGAGAACAAAGCACATCAAAAGACGCTTCAATTCCATCCGCGATCTAGTCAAGGAGGGAGACATAGAGATTTGCAAAATACATACGCATCTGAATGTTGCAGACTCGTTGACCAAGCCTCTTCCACGGGCAAAACATGATCAGCACCAGGACTCCATGGGTGTGAGGATCATCACTTTGTAATCTAGATTATTGACTCTAGTTCAAGTGGGAGACTGAAGGAAATATGCCCTAGAGGCAATAATAAAGATGTTATTTTATATTTCCTTATATCATGATAAATGTCTTTTATTCATGCTAGAATTGTATTAACCGGAAACTTAGTACATGTGTGGATACATAGACAAAACAGTATGTCCCTAGTATGCCTCTACTAGACTAGCTCATTGATCAAAGATGGTTATGTTTCCTAGCCATAGACATGAGTTGTCATTTGATCAACGGGATCACATCATTAGGAGAATGATGTGATGGACTAGACCCATCCGTTAGCATAGCACTATGATCATTTAGTTTTACTGCTATTGCTTTCTTCATGACTTATACATGTTCCTACGACTATGAGATTATGCAACTCCCGAATACCGTAGAAACACCTTGTGTGCTATCAAACGTCACAACGTAACTGGGTGATCATAAAGATGCTCTACAGGTTTCTCCGAAAGTATTCGTGGTGTTGGCATAGATCAAGATTAGGATTTGTCACTCCGAGTGTCGGAGAGGTATCTCTGGGCCCTCTCGATAACACACATCATAATAGAAGCCTTGCAAGCAAAAGACTAATGAGTTAGTCACGAGATGATGTGTTACGGAATGAGTAAAGAAACTTGCCGGTAAGGAGATTGAACTAGGTATAGAGATACCGACGATCGAATCTCGGGCAAGTAACATACCGATGACAAAAGGAACAACGTATGTTGTTATGCGGTTTGACCAATAAAGATCTTCGTTGAATATGTAGGAGCCAATATGAGCATCTAGGTTCCGCTATTGGTTATTGACCGGAGATGAGTATCGGTCATGTCTACATAGTTCTCGAACCCGTAGGGTCCGCACGCTTAACGTTTGATGACGATCGGTATTATGAGTTTATGAGTTTTGATGTACTAAAGGTAGTTCGGAGTCCCGGATGAGATCACGGACATGACGAGGAGTCTCGGAATGTCCGAGACATAAAGATTGATATATTGGACGACTATATTCGGACACCGGAAGTGTTCTGGAAAGTTTTGGAATTTACCTGTGTCGGGGGGGGTTACCGGAACCCCCCGGGGGAATGGTGGGCCCTGGTGGGCCATAGGGGAGAGAGAGGGCAGCAGCCAGGAGGTGGCGCGCCCCCTCCCTAGGAGGAGTCCGAATAGGACAAGGGGAGGGGGGGGCGGCCCCTCTTTCCCTCTCCCTCTCCCTCTCTTTCCTTCCCCCTTCTTCCTTCTTTGGTAGGTTCCTACTAGGAATAGGATTGCAATCCTATTCCTAGTAGGATTGCTCCCTAGCCGCACCATAGGAGGGCCGGCCGGCCTCCCCCTTGCTCCTTTATATACGGGGGCAGGGGGGCACCCAAAGACACACAAGTTGAATTGTTCTAGCCGTGTGCGGTGCCCCCCTCCACAGAAACACAGCTCGGTCATACCGTCGCAGTGCTTAGGCGAAGCCCTGCGCTGGTAGATACATCATATCCGTCACCACGCCGTCGTGCTGACGAAACTCTCCCGTGAAGCTCAACTGGATCAAGAGCTCGTGAGACGTCATCAAGCTGAACGTGTGCTGAACATGGAGGTGCCGTACGTTCGGTGCTTGATCGGTTGAATCGCGAAGAAGTTCGACTACATCAACCGCGTCACTTGACGCTTCCGCTTCCGGTCTACGAGGGTACTGATACGTCCAAAACGTATCTATAATTTCTTCTTGCTCCATGCCTCTTTTGTGTGATATTGCTATGATATTTATGCACTTCCATGCACTTTTGATCATATTTGGACTAACCTATTAACTCAGTGCACCCCAGTGCCAGTTTCTGTTTTCTGCTGTTTTTGTATTTCAAGTTTTCCCATTACGTAAACTGCCAGAAAAATTCCGGGAAAAATATATAAAAAATCAGCGTTCCGGAAGCTACCATGCGGCCAAAGTAGGGCCGGAGGGGGGCCACCAGGGCTCCAGGCGGCCAGAGGGCGCGCCCCCCCTCCTGGTCGCGCCGCCAGGGCGCCTGGGCACCCCTGGCCTCCTCTGACGCCCCCCTTTGGCATATATTTACACCGCGTCCCGAAACCCTCGAGGACGGAACCCTTTTTCGTGATCTCATCTCTGTTGCGCCGCCGCCGCGCTTCCAAGATAGGGAGCACCAGGAGAACTCTTCCCGGCACCCTGCCGGAGGGGAGGTTCACCACTGGGAGCCTCTCCACCACCATGGACGCCTCCCGGATGAGTTGTGAGTAGTCTCCCTTGGACCATGGGTCCATGACCAGTAGCTATGTGATGTTCTCCTCCCCTCTTTGTTCTTCACCGATTAGACCTCGTGAGCTGCCCTACATGATCGAGGCACATATGTAATCCTTATGCTGTTGCTATGATGAGTTTGCTGGGATCCGATGGATTATGAGATTATGTTCAGATTGTGTGTGAGTAATATATTTGATTTACCTCTTTTATATTTATGTTCTTGAGTAATTCTTGCATGTTCTCCGTTACTGTTTATTGCTTTGGCCAAGTAGTAGGTAGTAACTCCAAGAGGGAACGTTATGCTTGATTGTGGGTTCATGCCCCTCGATGACTAGCTTGAGTGACAGAAACATGAGTCTAGGGGATGTGCTGTTGCCACAAGGGGGAAAACAACGGTGCTTGTACTCGCGGGTGCAAGGATTGTTTACTTTACGCAAAGTTCTTTTAATGCAGTTGTTTGTTGCTTTGAGTTTACACTATGGGTGGGACTCACAACTTAATACCAGCGAGATGTTCTAGATAGATATCTCAAGGTGGATGATTAGTAGTAGATGCAGATGGATTTCGGTCTACTTACCTTGGTGTACCGCCCATGCTTTTGAGCCTCTACCTTTCTTTGCAGCATAGTTAGCATTGGTTTGCGCACATAATCCTGTCAATTGCCCAGCTGTAATTCGTTTACCTTGCTTAGCTGTTTTATCGTCTTTTGGGAGAGAGACATCACTAGTGAACATCATGGGACCCCGGTCCATATTACCATCACTGATCACATCCGCTATTTACTTTCAGTTCTTACTTACTAGTTGCAGTTATACCTATCACTATTATCTCTTGCGTTTGATCCTTTGTAAACGACAAGGCCGGAGGGATTGACAACCTCTCTGTACTCGTTGGGAGCAAAGTTATTTGTATTTGTGTGCAGGTCCGGTCAATCGCTAGTTGCGCCGCTAGCAGTTGACACCTTCTTGTTGAACCTCGGAGTCTCAGGGGATTCGATCCTTGGTATCTTTGCCAAGGGAAAACTACCGCTACACTGCATCTCAAACCTTCCACTTGGGGTAACCAACGAGGGGCGAGAAGCCATCAAGCAAAGTTTTCTGGCGCCGTTGCCGCGGACTCCACTCTTCAAGATAGGGGAGTTGCACGCTATCTTTTACCTTTGCTTTTTAGTCTTGTTAGTTTACCTTTCAGTTTTTGCTTTAGTGTATTTTATCAAAAATCACAAAAATAGTTATCTTGCTTGCTGCTGCTATGGGTTCCACCAAAAACACTAAATGGGAGGAGTACACCCCTTCTTCCATCACGCCAATCACCACTATCGGGATCTACAAAAGTAATAAACCTTGTGATTATGTTAGTTTTAATGGAGAGTTATGCCCTTGGCATGGTCTTCCAGGAAAAAAGTATGAGCCTCAATTTAAAGTTGCTCCTATACTTCCCCAAACTTGGGAAGACGTTCAAACTCTTATAATAGAGAGCAATTCAAACACAGAAGATGACACTACAATTCTGCTTAATAATGATAAAATTGATTTTGATAATTGTAGTCTCTCAGAAGTTGTCACCTTTTTTACAAAGAATGGCTAAAGATCCCCATTCTAGCACACTTAATCTTGCCTTCACATAGCATATCACTAATGCTCTCATCAAAGCTAGGGAGGAGAAACTTAGGGTAGCAGCCTCCATACCTAGAAAGCTAGAAGATGGTTGGGATCCTATGATTAAAATTAAGTTGAATAACTTCTCTTGCTATGCTTTATGTGATGTTGGAGCTAGTACCTCCGTTATGCCCAAAAGAATATATGATATGCTTAAATTGAAACCTTTTGATTCTTGTTCTTTTGGTGTTCGTCTTGTTGATTCTTCCATAAAGAAACCCTTGGGGAGGATCGACGATGTTCTTATCATTGCCAATGACAATTATGTTCCCGTTGATTTTTCTATTATGGATATTGAATGTGAACCTTCTTGTCCAATTATTTTGGGACGTCCTTTTCTTCGCACCATTGGTGCCATCATGGACATGAAAGAGGGGAATATAAAATTCCAATTTCCTCTCAAGAAAGGGATGGAACACTTCCCTAGAAAGAAGATTAAGTTACCTTTTGAGTCAGTTATACGGGCTAGCTATTCTTTTACTCTTGATAAAACTTGATCTCTTTGCATTATGCCTAGCTTAAAGGCATAAAAGAAAGCGCTTTTGGGAGGCAGCCCACAATGAATAAAATTTTATTTTGCTTTTGTTGTGTCTTGATGTTGTTACTACAGTAGCATCATCATTGTATCTTTACTTTTCAGCTTTGTGCCAAGTGTAGCCTCTGATTGCAAGAAAGTTCAAAAGTTGTGACATGCTGTCCAGGAAACAGATTCTGTCCTTGGACAGACAAATTCGTATAAAATCACCAGATCATCTTTTTGGTCTGGGTTTTTTCGACAGCGTGCTCTATACAATTGGCTTTCGGGCGTATGTTCTGAGTTTTTGATTTGAGTTGCAGAAGTGCCCCGAAAAAATTATTTACTACCTGCTGGTCTGTTTTTCACAGATTCTGTCCTGTTTTGCCTTTTCTTCGTTTTGCAAACCTTGAGCTTGCTTTTTCTTTGCAAAAACCTTTTGGCATTCTTGAGAAACAGTAGACCTTCAAGAATATCCTTATTTCCAGCAAGGAAAAATTACTTTATTAAGGGTACTAACCTCGCTAATCAGATTATGATGAGTTATGTATGAAGGGAGTTTTCAAGTGTGCGAGGGAAGATGATAAAAATATTCAGGAGTGTCAAACGCTCAAGCTTGGGGATGCCCCCATGCACCCCCAAGAAATATTCAAGAAGACTCAAGCGTCTAAGCTTGGGGATGCCCCCGTGCATCCCCTTCTCCGTCAACAATTATCAGTTCGTCTTTCGTTCCACTATATTTTTATCACTTCATGTGTTATGTGCTATGCTTGGAGCGTCTTGCTTTTAGTTTCCTTTTTAGTTTTCTTTAGCTTTGCTTGCTGTTCATAACGAGTTGGAACTCAGCTTTCTTTGTGTGGGAGAGAAACACGCTCCACTTCAACCTAGAACACAACATAGAATTTTCATGTCTATCTTTGCTGTGTGTTCTTTGTCTTTCAATAGCTACTATCATGTTCAGCTCTTAGTTTTCATGCTTTACTTTTTAAAGAGCCTTTGTTTAGTTGGTCGCTGGAACTCTCTTGAGTTATCATGCTTATCTTGTTAAGAGAGTTGGCTTCTGTTGCACTGGTTGATATGTCTATGATAAAAATGCGATGTGCATAATGGTGCTTAGTAGTTCATGTTTTCTTATGGTTAGTCTCAAATAGCTGGGGGGTTCTTAATGTGTTATTGAAGTACCAACATGATTTGTTTGCCTATGATGTGGTATGGTTTAGTGATATCTTCCTCCAAGAATTTATTTTGAATGACTTGGCGTATGCTCACGCATATTTAAGACTGTAAAGAAAGTCTATCAAGCCTTGATGATCTTTAATTTCTGAGTAGCGATATAACTTCCATGCCCGATTCAATGTTGCTTTGTCGCTCTGCATGATTATGACCGTCATTGCTCTTTTAGTTGGTCGCTCCCAGTCCTTTGCTAACCTTCGCCTGTACTAAGCGGACTGACTGCTTGTGCATCCAAAATCCTTTAAACCAGTTATGCCATATGAGTCCACTATACCTTCCTATACATGGTATTTACCTGCCATTCCTAACGAAGGCTTTCATGTACCATCTCGAAATTATTCAGAAAAGGCATTTCTCTTTTGTGCCTCTGTTTTAGCTCATGAGGAAGTAGTAGTTAATTCATGATCTTTTTAAGTTGGACAAGCTTCACCCCGGGATTGCATGTCTAATGTGCAAACCCATAATATGAGAAGGAACTGGAAAAGAGTGCGCCCGGCTCATTAAAAAATTATACAACAAACAAACCCTCCTTCACGCTTTGTTCATGAGAAATCAGAAAACTTTGGGAGTGATAAACAAAGGAGATTAAGAGGATGTGATCGTCCTCATGCGGGAGCCGTTCCTCGAAACTTGTCCAGCTCAAGAAGTGATTGAGTTATCTGCTAGTATTCGTTGACGAAATATGCATATTCTAAAAAATAATTATTACCTCTGTTTTTAAAACCAAGAGCTCTGGTACATGTTTAGTTTTTGTTTCCGACCATGGGTTTTCAACCTTGCCAACAAAAGCCACGGTTCGAGAGTCTCCACCTTCTTTCTTTAAAGCACCAACTATTGAGAGCATGATTGTCATTCTGAGTGTAATGTGCATTGTCCCAAAGTACCATTGTCTTCTGCATGACTATGATATCGTTTATTCTGAAATCATTGTATCTAGTCGTCACTTAAACTTTGGAGGTGCCCCTGCATTTATGTTTTGCTTCACTAAAGGGGGCAAGCAAGATATCACTTTGTCATGTTTGCACACCATGCTCATTACAAATCTATTGAGTGTTTCAGTATCATATTGTAAAACTTTCAGTTCTTTGTGATATTCTCATGAGGCAACTTAACTACTACAGATTCATTATCTCAGTAAGCATTTGTCATGTGACTGTGAAAAGTTCTTATATGGTTAATAGCATGTCACCACAGAAATTATGCTTGTTATCATTTACCTACTAGAGGACGAGCAGGAATTAAGCTTGGGGATGTTGATACGTCCAAAACGTATCTATAATTTCTGCTTGCTCCATGCCTCTTTTGTGTGATATTTCTATCATATTTATGCACTTCCATACACTTTTGATCATATTTGGACTAACCTATAAACTCAGTGCACCCCAGTGCCAGTTTCTGTTTTCTGCTATTTTTGTATTTCAGGTTTTCCCATTACGTAAACTGCCAGAAAAATTCCGGGAAAAATATATAAAAAATCAGCGTTCCGAAAGCTTCCATGCGGCCAAAGTAGGGCCGGAGGGGGGCCACCAGGGCTCCAGGCGGCCAGAGGGTGCACCCCCCCCCCTCCTGGCCACGCCGCCAGGGCGCCTGGGCCCCCCTGGCCTCCTCTGACGCCCCCCTTTGGCATATATTTACACCGCGTCCCGAAACCCTCGAGGATGGAACCCTTTTTCGCGATCTCATCTCTGTTCCGCCGCCGCCGCGCTTCCAAGATAGGGAGCACCAGGAGAACTCTTCCCGGCACCCTGCCGGAGGGGAGGATCACCACCGGGAGCCTCTCCACCACCATGGACGCCTCCCGGATGAGTTGTGAGTATTCTCCCTTGGACCATGGGTCCATGACCAGTAGCTATGTGATGTTCTCCTCCCTCTTTGTTCTTCACCGATTAGACCTCGTGAGCTGCCCTACATGATCGAGGCACATATGTAATCCTTATGTTGTTGCTATGATGAGTTTGTTGGGATCCGATGGATTATGAGATTATGTTCAGATTGTGTGTGAGTAATATATTTGATTTACCTCTTTTATATTTATGTTCTTGAGTAATTCTTGCATGTTCTCCGTTACTGTTTATTGCTTTGGCCAAGTAGTAGGTAGTAACTCCAAGAGGGAACGTTATGCTTGATTGTGGGTTCATGCCCCTCGATGACTAGCTTGAGTGACAGAAACATGAGTCTAGGGGATGTGCTGTTGCCACAAGGGGGAAAACAACGGTGCTTGTACTCGCGGGTGCAAGGATTGTTTACTTTACGCAAAGTTCTTTTAATGCAGTTGTTTGTTGCTTTGAGTTTACACTATGGGTGGGACTCACAACTTAATACCAGCGAGATGTTCTGGATAGATATCTCAAGGTGGATGATTAGTAGTAGATGCAGATGGATTTCGGTCTACTTACCTTGGCGTACCGCCCATGCTTTTGAGCCTCTACCTTTCTTTGCAGCATAGTTAGCATTGGTTTGCGCACATAATCCTGTCAATTGCCCAGCTGTAATTCGTTTACCTCGCTTAGCTGTTTTATCGTCTTTTGGGAGAGAGACATCACTAGTGAACATCATGGGACCCCGGTCCATATTACCATCACTGATCACATCCGCTATTTACTTTCAGTTCTTACTTACTAGTTGCAGTTATACCTATCACTATTATCTCTTGCGTTTGATCCTTTGTAAACGACAAGGCCGGAGGGATTGACAACCTCTCTGTACTCGTTGGAGCAAAGTTATTTGTAATTGTGTGCAGGTCCGGTCAATCGCTAGTTGCACCGCTAGCAGTTCACACCTTCTTGTTGAACCTCGGAGTCTCAGGGGATTCGATCCTTGGTATCTTTGCCAAGGGAAAACTACCGCTACACTGCATCTCAAACCTTCCACTTGGGGTAACCAACGAGGGGCGAGAAGCCATCAGGTACGTAGACACACTCTTCCCTCTCGTTGCTATGCATCTGGTAGATAGATCTTGCGTGATCGTAGGAAAATTTTAAAATACTACGTTCCCCAACAGTGGCATCATGAGCCAGGTCTATGCGTAGATGATATGCACGAGTAGAACACAATGAGTTGTGGGCGATACTAGTCATACTGTTTACCAGCATGTCATACTTTGCTTCGGCGGTATTGTGAGATGAAGCAGCCCGGACCGACATTACGCATACGCTTACGCGAGACTGGTTTCACCGTTATGAGCACTCGTTGCTTAAAGGTGACTGGCGGGTGTCTGTCTCTCTCACTTTAGCTGAATCAAGTGTGGCTACGCCCGGTCCTTGTGAAGGTTAAAACAGCACACACTTGACGAAACATCGTTGTGGTTTTGTATGCGTAGGTAAGAACGGTTCTTGCTAAGCCCGTAGCAGCCACGTAAAACTTGCAACAACAAAGTAGAGGACGTCTAACTTGTTTTTGCAGGGCATGTTGTGATGTGATATGGTCAAGACATGATGAGTTATACGGTTTTGTATGAGATGATCATGTTTTGTAATGTTATCGGCAACTGGCAGGAGCCATATGGTTGTCGCTTTATTGTATGAAATGCAATCGCCATGTAATTGCTTTACTTTATCACTAAGCGGTAGCGATAGTCGTAGAAGCAATAGTTGGTGAGACGACAACGATGCTACGATGGAGATCAAGGTGTCGCGCCGGTGACGAAGGTGATCATGACGTTGCTTTGGAGATGGAGATCAAAAGCACAAGATGATGATGGCCATATCATGTCACATATTATGATTGCATGTGATGTTTATCTTATTATGCTTCTTATTTTGTTAGAACGACGGTAGCATTATAAGATGATCCCTTACTAAAATTTCAAGGTATAAGTGTTCTCCCTGAGTATGCACCGTTGCGAAAGTTCGTCGTGCCGAGACACCACGTGATGATCGGGTGTGATAAGCTCTACGTTCAAATACAACGGGTGTAAGCCAGTTTTGCACACGCAGAATACTCGGGTTAAACTTGACGAGCCTAGTATATGCAGATATGGCCTCGGAACACTGGAGACCGAAAGGTCGAGCGTGAATCATATAGTAGATATGATCAACATAAGAGGTTCACCATTGAAACTACTCCATCTTACGTGATGATCGGACATGGTTTATTTGATTTGGATCACGTAATAATTTAGATGACCGGAGGGATGTCTATCTAAGTGGGAGTTCTTTAATTAATATGATTAAATTGAACTTTAATTTATCATGAACTTAGTCCTGATAGTATTTGCATATCTATGTTGTTGTAGATCAATGGCCCGTGCTACCGTTCCTTTGAATTTTAATGCATTCCTAGAGAAAGCTAAGTTGAAAGATGATGGTAGCAATTACACGGACTGGGTCCGTAACTTGAGGATTATCCTCATTGCTGCACAGAAGAATTATGTCCTTAAAGCACCGCTAGGTGACAAGCCCCCTCCCGCTAATGTAGACGCTTTGAACGTCTGGCAGTCGCGGTCTGATGACTACACGATAGTTCAGTGTGCCATGCTTTACGGCTTAGAACAGGGACTTCAACGACGTTTTGAACGTAATGGACCATATGAGATGTTCCAGGAGTTGAAGTTAATGTTTCAAGCAAATTCCCGGACTGAGAGATATGAGATTTCCAATAAGTTCTACAGCTGCAAGATGGAGGAGAATAGTTCTATCAGTGAACACTTGCTCAGAATGTCTGGGTACTACAATCATATGACTCAACTTGGATGCAAAGTTGACGAAGATAGCGTTATTGATAGAGTTCTTCAATCACTGCCACCAAGCTATAAAGGCTTCGTCATGAACTATAACATGCAAGGGATGCAAAAGACAATTCCTGAGCTCTTCGCTATGCTCAAAGCTGCGGAGGTAGAAATCAAAAAGGAGCATCAAGTGTTGATGGCTAACAAGACCACTAGTTTCAAGAAAAAGGGCAAGGGAAAGAAGGGGAACTTCAAGAAGAATAGCGAGACAATTGCTACTCCCACGAAGAAACCCAAGTCTGGAGCCAAGCTTGAAACTGAGTGCTTCTACTGCGAAGGGACTGGACACTGGAAGCGGAACTGCCCCAAGTATTTTGCGGATAAGAAGGATGGCATGGTGAACAAAGGTATATGTGATATACATGTTATTTATGTGTACCTTACTAATGCTCGTAGTAGTACCTCGGTATTTGATACTGGTTCGGTTGCTAATATTTGTAACTCGAAACAGGGACTATGGATTGAACGAAGATTGGCTAAGGACGAGGTGACGATGCGCGTGGGAAATGGTTCCAAAGTCGATGTGATCGCCATCAGCACACTACCTCTACATCTACCTTCGGGATTAGTTTTAGACCTAAATAATTGTTATTTGGTGCCAGCGTTGAGCATGAACATTATATCTAGATCTTGTTTGTTGCGAGACGGTTATTCATTTAAATCAAAGAATAATGGTTGTTCTATTTTTATGAATAATATCTTTTCTGGTCATGCACCCTTGAAGAGTGGTCTATTCTTATTGGATCTCGATTGTAGTGATACACATATTCATAATATTGAAACCAAAAGATGCAAGGTTAATAATGATAGTGCAACTTATTTGTGGCACTGCCGTTTAGGTCATATTGGTGTAAAGCGCATGAAGAAACTCCATAGTGATGGACTTTTGGAATCACTTGATTATGAATCACTTGGTGCTTGCGAACCATGCCTCATGGGCAAGCTGACTAAAACTCCGTTCTCCTGAACTATGGAGCGAGCAACAGATTTGTTGGAAATCATACATACTGATGTATGTGGGCCAATGAGTGTTGAAGCTCGCGGCGGGTATCGTTATTTTCTGACCTTCACTGATGATTTGAGTAGATATGGGTATATCTACTTAATGAAGCACAAGTCTGAAACATTTGAAAATTTCAAAGAATTTCAGAGTGAAGTAGAGAATCATCGTAACAAGAAAATAAAATTTCTACGATCTGATCGTGGAGGAGAATATTTGAGTTACTAGTTTGGTCTTCATTTGAAACAATGTGGAATAGTTTCACAGCTCACGCCACCCGGAACACCACAGCGTAATGGTGTGTCCGAACGTCGTAACCGTAATTTATTGGATATGGTGCGATCTATGATGTCTCTTACCGATTTACCGCTATCGTTTTGGGGTTATGCTTTAGAGACAGCTGCATTCACGTTAAATAGGGCAACCTCTAAATCCGTTGATACGACACCTTATGAACTGTGGTTTGGCAAGAAACCAAAGTTGTCGTTTCTTAAAATTTGGGGCTGCGATGCTTATGTGAAAAAGCTTCAACCTGATAAGCTCGAACCCAAGTCAGAGAAATGTGTCTTTATAGGATACCCAAAAGAGACTGTTGGGTACACCTTCTATCACAAATCCGAAGGCAAGATATTTGTTGCTAAGAATGGATCCTTTCTAGATAAGGAGTTTCTCTCGAAAGAAGTGAGTGGGAGGAAAGTAGAACTTGATGAGGTAATTGTACCTTCTCCCGAATTGGAAAGTAGTACATCACAGAAAATTGTTCCAGTGATTCCTACACCAATCAGTGAGGAAGTTAATGATGATGATCATGAAACTTCGGATCAAGTTTCTGCTGAACGTCGTAGATCAACCAGAGTACGTTCCGCACCAGAGTAGTACGGCAACCTAGTTCTGGAAATCATTTTACTAGACCATGATGAACCTACGAACTATGAGGAAGCGATGATGAGCCCAGATTCCGTAAAATGGCTTGAGGAAATGAAATCTGAGATGGGATCCATGTATGAGAACAAATTGTGGACTTTGGTTGACTTGCCCGATGATCGGCAGGCCATCGAAAATAAATGGATCTTCAAGAGGAAGACCGACGCAGACGGTAATGTTACTGTTTACAAAGCTCGACTTGTTGCGAAAGGGTTTCGACAAGTTCAAGGAGTTGACTACGATGAGACTTTCTCACCTGTAGAGATGCTTAAGTCTGTCCGAATCATGTTAGCAAAAGCCGCATTTTATGATTATGAAATCTGGCAAATGGATGTCAAAACTGTGTTCCTGAATGGATATCTCAAAGAAGAGTTGTATATGATGCAATCAGAAGGTTTTGTCGATCCAAAAGGTGCTAACAAAGTGTGCAAGCTCTAGCGATCCATCTATGGACTGGTGCAAGCATCTCGGAGTTGGAATATACTCTTTGATGAGGTGATCAAAGCATATGGTTTTATACAGACTTTTGGAGAAGCCTGTATTTACAATAAAGTGAGTGGGAGCTCTGTAGCATTTCTAATATTATATGTGGATGACATATTGTTGATTGGAAATGATATAAAATTTCTGGATAGCATAAAAGGATACTTGAATAAGAGTTTTTCAATGAAAGACCTCGGTGAAGCTGCTTACATATTAGGCATCAAGATCTATAGAGATAGATCAAGATGCTTAATTGGACTTTCACAAAGCACATACCTTGATAAGATTTTGAAGAAGTTCAAAATGGATCAGTAAAAGAAAGGGTTCTTGCCTGTATTACAAGGTATGAAGTTGAGTAAGACTCAATACCCGACCACTGCAGAAGATAGAGAGAAAATGAAAGTCATTCCCTATGCCTCAACCATAGGATCTATCATGTATGCAATGTTGTGTACCAGACCTGATGTGTGCCTTGCTATAAGTCTAGCAGGGAGGTACCAAAGTAATCCAGGAGTGGATCACTGGACAGCGGTCAAGAACATCCTGAAGTACCTGAAAAGGACAAAGGATATGTTTCTCGTATATGGAGGTGACAAAGAGCTCGTCGTAAACGGTTACGTCGATTCTAGCTTTGACACTGATCCGGATGACTCTAAATCACAAACCGGATATGTATTTTTATTGAACGGTGGAGCTGTCAGTTGGTGCAGTTCCAAGCAGAGCATCGTGGCGGGATCAACGTGTGAAGCGGAATACATAGCTGCTTCGGAAGCAGCAAATGAAGGAGTCTGGATGAAGGAGTTCAGGTTTCACAAGAGAACAAAGCACATCAAAAGACGCTTCTATTCCATCCGCGATCTAGTCAAGGAGGGAGACATAGAGATTTGCAAAATACATACGGATCTGAATGTTGCAGACCCGTTGACTAAGCCTCTTCCACGGGCAAAACATGATCAGCACCAGGACTCCATGGGTGTGAGGATCATCACTTTGTAATCTAGATTATTGACTCTAGTTCAAGTGGGAGACTGAAGGAAATATGCCCTAGAGGCAATAATAAAGATGTTATTTTGTATTTCCTTATATCATGATAAATGTCTTTTATTCATGCTAGAATTGTATTAACCGGAAACTTAGTACATGTGTGGATACATAGACAAAACAGTATGTCCCTAGTATGCCTCTACTAGACTAGCTCATTGATCAAAGATGGTTATGTTTCCTAGCCATAGACCTGAGTTGTCATTTGATCAACGGGATCACATCATTAGGAGAATGATGTGATGGACTAGACCCATCCGTTAGCATAGCACTATGATCGTTTAGTTATACTGCTATTGCTTTCTTCATGACTTATACATGTTCCTACTACTATGAGATTATGCAACTCCCGAATACCGTAGGAACACCTTGTGTGCTATCAAACGTCACAACGTAACTGGGTGATTATAAAGATGCTCTACAGGTGTCTCCGAAAGTATTCGTGGTGTTGGCATAGATCAATATTAGGATTTGTCACTCCGAGTGTCGGAGAGGTATCTTTGGGCCCTCTCGGTAACAAACATCATAATAAGCCTTGCAAGCAAAAGACTAATGAGTTAGTCACGAGATGATGTGTTACGGAACGAGTAAAGAGACTTGCCGGTAACGAGATTGAACTAGGTATAGAGATACCGAGGATCGAATCTCGGGCAAGTAACATACCGATGACAAAAGGAACAACGTATGTTGTTATGCGGTTGGACCGATAAAGATCTTCATAGAATATGTAGGAGCCAATATGAGCATAGAGGTTCCGCTATTGGTTATTGACTGGAAATGAGTCTCGGTCATGTCTACATAGTTCTCGAACCCGTAGGGTCCGCACGCTTAACGTTTGATGACGATTGGTATTATGAGTTTATGAGTTTTGATGTACCGAAGGTAGTTCAGAGTCCCGGATGAGATCACGGACATGACGAAGAGTCTCGGAATGTCCGAGACATAAAGATTGATATATTGGACGACTATATTCGAACACCGGAAGTGTTCTGGAAAGTTTCGGAATTTACCGGAGTGTCGGGGGGGTTACCGGAACCCCCCGGGGGAATGGTGGGCCCTGGTGGGCCATGGGGGAGAGAGAGGGCAGCAGCCAGGAGGTGGCGCGCCCCCTCCCTAGGAGGAGTCCAAATAGGACAAGGGGAGGGGGGCGCGGCCCCTCTTTCCCTCTCCCTCTCCCTCTCTTTCCTTCCCCCTTCTTCCTTCTTTGGTAGGTTCCTACTAGGAATAGGATTGCAATCCTATTCCTAGTAGGATTGCTCCCTAGCCGCACCATAGGAGGGCCGGTCGGCCTCCCCCCTTGCTCCTTTATATACGGGGGCAGGGGGCACCCAAAGACACACAAGTTGAATTGTTCTAGCCGTGTGCGGTGCCCCCCTCCACAGAAACACACCTCGGTCATACCGTCGAAGTGCTTAGGCGAAGCCCTGCGCTAGTAGATACATCATATCCGTCACCACGCCGTCGTGCTGACGAAACTCTCGCGTGAAGCTCAACTGGATCAAGAGCTCGTGGGATGTCATCAAGCTGAACGTGTGCTGAACGCGGAGGTGCCGTACGTTCGGTGCTTGATCGGTTGAATCGCGAAGAAGTTCGACTACATCAACCGCGTCACTTGACGCTTCCGCTTCCGGTCTACGAGGGTACGTAGACACACTCTTCCCTCTCGTTGCTATGCATCTGGTAGATAGATCTTGCGTGATCGTAGGAAAATTTTAAAATACTACGTTCCCCAACACCCGAGACCGCCCCCGGCCATGGGTGACTTTCGGCGTATCAAGCAACAACTAGGAGAAACCCTACAGAAGTTCATCCAGCGCTTCAACAGCGTCTGCGTCAAGATCCCCAAGGTCATGGACGAGGCCAGCATTTCAGCATTCTCAGATGGTGTCTGCGACGTCAAGATGAAGGAGGAGCTCGCCATCCACGAAGATTTGTGTACGTCCCTGGAGCTGTTCAACCTCGCGACCAAGTGCGTCAGAGCTGAGGAGGGGCGCCTCTGCCTCGTCGTGCTCCCCGCTGCTGAACCTGAAGATAAGAAGGCCAAGAGTAAGGACGTAAAGCGCAAGGGAGCAGCAGTGCTCGTGGCTGAGCCGGAGATGAAGCGCGGCCGCGACCGCCCGGAGTCATCCAAGAGCAGTCGGGCGTTTTTCGCCTTCCACAACGTGCACAACCAGAACACCCAGACTGTCAAGAGCTCAGGGCCCTCCGCGAAGGACGCGTCAGCCAACGCCCCGAGCGCAGCAACCTTGGATACGGTCGTGGGGGAAGCTGGACCGGGGGACGCTGGGACGACTGCGGCCCCCGTCAGGAGTGGCGTGACCAACCTCAGGAGGACCAATGGCGCGACTAGCCCCGTGAGGGCGCCTGGAGGGACCAGACTCGTGAGGACCGCCCCCAGGGCAAGGCTGGCCTTCCACCTCTGCCGCCACCAAGGAGGAATGACGACCAGGATGAGGGGGCTGGGGGCTTCTAGGAGCCTCGCGCCATGGTCTGCATCTTGGGCGGAGTGCAAGCCCCAGCCTCTCAGCGCCTCTTCAACCAGTTCGCCCAGGAAGTGAACGTGGCTCTCCCCAAGCTCGAGGCTAAGCGCCCACTCAGGTGGTCCAAGTGCCCCATCACCTTCAGTTCAGCAGACCAGCTCAAGTGTGCGGCTACGGCCGGCTCCCTCCCTATACTCTCTTCGCTCGTCATCAGCAACGTCCAAGTTACCAAGACTCTCATCGACGGCGGCGCAGGGCTCAATGTCCTGTCCGTCGAGACGTTCGACAGCCTCCAAGTACCATACGATCAGTTACTGCCTACCAAGCCCTTCTCTAGAGTGACTGACAGCTCCACCACCCCCATAGGACAGGTTCGCCTCCCTGTCACCTTCGGCAAGCGCGACAACTACCACATTGAGCTCATCGACTTCGATGTCGCCCACATCCATCTCCCTTACAACGCCATCCTCGGGTACCCAACCCTGGCCAAGTTCATGGCAGTGACTCACCACGGCTACAACGTCCTCAAGATGCCGGGAGCGGCGGCATCATCACCATCGCTTGTGTAGAGAAGGACGCAGTGTGCTCACTCAAGCGCGCTTACCAGGCAGCAGCAGTCAAGGATCCAGACAACGATAACATTGTTTACCCTCCTGAGGTCGTCCCCAAGAAGAAGAAGCAGCTGCTGCACCAAGGACTTCAGGAGAGTGATGTTCCCACGCCCTTCGGCCTACCGAACCAAGCGACTCAGCACCAACGCCACATGCGGGAGGACCTGGCGACTCATGAGGCCAGGCATCAGGAGATCCAGGCGGAGTTTTCCTCGGTTCTCCACGAGATCTGGGAACCCCCGGAGCCTCGCAGAGCGCCGGAGCCAGGCAGCGCGTAAGGAGCAGCGTCTGCATCAAGCGTCTTCAACTACACCGACACTACTTCAGCAACTGCGCCAGGTGACATTTTCCGATTTTTGTTCAACTGGGAGTGCCCTTCGGGCGGCATCATTCCCAGGTCGCACGGGTCTGTCCCTGTGGCGTGTATCCTTCTGCATCTTTAGCTTACTTGTTGGGGGCGCCCTCTCGGGCCGCATTATCCCCAGGCCGCGAGGATCCGTCCCAGCGGCATGAATCGCCTTTGCATCTTACCTAAGCTAGCATTACCTTTTCCGTTGGCTGCATTAAAACAGCTTGCCTGCCTGACCATCGCCCTGGTGCCACGAATATTGTATGCCCACACTAGCTTGCTTGCACCCGCCTTATTATGAAGGGCAGGCACGGCGTCTGTGCTCAGGTCAGTCCCTGCAGTGTCGCCAAATCTAAGCGGCTGAGCTCTGACTCGTGGGCCAGCCCCATGTAAGTCACCTCCCGTAGCCCTTGGTGCCTCGCCCCCGCATGAGCTGGATGCTAGCAGGCTAGTTGGGGCGCACAATATGGTGCCCCGTTGCTACGGGAGCCGCGCGCCGGTTGCCTTTCCTTAGGGCATCCACATGAGAAGACTAGGCACGGCGTCTGTGCTCGGGTCCGTCCCTGCAGCGTCGATAAACCCAACAATTGAGCTTTGTCTGGCGGGCCGGCCCCGTTCACGTCACCTCCTGGGGTCGTTGGTGCCCGGCCTTCTCATGTGGCAGCCTCAAGGGATTCACCCGGCGCAGGTTGCCTAACCATCTTGCAGGACCACCTCAAGCACTCTCACTCAAGACCACGCGCAACCTGCCTTGAGGTAGGGCCTCGTGAGTCCCGCGCTAGCTCACGGGTGCCTAGATACACCTCGTCTAGCCCTACCATGCAAGCCACGTGTCAGGGCGGGGATGTACATGCCCCGGGGGCTCTCTACAGTAGGGAGTCCCCTCCCACGTTCCAGTGGAAGCACCATGCTCCGCGCTGGCAATCGAGGAGCGGCTATGCCCGTGCAAGAACGATAGCGCCATGCTCTGCGCTGGTGATAAACAATTGGGGGTGGCCTCACGGCTGCATTAACCTCAGGGAGCCCCCCGGCTCATTGACCAGCCCCACTGCGCTGCACTCCCCTCGGGAGGGTAGCGCAAGGGGGCTGGGCACGGGGGCTACGCTCAGGTCACGCCTAGCGTACGCCCCACCAGGTGCCCCGAGCCTGGTCGACGCGCAACCCTCCCGAGTGCTAGCCCGGCGAGGACAGGTATGAGGTCTGTTCGTACATCAAGGGGGGCCCTTGGGCATCGCGACCCAAGGACCTAAGTGGTCCCGTAGCCCCTCAGTCCCTGGTCTTGTCCTGGTGATCCGGCCAAGCCAGCGGCGGCTGATGTACGCACGGGGCCGGGCCCTGCCCATGCAAAACGCTAAGGCCGGCTCACGCACTACCTTTCTCAGGGCTGTTCGTACGTCAAGGGGGGCCCTTGGGCATCGCGACCCAAGGGCCTAACTGGTCCTGCAACCCCTCACTCCCTGGTCTTGTCCTGGTGGTCCGGACAAGCCAGCGGCGGCTGAGGTACGCGTGGGGCTGGGCCATGCCGATGCAGAACGCAAAAGCCCTGCCTAGCGCTTCCTTCCTAGGGACCGTTTGCACGTCTAGGGGACTCCTGAGCATCGTGACTCAAGAGCCTAACTGGCCACGTAGCCCCTCACTCCCTGGTCCTGACCCGGTGATCCAGACAAGCCAGCAGCAGCTGAGGTACGCGCGGGGCCGGGCTCTGCCGACGTAGAACGACAAATAGAAAGGGAACCGCAAATATCTAGCAATTATTACAAGCCAAATTGTCCTTCAAGCATCGAACAAAAGTTTTAACGCCTCCACGAGGCTCGTAACATGCCGCAGGAAAACAAAGATAGGGACGAGCACCGTCACTCACTAGTAGACCCCTCCTTCAGCCTTAGGCGCCGCTGCCAGGAAGCACTTCTCCACCGACAGCATCGCCACGCCCTATGGAGTCGGCCTTGGCCGCGGGATTGGTGGCGCCGCCGGCTGGGGGTGAGGGGTCAATGGCAAGGAACTTCTTCAACAAGGCCTCCACGTGGTCCTTCACGGCTTCAGAAGCGGCCTCGCAGCGCTCCGCATCCACGGGCTCGAGCAGTGCCCCAAGGTCGGCGTTGGGATCGCGAAGGTACAGGTGACTGAGAACGCGCGTCAAGGCAGAAGTAGAAAGCACACGAGCTTCCTCCTCCGCCAAGGGGCCGATCTCGCGGACGACACCTTCGAGCGCCAAGACAAGATAAGGAAGCAGCTGGGCAGGGCCTTCATTGTCCGTCTCCAGCGGTTTCTCCAAGCCCTTCTCGTAGGGTGCCCTCAGTGCCTGGCGGGACCTCTCCTCAAGGGACTTGAAGGCTGCGTGGTCCTCAGCCAGAACCTTCGCCTTGGTTGCCAGCTGGGCCTCCTTTGCTTCTGTCGCCTGTCTCAGCTCCTCCAGGCGACTGCGCTCTACAGACAGCTCCTTCGCCAACTGCTCCAACTCGGCATCGCGGCTGGCTACGACTTCTTCTCGGGCCTTCATCCTCTCCTCGTCCACCGTGCACTTGTTACGCATGGCCCGCAGCTCGGTCTCCATTGACTGGCAGCGCTCCTTGACCGCCTGTGCATCCTTTAGCGCCACCTCGCGAGCGGCTGTGGCCTGGTCGGCAGACTGCTTGTTCTCTTCGGAGGCCGCAACGACTCGGCTCAGTACATCCCGGATAGACGCGTTGGAGTTCAGCCAGCCGGAAACCAGCTCCAAGCACCCAGCCGCCAGGCGATGGTCGGCGCCTTGAAGGTCATCCTGGAGCTGCGTCAGCGCAGAAAAAGCCTCCTTTAGGGTGTCGGGCAGAGCCGGAGGGCCGCGAGTTAGCGGCACGATCGGAGTAGGGGGTTGAGGCGTGGTCAAGACCTCCTGAGCCCTGGCAGCGCTATCAGAGGAGCTGAAGAGGGATGCCTCCGGAGCCTGCTCGACCAAGGATGTGACCCCTACCCGAGGTTCGTCCACTGGGCCTTGGGTAATGGCGACCGAGCAGCAGAAGCAGGGGCTCCCCCGCCACCCGTCTGTGTCAGAGGGGGCGAAGTCAAGCCAGGCCGCTGGGCCACTGATGTGGCCGCCTCCTCCCTCTTCTTCTTCGCCAACAACGCTGGCCTAGCAATACAGGGGAAGACGTCAGGAATCAACAACGGAATCAAGAACAAAGACAAAACCAGGCCAAAGTACTCACTGGTCCACGACAGCATAGCCTCACGGACTCTTCAAAACCATGGAGCCCAGGGGACCCGCAGCCTGCGCCGCGGGAGCGCGAGCTCCCAGAGCAGACGAGGTCGTATCAGCGGGCACAGTAGCAGTGTCTCGCGGTGCCGGAGCCGAGGCGCCACCTCGGGAGATTAGCGCCGACCTGCCCTTCGTCGGGACCCCAGTCGGCGGCTTCTTCGAGGGGGTGAGCTTGGACCTCGTGACAACCCTGGCCAAGGGTGCCGCCTCCTTCACCGGGTGGTCGTCCGCGTCATCGTCATCAGGCAAGGCGCGAAGGAGGTCGGCCTTGCGTGGAGGGAAGTGTAAGTGCATCTAGTGCCCCTTGGTGATTTTGGTGTATTGAAGACTTATAGGTTAAGTGACTAATGTGAGTGTACACGGGTCTATAAGTCTATGAGGAGTTTGATATTTACAGAGAAAGTCGACCCCTAAAAATGAAGTTCTTCGACTGAAGACTTTGGATTTCTGAAGAATTTCTGAAGACTTTGAAAGTGAAGAAATTGGTGTGATCTTGAAGACTTAGTATTCATTTGAGGAACATGAAGCGTGAAGACTTTTGTTTTCGTAGTTTCATTTTATCTTTCTTGAGTCAGAGGAAACATCGTACTGTTAAAGGGGGTCGAGGAAATACTAAGGAAAAATTTCCATGTGATGCTCAACTCAAAATCCTACATCTACCAATCCCTTCGAGTGAAGCCATTGGAAATCTCATACAGTTCAATCATATTCTTCAGTGACAGAGACGAAGTTCTTCAGGTCTCTGAAAAATTTGTTCTGACTGAGGAGTTAGAAATTCGCCAGTGCGGATTACCTACAGAGTGAGGAACATGATAGCCCTGAGGAATTTGATACTCAAACTTCCGACCGTTCCTGTGCTACGCGCCAGCTATCCCAAAATATCTATCTACCTAACGGTCATATCATTAAAGGGCATTTATGTCTTATCATGTCGGGCTGCTCCCTAGGCTATAAATAGCCCCCCCCTACAACCACTAGCTAGTTGGCTGCTCCGAGAGAAACTGACACTTGTCATAAGAGCAACCCATCCTCCGAGGACTTTGAGCGAAAATCATCGAGTGAGGAAAAACCCAAAACCAAACCCAAAACACCTTCAAACCCAAAAGTGATTGAGCATCACTGAAGAGATAGATCCTGCGTGGATCCGACGCTTGTTACCTTTGAAGAGTGTGCTTCTTCCAGATGGTTAGGCGTCATGGTCTAGAGCATCCAAGAGGAATTGTGCATCGCCGAGTGACCTAGTCTGTGAAGGTTCGGAAGTCACCTGAAGACTTACCACGAGTGATTGGGCGAGGTTTGTGTGACCTTAGCTCAAGGGTAATATGGTGAGGACTTGGTGTCTTGGACTGTGTGTCCAGGACTGGGTGTCCGGGACTGTGTGTCCTCAGGTTTAAATACCTAGCCACCCTAACGAGATGTACAACTGAGACAGCAGTTGGAACTGGTCTAACAAATCATTGTCTTCACCAAGCTTACTGGTTCTATTTCCTCAACTCTTTCATTTCCTCATATCTGTGTTGTGTGCTTTTTCATATATGTCTGAAGACTTTGACTGAAGACTTTCTCAATTTCCTCAGTTCAATTTCTTCAGTCTGTTTGTCTTCATTCTGTGTTATCATGTGATTACGCTTTCTGTACTCTGTGTTTGTCTTCATTTCTTCATGATGACCATGCTTGTATTATGTTATGTTTACTTCTGAGTACTTATTCCGATGCAAGTAGTTCTTCGCTAAGGAATTTCCTCTACAGCAAATTCCTCAGTGAAGAATTCATAAAAATAACCTATTCACCCCCCCCTCTAGTCGATATAACGCACTTTTAATTGGTATCAGAGCAAGGTACTCCCTTGTTCTGTGTGATTTTAGTTTAACCGCCTGGAGTTTTAGTTATGTCGACCGCACGTATGATCAAGGTCTCAGATGGGTGTCCTACCTTCGATGGGACGGACTACCCCTACTGGAAGAACAAGATGCGAATGCATCTTGAGGCAATTGATAACGATCTCTGGTATGTTGTGGAAAATGGTGTTCCCTGGTATCACCTTCTCTGAATGCTGCTGATGTGAAGAGGTTCGAGCAACTCGATTCTCAAGTGAAGAATATCATTTGTGTCCATCAGAGCAAAGGACAGTATGGAAGAGTGAGTGCTTTGGAAACTGCGAAGCTTATCTGGGATAGGCTGTCCAAAGTCAACGAAGGAGTCTCAACACAGCGTGACTCTCCAGTTGATGTTCTTCGCAATCTCTTCAACCGTTTCAAAAGACTTGACAATGAAAATGTTCAGCAAACCATCGATCGTCTCATTAACATCTCAAATGAACTTCAAGCACTTGGTGCCACTGACATAACCGACCAAGAAGTGGTGAAGAAATTGTTGAGATCTCTTGATTCCTCGTTTGATACTCTGGCTTTGATGATTCAAGCATGGTGATTACAAGTCACTTGATCCCGTTGATATCCTCGAAAGGCTAAACACTCATGAGTTCCAGCTTGCTGAAAAGAGAGATCTCTATGGTCCGAGCTATGGCAGATCATGTGCCCTAAAGGCCAAGGTCGTCTCTGAATCTGAAGGTGAAGATTCTGGTAGTAGCCTTGGTGATCCTGAAGAACTGAGCCAGGAGCTAGCATTGCTCGTGAAGAAATTCCAAAGGTTCTCAAGACATGGTCGCTTTGGAAAGTTCTCTAAGAGAAATGATTCCTCATCCAGTGACTACAACAAAAGGCTATATCACAAATGCAAGAAGCCTGGTCACTACATTCAAGATTGTCCTCAGTGGGAATAGGAATCCAAAAAGAAGAAATACAAGGATTACAGTTCTGATGATGCAAAGAAGAAGAAGAAATCGACAAAATCTTCATCATCAAAATCCTCAAAATCTTCATTTCACAAGAACAACAACTCCAAAAAGGCTCGGGCATTCATTGGCAAGGAAAAGGACTCTGAAGCTGAATCTGAGGATCATGAGGAAGAGGAGGAATCTGAGGAATCCGAGTCTGGTGTGGCAAGTCTAGCTCTCGCTACTGCATTCATCAGCAAGTCTATCTTCAACACTGAAGTAAACGGTTTCACCAACAAGGCTGATGAAGACAATGATGACTATGCTCCTACCTATTGCTTCATGGCAAAGGGTGCCAAGGTACTCAAATATACCTCCTCTGAATCTAGTGAGGATGAATCTGATGAAAACCTTAAGCCCAGCTATTCTAAACTTGCTAAGATTGGTGTGCAACAACAAAAGGCTCTTGATAAGGTTCAAAACATGCTAGATAAAAGTGATGATATGTTGGGTGAAGAAATGGATCAATCTAAAATATTGGCTGAAAATCTTCACAGACTTCAGTCTAAGTATGATAACCTTCAAGGTCATCATAACACTCTCTTATCTGATCATGAGAAGCTTTCTTATGAATTTCTTCAAAGAAAGCAAGATCTGGAAAAGCTAAGAGTGAGTTATGAAGATCTTCATAAGGAGCGTGATTCATTACTTGCTCAACAAATCAGCGCTTCTCGGGAAGAATTCATTCCTTCATGCTTGAAATGCATTGAACGTGAAACTGCAAATTCTTCACCTGAATGTTCAAATACTTCTAATGCTACAAATTCTTCAACTGTCTCTGATATCACTAATTCCTCACTTGAGGACATTGCTAGTATCACTGACAATGCAGGGCTGAAGGAATTGTACATGACAGGCATGTACAAAATCCTCAAAGGGCATCACACCCTTTCTGATGTGCTTAAAAGCAGATCCTCAACAGGAACCCTAGGAAAGAGGGAATTGCCCTTGAGAGGAAACTTAATGCTGATGGTTCATATTGGAAGCCTGAGCAGTACCCCAAAACCTCATGGGTTGCTGCAAAGGGACCTCCAGTTGATCCATCCAATTTATCTGGCTTTACATGTGAATCTCTTCATTCTTCTGATGAGTCATTTGGCTCCAACTATAAACTATTCAGAAATCAGAATGGTGAAGTATTTTCTAGATATGTTGGAACTAACTGCAGGAATGGTCCCCCTATGAAGAAAATCTGGGTCCTTAAGAGGCACCTTGAAAATCTTCAAGTGAATGTCCTCATGACACCTCGTGTGAGGAATAGGAACCCCAGATCCAATTCTTCATATGGATCAAAATCTTCAGATGGAGTAAAATCCTCATGCGGACCAAATTCCTCATATGGATCAAATTCCTCAAAAGGATTAAAGTCCTCATATGAATATCATCGTGCTAACAACTTTGTTTCACAGGGAAGAGCTAAGGGCTATGAATATGAGCATTATTCTTCTAACCATTATGTTCATAAGTCCTCGAAGAATTACTCTGCTTATTCATATGCTTCACCTAACTCCTCTTATGTGAAACGAAATGGGCTGGCATCTATGCCACCTTTCTCATATGGAGCTCACAGAGTGATGAACTCTTTGCCACCCCTTCAGATGTGGGTGGTGAAGAAAAAGAACTAATCTCTTCTGCAGGGTCAGGTCTCCAGACGTGCTCAAACGTCTGAAGAATTTGCTGGAGACCCAAAAAATGCCTGAAAGGACGCAGGCTAATCACGAAGAAATGAACTCTCACTTCTCACGTCCTCATACTACTTTATCTGTTGCATTGCTTGATGAAATTGATCTGATGATTTGATGTCATATTCTTCACTGATGAAGTATATGAGTTTGTAAGCTGCACTAATTCATCTGCAGGATGATCAACCCAAAGCCACTGAGTGGGTTCTCGATAGTGGATGTACAAATCACATGACTGGTGACAAGAATCTCTTGATGGATGCTCCCTTATCACCATCTCATTTGAAGCACATCATCTTCGCTGACAAAGGCAAAAGTCAGGTATTGGATCTAGGTAAGGTTGTGATCACTAGGGATCGACACATGGATAAAGTCATGCTTGTCGAGTCCTTCGGATACAACCTCATGTCTGTCTCAATGCTTTGTGATCTGGATATGGTTGTTGCCTTTGGCAAACATCGTTGTGCTGTGATCATGGAATCTGACAACTCCATAGTCTTCGAAGGCTTTAGGAGAGGAGACTTGTATATTGTTGATTTCTCTATAGGACCTCAACCAGCTGTGTTTCTACTTGCAAAAGCTTCAGAAGGCTGGATATGGCATCGATGACTTGGTCATGCAGGCATGAGGAATTTGCACACGCTTGCGAAGAAGAAGCATGTCATTGGCATTGAGAATGTCAAATTCCTCAAGGATCACTTATGCGGTGCATGTGAAGCTAGAAAGATGACCAAGGCCAAGCATCTAGTGAAGACTATCATGACTACTACTCGACCATTTGAATTGCTTCACATGGATCTCTTCAGTCCTAATCATTATTCTGCAGTTTCGAATTATGCTTCTGTATATGGCTTTGTTATTGTTGATGATTACTCTCGATATACATGGGTACACATTGTTACTTACAAACATGAAGTGCAGGAAGTCTTCAAACGATTTTCCTCGAGGGCTTCAACCAACTTTGGTGTGAAGATCAAGCACATCAGAAGTGACAATGGAACTGAGTTCAAGAACTCTGGTCTCGATGACTATCTTGATGAACTTGGTATTACTCATGAGCTATCTGCACCTTATACTCCTCAGCAGAATGGCGTTGTAGAGCGCAAGAACAAGACTCTTGCTGAGATGGCTCGCACTATGCTTGATGAATACAAAACTCCTCGTCGTTTCTGGATTGATGCAATTGATATTGCATGCCACATCATCAACAGAGTATATCTTCACAAATTCTTCAAGAAGACTACCTATGAACTCCTCACTAACAAGAAACCCAATGTGAATTATTTCAAAGTCTTCGGTGCTAAATGTTGGATTAGAGATCCTCATCTGTAACGTCCCGGACACATGGCTTACTTGTAATGCCCAGGATGGAGTTATACCTCCTACGTGTCGAGGCACGACTTAAAGGCATAAGTCCATCCTAGAATGATCTCAAGTTTGGTAATCTCTGCACATCTCATGTAAAAGAGGGGATTGTAAACATAAATAGTTGGCTTACACTCGCCACGTCACACAAATACAATACATGTCTCAAACATCATACATTAAGAATATCACAACCCTCTAAGGGCAAAACCAAAAGTCAAGATACCAAACTTAAATAACATCCACAGGTCGGATCGAATCCTAGTAGGAGTCTCCACTACTGATCATCCGGATAACGAACATAGTACCGACTACGCTCCTCGTCGAACTCCCAATCCAGCTCGGTGCCATCACCTGGATAGCTCACAGCTGGACCTGCATCTGGTGTGGTGAAGTAACTGTGAGCCACAGAGGACTCAGCAATCCCGTTCCCGGGTAACAAGACTATTTAAGCCTTTCGGAGAGGATAAAGGCTGAAGAAAAGAGTAAGTGTCTGCAGCAGCAACTAGCAACTAGCTTACGTGAGTGAGAGCGAGAAGAGAAAGCCTCGGTCGAGAAGTGATCACGAAGTGATCCTAGCTACAAGCTTGTAATGCCTAGGATGGGACTATACCTCCTACGTGTCGAGGCACGACTTAAAGGTATAAGCCCATCCTAGAATGATCTCAAGTTTGGTATCTTTGCACGACTCATGTAAAAGAGGGATTAAATTGCAAAATAAGATAGTTGGCTTACACTCGCCACTTCACACAATACATTACATAAGCAAGACATCATTCAAAACATCACAGCCCATCTAAGGGTAAGATCCAAAAGACAAGATACCAAACAACATAACGCCACAGGTCAGGATCGAATCCTAGTAGAAACCACTACTGATCATCGAAACATCACAAGCAAACGGCAACTCTCTTCATCGAGGTCCCAGTGAAGAACTTGAACCAGCTCCTGCTTCATACTCGGTTGAACCTGCATCTGGTGTTGTAGTATCTGTGAGCCACGAGGACTCAGCAATCCCATAACCATGGGTATCAAGACTAGCAAAGCTTTATGGGTAGGAAGAGGTATAGTGGTGAGGTTGCAGCAGCAGCTAAGCATAATATGGTGGCTAACTTACGAGTACCAGAATAAGATGAGAAGCTATGCAAACGGTCGCAAAAGGTGATCGCTAAAGATCCTGAACTACATACGGTCAAACATAACCCCACCGTGTTCTCTTCTCAAAGTGAAAAGAGACAGTCACGGTTACTCACACAGTTGTGTGTTTTACTTCGAATCCTCTGTCAAGTTTTCTACAACCGGACATTAACAAATTCCAATCTGCCGCATAACCGCGGGCACGGCTTTCGAAAGATCATAACCCTGCAGGGGTGTCCCAACTTAGCCCATCACAAGCTCTCACGATTAGCTGAAGTGATAAATATAATATCATCACTCCTTATCTTAGGGAAAATCCGATCAGGCTCGGCATCCCGGTAGCACAAGTCATTTCGACAATGGTAAAACAAGTCCAGCAAGACCTCCCGGCGTGCCGACACCCTGATAGTAGCCGCGCGTATCTCGTCTCAGGCCACAACCGGATGGGTGATCCTACAGGTTATACCAGATACCTCGGGTTTCCCCAAGGCGGCCCCGCAGTCTCCCCGTTTGGGACCAACACCATCAGCACTGGCCCCCCTGCTATGTAGAATTAAGAATCCTTGGGGACGCGACCCCCTATGCAAATTTAATTATTTAATTAAGTTGTTATTATGAGAAAATTAAAAACCAAAGTTGGGCCTTGCTGGAGGAGTTTTATTCAAAGTCGAACTGTCAAGGGGTCCCCATTTCACCCATCGTGTAAGGAACGCAAAATCAAGGAACATAATGCCGGTTTATCGGCGCCTAAGGTGGCATGAGTGGAACAAAACACCGAGCAAAAGGCCAAGCCTTCCACCCATGCCCAGTATATAGGTGTGTTAATAATAATTATAGATATTGTGATATATCCAACAACAACAAGTTCCCTCCTGGAACAAACTTCATCTTCACCTGCAACTAACAATGCTATAAGAGGGACTGAGCAAGCGAGGCTGAGCAAGCGGGTAACATAGCCAAATAGTGGTTTTGCTAGGGAGGTGTCAAGGTTAGAGGTTTCATGGCAACAAGGAGAGGCTGACATAAAAGATGGGTAGCGCGACATGTAACGATAGCATCGAGACAACTAAGCATGGCAATGGTAGTAAAGGTATCCAAGGGTATGATCATCTTGCCTGGGATTCCACAAGGGAGAGAACGGATCCATGAAGTAGACGGAGCAACAGTCGAGCGAATCCTCACAACTCCGGAACGAAACCGAAGCTAACAAGAGAAGCAACCGGAAAGAAAGAAACAACACGGTAAACACGCAATCATAAACATGGCATACGATGCACATCCAAGTATGATGCATGTCCGGTTTAAATATGCATGGCATGGCAAAGTGCACAAACAAAGCTACAAGTTAAGTGGAGCTCAATATGCAACGAGTTGCATATTGACGAAACACCACATTTATTTATTTAATTGACTCTCATTATTTACAAGACAAGGTTAAATGTTGGTTAACGTGGCAAGAGGTGAAGCATAATAAAACTACACTATTTAGGCATTTTAAATGAGGCCGGAAATAACAACAACAAATTCCGGAAAAACCCCATGAGCATGTTTAGTAATTATAAGCAAACAACAATTAAGCCTTTAGTGTTGTTAATATGATGCGGATGACATGATCAAGTTTATGCAAGTTTTATTAAAAGTTGACATGAAGAAGATAAGGAGTATTGTCACCGTGGTGGAAGGAAAAAGGGTGCCACGGCAACGATCCGAAGATGATGCAACGGCAACATCTCGGTTCCGGTAACTCGTTGAGAGTCCGGTGCAAAAGATGGATGGCGTGAGCGAGTCAAACGAGATGAAAGGTGGGGTGATCCCGTTACCGGGTTCCCACGAGTCGGCAACGAGGCAACCGAGGAACATGACAAAAGAACAAAACGGGCACGGCGCACACACGGGAAACAATTCATACAGCCACAACAAGCATTCCACGAGTCATCCACGGGGTCGTCTCGTTCTACCTTCGAAGAGTGCGTTTCGGGGCGGTTCGAGATATAGAGGAAGAAGGCGTTCACGTTCGGAGAGGAAGTAGCCGTTCCGTAGAGGGAAGTAGTTGTTCACGAGTCTTCGGCGATGGTAGACGTTCACGTCACGTGTCGTGGTACTTGCGACGTCGGGGTACAGGTTATGTAGTGGTACTTGGTCTCGGCGACGGTAGTTGTACATGATCCGTAGAGGTACTTGAGGGTTCCGACGGCTCCGGGCGTCGGTAGTGGTACTTGTCGCGGTCGTGGTACTTGGTCGTGGTACTTGTCGTGTCATCTTGTGTAGACGTTCCCGTTCGTAGTCGTTCACCTCTCTGAAGGGGTACTTGTCATCGTGTAGTCGAACTTGACGAATCCGGAAGGGAACTCGGCGACCGACGGGTGTTTCAACTGCAGGGTCCGCATCAACAGGAAAAAAATACGCAGCAAGCAAAAGAGACACGGCAACAGCAGCAGGGTTCGGAGCTCGGCTCCACGGAGAGCTGGGGCGCCGGTGCTGGCCTGGAGGCAGAGGGACACAGCGGCGCTGGGCCATGGCCTTGGCGAGGCCGAGGCGACCGAAGGAGTTGTTCGAGGCCGCGGGGCTCCATGGCGCAGGGACTCGGGGAGCTTGAGGAGGAGAAGGTGTTGGTCGAAGGGAGCAGCACGGGGCGTCGGGCGCTGCAACGCTGGTGCTCGCGCTGGTAGCGGCGACCATGGCGTCGGGGATCGACGGAGGGAGGAGGGCCCGAGGCAGAGGAGGCAGGGCCTGGCCGCGGCGCTGGGGCCGGGGCTCTCGTGGTGCGGCACGGACGGAGGGAGGCCAGAGGAGGCCGGAGGAGGGAGGTCTCGGCCCTGGCCGGGCGGTCGGCACTGCTGGCGCGCTGGAGACCACCGAGGGGCGCGCCGGAGAGGGCCGCACGGGATCCTGGAGGACGGGCGGCCGCGGCTGCTGAGGGAGAAGGCCACGGCGAGGCGATCCTGGCGAGGGGCTCGGCCCTGGCGACGGGGGCGCGCAAGGATCGGGGTCGGGGTCGAAGGGGAGATCGAAGGCTGGGGTCGGGGTCGGGGAACGAGGGAGAAGGGGATGAGCGAGGGGGAGTGCGGCGGACAGGGGGAAAGCGAGGGGAGAGGGAGAGGAGCGCCAGGGGCTAGGGTTAGGTCGCCTGGGAGCGGGCTGGGCCTATGGGCCAGGAAGGGAGGAGAGGCCTGGGCCTGGAGACAGCTGGGCCCTCCATTTAATCTTTAGCAGAAAAGAAATAGAGATAGCCAAAATATTAAGGAAAAGGCCACGAACAAGGAATAAAAGAGGGAACATTTTTGAAAGGCTTTATGGAATAATTCCAACCCCACAAAAATAGTTCCAACAAAATAGGGAAGTGCAAACTAAAATAATTAGCTTGCCTCAAGGAGTTTAAAAGGAGTCTAGATAATTGGAGGAGCCTCGATAATTTAGAAAAGAATATAGGGAAGGTTTTTGATGGTGAAACTTGAATAAAGAGGCATGGGGAATAAATGCAAGTGTGTTGAGTTATTCCGAAGCAAATGGAATATTTATAATATAGCTCCATAATATTAGGAGGCTTTTATATGTTATAAAGAGAAGTCACCTTCCCTCGATTTAAATGGACCGAAGGTCCACACGATTTATTTAAGTTGAGATGCAAAAGAAATATGACATGATGGCATGATGACATGATGCAATGCAAAATAAAAAACACAAGCACAAATAAAACACACGGGCAACCCGGAGCATCTGGAATCTTCTGGAATCTTCTGGGACGTCGGTCTTCGGGCGTCACAAAGCTCAACAAACATAACCCCTCCGTGTTCAACTCCCGAATCCCTAGTCGGAAATTGACAGTCACGGAACACACGCTGGTAGTGTATTGCAACATTGTGTCAAGTTATCTACAACCGGATATTAACAAGCTCCCATCTGCCACATAACCGCGGGCACGGCTTTCGAAAGTTCATAACCCTGCAGGGGTGTTCCAACTTGACCCATTACAAGCCCACGATCCGCGGAGTCGCAACTCCAAAGTGGGAAGACCCGAGTATTCTCGGAATCCCGTGCTCAAGATATACCGAACTAAGGTAAGGCTAATCCAGCAAATCCTCCCGGCGTGTCGACACCCTGATAGTAGCCGCGCGTATCTAAGTCTCAGGACACGACCGGATGAGTCATCCTACAGGTGTATGCCAGATACCTCGGGTTGCCCCAAGGCGGCCCCGCAGTCTGCTCGTTTCGGACCAACACTCATGTGGAGCACTGGCCCGGGATTGTTGATTAAGAAATAGGGTTAATTACTCCCTATGCAAGTTTAGTTTGTTATTAGGCAAATAGTACCAATGTTGGGACTTGCTGGAAAAGACTTAGCACTTAGCGGTTTATCGAGGGGGTCCAATACACCCCAACCGTGTTAGGAACGCATAATCAAGGAACATAACACCGGTTTATACGGTTCCTAACGGCATGAGTGGAACAAATCACCAAGCAAAAGGCTTAGCCTTCCACCCTTGCCAATATATAGATGATTTCATTTTAGCATTTATATAGTGTGATATAACCCAACCAAACTTCAACATGAAGCAAGCATCTTCGATCTTCACCTGCAACTAGCAATGCTATAAGAAGGGCTGAGCGAAGCGTACTTAGCAAAGCAACGATTTGCGTAGGTAGGGTGGTTAAACATGGCAATGGTTACAAGTAGGAGGCTGACAAGAAGAACATGGGCATCGAGGCAAAACTATAGAGCGGATCTACTAGCAATAGGCAAAGATAGTAATGTTATCGGGGTTCGGTCATCTTGCCTGAAGAGAAGTCGTTCGGATCGTAAGAAGGGTCCTCGTGCTCAACCTCATTGGAAACCTCATACTCGTACTCCTACTCGGTCTCAGCTTCCGGCTCTAAACAATATAATCACACCAAGCACAAATCAACAAGATGCAATGCGCACTCGAAAAAGATGGATGCCTGATGGATGCACTAAGGATGCACACGGAGCACAGAAATTAGCACTCAAGCAAAACACCTCAAAACATGATAACAACAAGATATTATGAATCTACACAGAAAATCAATCAAGTTTCATATAAGATTCGCTGAAATCGGAGTTACGGGCTAAAAGTTATGCCCGAAACAAGAAATGAGCGAAAGCTGAAAATTACAGCAACATAGCAACTTCGGAGCACAAAATAATTAAGCTACAGCACTCAAACAACATGGCAAAGAGCATGAACATAGACTAGACATATCCTACAGCAATTAAGTCCAAAGGTGCACCCCCAAAGGAGCCACGGATCAATAGCAATGAGCTTGGACATATTGAACTTGACAATAAAATTCTGGCAGCAGAATTTTATTGAAACTTTGGAGCAAAAGATAAACATGCTACAGCCACTTAAATAGGCATGAGAGAACATGAATGGAAAGCCAACAATATATACTACAAGGAACAATCAAGATCCACTCCAAAACTGTCATGCTTTGTCCTAGAACATCACTCAAACATGGCATCGGAACATTACAGATTTCAGACTTAGTGAAAATTCACTAAGTCCTAAAACAGCAGTTTCATCAAGGCAACTAAACGAGCAAGTTTAAGTCACCTCGAAACTAAACATGGCAAGTGGTAAGCACCTCATCAAAGTACACATGATGGTGATTCCGAAACACACAAGCATGCTTCATGGAGATCACCACAACGATAGCAATGAGCTCAACAAGATGGCATTTCATAACAAGTGAAACAACATCACAGCCACATGGCACTTTGCAACGATGATAAACATGGCAAGAATAAATCTATCATGCAACCTATCACCAACAACATGTAGAGCATGGCAAGACGAACACGTGGACATGCCATTTGCATCATTCGGACAAACGAGCTAAAAGATATCACTATGCAAAGATGACATAAAAACATCACATAGCAGCAGTTTATATCACGATGCACTCTTGCAACAGCAAAACAAGCACCTAGATGATCTCTAACATGCATGACACCAAAAGATAAAACGTAGTGCTATTCACCATGAACGTCTGGACATGCTATTTGCGTGAATCGGACAAACACACACAAAGTTAGAGCAGTTCTAAAACAGCATCAGCAACTAATCACAGGGACTTGGGAGAAAAAGTCAACCTAGATCTCAGATCTGCAGAGGAGGAGATGGGCTCGGCCCGCGGGGATCTGATGCGGCCCGCGGTGGAGATGGATCCGGCCCGGCGTGTGGACTGGCGGCGGCCCAGCGGAGCGGCTCCGGAGGGGCGCGGCCCGGCAGGAGGCGAAGGCCCGCGGCCTGGAGGCGAGCGGAGCGGCGACGCGTCTAGGCCCTGGAGCGGAGGGAGGCCCAGCGCGCTGCGGCGAAGTGGTCCTGCGGCCGATGGGCTCGGCCCGGCGGAGTGCTGGAGCGGCTTCCTGGCTGCGGCTCGGGGCGGACGCGGCCTGGTGCGGCGAGTGGGCCGGTGCGGGGGTGCAGGCCTGGTGAGGCGGAGGCGAGGAGTGGCCTGGGGGGCGCACTGGCCTGGCGACGGGGGCGATGTGGTCCTGCCCGAGGCCAGCCGCTGGGGTGACGAGGGGATCGGCCTGGGCCGGCACGGGAGGCTCGGGAGGCTCGGCGATGTGGCCTCGAAGGCGTTGACTCGCGGCTGGGGGGGGATTCTGGTCGGTCGCTCGTTCCCAGGCGAAGGGAAAACGGCGACGGAGGCTGGGATCGAAGGAACTGCCTCGATCGACGAGATTTGCGGGAGGGGAGCTGCCAAGTGGAGAAGGGGGGCTGGCTAGATCCAAAAAAATAGGGGGAAGGTGGAGGAAGAAGCTAGAGATGCCCAAAATGGACTAGGGGGTCTATTATATAGCAGATTTGCTAGGTTTAGGGTTGTGGGGGTGTTAGGAGCCCTCCGATCGCGATCCAACGGATCCGATCGCGGGGGTAGTTTAGATGGGCCTAGGAGAGGGTAGTGGACTGCAGTAGGGGTGTTTCTGGGACACAAAGTGAAGGCACTTTGGACCCACACGAATAACTGAAGGGATAGCAAACGGAGTCCAAATGCGACGAGATTTGAGAGGCGGGTTGCACACAACAAAACCACAACACACACAACAAACTCGCGGCACACCGGTAACGTTACACGCCCAAACACCAAAGTAGGCCTACGGGACGTCACGGACACGTGAGGGAGCTCCGGAACGCGAAACGGACAACGGGAAGGAACGCGTGGAACCGGATGCAACCGACAACCAAAAGCAATGCGATGCACATGTCTACATGATATGAATGAATGCCACACACGCACACAACAACACGACGAAAAACCCGAAAGGCAAAGAACCCGGAATGGAAAAGATGAAGCCGGAGATATATTATATGCCCAAAAGGGAAAGTATTACATCCGGGGCATTACATCATCACAACTCAAAATTTGCACCGAAAGCACATGAAGGGTTTATGCTTGGTTACGGAAAGGACTCGCACACCTACAGAGTCTTCAACAACGTTCTTCACAAGGTTGTTGAAACTGTAGATGTGTGGTTCGATGAAACTAACGGCTTGCAAAGAGAGCACCTACCTACTGTGATAGATGAACCAGCACCTGAGGAAACTATCAAATTCAAGGCTACTGAGGATGTCATTCCTACCGAAGAATCTGCTGAAGAATTCATTCCAGAACCTGAAGATCGTCGAGCTAATGCACCTGAGGAAAATGCTGAAGAAAATGATGCTGAAGAAAATGCTGATCAAATTCCTCGATGACAACCAGCTCATCCTCACGTTGCGAAAGAAGTGCAGATTGAGAAAATCATCAGCGACATCAATATACCAGGTCCTCTCACACGCTCAAAAGCTTCACATTTATCTAACTTTTGTGGGCACTTTGCTTTTGTCTCTATCACAGAGCCCACTAAGGTAGATGAAGCATTTCTGGAGCCTGAATGGATTCAAGTTGTGCAAGAAGAATTACATAAGTTCGAGCTTAACAACGTCTGGGAACTGGTCAAACGTCCAGATCCTCGCAAGCATAATATCATCAGCACAAAGTGGATCTGCCGCAACAAGCAAGATGAAAATGGCCTTGTGGTAAGGAATAAGGCACGGCTTGTAGCTCAAGGCTACACACAGGTTGAAGGAATTGATTTTGATGAAACTTTTTCACCTGTTGCTAGACTTGAGGCTATTCGCATATTACTTGCTTATGCTAACCATCATGATATCATTCTTTATCAAATTGATGTGAAAAGTGCATTCCTCAATGGTAAGCTTGAGGAAGAAGTATATGTTGCTCAACCCCCAGGTTTTGAAGATCCAAAGAATCCTGACAAAGTCTTCAAACTCAATAAGGCTCTCTATGGCCTCAAGCAGGCCCCTCGAGCTTGGTATGATACTTTGAAGGAATTCCTCATGAAGAAAGGCTTCAAACCCGGTTCACTTGATCCCACTCTTTTCACTAAATCTTATGATGGTGAATTATTTGTGTGCCAAATATATGTTGATGATATTATCTTTGGCTGTACTGACCAACGCTATAGTGATGAATTTGCCTATATGATGAGTGAAGAATATCAAATGTCTATGATGGGAGAGTTGAAATTCTTCCTAGGTCTTCAAATTCGTCAACAACGCAATGGTATATTCATATCTCAAGAGAAATACCTCAAAGATGTACTGAGGAAATTCGGTATGCACGATTGCAAAGGCGTCAAAATTCCTATGCCCACAAATGGCCATCTGTGCACTGATGAAAATGGTACTGACTTCGATCATAAGGTATACCGCTCCATGATTGGTTCTTTATTGTACTTATGTGCATCTAGGCCAGATATAATGCTTAGTGTTTGCATGTGTGCCTGATTTCAAGCTGCACCAAAGGAATCACACCATAAGGCTGTGAAACATATTCTTCGATATCTAGCTCACATACCAACACTTGGATTATGGTACCAAAAGGGCTCGGCTTTTGATCTCATTGGATATTCAGACTCTGACTATGCTGGTGATTGTGTGGACCGCAAATCAACATCTGGTACATGTCATTTCCTCGGAAGATCTTTGGTATGTTGGTCCTCGAAGAAACAGAACTGTGTATCACTATCTACCACTGAAGTTGAGTATATTGCTGCTGGCTCTTGCTGTGCTCAATTGTTATGGATGAAGCAAACTCTCAAGGAGTATGGCGTCAACGTGAAGAATGTGCCTCTCTTCAGTGACAATGAGAGTGCCATCAAGATTGCTCACAACCCAGTTCAGCACTCGAAGACAAAGCACATTCAGATTCGTCATCATTTTCTTCGTGATCATGTGTTGAAGGGAGACATTTCTATTGAACGTGTGAAGACTGAAGAACAGCTAGCCGATATCTTCACAAAGCCCTTGGATGAGAAGAGATTTAGCAAGTTGCGGTGTGAGCTAAATATCTTAGAATCTTCGAATGTTCTTTAAATTGGACACTCATCCTAACACTTATGCAAAATTGATGACTTGGATGTGCAACACATGAAGAAATTGTTTTTCTTCAATCAATGAAGAATAACGCTCTAAGTGTGAAGAAATGAATGAAGAATTTGATTCTCAGAAGCCTACGACAATTGTACGCGGTGTCTGAAATCATCATTCTTATACGGTGGGTCACGCCTCCACAAAAGTTGAAAATCTTCAATTTGAGTTTCTGAAATTCCTTAGTTGTTCATATTCTTCAACTTTGCATTGTCTTCACTGGTTCCGTCTCTGTTCTTCATTGGCTATATATGAGTTTATGTCCTCTACAGCATTCACTTATTGCTATTTCTTCACGTTGTTTTTTTTCTGCTAAGTGAATGTGATCGGACCCTTCCCCCTCTATGCTAAACTCAACCCATTCCATTCACAAATTCTTCATATGCGTTCTACTTGAAACTTGTTCAAAATCTTCACTGTGTCCTTATCAGCTGCAGAAATTACGAACGCAACGTTAAAACTTATCCTTTCCAAAAATTTCAGTTTTGCCGCTCAAATCGTTATGCTTCCCACGACAATACTTATCTATTCACCCACGATCTCACACGATCTCCACTCCACAGTATGTGGGTGACACATATCGTGCGAATGAGAAGGGTCAGGGGCACGTTCGTCCAATTTCTTTGGGCGAACGGTTTTTCATCTCAGCTCTAAATAGCCCTCCCCTTCCCTCACTTCACTTTTTACTCCGCTCGTTCTCACTCTCCCGCTCGAGCTTCTCCAATCCTAGCGCCGCTGCTACTCCATCGTCGCCAGTGAGGAAGATCTTCACTGCCTCGACCTCGTCGCCGTCGTACTCGCGCCGGCCGCAGATTTCTTCACTCCGCCGCCGCCGTAGCTGTCTTCGTCTGCCAAGTTAGGGCGTGGAAGATATGCACAGACGAACTTCACTTCTCCATCCCACAGTTCGTCGTGTTCTTCATCCAGGGTAATTAAAAGTTACTTTTACTGCCCTCTTTGATTCAAACGTTTTCTTCAAAATTCTCAAAAGGTGTTTTCTTCGTCAAATCTTCACACACTAAACACCTCACATATCATCTGTTCTTGATTTGATTTCTCTAAGCTATGTTTTTCTTCAAGATTCCTCAATTGTGTGGATTTTCAATCTACACAACTCTAGAACCTAAGACAAAGAACGCTTAGTCAAATTCTTCAATACTTATCTGGTCAAATTCCTCAAACTTATTCTTTTTACAAAACCTTCTGAGAACGCATATGACCTCTCCAAAATTCCTCCCAACTATACTCTGTTCACAGGTACTCATATCTACTGCTGAATCACTAGGTTCTCATCAACTTAACTCATTTGCAGCATTCCTTGAAGAAAAGTTGCATACTTCTTCAGAGAATTCAATTGTTCAAATTCCTCGTGTGAAGAAAATGGCTGATGGAAAGAAGCCACAGAAAGGAGGAAAGAGGCATGAGGTCAATACTGCTTTCGAGATACCTGAAGACATATATGCTGACTATTGCACTCCTGATGAGGCAAAGTTCAGAAAAGAGTACAAGAATCAGCACAAAGTGCGCATACAAAGAATAGAGAGGAGATGGGCACGTGAGTGGAGGGAGTACAGATATGTGACTCCCAAATACATGAAGAAATTCGCACTCAATCCTCCTTGCCCGAGACCTCCATTGGCACATGGCCAAGTTGCTGATCCCACAAGCCTCAAGCGTGGTGAGGATTTTCCTGAAGAATGGGCTAAGCGCGAGGCCAAGTTGGCCAAACAAGCAAAAGAAGCAGTGAGGAAATTCAATGAAGACTCTGCTGCTGCTGCTGCCTCTGCTGAGGCTTCTGCTTCCAAGCCTAAGAAGGCCATGGCTAAGAAGCCTGCTCATAAGCCAAGTGCTTCTTCCTCGGCAATGCCCTCACGGCCAGTTTCTTCAAAGCCCTCACGAAAAATTTCTCAGACTGCTCCTGCTCCTCCAAAGTCCTCAGCTCCTCCGCAAAAGTCTTTAGATGCTGCAACAAAGTCATCTGCTCTAGTGCATCTTGCCACATGTCAGAGGACTGCGGGCATATCCATTGCCTCAGGAGCCTCTGCAAGCTCCTCAGCTGCCCCAAGTTCCTCAACGATACCAAGTTCCTCAGCTGGTCCCTCGCTGCTGAAGAAAAAGACAACTGCTAGACGAGGCTCTCGCCCCAAGTCCTCATAAGAAACAAGTTGCTTTCCAAGTGCCGTCTGATGACGAAGCTGATGATGAAGAACTGGTTCAAATCATCAGAGATAGGCAAGAAAGGGCTGCTAGAGCCAAAGGAAGCGAAGTACCACTGTTGTTGGATCCAAAGGTGATCCTTGATTTCATTAATCTCTGGCATAAGGACCCAAACACTCCTATGCCTGACTTCAACTTGACTCCTGGCCAAAGTCATATGCTGACCGCCTTCATAGGCGAAGAAAAATGGAAGTTTGAAAGGGCCAGGCAGACAAACAAAGCGCAGTACAAGAAGGAGCGCTTCCTGAAGAAAATTGTTGTCAACATGACAACTGAAGAACTTATAAAGCTTCAGGGTGAAATCAAAACCGTCAGTGATGAATTTGAAGCATATCACGCTGACTGGATGGGCGCCAAAGTCAGATTTGTAAATTTGACTAAAGGTTTTTCTTCAAGTGTTGCTCGTACGACACACACTGAAATTCCTTAGGCTGAAGCATCTGCTCAGTCTGCTGAAGGACATGCCAGCACCGCTGAAGAAAATCCCAGGGCTGATGACCCCACTACAGGCGCTGAAGAAATTGCCAGGGCAACCTCTAGTGTTGCGCCTGAAGAAAATGTCAGGCCAGCTGAAGCTCCAAAGGCTGTGCCTGAAGATCGTGAAGAAGTCAGGACAACTGCATCAGTTGTGCCTGAAGAAATTGAACCACCTCTGCTGCTCCTGCGCCTACACCAACTCCTATCCTTCCATCTGCATCAGATGCGAAGAAGACAAAGGCTGCAGAGCGTGCAGCTGTGAAGAAAAGGAAGGCATCAGCTTCTTCAGATTCTTCAGCTCCGAAGAAAATGAAGCCCTTGACAAGCTCAGCTGAGAATCCAATTGACGTTGTTCCAATTTCATCTATGCCATCAAAGGACCTTGTTCCTTTTGATGAAGATTATGTGATTCCAAGTGAATCGGATGAAGACATTCCCTCTGCTGCTTCCTCAGAGCAGACGGATGAACAAATTGAAGTGGATATTATCCCTTCAACCCCAATCATCTCCTCGCATATGCCTCAGTTTACTGCTAAAGAGGTCGGTATTGAAGAATTGGAAGAACAAGACTCGTACGTGGACATTGGGAATGCCACTCCCTGCATGACTGATGAATTCTGGGATAATCAGCATCCCCACTCCCCTCGGTTTACGCCGCTGCAACAAATTCCTCATTCACCAGCGCCAACTGTTCCATTGGGCTCTGAGGAAACTCATCCCACACAGTCTGTTCATGAAGACATTCCAGCCAATAGTGTTGAAGGAACTACTGCTGCTGCTGAATCTGTGAAGACTGCCACTGAAGAGGAACCAGAAATTCCTCAGACTGAAGAACCTGAGATTGCGAATCCGGAGGTTGTGATGCAATTGACCGACACTCCTCAACCCAAGCCAAAGGATCCATTCTCAAGGAAGCAAACTTTCAAGAAGGCTGATTTCTTTGGCGAGCATGTGTTCTTCACTGATTTCAATCCCTATGACTCTGCTCGCATAAGGAAGAGGCGTTTCTGGACTGCCAGTCACGCAAATTTCTATTCCTCAGTGCTTTACAACAAAGACAAATTCTTCGATCATCAGCATATTGAAAGTGCAACTAATCCCCGGGTGGTTTTGGTAATTAATAACAACATATATATCATTGAACTAATATTATCTTGAGAATCATTTCAGAGAAGTTCGATGATATGGGTATGGAAATGTCTGAAGAAATGGACCCCTCAAAATGCTAAGACAAGCATTGGCAAAAGCTCAAGACTCCATTTATGTTTAGTGATCAAAGATCACATTGAGTCCATAGGAAAAGCCAATACTATTAAAAGGGGATGAGGTTGTGTTAATGTTCTTGTTGCTCAAGTGCTTGGTGATCTAACTCCCTCAACTATCAGCACTATTCACTACTTAACACAAACCCTAACATCTCGGTCACACCGATTTCTCCAACTCAGTCCCACCGAGATGAACCACTTCAGTTGTTTCTCCAAACCCTAGCTTCTCGGTCAAACCGATTCTGAGTTTCGGTCTCACCGAAAAAGGGCTGCCAACCTTCTGTGATCAGTTGACATCAATTCGGAATATCCGAGTTTATATTTTCGGTCTCACCGAGATGGCAAACCCTAACCTTTGACTCACTTCGGTCTCACCGAGATGGTATTTTCGGTCCCACCGAAAATCCCAACGTTCACTATATTTGAACTTTCGGTCTAACCGAGTTTTCACTTCGGTCTGACCGAGATTGGTCAAATGTGTGTGTAACGGTTGGATTTTGTGTGGAGGCTATATATACCCCTCCACCCCCTCCTCATTCGTGAGGAGAGCCATCAGAAAGTATCACCACTTCTACCATACACTTTCTGAGAAGTGAACTACCTACCCTTGTGTTGAGATCAAGCCATTCCATTCCTACCATATGAAACTTGATCTCTAGCCTTCCCAAGTTGCTTTCCACTCAAATCTTTCTTCCACCACAGCCATATCAGTGAGGAGAGTTGAGTGTTGGGGAGTTTATCACTTGAAGCACAAGAGCAAGGAGTTCATCACCATCAACACCGTCTATTACCTTTTGGGGGGTGGTGCCTCCTAGATTGGTTAGGTGTCGCTTGGGAGCCTCCGTCTTGATGATGTGGAGTTGAACCAAGAAGTTTGTAAGGGCAAGGAGATCGCCTACTTCGTGAAGATCTACCCCGAGTAAGGCTAGTCCTCCGTGGGCGTAGGCCGTGATGGAATAGACAAGGTTGCTTCTTCGTGGACCCTTCGTGGGTGGAGCCCTCCGTGGACTCGCGCAGCCGTTACCCTCCGTGGGTTGAAGTCTCCATCAACGTGGATGTACGATAGCACCACCTATCGGAACCACGACAAAAATCTCCGTGTCAACAAACTGCGTTTGATCTTATCCATCTCCTTTTTTACATGTGCAATTTACTTTCCGCTGCATATACTCTAGAATTGCATGTGTAGGGTGTTACTTGATTTGATCTTGTTTGTGAAACTGCCAAAAACTTTGCATGATCTAAAGGCAGATTTTTTATATTGTCAAGTAGTCTAATCACCCCCCCTCTAGACCTACTTTCGATCCTACAAGTGGTATCAGAGCTTTGGTCTCCATTGCCTTGGTTTCCATTGCATCGGACTCCATAAGCTTGGTTTCACAACCTAGGAGAGTATGGCGTCTAGTGAGGGTAATTATCGTAGAGGTCCTTACTTTGATGGTACAAATTTTGCTAGTTGGAAGCATAAAATGAAAATGCATATTCTTGGTCATAATCCTGCCGCATGGGGCATTATTTGTGTTGGCATGCAAGGTGATTTCTTTGAAGAAGGAAAAGTTCCGGATCGCGAAGCTACACCCGAAGAGTTGCGGATGTTGCAAAACAATGCTCAAGCTTGTGACATTCTCTTCAATGCTTTGTGTCCCGAAGAGTTCAACAAAATCAGTCGTCTTGAGAATGCTAAGGAGATTTGGGATACTTTGGTAGAAATGCACGAAGGTACTGAATCTGTGAAGGAATCAAAGCTAGATATTCTTCAAGGTCAACTTGACAAGTTCAAGATGAAGGATGGTGAAGGAGTCGCTGAAATGTACTCTAGGCTTGCTCTCATCACAAATGAGATTGCTGGCTTAGGAAGCGAAGAAATGACCGACCGATTCATCATTAAGAAGATTCTCAGAGCTTTGGATGGAAAGTATGACACCGTGTGCACTTTGATCCAAATGATGCCAAACTACAAGACTCTCAAGCCAACTGAAGTCATTGGAAGAATTGTTGCCCATGAGATGACACTTAAGGATAAGGAAGAGCTTCACAACAAGTCAAGTGGTGCTTACAAAGCTACAAGTGATGCTCCTACTACCTCAAGTGACAAGCTAGTTTCCAATGAAGAGATAAGCCTAATGGTCAAGAACTTCAACAAGTTCTACAAGAATAGAGGCAAAGAAAGAAGCTCAAAGTCTAGATCATATGATGGAAAGAGATCTTCTAGTCGTGATCGAAACTGCTACAATTGTGGAAGACCCGGACACTTCTCAAATGAGTGTACGGCTCCCCACAAGAGAAGAGAAGAATCTCCAAGAAGAAGAGCAAGAGATGAGTCACCTCGGAGAGAGAGAAGGAGTAGAGATGATCGTTATGAACGAAGACCTTTTCGGAGAAGCAAAGATTCGGAGAGGAAAGACAAGTCATCAAGGAGCTACACAAGAAGAAGACATCAAGCTCATGTTGGTGAATGGGTCTCCGGCTCCGACTCTGACAGTCAATCCGATGGAAGCTATCACTCCGACTCCGACTATAGTCAAGATGAAGGTGTTGCCGGACTTGCACTCGTATCCTCCAACTCCAACTCCTACGACTTATTTGATTCACCAAATGAGGGAATTGGAAGATGCTTCATGGCTAAAGGCCCCAAGGTAACACACCCTGAATTCATTGACTTTGATAGTGATGAGGATGACTTACTTGGTGAAGATGAGCTCTTACATGATAAATCTAGTAATGATGAAAATGTTAGTAGTCTTTATAGTCGAGAAGAGTCGAATGACAATGCTATGAAGGAGATTGAGCGTCTAACTAAAGAACTAAACACTCTTAAGTTAGCTCATGAAACAACTCAAGAAGATCATAGAGAGCTCCTAAGATCTCATGAGAAGCTACGCTTCGAGAAGCTCACTCTAGAGCAAGAACATGAGTTTCTAAAAGCGATCAATGACGATCTTCGAAAGAAGAGTTCTTCATATCTTGCCAAACGACTTCTCTTGTCTAATTTCTTGCCACCTATTAAGACTAAGCATGACAAGCATAAGAAAAATTCTTCCTCTAGTAGTAACAATAACAATGTTAAATCAAATGTTGTTACTTCTAGTAGTTCTCTTGATTCCACTAACAATGTTTCAAGCCAAGTTACACTTGAGCAAGAAAATAGCTTATTGAAGGAAATCATAGAGAAAGGTGTCTACAAGAGTATTGCCGGAAGCAAGAACTTTGAGGAGATTGTTCGCAAACAAGGAAGACACCGGAAGAATCAAGCGATTGGTTTTGAGCGAAAGTTCAACGCCAAAGGTGTTGAGTGGGAAGAAGGTCAATACCCTACTCCACAGTTTGTCTCACAAAAGGAGAAGTATGATCCTACTTCTTCCAATGTGGAACAAGCTCAAGATGACCTTCCACCACAAGACCACAAGCTAAAGGCCAAGGACAAGCTTCAAGAGGAGATTGATGCATTCATTGAAGCACCTCAAGCCATGGTCAAGTGGGTTCCCAAGGACACATCAAGTTCTACTTCGTCAAGCTCAACTACAACACCAAGGATTCCCATCAAGATGATGTGGATCCCAAAGAAGAAGAACTAGTAGGTTCTTGAGGGTGACTCCGCCAACAAACTTCACTCATATTCATTTTGGCAAGAACTTGTGCAATCAACTTCCACATCATGCACTAGTTCATGGAGTCACAAACCCTCTTGTTGGTAAGTCAAGGGACAAGGTAATCATTGCTTTCATGGACATTATCTTTTGTGTACTTCACTCTATGTCTATGGATATTCTTGTTTGTTCCTTGTGGGACTAACCCATGTAGGTATTGAAAGTGCCCAAATCCAAGGATAGCTCTCAACTCATGATGATCTACATCAACATTGAGCATCCACATCTTCAACATCTACATGAAGTCTTCTACGACAACCCAAGGTTAGTTTGACCCTTTAAAAGGGGTTCTCACATCTAGGGGGAGCTTTGCTCTAAAAATTGAGCTAAAGCATCTCCAAATGATGTGAACGCATAAATGCTTTATGTAAAAGTGGTAACCCCACTTGTGCTTAAACGATGAGTATGACCTATGATCAAATGTTCTCATTTGGCTCCTAAGTCAATATACTCATATATAGATGACCTAGTCATCGTCAAATTGTGTGCTAGTAGCTAGAGTTTTGGTTGTGCATGTTTGACACATATTTCAGTTGCTATCTTATTGTGTGAGCATGTTGAATGCATGATTTTATTCATTCAAGGACATCCATTTGTGGTTTTGATTGTTTTGGTTTCTTTTTCTGGCCAAATGGATGGACAAGAATGCCTAAGCACCTTCCCTAGCTATCTATGCTATCTTGTCTCAAAATTCTATTCATGCTTATATCACAACTTTGAACAAGTCTTTTTCGGACAGTCCGAGTGAGGAGCACTCGGAACCACCGATTCGTCTAAGGCTGACTTCCAAAACCTTCTAAGTCCATTTCGGTCTGACCGGCTTCTCAATCTCGGTCCAACCGAAACACTTAGATTGATCTAGGTTTCATCTTGGTGAAACCGAGTTCAACATCTCGGTCTGACCGATATGCGTAACTGCACTGCAATTATGCATCTCGGTGACACCGAGTTTTTCAACTCGGTCCCACCGACAGCACGGGGTTATATATACTGAGGGCTGCGCGCGATCTATTCCTTTCAAACGTTCGCCCTCCAAGACCCCTGCTGCCGCCGCCCTGGTCTACGGATCGTCGCCTTCATCACCTGTGCGTCCTCGCCGCAGGTCTCCGCCGCCGTCAACGGTAATCTTCTCCGCCGTTGCCGCCGTAGAGGGACACCACCAAGTTAGGGTGTGTCCCGATCCCTTTCATGCTCCACTTCTGATTCTTGCATGATAGGACTGCCCTGATTCAATCCAAGTTTGATATGATCCCAATACATAGTTAAGATCTTCTAGTTTCGAGGAAAATTCTTAGGTTTAGGTTTCCACGGAATGCATCTCGGTGAAGCCGATTCCTGAAACTCGGACTGACCGATTTGGTCTCTGACCATTGCACTACATAGTTCGGTCTGACCGAGTTGTGAAAATCGGAATGTCCGAATTGAAGTTTCTGTGAAACCCTAAGTTTTCGGTAGGACCGAAACCCATTTCGGTCTGACCGAAAGTGGTGTGTAGGTTCTGTTGAACACTTCGGTTACACCGAAACTTGAAATCGGTTTGACCGAAATACATTCTGTGAAAACTCAAAACTAAGTTTTTAACTCATTTTTTTTGCAAAAACTTCTGCAGTTGTGATAACTCTTCCATTCTGCCTATACCTTATCTTTTCACAGGTCTTTCAGCCATGTCAGATGTCAGTGACAGCCAGAACAGGTCTGAATCACCGTTTGCTGAAATTCCAGAGGCAGATACAAGTCCTGCTAGCAGCTCTAGTGATGATGGTGAGAGGAGCACCCCTAGTGGTCTGCCTCCTGCTGCTACGAGAACCAGGAAGGAGAGAACTTCGGATGATGAGGACTCCGACTTTGTTGCTGAGGAAGTTACCTCCAAGCCCAAGAGGAATGTGGTTGCCAAAGAGCACCAAGGGCAGCAGCCAATGAAAGGTACAAGCAAGGTAAAACAGTCTGCAGTTGCTAAGAAGCTCATCTTGGAAGAGCCTGCTCCAAGCAAGGTGAAGAAGACTTCCAAGAGGAAGAGAGTTGTATATGCTGAACCTCAAGTTGATGTTGCTGAAGAAGAAGAAGAAGATGCACCCCAGCCTCCTCCTCAGAAAGCTAAGTTCATGGGTGATGCTATTCGGGCTCAAGCCTCCTCCAAGCCCAAGAAGCCTGCTCCAGCTAAGGCAGCTCCAGAGAAGCCCAAGAGGACAACCAGAAGCATTCCAGCTTCTGAGAAGAACAAAGGTGAGATGCCACCTTCTGAGTCAGATGAAGAGCATGTGTTGCTCAAGCTCCGTCCCAAGTTGCCACTCCACAATGATGCTCATCCTCAAGCTGAGGACATGAAGGCAAGGAAGGACAAAGGTCTCAGGCTATGGAGACAATCTGATCCATATGCCGTAAGAAGAAGGACTGCTGTTGACCCCAGATTCCACACCAGAGAGCAGCAGGATTTCTATGAGACAGTGCTAATGGATAAGAAGCCCATTGTTGCTGACACCAGGTATGTTGACTGGAAGTACATTGACAGTAGAGAGCACCGGGACTTCTTTCCCCATGTGCATGAGAGCTTTACTGCATGTGGAGTTGCTGATTTTGTGGGTCAAGAACTGACAGCATGGAATGACGAGATGATCATGCAGTTCTATGCCACAGCCCATTTCTACCCTGATGGCAAGATCACCTGGATGACTGAAGGTCAAAGGTTTTCTTCAACTGTTGCAGAATGGGCAGAACTTCTGAATGCTCCTGTGCAGAGAGAGGACGACATTGATGTCTATGGGATTCCTAAGAAGAGTCATGATTCTATGAAGAATATGTACAAGGAGATCCCAGCTGCTGATTTGGAGGGATGGAAGCTCGGCTCAGTGTATTATCTCCAGGCTGGTCTGACCACTACTAACACCATTCTGAGGCATACTTTGATGCCTAAGTCAGGTGACCACCGGATGATACGAGGCTATTCTATCAACATGCTGCACATTCTCGATGAGAAGGCACCTTTTAAGGTGATGGACTTGATGGTAGAGACCATTAAGAGGACTGCAGCTGACCAGAAGAGGTCGTGTGGCTTTGCTCCGCAGATACAGATGCTCATCAACGCCAAGTTTGGCACGGGCAAATTCATGTTGGATAGGAAGCACTTGCCACTGCAGCCAGAGCATGAGGACAACGTAGTTGTGATGGATGAAGAGGATCCCACCTCAGTTGAAGGGCAAGCCAAGATTGAAGCTGCGAAGAAAGCCAAAGCTGATAAAGAGGCAGCAGCAGCAGCAGCTAAGCCAAAGAGCTTCGGAGATCAGATTCTTGAAGCAACCCGGAGAATTGAACAACGCCTGGCCAGCATTGAGCAATCTCAGGAGAGCCTTGAGAGGATTGTCGAGGACAAGATCCACGCTCTAGACGTGAAGCTGACTGAGATTCAGGTGTCTGTCAACAAGCTTGAGGCAGACATGGAGGAGACTAGGCAGGAGAGAGCAGAGCTTATGCAGGCTGATCTAGTCCAGGACTCTCATCGCCAGACTGCTCAGGTTCCCAGAGGATCCAGATCTGCAGCTATCCCAGTGACAGACTCCAGGGCTACCACTTCAGCACCAGCTACAGCTCCAGCAGTTCCTACAGCTCCAGCAGTTCCTACAGCTCCAGCATCCACTCCTCCACCGCAGACATCAGCAGAGGTCTTCGCAGATGCATCTATCTCTACACCGACATCGACCCAGACGGGAGCAGCCGGCCGAGCCCGCAGTGACGTTTAGCTCTATACTTTTTCGAACTTTTTGGTAACTTGTTGCCAAAGGGGGAGAAACTGTTATAGATCATAGGGCTTCGAGAGAGAGAGTGCTCTTTCGTCTTTTTCGTTCTTTTGCCGGTTTTTCCTTGAGATACATTGGTTTCTTTTGGTTCCAGACACTTTATGTGTGCTTGCTACTACGTTTGATGCTACCTTAATGAGTGCTTAGCCATACTATGCTTTAATGTGTGCTTATTGCTTATCCTATGCTATTCCTTATTGTATGGCTATTTACTCTTGTCTTGGTGATTAAGTGCATGTTATTCATTCTTATCATTTTGTGCGCTCCACCAAGATGTATGTGACATGGAAGAGTGACCCATAATCCTAATCGATTGTGCATTTGCATTCAAACGCAAATTTTAAATAATGCACAAATTTAGGGGGAGCTCTTGTTTATCACATACTACTCAAAGCGACGATATTATTCATTGATTATATCTTTTGTCGAAGCTTTGATCTATATGTTGTCATCAATTACCAAAAAGGGGGAGATTGAAAGTGCAACTAATCCCCGGGTGGTTTTGGTAATTAATAACAACATATATATCATTGAACTAATATTATCTTGAGAATCATTTCAGAGAAGTTCGATGATATGGGTATGGAAATGTCTGAAGAAATGGACCCCTCAAAATGCTAAGACAAGCATTGGCAAAAGCTCAAGACTCCATTTATGTTTAGTGATCAAAGATCACATTGAGTCCATAGGAAAAGCCAATACTATTAAAAGGGGATGAGGTTGTGTTAATGTTCTTGTTGCTCAAGTGCTTGGTGATCTAACTCCCTCAACTATCAGCACTATTCACTACTTAACACAAACCCTAACATCTCGGTCACACCGATTTCTCCAACTCAGTCCCACCGAGATGAACCACTTCAGTTGTTTCTCCAAACCCTAGCTTCTCGGTCAAACCGATTCTGAGTTTCGGTCTCACCGAAAAAGGGCTGCCAACCTTCTGTGATCAGTTGACATCAATTCGGAATATCCGAGTTTATATTTTCGGTCTCACCGAGATGGCAAACCCTAACCTTTGACTCACTTCGGTCTCACCGAGATGGTATTTTCGGTCCCACCGAAAATCCCAACGTTCACTATATTTGAACTTTCGGTCTAACCGAGTTTTCACTTCGGTCTGACCGAGATTGGTCAAATGTGTGTGTAACGGTTGGATTTTGTGTGGAGGCTATATATACCCCTCCACCCCCTCTTCATTCGTGAGGAGAGCCATCAGAAAGTACCACCATTCCTACCATACACTTTCTGAGAAGTGAACCACCTACCCTTGTGTTGAGATCAAGCCATTCCATTCCTACCATATGAAACTTGATCTCTAGCCTTCCCAAGTTGCTTTCCACTCAAATCTTTCTTCCACCACACCCATATCAGTGAGGAGAGTTGAGTGTTGGGGAGTTTATCATCTGAAGCACAAGAGCAAGGAGTTCATCATCATCAACACCGTCTATTACCTTTTGGGGGGTGGTGCCTCCTAGATTGGTTAGGTGTCGCTTGGGAGCCTCCGTCTTGATGATGTGGAGTTGAACCAAGAAGTTTGTAAGGGCAAGGAGATCGCCTACTTCGTGAAGATCTACCCCGAGTAAGGCTAGTCCTCCGTGGGCGTAGGCCGTGATGGAATAGACAAGGTTGCTTCTTCGTGGACCCTTCGTGGGTGGAGCCCTCCGTGGACTCGCGCAGCCGTTACCCTCCGTGGGTTGAAGTCTCCATCAACGTGGATGTACGATAGCACCACCTATCGGAACCACGACAAAAATCTCCGTGTCACCAAACTGCGTTTGATCTTCTCCACCTCTCTTTTACATGTGCAATTTACTTTCCGCTGCATATACTCTAGAATTGCATGTGTAGGGTGTTACTTGATTTGATCTTGTTTGTGAAACTGCCAAAAACTTTGCATGATCTAAAGGCAGATTTTTTATATTGTCAAGTAGTCTAATCACCCCCCCTCTAGACCTACTTTCGATCCTACACATATTCCTCATGTGGATATGGAATCTCTGCCATGTTTTGTGCCAGTCCTTAGTGTTCTTCATGACGCTGGACTTTTGGGTTTTTTCACTAATATATGCGATTGGAATGAAGAACTGATTCTCCAATTTTATACAACCCTGCACATCACAGGAAATTCTGAAGATGTGAATTCATGGGTGCTGGACTGGATGTCTGAAAACACTCACTACAAAGCACCAGCCTCTGAATTGCTTCAGGCTCTGCCTCTCAGTCCTCCAAATGAAGCAGCATGTTGCATGTATGAAGAAACTGAACTCACTGATCACTACATGCAAGTGCTTATGAAGCATTTGAAGCCAGGTCAAGCCCCACGGACCGAATTCCTCGTGAAGGAATTGATGTTTCTGCCACGGACTGTCTATCGCATTCTGGCGAAGACATTGAGTCCAATCAAGGGCCACGACTCGAATGGTGAAGAAGTCATTGGCATCATGAAGAATCTGCTATTCAACATCATCCATGGCGTTCCCATCAAATTCCATGATTTCTTCATGAGGACAATGGCAAATGTTGCATTGTCCCCTTTCAACCTGAAGCCTTATGCTCCATGGATTATGAGATTCATCAGGACAAGGTATTCAGTGAACTACAAAGCTGACACTCTCAATCATTGCAGCTACTTGCCCCCAATTGAAGTCCTTAAAAGGACATTTTCCTTAGCTGATGACAAGGGCAAGGCCACTACTGTTTTTGATGAAGGCACTCGTCCATTGGATGGCCAGTTTCGCGAAGCTGCATCTTATCCCACCAATGATGACTCTGCCACTCATGACTCTGCCGCCAGCGCTCCCAAGCAAAATCCTCACGGCACAGCTCCCACGGTGATGACTGATCATGAGCTTCTCCTCAGTCTTCATCGGAAGGTTGATCGCAACCACAAATAGGTCAAGCGTCAGTTTGGTTCAATTCTTCACAACATGACCTCTACACATAATGCAGTGAAGAAAAACCATTACTACCTTCATGAAACCCTCAACCGCACCTGGGCTGTTCTGTCTCATCTGTATGGCGAAGAAGATCTGAAGAAAATGGGTCTCAAGGATGACTTTGACTGGTCTGCTCCTCCTCCGAAGAAATACAAGAAGGTCAAGGTTCCTCCCTTGGGGCCAGCTCATATTCTTCATCGCGCGAGACCGACGAGTATGAAGACTTGGACGACACTGTAGCAGGCCCTACTTCAACCATCGACCCCAACAACGCTGGCGCTCCTTCATCATCTTGAGATTCTTCAGGGGCGTTAGTCCTCAATTTCGATCCTTTTGGTCATTCGATGATAAAGGGGGAGAAATTTGAGTTAGTCTTCAAGCGGGTCTATATATATGGTTGTTTTTTTACTAAGTTACAACTCTCGTTCTTCTGATGACTTTGTGGATCGAGTTGTAAACTTAAACTCTATGGTGACCTGATACTTTTGCTGTGGTGTTTCTGCATGCTTATTCCCTATTAATGTTATGCGCGCATGGTGAATTACATCAGTCACCATATTTCATCATGCATTTCATAATTCTTCACATTATATGTCAAATGCGTGTATGAATTACAAGATATAGGGGGAGATCTCCATGATTCTACTCTTCAAGTCTGCATTGCTTCAAAAGCAAATTCCTCACTATGCAAATCTTCAGGGGGAGTTCTTCTATATCTTGCAATCAAATTCCTCAATATCAGTATCTACACTTCATATGTTTATCCCCGTTGAAAACTTAACCTATATTGTCATCAATCACCAAAAAGGGGGAGATTGTAAGTGCATCTAGTGCCCCTTAGTGATTTTCGTGTATTGAAGACTTATAGGTTAAGTGATTAATGTGTTTATGAGTGTACATAGGTCTACAAGTCTATGAGGAGTTTGATATTTACAGAGAAAGTCGACCCCTAAAAATGAAGATTTTCGACTAAAGACTTTGGATTTCTGGAGAATTTATGAAGACTTTGAAAGTGAAGAAATTGGTGTGATCTTGAAGACTTGGTATTCATTTGAGGAACATGAAGCGTGAAGACTTATGTTTTCGTAGTTTCATTTTCTCTTTCTTGAGTCATAGGAAACACCGTACTGTTAAAGGGGGTCGAGGAAATACTAAGGAAAAATTTCCATGTGATGCTCAGCTCAAAATCCTACACCTACCAATCCCTTCGAGTGAAGCCATTGGAAATCTCATACAGTTCAGTCATATTCTTCAGTGACAGAGACAAAATTCTTTTGGTCTCTGAGGAATTTGTTCTGACTGAGGAGTTAGGAATTCGCTAGTGCGGATTACCTACACGGCGAGGAACATGATAGCCCTGAGGAATTTGATGCTCAAATTTCTTACCATTGTTGTGCTACGCGCCAGCTGTCCCAAAATATCTACTTACCTAAAGGTCATATCATTAAAGGGCATTTATGTCTTATCATGTCGGGCTGCTCCCTAGGCTATAAATAGCCGCCCCCTACAACCACTGGCTGGTTGGCTGCTCCGAGAGAAACTAACACTTGTCATAAGAGCAACCCATCCTCCGAGGACTTTGAGCGAAAATCATCGAGTGAGGAAAAACCCAAAACCAAACCCAAAACACCTTCAAACCCAAAAGTGATTGAGCATCACTGAAGAGATTGATCCTGCGTGGATCCGACGCTTGTTACCTTTGAAGATTGTGCTTCTTCCAGACGGTTAGGCGTCATGGTCTAGAGCATCCAAGAGGAATTGTGGATCGCCGAGTGACCTAGTTTGTGAAGGTTCGGAAGTCACCTGAAGACTTACCACGAGTGATTGGGTGAGGTCTGTGTGACCTTAGCTCAAGGGGAATACGGTGAGGACTTGGTGTCTTGGACTGTGTGTCCAGGACTGGGTGTCCGGGACTGTGTGTCCTCAGGTTTAAATACCTAGCCGCCCTAACCAGATGTACAACTGAGAGAGCAGTTGGAACTGGTCTAACAAATCATTGTCTTCACCAAGCTTACTGGTTCTATTTCCTCAACTCTTTCATTTCCTCATATCTGTGTTGTGTGCTTTTGCATATCTGTTTGAAGACTTTGACTGAAGACTTTCTCAATTTCCTGAGTTCAATTTCTTCAGTCTGTTTGTCTTCATTCTGTGTTATCCTGTGATGACGCTTTCTGTACTCTGTGTTTGTCTTCATTTCTTCATGATGACCATGCTTGTATTCTGTTATGTTTACTTCTGAGTACTTATTCCGCTGCAAGTAGTTCTGCGCTAAGGAATTTCCTCTATAGCAAATTCCTCAGTGAAGAATTCATAAAAATTGCCTATTCACCCCCCTCTAGTCGATATAATGCACTTTCAGGAAGGACTCCCCGGTCCCCTCCGTAGTCGCCTCTGAGTCATCTTCCCCGTTGGAGTCGCCCGAAGACAGCTCCACCGGTTCCGCTGCCACTTGAGCTTCAGGGGGCGCCCGAGGCACGAGCCCGTGCCCGTCGAAGGTGGGAATTGAAGCCACCACCGTCGCCCCGTCCTGGCGGCGGTACAAGGGGACATGGGTAGCATTCGGATACCCCAGATCGTCGCCAACCAGGAGACGGAGAGCTGCCCCAAGCTACTCGGTGGACAGTGCGTCGCGGCGCAGTTGGAGGTTGTCCGCCTTGTCCCCGAGTGTCCACAAGGGGCGCGAGTGTGCCTGAAGTGGAGCTACGTGGCGTGCCAAGAATTCCTTGAAGATCATGGCCCCCATCAGCTTCGCCACCTCTAGGTCATCAGGCTTCAGGTCTGCGGTCATCTTCTCCAATGCCTTCTCTGCCCGGGGATCGGTGAGCTTCGTGTTGAGCCGCCTATCGCCCGACTTGGGCATCGCTGTCGGTAGCACCAGCCGAGGATGGGAGCACTTGGCGTCCACGAGGACCCACTTGTTCGTGAAGTTCTCAGCCTTCTTCCTGGCCTTTGAGATCGCGTTGGCCATGTTCACCGCGACGAAATTGGCACACCCAAAACAAAGTTTGCCCTTGTTCCTCAAGTAGAAGAAGTGGCAAAGCAACGCTACGGATGGCATCACCCCAACAAATGCCTCGCAGTAGAAGGAAAAGATTGACAGGAGGAGGATAGAATTGGGGTGAAGATGAAGGGCATGCAGCTTATAGTGGCTGAGGACGGAGAAAAAGAAATCAGAGAAAGGAGGGACAAGCCCTGCAACAACACTGCTCATAAAGAAGAGATAGAAGGTACTCTTGAAGTCCTTAGGCTCGGCGGAGGCGGCTCGGACCGCGGTCTTCCCCTTCTCGTTGGTGTCCTCCGCCGTCATCAAGAGCACGTCGGCATGGTTCGTCTCTGAGACGTTGTGCACCGACAAGGCCGACTCGTACCTGGCGGACGGAGTAAGGGCCTTCGACTTACCGGACGCCATCAGCTGCGAGCTCGGAGGGGAGACGGCGGAGATCTGGAGTCTTGTGGAGGAGAAAAGCAAGAAAGGGGATCTGGAGCAAGGCAAAGGCTAGCAATGAAGGCACAACAGCACACACTTGCCTTTTTGTCAGCCGTGCGGTTGCTGAGGCGGCGTGGGGAGTGCAAACGCCCACGTCCAATCAATCGCCACGCATCAATCAAGGCCGCATGCTTTTGGGGCCCGCGGCGCTCCGCACTTGACCCTTGGCTTCACCGCGAAGCCAAGCCGGAGCGCACCTTGGGCCCGAGGGCTACTGTCGGTGTTCTGCGAACGGGGATACCCAAACTTGCGTGCCTGCGACCCAGGGCGTGGCTCATCAGGCGGCCTGGTACGACCCAACCTCTTCAGCAACCACTCAAGACCCTCGCGAGGGGCCGAGCCTCGCGAGGGGCCGAGCCTCGCGAGGCGGACGACGCAAGACCTCCTCTAGGGCAGCCTCACTACGCTGGCTCCTGAGGAGCGGAGATATCAAGGCAAGGGGAACCTCACGAGGACCTCGTGATGTGAGCAGTGACAACCAAGGCCAGGCGGGCGCCAGCGCGTGCAGGGTGCCAGTTTCCTCTTTGGTGCTAAAGGAGCAGGCGCATGCGAGGAGTCCCGAGGCGTCAGGCAAAGGTTTCCATATCGGTGCAACAAGACCAAGACCAGCAGGACGGCAGAGCGGAGGTCATCGCGGAGCCAACAGCGGCTTCACCACCAAAGCCTTTGGCGGGCAAAGACCACCTTTTGTTAGGATAGCTTGTACTAGCTGTCCCCCTTCAAATTTGGCCGTTGTGGGATCCCTTCCCGCTCAATATTTGGGAAGAGGACCCGGGCCACTATAAATAGGACTATCCACCGCCAAAGGGGGAGAGAGATCATCGTATCGGATCGGATCATTGAGACCGCCCAGACACCCACAAGCTCACTCGAGCACAAGAACACCTCTCCTCGGGAGGCTGTTCTCCCCAGGTACTAGTTCTTCCTCAGCCTACAAGGCAATCCACCACACCGCACTGGACTAGGGTATTACACCACAATGGTGGCCCGAACTAGTATAAACCTTGTGTCCCTGGTTCTTCGGTTGACGAGCTAGGCCTAGGGATCGGCGAGTAGACGAGCTAGGGCGGAAGGAGAGATCTTCGTGCGCACCCGAGAGTTCGAACCACAAGGGTTTTGCTGGAACCCAAGATCCGACAGTGCCTCATTGATAACCCACAAGTGTAGGGGATTAGTTGTAGCCTCTTTCGATAAGTAAGAGTGTCGAACCCAACGAGGAGCTAAAGGTAGACCAAATATTCCCTCAAGTTCTATCGACCACCGATACAACTCTACCCACGCTTGATGTTTACTTTACCTAGAACAAGTATGAAACTAGAAGTACTTTGTAGTTTTTGTGGGATAGGTTTGCAAGAATATAAAGAGCATGCAAATAAAACTAGGGGTTGTTAAGAAAAAGACACAACTAAATTAGTTTTAGTAGAGAGATTTTTGTCACGAGAAAGTTATTTGTCCCTAGGCAATCGATAACAAGACTGGAAATCACTATTGCCATATTATTTGAGGGGGAGGCATAAGCTAACATACTTTCTCTTCTTGGATCATATGCACTTATGATTGGAACTCCAGCAAGCATCTGCAACTACTAAAGATCATTAAGGTAAAACCCAACCATAGCATTAAAGTATCAAGTCCTCTTTATTCCCATACGCAAACAACCTACTTACTCGGGTCTGTGCTTCTGTCACTCACGCCACCCACCATAAGCAAATCATGAACATATTGCAAACCCTACAGCGGGGATCCCTCACGCTTGCGCGACATGGAGAGAACCATAGGACAGCACCAATAATAAAACATGCAACTCAAACCAATCACGATCATCAATTAACCCATAGGACAAAACGGATCTACTCAAACATCATAGGATAGCCATACATCATTGGGAAATAATATATAGCGTTGAGCACCATGTTTAAGTAGAGACTACAGCGGGTAGAAGAGGGGTTACACTGCTGCATAGAGGGGGGGAGAGTTGGTGATGACGGCGGTGAAATTGTTGGTGTAGATTGCGGTGACGATGATGGCCCCGGCGGCACTCCGGTGCCACCGGAAGCGAGGGGGAGAGAGCCCCCTCCTTCTTCTTCTTCCTTGACCTTCTCCCTAGATGGGAGAAGGGTTTCCCCCTGGTCCATGGTCTCCATGGTGTGGGAGGGGCGACAGCCCCTCCGAGATTGGATTTGTCTCTCTGTCTCTCTTTGTTTCTGCGTTCCCAGATTCCGGCCTTCCACCGTTTCTTAAATTCCCGGAGATCCGTAACTCCGATTGGGCTGAATTTTACACACGATTTTATCCGGATATTAGCTTTCTTGCGGCGAAAGAAGGGCATCAACCGCCTTACCGAGTGGCCACAAGGGCCTAGGGAGCGGCTGCCCCCCTGGGTGCGCCCCTCACCCTCGTGGGCCACTCGAGCATCGTCACACATTGGTTCCGCTTCCCAAAATTCACATATATTCCAAAAAAAATATCTGTCCGTTTTTATCCCGTTTGGACTCCGTTTGATATGGATATTCTGTGAAACAAAAAACATGCAACAAACAGGAACTGGCACTGGGCACTGTATCAATATGTTAGTCCCAAAAATAGTATAAAAGTTGCGAAAAATATATGAAAGTTGTAGAATATTGGCATGGAACAATAAAAAATTATAGATACGACAAAGACGTATCACTCATGAAGGGAACACGTCCCTCTAAACAAACCACTATAATAAACGTGTTGATCTATAATGGTTTTCTCGTGACACTCTAAGAAATATCACATATTGGTTTAAACCTATGACGGTTCCATTTTTTAAAAAGAAATGTTGGTTTTAAAATGTCACGAATTAAACATTTACAAAAATATTTAAATATAAAATTCCTAGATTTACATTAATTAACAATATAATGTATGAGTGTAGGTGTACTCCCAAAAGTTTGGCATAGCCATTGACGGAGATGGATTTGCCGGGAGTCCTCGGATGATGAAGGCATCCCTCCCAAGTAGTGGCAACGCCATGGCTCGATCGCACTCTTGGCCAACCACGACGAAAAGGTGCATTACTAGATGGTTTCCGGGAAGGCACAAACATGAGAAAACTAAGCCTAAAGCTAGTTGAACTTAAGGAGCGCGCGAGCTCATCCGCTCCTATGGATTTCCGAGATAAGTACAACTAGTATATATACGAACATTGCTACTTCCTCTAAATCATGAGCAGTTCCTTTTGACAGTGATCAAAACAAGTAATTATAGCCAACAAGGGCTTAAATGTCTATGGCTCTACGGTTTGGCGACTATGGGGCGACCGCCCCGCCGACGCCACCGAAGGCCGGCCTCGCCGGTGATGTTTCCATGTGCACCCCTCAGGTGCGCTATGGACCGTTTGCGGCCACATCCGCACCCTCGTCGTTGGGTTCCAGAACCCTTGGCAGCTAATACGTCTCCAACGTATCTATAATTTTTGATTGTGCCATGCTATTATATTATCCTTCTAGGATGTTTCACGGGCTTTTATATACACTTTTTTATGATTTTTGGGACTACCCTATTAACCCAGAGCCAAGTGCCAGTTTCTGTTTTTCCCTTGTTTTAGAGTATCGTAGAAAAGGAATATCAAATGGAGCCCAATTGACCTGAAACTCAATGAAGGTTATTTTTGGACCAGAAGAAGCCGAGGAAGTGCCGGAGGGGGAGTAGAAGGTTCCCAGGCTGCCCACGAGGGTAGGGCCCCCCTGGGCGCGCCCCCTACCTCGTGGACAGCCTGAAGGCCCCCTTTACTTGTCCCTGACTCCAACACCTCCTATATATATTGAAACCTCCGGAAAGTAACCTAGATCGGGAGTTCCGCCGCCGAAAGCCTCTGTTGCCACCAAACACCAATCTAGACCCCGTTCCGACACCCTGCCGGAGGGGGAATCCCTCTCCGGTGGCCATCTTCATCATCCCGGCGCTCTCCATGATGAGGGGGGGTAGTTCACCCTCGGGGCTGAGGGTATGTACCAGTAGCTATGTGTTTGATCTCTCTCTCGTGTTCTTGAGATGGCACGATCTTGATGTATCGCGAGCTTTTCTATTATAGTTAGATCTTATGATGTTTCTCCCCCTCTACTCTCTTGTGATGAATTGAGTTTTCCCTTTGAAGTTATCTTATCGGATTGAGTCTTTAAGGATTTGAGAACACTTGATGTATGTCTTTCATGTGCTTATCTATGGTGACAATGGGATATCACGTGATCTACTTGATGTATGTTTTGGTGATCAACTTGAGGGTTCTTGTGAACTTATGCATAGGGGTTGGCACACGTTTTCGTCTTGACTCTCCGGTAGAAACTTTGGGGCACTTTTCGAAGTACTTTGTGTTAGTTGAATAGATGAATCTGAGATTGTGTGATGCATATCGTATAATCATGCCCATGGATACTTGAGGTGACAATGGAGTATCTAGGTGAAATTAGGGTTTTGGTTGATTGTGTCTTAAGGTGTAATTCTAGTACGAACTCTATGATAGATCGAACGGAAAGAATATCTTCGTGTTATTTTACTACAGACTCTTGAATAGATCGACCAGAAAGAATAACTTTGAGGTGGTTTCATACCCTACCATAATCTCTTCATTTGTTCTCCGCTATTAGTGACTTTGGAGTGACTCTTTGTTGCATGTTGAGGGATAGTTATATGATCCAGTTATGTTATTATTGTTGAGAGAACTTCCATTAGTGAAAGTATGAACCCTAGGCCTTGTTTCCTAGCATTGCAACACCGTTTATGCTCACTTTTATCATTAGTTACCTTGCTGTTTTTATATTTTCAGATTACAAAAACCTATATCTACCATCCACATTGCACTTGTATCACCTTCTCTTCGCCGAACTAGTGCACCTATACAATTTACCATTGCATTGGGTGTGCTGGGGACACAAGAGACTCTTTGTTATTTGGTTGCAAGGTTGTTTGAGAGAGACCATCTTCATCCTACGCCTCCCACGGATTGATAAACCTTAGGTCATCCACTTGAGGGAAATTTCCTACTGTCCTACAAACCTCTGCACTTGGAGGCCCAACAACGTCTATAAGAAGAAGGTTGCATAGTAGACATCAAACTTTTTTCCGGCACCGTTACCGGGGAGGTGAGTTCTTGAAGGTATATCTTTAGATCTTGCAATCGAATCTTTTAGTTTCTTGTTTTATCACTATTTTAGTTTATAAAAGAAAACTACAAAAAATGGAATTAAGGTTACCTCATATGCTTCACCTTTTTAATATCTTTCGTGAAAATATGGAAAGGAAAATTGTGCCCAAGTGCTAGAAGAAGAATGTATTAAAATGTTTGGCACTAAATACTCGAATGATTGCAATGTTGTTAGTGTGAATTCTTCGAATACCCATAGTACTAATGATGATTGCACTAGTCATGATGAAAATATCTCTTATAAGCATGTCGATTTTTGTGGAGTGCATAGAGTTTGCAAGTACGTACCAAATAGGGAAGATAGATTTTGCAAGAGACATAAGTATTTAGAAACTAAATGGTTGCAAGAAAGGCTAGATGATTGTGCTGAAAATTTAAAATTTCTTTGCCATCCTTGTGAACTTTGCAATGAACGTGATCATTTAAATATCCAATGCAAATTGTTTCATGATTGTATCGTGTCCAAAAATTGTGATGACTTGATTTCCCTTGCGCATCATAATGAACTTAGTTTGCTTGTGGGTTATGAAGAAAGGAAACATTTAACTAAGGATCGTCCTGAATTTGTCCTTGATAAAGTTCTTGAATTTGAGCTAGAGGAAATTTATATGTATTGTGCGGTGAATTGCATTGAAAATCCTTACATTGCCAATTACATAAAGACAAGAAAACAAATAGAAGATGAAGAGAATACTAATGAAAGGGAAGAGATTTCCCAATATCCTCCTATTATTTCTTATGATGAATCAGGTAACGAGGAGGAGTCTTCTATTCAACCAATCTCATTAATAAGGAGCTCCAAAAATAAAAATTAAACCCACACATAATGTGAAGAAGAAAAAGAAAAGACGGAGAAGCAAAGACAAAAAAGTATCCCTCCCAAATGATGTTGTTTCTACTACTCATCGTGATGATGATAATTGCTATACTATCGGTCTATCCATACTATTAATGATGAGAGTGATTATGCTTATGATATGGAAAGGCCCAAACTTGGGAATGCTATGTTTGATGAGAATGACATGTCTGAGAATTTATTTGCTGCAATTAATGTTTGTCCCAAGCTTGGGGATGCTACATTTGATGAGGATGATATTTTTAGTTCCCCAAGTTTTGGTGAGCAAATTTATTATGATGAAAGCATGCCTCCTACTTATGATGATTATTGTGATGACACTTATGCCATAAAAAGTAGTGATTATTATATTTATAAAACTTGTCATGATTATGATTACCCTTTTTCTGAACATTACTCTTTTCATGTGGAAACAATCTATAGTATTCAAGTCTCTTATGATACTTCCGCTATTTCGAATGAGAAGAATTTTGCTTGTGTGGAGAGTAATAAAATTTATATGCTTGGGGATCATGACAAGAATGCTTTATGTGATAGTTATATTGTCGAATTCATTCATGATGCTACTGAAAATTATTATGAGAGAGGATCATATGCTTGTAGGAATTGCAATAATATCAAGTTTCCTCTCTATGTGCTTAAAATCTTGGAGTTATGCTCGTTTTCCCTTCTTATGCTAGTTGATTATCGTTCCCATAAGTTGTTTGCTCACAAAATCCCTATGCATAGGAAGTGGGTTAGACTTCAATGTGCTAGTCATATTCTTCATGATGCTCCCTTTATGTTTCAATTCTTATCTTTTATGCGAGCATCATTAAAATCATTGTGCCTAGCTAGGGGTGTTAAACGATAGCGCTTGTTGGGAGGCAGCCAATTTTATTTTTTTTGATTTTGCTTCTATTTAGGAATAAATATTGCATATAGCTTCTGTTTAGATGTGGTTTTGTGTTTTAATTAGTGTTTGTGCCAAGTAGAACCTTTGGGAAGACTTGTGTGAAGTTTATGTGATCATGCTGTAAAAAACAGAAACTTTAGCGCTCACGAGTTTAGCTACCATTTTTTACTGGAGAGTGCTTTTTAGTTGATTCCTTTTGCAGATGATTAATAGACAAATTCCTCACGTCCACCAATTTATTTATTTTTTGAGTTATAGAAGTATTCGAAAGTTACAGATTGCTATAGACTGTTCTATTTTTTACAGATTCTGTTTTCTATGTGTTGTTTGCTTATTTTGATGAATCTATGAGTAGTATCGGAGGGTATGAACCATAGAGAAGTTGGAATACAGTAGATATTACACCAATATGAATTTAGAATGAGTTCACAACAGTACCTAAGTGGTGGTTTTATTTTCTTATACTAACAGAGCTTATGAGTTTTCTGTTGAGTTTTGTGTTCTCAAGTTTTCAAGTTTTGGGTAAAGATTCGATGGACTATGGAATAAGGAGTGGCAAGAGCCTAAGCTTGGGGATGCCCAAGGCACCCCAAGGTAATATTCAAGGACAACCAAGAGCCTAAGCTTGGGGATGCCCCGGATGCATCCCCTCTTTCGTCTTCGTTCATCGGTAACTTTACTCGATGCTATATTTTTATTCACCACATGATATGTGTTTTCCTTGGAGCATCAATTTGTTTTATTTTGATTTGCTTGCTGTTTGAATAATATCCCAATATCTTAAATTATTAAATGTTAGAGAGTCTTCACATAGTTACATAATTATTCAACTACTCATTGATCTTCACTTATATCTTTTGGAGTAGTTTACCGTTTGCTCTAGTGCTTCACTTATATCTTTTTAGAGCACGGCGGTGGTTTTATTTTGAAGAAATAGATGAACTCTCATGCTCCACTTATATTATTTTGAGAGCCTTTTAGAATAGCATGGTAATTGGCTTGGGTCATGAATTTAGTCCTAATACGGTAGGCATCCAAGAGGGATATAATAAAAACTTTCATATAAAGTGCATTGAATACTAGGAGAAGTTTGATGCTTGATGATTGTTTTGAGATATGAGGATGGTGATATTAGAGTCATGCTAGTAGAGTAGTTGTGAATTTTAGAAATACTTGTGTTGAGGTTTGCAAGTCCCGTAGCATGCACGTATGGTAACCGTTGTGTGGCAAATTTGAAGCATGATGTATTTCATTGAGTGTCATCCTTTGTGTGGAGGTCGAGATCGCGCGATGGTTAACTCCTACCAACCCTTCCCCTAGGAGCATGCGTGTAGTACTTTTTTTTGATGACTTCTAGATTTTTGCAATAAGTATGTGAGTTTTTTATGACTAATGTTGAGTCCATGGATTATACGCACTCTCACCCTTCCGCCATTGCTAGCCTCTCTCGTACCGCGCAATTTTCGCCGGTACCATACACCCACCATATATCTTCCTCAAAACAGCCACCATACCTACCGGTTATGGCATTTCCATAGCCATTCCGAGATATATTACCATGCAACTTTCCACCGTTCCATTTATTATGACACGCTTCATCATTGTCATATTGACATGCATGATCATGTAGTTGACATCGTATTCATGGCTAGGCCACCATGCATATTTTTTCATACATGTCACTCTTGATTCATTGCACATCCCGGTACACCACCGGAGGCAGTCATATATAGTCATACCTTGTTCCAGTATCGAGTTGTAATATCGAGTTGTAAATCAATATAAGTGTGATGATCATCATTATTAAGGCATTGTCCCAAAAAAGGAAAAAAAAGAGAGAAAAAAAGGAAAGGCCAAAGAAGAAAAAAAAGAAAGGCCCAAAAAAAGAAAAAGAAAAAAAGAAAAAGAGAGAGAAAAGGAAAAAAGGGACAATGCTACTATCTTTTTTCACACTTGTGCTTCAAAGTAGCACCATGATCTTCATGATAGAGAGTCTCTTGTTTTGTCACTTTCATATACTAGTGGGAATTTTCATTATGGAACTTGGCTTGTATATTCCAACGACGGGCTTCCTCAAATGCCCTAGGTCTTCATGAGCAAGCAAGTTGGATGCACACCCACTTAGTTCTTTTGTTGAGCTTTCATACATTTATAGCTCTAGTGCATCCGTTGCATGGCAATCCTTACTCACTCACATTGATATCTATTGATGGGCATCTCCATAGCCCATTGATACGCCTAGTTGATGTGAGGCCATCTTCCTCTTTGTCTTCTCCACAACCACCACTCTATTCCACATAGTGCTATGTCCATGGCTCTCGCTCATGTATTGCGTGAAAGTTGAAAGAGTTTGCAAAACTTGAAGTATGAAACAAGTGCTTGGCTGAAACCAGGGTTGTGCATGATTGGAATATTTTGTCTGACGAAGATGGAGCATAGCCTAACTATATGATTTCATAGGGATGAACTTTCTTTGGCCATGTTATTTTGAGAAGACATGATTACTTTGTTAGTGTGCTTGAAGTATTACTATTATTATGTCAATATAGACTTTTGTCTTGAATCTTTTGGATCTGAACATTCATGCCACAATAAAGAGAATTACATTGAGAATTATGCTAGGTAGCATTCCACATCAAAAATTCTGTTTTTATCATTTACCTACTCGAGGACGAGCGGGAATTAAGCTTGGGGATGCTTGATACATCTCCAACGTATCTATAATTTTTTATTGTTCCATGCTATTATATTATCCTTCTAGGATGTTTTATGGGCTTTTATATACACTTTTATATGATTTTTGGGACTAACCTACTAACCCAGAGCCTAGTGCCAGTTTCTGTTTTCCCCTTGTTTTAGAATATCGCAGAAAAGGAATATCAAACGGAGCTCAATTGACATGAAACTCAACGAGGCAAGCAGGGCACAACCCATACAACTGAGGCTAGGGCGTTGGAAGTATTACACAGCAAACCATGTGGTCCTCCTGATCAAAGCGAGCCGCCAGATCGGATAGGCCGGAGAATGACGAGACCTGCTATGTCGACCTGTGTGGTCACGACGGTGACTGTGCCGGAGGTGCCCAAGGCGAACCCATATGCTGGTGGGGGCGATCATGGGGCTCCCCTTGCGGATGCTGCCCACCCGACGCCGGTGGAAGGGGGAACTGCAAGTACCAAGGCTGCGAATCCTGACGTACAAGCGCTGGTTGCCGTGGTCCGGGAAAAGACGGAGCTATCGGCTTTTCTGGAGGATGAGCCTTGCAGGGATGAGGTTGTTGATATGTCTTATGGGAGTTCCATGTTAGGAAAACACGGAGCAAGGGAAAAGTATGATGCTGGTTACTAGAAAGACAAGCATGGCACGGCTATGGCTATAGCGCAGGTTTTTGAACAGCCGAACATGGAGAAAGCACTGGTGGCTTATGATGATACACCATTACAAGGGGGAGACATGAAGCTTGGCAGGGTTGACATGGAGGGAGACACAAGGAGGTGTCTAGCAAGACAACAAACTATAATGGAAGCAACCGGTCTAGGGGCTGACGGTATCCCGACGGGGCCGACTATGGCGCCTTGTCAGGCGCAATGAATTGCATAAGTTGGAATTGTCGGGGTGCGGCCAACAAACCGACAGTTCGAGATCCACTATGGCATTTGACCGGTGTGTATGGAGAACCCCGAGTGGAAAACCGTCACTTGATGTGGGAGAAATTGCAAAATTTGAAAGCTCAATCATAGCTGCCATGGTGCGTGATAGGGGATTTTAATGAAGCTTTATGGTTCTTTGAGCACTTCTCGAGTACACCACATGGTAAAAGACAGATGTTAGCGTTCAGGGATACCTTGGAGATGTGCCAATTGTCAGATTTGGGCTTCTCGGGTCTACCCTTCACTTATGATAACAAGCAGGCGGGCAGTCGCAATGTGCGAGTCCGGCTAGACCGAGCAGTTGCAGATAACAGTTGGCGTGATATTTTCTCTGATGCTCGTGTGGTACACAAGGTCAGCCCATGCTCTGATCATTGCCCAATTGTTTTGTAGTGTGTTAAAGATGAGTTTCAGATCTCAGGGAAGCGCATCAGGCAATACGAAGTAATGTGGGAGAGAGACTCAACCTTAGCAGGGAATATACAAAATGCTTGGGCTAAAGCTGGGCAAAAGGTTCATTTGGGTGATGTGCTACGTGGTCTGAAAGAGCTCATGACCGAGCTTCACAATTGGAGCAAGGCTAGATTTGGAAGTGTGGTTCGAGACCTCGAGAAGTCCCGATCGTGACTTGAGGAACTTATGGCGATGAATGATGATCGCAACGAGATACGTAAAGTGCAAGATCATACGAATGAACTGTTGTATAGGGAAGAATTATTGTGGCTGCAAAGGTCACGAGTGGACTGGCTGCGTGAAGGCGATCGAAATACAATTTTTTTCCACCAAAAGGCAGTATGGAGAGCAAGGAAAAACAAGGTAAAATTCCTAGCTGATGATTCTGGAACACGTCATGAGGACCATGCAGCGATGAGTGGGCTAGTGAACACCTTTTTTCACTCTCTATTTACATGTGATACTCAGCTCGTACAAGAACCTCTAGTACATCTTTTTGACCAAAAGGTGGTGAGTGAAATGAATGACAAACTATGCTCAGATTTTACTGACAAGGAAATTTCAGATAGCCTTTTCCAAATTGGACCTCTCAAGGCACCGGGCATTGATGGTTTCCCGGTGAGATTTTTTCAGAGGAACTGGCTTACTATGAAAGAAGAGATCATTTATGCGGTAAAAGAATTTTTTCGGACAGGCATAATGCCGGAGGGCGTCAATGACACGATAATTGTCCTCATACCTAAGATCAATGATCTAGTTAAGGTAACGGACTTCAGGCCTACTAGCCTTTGCAGTGTTATTTAAAAAATTGTGGCAAAGTGTTTGGTAAATAGGCTTAGACCTATTTTGGATGATATCATATCTCCGCAGCAGAGTGCTTTTGTTCCGAGTAGGATGATCACGGATAATGCCCTCTTGGCCTTTGAGTGTCTTCATTTTATGCAGCATGAGAAGAAGGAGGAAAATAGTTATTGTGCCTATAAATTGGATTTATCTAAGGCGTATGACAGACTGGATTGGGGATTCTTGAAACAGACGATGCAAAAGTTGGGCTTCGCTCACCGGTGGGTTCAGTAGATTATGACATGCGTGACCTCGGTGTGATATTCAGTAAAATTTAATGGAGCCATTTTAAATTCGTTTGTATCGTCGCGTGGGCTTCGGCAAGGTGACCCCATATCTCCATTTTTTGTTCCTTTTAGTGGTCGATGGGCTTTCTGCATTACTAAGGCAAGGCATTGAAAATCACCATATTCATGCTTTAAAAGTGTGTCCGAGGGCCCCAGGGATCTCACACCTTCTCTTCGCGGACGACACCTTGTTATTTTTTAAAGCTAATCTGAATCAGGCTCAGTACATCAAGGAAGTTATTAGGAGGTATGCACAAGCTACTGGTCAACTTATCAATCTGCAGAAGTGTTCCATCCAATTTGGTGATGCTTGTCCAGTGGAGGTGCAACATTTGATCAGGCAAGAACTGCAAGTGTTTAATTCTGAGTTTGAAGGGAAGTATCTTGGGTTGACAACTCTGTATGGACGCATGCATAAGGGGAAGTTCCAAATGTTGCAAGCTAGCTTAACAAAATGGATTATGGCCTGGGGTGATAGTCTATCTCAAGCAGGGATTGAAACCATGATTAAGGCGGTGGCTCAAGCAATCTCAACATATATTATGGGGGTTTTTAAACTCCCATTCTCGGTGTGTGACGACCTCACTAGACTTGTGAGGAATTTTTGGTGGGGCTCTAGAAATGGTAAGAGAAGGACTCACTGGAAGACTTGGGAGAAAATAATTGAACCAAAAGGAAAAGGTGGATTGGGTTTCCGTGACTTCCGCATGTTTAAACAAGCACTGCTTGCCCGACAGGCTTGGCGACTCCTAACCAAGCCAGACTCATTGTGTGCCATGGTTCTAAAAGCAAGATACTATCCTAATGGGTCCCTACTGGACACAGTTTTTGCAGGTAACGCCTCGCCCACTTGGCATGTTGTGCAATACAGTCTGGAGCTGCTGAAGAGGGGCTCATTTGGCGTGTCGGCAATGGCGAGCAGGTGCGCATATGGCGGGACCCATGGCTCCCTAGGCCGCCGTCCTACCGGCACATCACCATGCGGGCAACATGCCGTCTACGTCGGGTGTGCGAGCTACTAGATGAGAACGATCGCTGGAGTACGGAGCTTGTCCAGCGGCACTTCCACGCAGTTGATTCCGCATGCATTCCGAAGATCAAGGCCTCACCTCACATGATGGAGGACGTCTTGGCCTGGGCACCAGATCCACATGGGAATTTTTCCGTACGAAGTGCATACCGTCTCGCCATCGACAATTCTTCTAGCACCAATATGGGTGCAATGAGCAGGGCACTGGACAGCACTCGTGTCGTCTGGAAGGCAGTGTGGGGGTGCCCTGCTCCTCCTAAGGTACGCATCTTTGCATGGCGTCTTATAACAAACTCCCTGGCTACTATGGTGAACAAATCAAAGTGGAATCTTGAGGTCACTAATACATGTGTTTTATGTGGGTTGGAATCCGAGGATACATTCCACGCGATGTGCAGATGTCCGTTAGCGAGAATGCTATGGGAAGTGATGGCAAAGTCTGAGAGCATGCAACGCCTTGAGGACATCGCCAATACATGCACAGAATGGGCGTTACATCTGCTAAATCAATGCACGGAGGAGCAGCGGTTGCCGGTCATCATGACGCTATGGAGAAGCTGGCACGTCGGAAATGAAGTGGTACATCAAAAACCGGCACCTGCGATTGAAGCTTCGAGGAGGTTCTTATGCAGCTACATCGACAACCTACGTTGCATTCAACAACACCAACACGAGGACATCGTGAAAGGAAAAATGATATGTACACAGGGAGCTAGTAGGAACCATATGAAGATGGCGGTCACCCCATCTAGCTGCACTCGGCCTCCAGAAAGTGGACCAAGCCTCCTCAAGGATGGGTCAAGCTCAATGTTCACGGCGCATGGCAGGAAGAGTATGGAACAAGTGGAGTGGGAATGATCCTCCACAACCATAATGGATCAATCATTTTTTCCTCATGTCGGTTCCTCACTACATGTGTTAGTGCTTTGGAAGCAGAGATGGCTGCATGCATGGAAGGGATCGCTGTCACCCTAGAGTGGAGTACTATGTCGTTTATTCTAGAAACCGATAGTAGTGTTGCGGCAAACATGATCAAGGAGGAGAAGGAGAACAGGTCACTAGTTGCTGCTCTCGTCGGCGAAACCAAACGACTCCTTGCTCTGTGTCGGGAGCATGTGATATTGCATGTTAGTAGAGATCTTAATAAAGTGAATCTTTACCTAGCTCAGATGGGTCACTCTACCCCTAAAACTGCAGTCTGGCTGCGATGTGGACCTGATGAAATTGGCAACCTTTGCCAACAGGATTGTAACAATCTTACTTGATTAATGGAGTCCTTTCTCCCACCAAAACAAAAACCACGACGAAAAGGTGCAGGACCTTGTCTAGGAGGTAAGCAACATCTCTAGTGTGTAGCTGGTGTAAGGAATCGAAGTGGAGCTCACAGTACTACCGTAGGCGTGCCGGTGAAATGAGAGTGGAGCTAAGAAATATACGTGCAATTCTATGTTGTGTTGTGGATTTATGTAGAAGATTTGTGTATAGTAATAGGAGGGAATTGCGAGAGGAGTGTCATTTTTTTCTTTTGCAGCCGAAGAGGGAGATTCAAGAACAAATGTCAAGGACCGGCATTCAGTTCGTTAGTATCTCATGGGGTAATTGTAAGAGGAAATCAACTTTTTTCAATGACGGATTCCAATACACAATTTCATTTTGGAGAGAGACGCATGCGGAGAGAGGATATATTTGACGTGTTGTCTTTGCCGAATGCTCCTATTTTGCACTCTTAGATTCAATAAGCCCCTAAAACAAGAATTGGGCCTTGGCCCACGAAGCTCCCCTCACTCGCTCGGCCGGCTAAGCTCCCTCCCTTGCTCGGCCGGCTATGCTTCTAGCTCAACAAGAAGTGTAGTGACCAGTTTTTTGTGTTGTTTTAAAAAAGGGATAATTAATTTGGTGCCCTTAGTTGTGTCCCACTCGGCAGGTTTACCCCTAGTTTCCAAAAACACTTGTTCTTGCCCAAACCATTTTGCTCCTCTTATGCTTTTGCCCTTTGACCGTTTGGTCATCACTTTGAAAACTTCATAAAAAATTCATACTAACTCAGAAAAATTCAAATAAGATATCTAAATGTTCAGAAAAGCATCACCTATATGTGCATGGCATTTGCATTCATGGAAAAAGTGTCGGCTAGTCCCCATGAATGCAAATGGTAAAAACTGAGATGGGGACTGGACAACACTTTTTTCATGAATGAAAATGACATGCACATATAGGTGATGCTTTTCTGAACATTTTGATATCTTATTTGAATTTTTCTGTGTTAGTATGAAGTTTTCAAAGTGATGGTCAAACGGTCAAAGGGCAAAAGCATAAGAGCAGCAAAGTGGTTTGGGCAGGATACAGTGTTTTCGGAAACTAGGGGTAAACCTGCCGAGTGTGACCCAACTAGGGGCATAAAATCAATTATCCCTTTAAAAAATGTTTCTGAAATCAAAAAACAACATGGATTTAAGAAATCCTGAATTTTTAAAATGAATAGGGATATTAAAAAATATTAATGACTTAAAATGTTCTGAAAATTTAAAAATGCTTACAACTTTTAAAATATATTCACAAAGTTCAAAAATGTTCGTGAATTGCAAAGCATTGACAATTTAACGATTATAAAATATTTATAAATTCAAAATATGTACATGAAATTGAATATTTTTGTGAATTTATTTTTTAGTAGAAATTTTAAAACATTCAAGAACTAAAAACAAGTAAAAAGAAAATAAAAATGTAAAAACTAAAGGAATATGAAAAGTAAAACCGACGTTGAAAATTCTAGCACCATCTTAAAACCGTGTGGAAACGTGAAAATAGTCGTATGAGCCAGCCCATTAGCGAAGAACTCCACTCCAGAAGTTGTGTGTTGCATACAATTTGCACTCTATTGTAGAGAACGTCTATATCCTGCTTTTAGAGAGACAGGTTGACGCCTAGCCGAAAACGTTGTGATGCTCTGGCCCGGCATCATCTCCGTATGCTTCTTTGTTCAGTTCATTTGTTTTTTCTTCTTATGCTTGTATTTTGATATTATATGCATACATGCTCGTGCACATAATAAAAATTGCTTGTGCATTGATAAATTTTGTTTGTACGGTTTCGAAAAATGGTTGTACAATTCCCAAAAAAATGTTCATGATAATTAACGGTGTTTACACATTTTTCAACAATAAATTCACAAAATTATTGAACAATGTTCATATTTTAAAAAATGTTTGTGAAGTTTAAAAACATGTTCCATGGCATTTAAAAAATGTAATTGAACTATATAAAAGTTGCACATATCTACTCTTATAAAAAACAGAGTTGGTGATGATGGTGTGCCTGCCATCCAGCAATATAGGCTGTCCGATTTATATCTGACGGATAGGAAGGAAACTACGACAATTTTGCAAAGATACCCGCTGGTAGGAACTAGGGTTCTACCGGGTCGGGGGCGTAGATTATAGGGGAAGGAGGAAGATGGGCGAGGGCGAGGCCGCGGTGGCCGGCGGCTGGGCGCCGTCCCGCGCGGTTGAGGGCGGCGGCGATGGCAAAGCGGAGGCTAGGGTTTTAGGGTTCCGGCTCCTCTGGGAGCCGGGCAAAAGTTATGACTTATTGCTTAATCTCAAAAGGTGTCCTTACATCTGTTTATATAACCTCAAGGCTAGGAAAAATAAAACAACTTGGGCTAAGCCCCTAACTTAAACGCGCCTAGTGGGCCTCTTCCGGGTATAGGAGACCCCGGTCATAACATCTCTCCCCGCCTGCGCAAACAGCTCGTCCTCGAGCTGGAAGTCTGGATAGTGACTGTGAAACTCGTCGCGCTGCTCCCATGTGGCCTCCTCCTCTGGAAGACCTTCCCACTGGACCAAGACGTACCACACCCCGCGACGCAGCTGAGCCTTTAACGCCTTGGATGGTCCAGGAAGCAAGCGCCCGTCGGAAGTCAGAGGGAGCGCCGGCGTGGCCGTCGGTGGCTCCCCCTTGCAAGGCTTGAGAAGCCCTACATGGAAGACGTCGTGGATGCGGGCACCCACTGGAAGCTGTAGGCGGTAAGCCACCTTTCCAATGCGCTCCAGCACGGAAAATGGTCCCGCGTAGCGAGGACCCAGCTTGCGCTTCGCGCGCGGGTCAAGAGACTGAGTCGAGCGGTGAAGAAGGCGTAGCCAGACCCAATCGCCCACCGCGAACTCCGCCTCTCGGTGATGGTCGTCATAATAGTGCTTGGCCAGCTACTGGGCCTGAAGGAGACGCTGCCGCACCTCGGCAAGCATCTCATCGCGGCTGCGAAGAAGATCTCCAGTCGGCTCCATCCGAGCCAACGCCGGGTCAACCGGCAGGATCGCCGGGGGTGGCCGGCCGTAAACCACCTCGAACGGGGTGGCGCGCACGGCGGAGTGGTAAGAGGTGTTGTAGCAGTACTCCGCCCATGTGAGCCAGTCCATCCAAGCGCGAGGACGATCACCTGTGACACAACGTAGATACATGGCAATCACCTTATTAACCACCTCGGATTGGCCGTCCGTCTGAGGATGGAAGGCGGTGCTCAGGCGGAGCTGCACGCTCGCCATGCGGAAGAGGTCGCGCCACACATGCCCCGTGAAGACCGGGTCCCGGTCGCTGACAATCGAAGAAGGGAACCCATGGAGGCGGACGATGCCGTCGAAGAAGGCCCTGGCCACGGATGCGGCAGTGTAAGGATGACCGAGCGGGATAAAGTGTGCGTACTTGGAGAATCGGTCGACCACCGTGAGGATGACAGACTTGCCGCCCACCTTGGGAAGGCTCTCAATGAAATCCATGGAAATGTCGGCCCAGACCTAAGAGGGTACCTCCAACGATTGCAGGAGCCCGGCTGGTCGCAGTGTCCGCGTCTTGTTGCGCTGGCAGGTCACACAAGAGCGCACCCAATCCTGGACCATAGCACGGTCACCTGGGATGTAGAAGTCGGCGCGTAGACGATGGAGGGTCTTCTGCACCCCCTCGTGGCCGGCCGAATGAGCCAGCTTGAGCACCTAGTGACGGAGATCATCGTGGTCCGGCACGAAGACACGGCGGCCATGAAGAAGCAAGCCATCCGTCCCGCGCCATGGCTCCTCCAAGTCGCCAGCCTCCAAGCGCTGCCGAAGGAGCTGGGCGTCGGGTGCATTCGTGGTAGCCCTGCGAATGTCGGCGAAGAGGGCGAAGGAGGGCTCGGAGCGAATGCAGAGCACCACCCTCGCGGCGGCGCTGACAGCTGCGTCCTCGGTGTCGCGGCAGGACAGGGCATCAGCCACGGTGTTGAGGCGGCCCGGGCGATACTCGACGGTGAAGTCGAAGCCAAACAGCTTGCTGATCCACTGGTGTTGCGGCACGGTAGAGAGCCTCTGATCCAACAAGAACTTGAGGTTGTAGTGATCCGTCCGAATCCAGAAGGACCGGCCCCAAAGATAGGGCCGCCAGTGGCGCACGGCCTGAACCAAGCCAATGAGCTCCCTCTCATAAGCCGCGAGCTTGAGATGGCGCGCGGCGAACGGCCTACTGAAAAATGCAAGCGGCCCGTCACCCTGTTGAAGGACGGCGCCGAACCCCACACCGGAGGCGTCGCAGTCCACGAGGAACGGCCGATCGAAGTCCGTCATCTGGAGGACGGGGCCCGTCGTGAGGGCTCCCTTGAGGGCCTCGAATGCCTCGGCCGCCTCGGCGTCCCAAGCGAAGGCATCGCGACGCAGGAGGCGCGTGAGTGGAGATGTGATGAGGCTGAACTCCCGGATAAACTTCCGGTAATATCCCGCGAGGCCCAGGAAGCCGCAGAGAGCCCGCGGTGAGTGTGGCGTCGGCCAGGCTGCGACGGCCGCCACCTTGTCGGCGTCCACAGCGACGCCGTCGGCCGAGATGACGTGGCCGAGGTAGGCGACTGACGGCGTGCCAAACGAGCACTTCGAGTGTTTAAGATGAAGATGGTGCGCTCGAAGCTCGTTGAAGATGATGGCGACATGCTGAAGGTGCTCCGCCCACGAGGCGCTGTGGATAAGAATATCATCAAAGAAAACGAGCACAAACCGACGCAAGTAAGGGCGGAGTACGTCGTTCATCATGGCCTGGAAGGTCGCCGGGGCGTTGGAGAGGCCAAAAGGCATCACAAAAAACTCGAAGTGGCCGTGATGAGTCCGAAACGCCGTCTTGGCGATGTCGTCCGGGTGCATCCGCACCTGGTGGTACCCCGAACGAAGGTCGAGCTTGGTGGAGAAGCGCGCTCCATGTAGCTCATCCAGGAGCTCGTCAACCACCGGGATAGGAAACTTGTCCTTGAGCGTCATGGCGTTAAGGGCGCGGTAGTCGATGCAGAAACGCCACGTGCCATCCGACTTGCGGACGAGGAGGACCGGCGCCGAGAATGGTGAAGTGGAGATCCGAATGATGCCCAATGCGAGCATGAGTGTGCACTGCCGCTCCAGTTCGTCCTTCTGCAACTGGGGATAGCGGTAGGGACGTACCGCTACCGGGACCGTACCCGGAAGTAGATGAATGCGGTGATCGTACTCCCGGGCTGGCGGAAGACCCTGAGGCTCGGCGAAGAGGTCATCGTGTTGCTGCAGGAGGTGATCCAGCAAGGGGTGCTCGGGCTCGGCCGCAGCCGTGGCTAGCTGCAGGCATGGAGTCGCTGGGGGCGCGCCACCTGCGCCCTCCCATTGGATCCGGCGGCCCTCGCACCAGAATGTCATTGTCATGGCGTCGAAGTCCCATAGGATGGGACCGAGGGTCCGTAAGAAGTCGACTCCAAGGATGAAGTCGAAACAACCCAAGTCGATGCCGGCGCACGTGATAGAGAACTGCTCCTCGTCGATAGTGATGGGCACGCGGTGTGCCAGTCCATGGCAGCGGAGTCGGTCGCCGTTGGCCACGGTGACCCTGAGGTTCTCTCCGCCCATGGGTTGGAGAGCCAAGCATCGCATCGTCGCCTCGGGTAGGAAGTTATGCGTGGAGTCTGTATCCACGAGCGCCACCAGGCGCTCCCCGTGAATCATCACCGGTAAGAGCATCGTCCGGTCGTCCTTGATGCCGGCAAGCGCATGGAGGGAAACCACGAGAGCCGTTGCTGGGGCTGGTGCTTGCGCTACCTCGGCGGCGGCCGGAGCGCCCAAGTCGCCGGTCCCCTCAGCGGGTGTGTCCTCCTTCACGTAGTCGGCGAGTAGAAGAGGCGCGGGCAGACGTGACCTGACACATATGGTTCGTCGCAGTTGTAGCACAATCCCTGGCGACAGCGCTCGAGCTGCTCGGCCGGGGTGAGCCGGCGAAAGGGTCGCGTCGCTGTCGGGGTAGGAGCCGCGGCAGTGGCCGGGGGCGGCCGACCCGGCGCCGACGCTGTCGGAGGTAGTCGGGCGGGCTGGCGGGCGTCCCGAGACGGTGTGGCCTGCTGCAGGGCCTGCGCGCGGCGCTCGAAAGCGCGGGCGTAGTACATGGCCAACTGCAGGTCCTGCGGGCCCCGAAGCTCCATGTCCACGCGAATGTGATCCGGTAGGCCCCTGATGAAGAGCTGGGCCCGCTGCCGGGCGGACACGTCCGGCGCGTGGCAAGCCAGGGCCTGGAAGCGATCGGCGAAATCCTGGACGGTGGAGGTGAAAGGCAAACGGCCGAGTTCGGCCAGTCGACTGCCCCGTATAGGCGGCCCGAAGCGGAAGAGGCAGAGCTCCCGGAAGCGCTCCCAGGGGGGCATGCCGCCCTCGACCTGCTCGAGGGCGTAGTACCATGTCTGCGCAGCGCCACGGAGGTGGTAGGAGGCGAGCCAGGTGCAGTCGGAAGCAAGTGTGCGCTGCCCCCCAAAAAACTGCTCACACTGATTGAGCCAGTTGAGCGGGTCCTCGGTGTCGTCGAAGGTGGCGAAGTCGAGCTTCGCAGAGCGGATGCGTCTGGGTATGGCCGCCGTGACCGTAGGGCTCGGCGGAGCGGAGCGGCGAAGAGGATGGTGCGGTGGTCATAGGCGGCCCGTCGAAACTCATGTGGAGCCCCGCGGAGGCGGAGGGCCCGCCGTGGCACGGCAGGGACGGCGCCGGCTGGTCCCCGGCCATGGTGTAGACTGGCGGTGGTGACGATCCGGTGACCTAGGCCGGCAGCTGGGATGGCGATGACGGGAAGCGGACGTGCTGGATTGGCACGCCCGACGCGGAGGGCGCTGGCCCGGTACTGAAGGGAGACGACGGCGGCAGCAGCAGCGGCGGCTGCGCTGGCATGGTGGCGGCAGCGGCCGGCGTGGTGGTGGCCAGCGGCCAATGCGGCCAGGGAAGCCCCGTGGCTGCCGCTGGTTGCAGCGGTAGGGGTGGCTGCAGCGCCCCCCCC
>LR738712.1:542551597-542599667 GCA_902687465.1 Secale cereale | reverse complement strand
AATAGGATAAAATAAAAGAATGAGAATGGGAAATAAAGAAAGCGAACAAATCCTAATGGGCTTATCTAATTCTGTCAATAGAAAATGAGAAAAAGAAAGGGAATGGATAAAGGCGCGAACACCCACTCCTTCGTTTGTTTCTAATGTGCCGGTCAACATATTTCTATTTCCATCACTGGCTCTAGAAAAAATTAGAAGGTTTCCTTTGGTTCTCTCGGTAAGGAGTCTCTCTCAGGTTGTTCTGTTCCTCGTTTCGTTTAGTTTTCTTTTCATTTTATTTCACTTTTTCACATTTAAAAATCCTCAAATATATTTTTTCAATCCATGAACATTGTTTTTAGATTCATGAATATGTTTCGAATTTTCTAACATTTTTTTAAATATTCCAAACTGTTTTTATTTTTTTTAGAAAAACTTCAAAATTGGTAAAAAAAATGAATTCGTGATGTTTTTTGAATTCAAAATTATGTTTCAAAACTCCCAAATTTTAAAAAATATGAACAATTTCTAAACACACAAATTTTATCAATATATGAAAATATTTAAAATTGATGGACTTCTTTTCAAATTCACTCATGATTTTTTCCTAATATTTTTGGAGTCAAAATGACGGAATTGGTTTTGAAGGATTTTTTTTTACAAAAATCTCGGAATGTGTAATTGATATATCGTTAGATAACTATCGAAAATGTGGAAGTTTTAGTGTAGAAAGAATTCTCTAATTCCTAGTTGTTTTAAAGTCTTCTAAAAAATAGTGAGATCGTGCGTGTTGCCTCCATCATGAAAACCAGACTGTTCGAAACGCACCATGTCCAGACTTTGAACTTCGGGGGACGCTTCTATTTGAACTACACTCTGTTTTACTGTGTTGTTTCTTTGGTCATAACTGCTTAACTATTCATTTGAATTGGACAGATAATAAACCGTTGGAAAGCTGTTGGAAAAAAGCAATTTTTTTCTTGCACATTTTTCCTCCATGGTTTAAGAGCGGAGTTGAATATGTTAAAAAATGTTCTGAATTATATACACTGAACTTTTGAACCATTGATTAGGATAAAAGCATATGATATAACATTGAAAAGTTGTTGAATAGGATTTTTCTTTCATGTAGAGCATTTTTTTCAAATATGTCAGGATTTTAGAGCAGTTTTTAAAACACCAAAAAATAACAATTTTTTGTTTATGAACATGTAAATGAACAGTGTACCTCTTCGATAAGTATTTTTCAACTGTCAAAGGATGAGCACGTGAACTTTTTGCAGCAAACCTTTTAGGATTTATTCCTTTTTACCCTTTGAAACTCTCATAGTGCAACTAATCCACGGGTGGTTTTGGTAATTCATAACAACATATATCTCCTTGAACTAATGTCCATTTAAGATAAATATTTCAGGATGTTCAATGATTGGCATGGCAAGGACTAGAGATGTGGACCCCTCAAAATGCTAAGGACAAGGATTGGCAAAAGCTCAAGACTCTACATTTTTGTTTAAGTGATCCAAGATCACATTGAGTCCATAGGAAAGCCAATACTATTAAAACGGGATGAGGTGTTGCTTGATGAACTGGTTGCTCAAGTGCCTAGTGATATTGCTCCAAAACTCTCAGCCACTTTCTCTATCCAAATATGTCAAAACCCTAAATTCCAACTCGGCCCCACCGATATTTCCTACTCGGAGCCACTGAGTTCATCTGGACTTAGCCACGGCCAAAACCCTAACAAATCAGATCTACCGATATGCATCTCGGTACCTCCTAGATGGCCTTGCCAACACTCTGTTGCCTTGTTGAAATTATTTCGGTCCCACCGAGGATTCAATCGGTACCACCAAGATGACTTGCCAACTCTCTATTGCCTTGTTGCTTCACTTTGGTCCCACCGAGATGATGCAATCGGTGCCACCGAGATGAGGTTTTCCCTAGCCATTGCACATCGGTCCATCCGAGTTGCTCGTGCTGGTCCCACCGAGATTCCCAACGTTCATATCTTTTACACAGATCGATGCCATCGAGTTTTCTAATCGGTGCCACCGAGATTGGTGAAAAGTGTGTGACGGTTGGATTTTGTGTGGAAGCTATATATACCCCTCCACCCCTTCTTCCTTATTGAGGAGAGCCATCACAACGTGCCTATACTTCCACCACTCATTTTCTGGGAGAGAACCACCTACTCATGTGTTGAGATCAAGAGATTCCATCCCTACCATTTGAACCTTGATTTCTAGCCTTCCCCAAGTTTCTTTCCACTCAAATCTTTCTTCCATCATATCCAAATCTGTGAGAGAGAGCTGTGTGTTGGGGAGACTATCATTTGAAGCACAAGAGCAAGGAGTTCATCATCAACACACCATCGATTACTTTTTGGAGAGTGGTGTCCCCTAGATTGGTTAGGCGTCGCTTGGGAGCCTCTGACATGATGTGGAGTTGAACCAATCGCCCACTTCGTGAAGATCTACCCGACTGAGGCAAGACTTTCGTGGATGATGGCCATGGTGGAATAGACAAGGTTGCTTCTTCATGGACCCTTCGTGGGTGGAGCCCTTCGTGGACCCGCGCAGCCGTTACCCTTCATGGGTTAAAGTCTCCATCAACTTGGATGTATGATAGCACCACCTATCGGAACCATGCCAAAAATCTTCGTGTCCGCATTGCGTTTGCCTTTTCCAAACCCTTCCCTTTACTTACATGTGCAATGTTCTACACTCTGCTGCTATACTTTAAAAATTGCATGTGTAGGGTGTTACTTGACTTGTCATAATTGTTAAAATCTTCCTACAACTAAAATTGGGAAAAGATAGGTTTTTATTTGGTCAAGTAGTCTAATTACCTCCCCTTCCCCTCTAGACATACTTTTGATCTTGCAAACTCACTTCGTGGGTTCATTGAGTAGCTATGTGCTTCACCTCTCAACTGCACTATATGATATTTTTACTACTAACTCGTAAATTGTTTATCAGAATTGAGCAAATCATATATCTTTGGAGAGATGTTGAAAGGTGCAAATGTTCTGTGTTGAAAGTTTCTTTAAATCACAAAGGTTAAGGAGCATATTTGATTACTATAAAATCCACTCTGAATAACATAAGTAAGTTTTCTTGAACCATTCGCATGAACAAATCATATAATATGTCGTTGGAAATCTATTGAATAGGGGAACCTTTTCATGTAGAATATTTTTTTCCTATATTCAATACGGTTTAAGAGGAGTTTTAAAAATGTCAAAACTGACATCAATATTTTTTAACTACTTTCGAATGAGAATGTGAACTTCTAGGACCGAACCTTGCTAGGTTTTACATTTTATTTTTTAACTACTTTCGAATGAGAATGAGAATGTGAACTTCTATAGTCGAGATTTTGAACTTTTAGGGTTTATGTCTCTGAACTTTCTGATTTTTTTTCTCTTGCAAATTTCTTGGCAATATTTTATTTGTCTATTTTCCCTTTCTTCAAACTCCCGAGTTTTAACTTATGAACTTCTAGATAGTACACATATCAAACTTCTCAAATTAGTCCCGTGAAAGACTCGATTTTTTGCATGTGAATATCAAGCGAGTTAAGGTATTGACTTCTCTGATATTCCAAGGTGAACTTTCATGACTTTGAACTTATAAATTTGTCATATGAACTTTCAGAATTTTTCGGTGAATCCTCAAATGGGTATATTTTATGTACCCTTTATTTTTTTCATCTAAACTTCTATGGATGTTGTATCAGAACTACCGAAACATTTAAATGTGGGATTCCATTTTTGAAACTTTATCTTTTAGTTCTTGTTCTTCTAGACTTTTGATTGCTTTTAACGCGACACTTTATATTTTTGATTTCTCACCATGTTAACTGGTTACATCCTTTGAATTTCTAGGATTTTTTTTAACTTATGTTACTTATTTTTTGATCATCAACCAAATGAGTTTCATAACTTCTATGTTGTGTTTTTGAATATATTTTTGTTTTCTCCTAAACTGGGGAAGTTTCATCCTGTGAACTTTTAGGCTTCATTTTAATTTATTTTTATTTTAGGCGATGGCGGAGCGAGGACGGGCACCACGGAGAGGAGTGATGGGGGCACGGCGACGACGGCGGCGGTGGCGGCGGAGGGCACCTTCATGTTCTCGTGCGGGAAGGGTTGCGTATGATTTTTTTTCACTTGAGATCGGGATACAGTGGACTGCGGGTTGATTTCTATAAACCACAGTGACTTTTTCGCAAAAAGGGCGCGACGGTGAACCTGACAGACTCCATCTGTGCTTTATTATTAGGGAAAGATTTTAATTTCCTCGAACCTCCTAAGATGAACTTCTACCTTTTTATTTTTACTATTGTTTTTAAAAAATCCCAGAACTTACTTGCATTTAATCTTCAAATTTCCTTAGAAAATAGTATCATGAACTTCGTCATTTTTTGATGGAACTTCGTTTGGTTTGATTTTATGTTTGAAATGCTTTGAAATAAGAATGCGAACTTGCACCAGCAAACTTTGTAGGTATTTATTGCATGAATTACCTTTTCAGTGAAATTTAAGTTTGTTTTAACCTACTCACAGTTAATATATGAACTTTCAAATTTCATATACTCCATTGAGTATGAATTTCCTTGATTTTTTTCCTTTTCTGAAACTTCTCGGATCCCCCGAGGTGAACTTCTATTTTTTTTTACTTTCCTATTATTTTCCATTGAGCTTACTTGCGTTTAATCTTTGAACTTTAGAAATTTTTTGTTCCGTGAACTCCGCGAAGTTCTTTTTTGTTGGAACTTCGTTTGAATTTTCTTTTTTGTTTTTACAGGTTGAACTTCCTCTCGACAAGAGTTTTCTTATTTTTTGTCTTCGTACTTTTGAATTTTTTGTTTCTGTGACCTTCATGTGTTTTCCTATGTGAACTTCGAGGGTTTGTTTTAATTATTTGTTATTTACTTAACTTCTACTCCATCCGTCTCAAAATAAGTGATTCAACTTTGTACTAACTTTAGTACAAAGTTGAGTCTAAAGTTAGTACAAAGCTGAGTCACTTATTTTGGGACGGAGGGAGTATTTGTTTATTGTTTAGATATTGTAATTTCTATTTGTTTTCAAGTGGAATTTCAATTAATGAGAGCTTAGCATGAAGTGTCTCCTTGCTGCAAACACGTGAAGCTGGATCACTAGTTTTTTTTTTTTTGAGGTAATATCACAAATGGTGCTTAAACTTGTCATTAATGTTTACTTCAGTGCATAAACTTGAAAAATACGCCGAACTAGTTCTAGAACTTGGCGCTAATCCATTCCGCGGACGTATAATGTGCTCACATGGCATCATATTTTGATTAGCATTATTGTACGTCTCCATGACAAATGGGTCCCACATGTCAATAAAGGGAAATTAAACAATAGAAAACAGTTCCCGCCTGGACTCAAATTTAAATGGGTTGCTGTCTGTGCGGCGCATTTTGCACTTGCTAGCATTTCTAGTATTTTTAAAAAGATCGTAAATTATAATGATAGTAATAGAAATAACGTTCAAACATTCATGTATTATAAATATTATACATACAAAAAATAACTTATTTAGAAAAATGTTCGAGTAATTTTTAAAAGTATTGACGTATTATTTTTGAAAAACTATATAAATATAATAGCATTTCTGATTATAAGAATGTTTGTATAATTTATAATAATACAAATAACTTACAAATTACATCTAATAAATATTATTTTAATTTCAAAAATATTCGTATAATTGTATGCACATTTTGTAATTCATAAATTTGTCGTTTAAGTATTTTTGTTTAATTTAAAAATATTCCTTAATATTTAATATTTAAATTTTCTATAAATATATACATGTGACTATACTTATGTTTTATAGGAATTAACAATATATGCAATAAGTGAAAGTTATCACAAGTGAATATTAATAAAAAATGTTTGTATCCATCATTTTGTACAATTTAAATATAAGCCACGAGGTATATTTTTTGTAAATTTACTAAATAATCAATAGTTTTGTATTCACTAAATGTTTTCAGTATAATCCGCATGTAGATAAGTAAAAAAAATCTAAAACTACATGAATTTTTTAAATAAGTCATTTTGTTTGTACATATAATATTTATAACACGTAAATACTGGAAATATATTTGCTGTGATATTAGTTTACAAACTTTTTACAAATTTCTAATAAGTAATATAACATGTGTGAAATGGGTTGCACTAACTACATCCCATTTAAAAGCGACGTACGTGTTCCTACACAAGACATTTACGAAGATATCGTTACTTGTCGTTCAAAAGTGTATAGGAGTGGCTCAGGCAGACATTTTCTAGCCCCACATCACAAGTTCGAGTCACACAGGTTCCAACTTTTGACGTTGATTTTCCCTTTGTGCTGACATGTGAGGCCCACTAGTCGTAGAGACATACATACAGCAAAGCCTCTGTTGAAAAGTAAATCCCATGCCACATGTGCATGCTAATCAAAATACGATGCCACATCAATGCATTATACGTCAACGGATTGGATTGACACCATATTTGCAGTCTCGTGCCAAGTTTTAAAACCAGTTCGGCGTATTTTTAAAGTTCATGCACTAAAGTGAACATTTTTGACAAGTTTAAGCTAGAAAGTAAACATTGTTGACAAGTTCATGCACTGGTGATATTACCTTTTTTTGTTTTTGAGGTTTCCAAAAAGAAAGAAAAATATATATTATCACAGCTCTTGAACCAAGTGTCCAAATTACGAATAGTTTTATCATTGTGTTTCACGTTTTAATATGTTAAAACAAGATCATATATGGACTGATCTTTTGTGTTTCTATTTTTATTTATGTAGGGAGCTGTTTCGAGGCACAACGATTATCCATAGAATGGACCATGTGTCAACCAGCCAGTAGCTGTGGACGACCGCGTATGTGATCATTTCTAGTAGTACAGTTCTGGGTAGACCATGTCCGTGAAATGCGTTTTCCTGGAAGAGCACTGCTATACAGCCGATATTTCTTAGACGACATGCACACGACTTTTCCATCCAACCATTTATACTTTTTTTTTTTGCGGGAGAAAAAACTTGTATTACTCATACACAAGGTCCTTACAATCGTCTGCTGCAAGCACCAAAGTCTCCTCCGGACCAGCCCCCAACCAGGTCATGGTCCTAACATTATTTCTAGCAAAAACAGCTAAACTATCACTAGCTTTATTCTGTGAACGAAAAACATGAGTAATACGAGTTTTTTTAAGGGATAGCAGGTGTTTTATCTCCTTCACAACTGAGGCGTAGACTGACCGATCTTCTCCTTTACATGAGATCATGTTCACTGCCTCCATCGAGTCCATCTCCAATTCAATTGGCAAGTCACTTCGCTGAATCGCCAAAGATAAGCCTTCCATACATGCACAAAGCTCAGTCTCCAGGGCATCCCTACATGAGAACAAGGCTCTACAAGCAGAAAAGTTGATGAGCCCCTTATAATCTCGCAGGATCATACCAGCCCCTGCTACCTCAGATGAAACAAAGGATCCATCAGTGTTCAGTTTGTTCCAACCCTTGGCTGGAGCACTCCACTTTTTCACCACTGTAATATGTGTGGGTGTCTCAACACGCCCTGGCGGCTCATATAATATGCAAGTTTTGCCTTTGGCCGGGTCTGCCTTTGGGTTAATGTTGATGCGAATAAGAGAGGTAACATAGCACTAAAGAAATCTTACTGACGCCTCCAAGCGTGGTATCGGTTTTGAGTGGATCACTTCGTTCCTGACGAACCATGCCCTCCAGAATATCATCATCACCATCAGCCGCCCCACATCATTCAACGGTTCCAGGGCATGAAAGAGCCATTCCTTGCCAACATTCACAAATGATTCTATCTTCGGAATCGGCCATATTTTCTCCATAGCCTTGTACAGATCTCGGCCAAGCTGACAGCGGACAAAAGGATGATAGTTATCTTCTTCTTCCACCCCACACACCGGGCAGTGGTTCACCGTTTCAAGGCCAATCTTGTGTTTCCGCTCCCATGTCGGAAGAGCATTCGTGGTTAGACGCCAAGCGAAATTACGTACTGTGGGCGGAGCCCAGCTTTTCCAGATAAAACCCCAGCTCTTTCTCTGTCCGGAAGGAACCATGCTTGAGGAGGATTCAGAAGCGCGATGTAGTTCATCAAAGGCCAGAGTGTACGCCGTTTTAACAGAAAAAACGCCATACTTACCCGGCCCCCAGGCTAGCACATCGTCCTCCATCCTAGGAGAGGCCCTGATCTTCATGATTTCAGCTACATCTGCTTCAACAAAGTACTGAGAGAGGATTCCATAGTTCCAAGAACCATTCTGATTTAATAAACCCGAGACAAAGCGGATACGGCATCGACCCTGGGGAGATATAGGTTTATATGAGAAAGGCCTTGGAATCCAACTGTCTCGCCAAACACGTATGCTCCTGCCGTTGCCCACTCTCCAGACTAAGCCCTTTTTCAGAAGTTCCAGCCCGTAACTTATAGCTTGCCAGGAGGAAGATGCGTTCCCTGAGAAAACTGTATCCTCCAACTTCCCCTGCGGGTAGTATCGTGCTTTTAGAACTTGAGCGCACAAGCTATCTGGATTCATGAGTAGTCTCCAAGCTTGTCGAGCAAGCAACGCTTGATTAAACAGGCGGAAATCCCTAAAGCCAACTCCTCCTTTGTCCTTTGGCTGCTGAAGTTTATCCCAGGCTCTCCAATGAACCTTCCTCTTTCCTTCAGAAGAACCCCAATAGTAATTCCTAACCATCCTCGTGAGGTCATCACAAACCGAAAAAGGAACCTTAAACAATCCCATGATGTATGTTGGGAGCGCCTGGGCAACTGATTTAATCAATACTTCACGCCCCGGTTGTGCTAGGAGACCATCACCCCACTGAATAAGTCGTTTTGTCAACCTTGCTTGCAAATTTTGGAATCTTCCTTTTGACATTCGCCCCTCTGGGGTTGGCAGCCCCAGGTATCTATCTTCAAACTCTCGGGCAGTTACATGGAGAGCTTCCCGAACTTCTATCTTGCTAGTCTCGGGGCAGGCTTCACCAAAGAACACTGAACATTTGTCCAAGTTCAAGTTCTGTCCAGTTGCCGCACTATAGGCATCCACCACATCTCTCACCCTTTCTGCTTGGGCTTTGGACGCTTCAAAGAACAGAATAGTATCATCTGCAAACAACAAATGTGAGATACCAGGAGCATTCCTACACACTTTTACCGGGGAGATATCTCCTTCTGCCACCTTATTCTTTAGTAGAGCTGACAAGCCATCTGCCACAAAAAGAAATAAGAACGGGGAGAGAGGATCACCCTGCCGTAGCCCGCGCGACGGTGCAAACGAATCCAAGAGGGTTCCGTTGAAATTAACTGCATATCTCACCGATGTGACACACGTCATTATCCAATCTACCCATCGTTGAGAGAAACCCATCTTTTGCATCACTTGCTTTAGGAAGACCCAATCTACCCTGTCATAAGCCTTGGACAGATCTAACTTGTAAGCACAAAAGTTCCTCGACGGATCTTTCTCCTGCTTGATATAATGGAAGCACTCAAAAGCCACAAGTGCGTTATCCGTGATCATTCTTCCTGGAATAAAAGCACTTTGCTCCGGTGAGATAATACCATCCAGAATAGGTCTCAACCTGTTTACCAAACACTTCGAGATCACCTTATAAATGACATTGCATAAGCTTATAGGCCTATATTCGGAAAGCTTTGTGGGGTTTGGCACTTTAGGGATAAGAACTATTGAAGTAGAGTTTACCCCTTCAGGCATTACACCCGTGCGAAAAAATTCTTTTACAGCCTCCACCACCCCATCTTTCAAAGTGCTCCAGTTCCTCTGAAAAAATCTTGCCGGAAGTCCATCCGGTCCTGGCGCTTTGAGGGGCCCGATTTGGAAAAGTGCATCTGCAATTTCTTTCTCCTCAAAGTGAGCACAAAGCTTTAGGTTATCCTCCTCCGTTACTCTGGCTTCCATAAGATCTATGACAGGCGCCGTATTCAGAGAGGTTATAGCTGAAAAGATGTTCTTGAAATATTCTGTTGCCATTGCACCCATAACTGCAGCATCTGAGTGTACCACACCAACACTATCAGTTAGTTCACGGATTTTGTTCTTCCTTGCTCTCCAAACCGCCTTGCTTTGAAAGTATTTAGTATTTCTGTCCCCTTCCTTCAGCCATGATATTCTTGATCTTTGAAGCCATAGCATCTCCTCTTGATAAAGTAGTTCATTCATTTTATCAGTCACCCTCCTAATATCCTGTCTATCCGCATTCATATGCATAAGCTCTTCCAGCTGAGTGCGTGACTTAGCAAGCTCCCGCGTAATATTCCCGAACTTCTTGCTCCATTTACACATGGAAACCATCGTTTTAGACAGCGCGTCACGCAGTTGCTCCAGATTCTGTATGTTTCCAAGCGCCTCCCAAGCCTCCCTGATGATTTCTGGTAGCATGGGGTCCCTCTCCCAGAACACCTCGTACCTTCTTTGCTTATTCTTGTTTGGTCCTGGGTCGGATGAAGCATTTAGTAACAGCGCCACATGGTCCGAGCACGGCGAGGGAACATGCGTGACTGAGGCGAAAGCAAAAAGGTTCCTCCACGAGTTTGTAGCCACCGCTCTATCCAAACGTACTTTAACATTCGCCGACCCTCCTCTTTTATTATCATATGTGAAGGGGATACCAATGAACCCTAGGTCCACAAGGGCACAAACCTCCAATGCATCCCTAAAAGCAACCATCTGTGATTCAGCCCTTGGTGAGACTGATAGGTGTTCATAATTCCACAAGGCCTCGTTGAAATCGCCAATCACAAGCCACGACAAATCGTTGTTATTGCTAAGATCCTGCAGCTTCTCCCACATGAGATGTCGATTCTCCACTCGGGGTTCACCATAGACGCACGTAATCCTCCATTGTGCTGCCCCTTCATGAACACGTATAAGCGCATCAATATATCTCTCCTCCTTGTCCAATATCTCAACCTTGTATGATTCATGCCAGAACAAGGCTAGACCACCGCTCATGCCTTTGCTATCCACACCAGCAAAACCCTTCAGCCCCAAACGACCTCGAATTCTCTTCATCTTCTCAGCTTTTTGTCTAGTTTCACACAAGAATACCAGACTGGGGGTGTGCGACTGCGAGATAGTCGCTAGCTCGCGAATTGTCCGGGGATTACCCCCCCCGGCAGTTCCAGCTTAACACATTCATTGGCTCCGGCGATCCTCCACCACGGAGGTCGCCTCGGACGCCACATCCATATCCGTATCTTCGCCATTCACTCATTGTTTCCTTCTTTTCACAATCGGGACTTTCCCCGGTGTAGACGAGGGCTCCACCACCGTTGTATTCGACGTGCTACCTCCTTCCAGCATGAGAATTGTGTTGGAAACCTTGCCAGCCAAGTTTGGGACCGGCTGCCCCCGAACGTTAACTGCTCCATCTCCTGCAATCAACCTCTTCCTCGCCGATCGGAACTCAAACAGCCCTAAGACTCCCTCTTGGCTACTCCTCTCGACTTCTCCCCCTTCCAACTGAACATCAGCAACCTCTTGGTCTCCTGCACGAGCCTCGGGATTGCCCCTCCCCCCCGGTCCTCCTCTACCTGCTGCACTTCTCCTACCAACACCACCAGCCCCACCTCTACCTCTACCTCCCGCAGCTCCCATACCTCCATGCCCCGCACCCAAACCACCCACAGGAGACTCATTATTCCAATGAAGCCAATCCCCCCACTCACACACCTCCGGTTCATGCACTCCATCACCACATTCTTCAACCACATGCCCCATACATCCACAGAAATAGCAAAAGTCTGGCAGCTTCTCATAACTAACAGGGTACCTCTTGTGTTCTTTCAGAGTGATAGGCACAAAACGAACCAAGGGTTTATTCACATCCACAAACACTCTTACCCTTAAGAAGCTTGATGGGTTGATCTTCCCTTCATTCACAACCACTTTAAAGGGCGTCATTCCCACCTTCTTTGCAACCTTTTCTGCCAAGTCTTTCTTCCTAGTGAGCCCGTCTGGAAGACCTTTAATTCTAGCCCATAATGGGTACATATCCAGAACATAATCACCAACATTAGTGAAGCCATCATACTCCACAATTATGACCGGATCTCTACGGAACTGCCAGGGGCCTCCCTCCATCACCCTCTTCCAATCACCCAAGCAATGGCACTGTGCGAGAAACAGATTTGGTCCTTTGATATTAAACGTGACACCTTGAGCACAGGACCAAGCGTTTCTTAACGAATTCAACAGCGCAGCATGGCTAAAGGGCCTCAGCGTATGAACCCTAAACAGGCATAGCCAACGTACATCCTTGATCAAATCTTCCACCTCTCCCGACAGATCTAGATCTTCCTCCTCCTCCCCTTGTAACCTTAAACCCTCAAAGGCGTTCTCCAGGGCCGGATCACGCCCCATGTTCTCCCAATCTTTTCCTTCCTCGTGATACACGCCCGCCGCAGTGTCATCTATCTGCCCTTCAGCCTCAGCCAAGGGCGGATTGTTAGCCGCAGAGAAAACTCCTCCTCCCACTACTTCATCTCCTTGCTCGCCTAGATGCCTTCGCCCCGCCAGATCTCCCTCCGTTCCTCCTCTTACTTCCTGCGCTTCTGGTTTCTCCATCCCCGCCGAGATCTCACAGGGCCAAACCCTAGTCCGCCGACGCCCGGGGGAACCTGGGATCCGATGGTAGGGTTTTGCGGTAGACTCCGCCGTCGCCGTCGGAGGAAAGGGTGGACTCTAGGGAAACCCTAGAGGAAAGGATCTTGAACGTCCTCTAGCTGTACATCGGTGAAGGAGTTTATTTATAGTTCCCCTGAGTTTCTTATTGAATTTTCATTATCCTGTTTCTTTTTCGAAAGAAAGAATTAACCATTTATACTTTTGTTGCTAAAGCATCTGACGGTGTAGAGCACTTATCGGCTGGACGTCGTGCACAGAATATCGTGTATACATCAATTCCGTTCCTGGAATGCAAGACATATGATTTTGTTTAAATGGAGATGCAAATGCAAGCTCACTAGATTAGGCATCCCCACCGGGATTGCATATAATTACAGTAACGAAGTCCACTCTCTAGTCGCTAGCCTTTCAAGAACTAAACATCACCAGAAGTACAAACAAATTGAACAACTACTAATTCAACATCAGAAGTGCAAACAACGAAGAAACAGCAAGAGACCGCGCAGCGAAGATCAGATTTTGCTCAGAACCGCCGGGACAAGATGAAGGCAGATACCCCAAGCAGAAGGCGAAGAAGCAGACCGCCGAAGGGGGACGCACCAGCGGCGCCGTTGATCTCCGACGAGGCGACGGCAAGTGGCAGGTCGTCGACGGGGAGCGAGCACGTGGCGGGCGCGCTGGTAGCGCCCGCCTCCTCGGTCGCCATGAGGGCCTGGAGGACCGCTGTGGCGGCCGCCCGATGCCGCGTGGCGTTCCGCTGCAGCAGCCACGTCAGTCCCATGAGCTGGCAGTCACGCTCACGTGGCTTCGCCCCATGACCGGCCTTTGCCGACGTGGCATTCTTCTCTCCAGTGGCGTTCAGCTGCAATGCGTGCATGGCACCCCACAAAAAGGAGCGAGACGATTAGATTAGGCCATTAGGGTTCCCAAGCAACAAAATGAACTAGCTTACTCCAACTCAAAATTAACCCGCCCAAATAAACGTTGTCCAGGAACCGTGGATGTCAAATGGACCATGCATGTTTACCACAGGTTGCTGATCCGGAGAGCGGGGTAGAGATTCCAGTTGAGACAAAGGGACAAAACCCTCGCTCTCACACAAGTTTTTCGGGCCCAGAGCATGCCGCATGCCAGCCAGCCCATGCGACACGATGCCACAGTGCTAGGGCCGCTACCGCATCCCTCGGAACTCTGAACAGTCATGTGACGCATGGTACATCTCTGTCGAGCCTCAGACGGAGACATTTCCCTTGACGTCTTTCCTTAAATTACTGGGCTTGCTGTGCCGAAAAATTTACTGTTAAAGCAACCAATTCTTTGTCCTTGGAAGCGGTCGGGTTCAGAAAGCAAATGATTCGGCTTTGGGTGGGAGGGAGAGGGGAAGCGAAGCGATGCCTTGCTTGTGAGTTGTGACCCTTTTTAGGTGAAAAAGAGGAATCAGTGTGGGCATCGAGTTCTGAACTCAAAGCGAAAGGGGTACTAGTAAAGGAGTGGAGTGGAGTAGGCATGGTGTTCTGAGCCAAATCATACCCCCTGCATGCTCCTCCAGGCCCTACCCATTCAGCCCGGTTGAAATAGTATCATCATCGTTCAATCCTTCCAGGGCAAATTCAGTTGAATGGTTTAGGTTCACCAGGTTTATTCACTACAACCGGGTTTTTTAACGGTTTTATTACTACAAATTGGTAGAGTGTGCACATGTACTCTTGCTCCCATTCAGTTAAGTTTTACCCAGACAATATGAAACTTTGGGCATCCAGTGCCTGGCTCCTGTCCGTGACTGCGACTTACTACTTCGCACTGTTCCTATGGCAGAGATCTGAATGTATAGCTCGAGACCTGAATTCTGCACGACATTTTCCGTGACTCTTTGTTGGCTACCGATAAATACTGGGACCTGGATTTTTGTTTTATTTTAAGGGATTGGGACCGCCAATTTGTCTACCGATAAGTGCACTTGCCGCGCCCGGGGCCACCGCACACCGCACACGACTCTCCTCGTGATCGGGGTGCGCCTTCTTCATTTGGCTCGCGTATTTGTCTATTCTGATGCCTATATATGCAAATGCAAGCTCAATCTCGCCAAGTTTGGTTTTGGTTTTGGTGTTTGGTAATGAATATAACCCACCTTGCTCCGCGTACATGGAATATGTTTGTAGGCCTGCTACATTCATGATGCTCAAGAATATAAAGAAGTTACTAAACTGCTTATCCTACTCAGTGTCCCTGACATCTAAACAGATTAAAAGAGTTTGATTTTATCTCTTCAAGAAAAGGTAACATGATTACTTTGATTAGCATTCATCAAAGCTCACAGTTTAAGTTTCCATTAAAAAATGTTAGTGGTTCTGCGAGGCATGCGTGCACCTGCACCACGGGAGCATCCGAGAAACATAGAACTGTAGTTCTTTTTTCTTTCTGAGGCGAAAAGGAAAGGAGTTGTGAATGTGTAGCCTCACCAGGTTCAGCGCCCGGAGGCACCGGGAGCAGCCGGCGAGCCCCGGCCGAGCGCAGTCCCTCTCTAGTCTCCTCGCAGCCCTGCCCGCCGGCAGCGCGCAGACCGGCCGTCTCAGCCTTATCCCGCAGTAGCAGAAGGGCACGTCGCACGTCGTCCCATTGCTCCCCACCTGCGGCTGCGGCTGCGGCAGCGTCGCTCCCGCGGACCTCAGCGCGCGCTCCGCGGCGCCCGCGCACTCCTCCACGTCGTCCGGCAGCAGCGGCAACTCCGTCACGTCCGCCGCCGCGGCGGGGAGCTTTGACCACCTGCTGCCGTCGCTTCCCAATGCGGTGGGCGCGTACGCGGCGTACAGCCACGCGGCCAGAGCTGGGCAGCACCGCAGCCGAGGCGGCAGGACGCCGCCGCCGCTGCCGGCGTTGCAGGAGGCCAGGACGGCCGGGAGGAGCGGCGGGGAGGGAGTGAGCTGGCAGACGGAGGAGGTGGCCGCGGCCTCGGACTGCTCGGGGAATGCCGGGATGGTGGATGCCGCGGCGGGTTGAGCCTGGGAGGCGCCGGCCGACGGGAAGAGCAGGGACGGCTCCAGGGACGACGGGTCAGGCAGTGCTGGCGACCCCATGGCGTGAAGGAGGCAGGTGGCGGAGAGTAGGATGGTGATAGTGTAGTGGAGGCGACGCATTGCTGCCTAGTCTGTGTGTAGGTGCTCCGGCAGCGGGTGTGAGCCGGCAGGGTAGTGTGCTCTTTTTGTTGGTGGAGACTGAGACAGTGAGTGGAGGGTACGTCGCAACGAAACGGATAGATAGAGATGACAGACGCCGGGCCTCCAAGATTTTGAGAACTGAGGCGATGAAATACGGACTGACTTGGGATGTGTTTGTTTCACGGTTTTCTGGCCCGCACCAAAACCGCTTCCCGTGTTTGGTTGAGTTAGCCCGTTATTGAATACCGTGTAATCAAATTACATTGCTATACAAATCTCATTACGTCCACCCCTGGCCGTAAAGCGATCCCATCCCGATCCGTTATTCTCGCTCACGTCCTCTTCCTCATCTCCTTCCTCCAGATCTCTCTCTCTCTCTCTCTCTCTCTCTCTCTCTCTGCCTTGGACTCTGCATGCCGCATCGCCCTCACCTCTGCATAGCTGCCGCAGCGCCGCCGCCGCCGCCTCCGCTGCCACCTCCCTGCCGCAGCGCTGCTGCCACCGCCGGCAGCGCGACCTGAGCTTGGTGTCCAATGCCCATGTCCGATTGACTGGTGATCTATCCATGGAGAGCAGGAGAATCACGCGGCGGCGGCCCTAATTTTCTCGCCTCTTCGATCGCCTGTGTTCTCTGTTACCGTTACCTGGATGAACCAAACAAAACCAGAAATACACCCATTACGACGGCAACGCGGTGTAACCTCTTTACGTTACCCTTTGCGTTAACGGTGACACAACCAAACACTTCCTGGATGTAATGGTAACCGTATGTATGTACTAATCCGTGAAACCTGACCGGTGAGGACATAATGCTTTTTATTATGGAAAACGTTGCACGCCAACGCGCCGGCCGAAACATTCGGCCGGTCACGGCGCTCGCGTTCGATCCACCTGGATTGAGCGTCGTCTGTCGCGCGTCCTCCTTCTAGTATTTTTTTTTTCTTTTGCCTCATCTTCTTCTTCTTCCCTCCACCACTCGACCTCCCTCCCCGGCTTCTCCTTTGACCCCCTCCTCCCACCCCCCGCGACCTCAGGCGCCGCCGTTGAGCGTCGCGGCTTCTCCAGCGAGGTGTCCACCATCAACAGATTTTTTGAGCCCATGTGTTGCAACTTCGGCGTCCCCCGACTGCAATTAAATCTCCCAAGCCTTGCAACTCCGATGACCCTCGACTGGACAGTGGCGGAGGCATTGCAGAACCCGCTGCACACCCTCATGCTACAATCGCTAACCAAAAAGCTTCAAACCTAGATGAAAAAGCTTCAACCAGATATATAAAAAGCTGCAAGCAATCATTGCCATGACGGAATGCTACAACCGTTGACATAAAATGCTACAATCTAGATGAAAAAAGCTTCAACTGAAACGATAGAGACATCATTAACCATGGTTGCTACAAAGAAAAATAGTTGCAACCGTTGATAGAAAAGTTTTGACCGTAGATGAAAAAAGCTACAACCATTGGAAGAGAAAGCTACAACCATACACTGCATAATCAAAAAAATTGCATTTCGTTGTCAAAAAAGCTTCAATTGTATGTGAGAAAAGCTTCAACAGGCGTGCGTTGCCACTGGAGCTGCAATCACAGTTGATGGCCTGGTGGCCGTCGTCGACGCAATTTCGTGCAGCGAGCATCAATGGTGAGGGGCGGCGGGGGAGCTACAACCGGGGGAGCTACAAGTGTCACCGCTGGAAGCTGCAACCGCATATGCAATTGTTTCATGCATCGCGGCGACGATGAGCACGACCAGCGAGGGTTGGAACTAGAGACGGGGACGGGCGGCGAGGGTGGGGACCAGCGACAGGGATGGCCGACAAGGGTGTGGATCGTTGACGAGGACGGCCACCAGAAGGGATAGGAGGTGCGGCGCCGTGCAGCCAAAGGAACAAGAAGCTAGGGCATGTTTTCTCCCTCGAGATCCAACGGCCATGCGGCTCACATCCAACGGCTAGGGCTGGACCGGCCGAAACTTTCTGCCAACGCGCCGCGCCTTGCATCGTCCTTTTATTATTTCCGGAAATGATTGGACTTCCATGAAAAAACAATTGAATGCTGGATGTTTATTTATGTGCCCCTGGTTTGTTACTTGTACCCATTCATCCCCACGATCTTAACTTTTGCTCACTCCCTTGCCCGAAACCCTCAGAACAGGTTACAACGGATGTTGCCGTCGGGTCAATGCCTTTGACCATTAACTCTGACGAGTGGAGTTGCGTAGGGCCGTGTCCACCTTTGACCGTTTACCCGTATAGTGGTTTCATATGCTGACCGTATGAAGATCTCTCCTTCCACCCTAGCTCGTCTACTCAACAGCCCTAAGGCTAGCTCGTCAGATCCAATGAACAAGAGACACAAGATTTATGCTGGTTCGGGCCACCGTTGTGGTGTAACACCTTAATCCAGTGTGGTGTGGTGTATTGCCTTGTAGGCTGAGGAAGAACTAGTACATGGATGAACTGCCTCCTGGGGAGAGGTGTTCTTGCGCTCGGATGAGCTTGAGGTGTGTGGCCTTCTCTCTGATCAACTTGAGATCAAATCGACTCTGTCCTTCATGAGATCATCCCAATGGTGGTGGCTGGTCCTATTTATAGTGGCCAAGGCTCTCTTCCCAGATATCGAGCAAGAAGGAATCCCACAACGGCCAAATTTGAAGGGGAACAACTAGTACAAGCTATCCTGACAAAAGGTGGTCTTCGCTCCCAAAGGCTCTGGTGGTGACGCCGCCGTGGGCTCCACGATGACCTCCGTCCTACCGTCCTGCTGGTCTTGATCTTGTTGCACTGATATGGAAACCTTTGCCTGATGCCTCGGGACTCCGCGCCTGCACCTGCTCCTTTAGCACAAAAGAGGAAACTGGCGCTTTGCGCCCGCCTGGCTTTAGTCGTCACTGCTCACGTCATGAGGACCTCGCGAGGTGCCCCTCGCCTTGATATCTCCGATCCTCACCAGCCGACCTAGCGAGGCCGCCCCAGGGGATGTCCTGTGTCGTCCGCCTCGCGAGGGTCTTGAGTGTTGCTGAAGAAGTTGGGCCACACTAAGCCGCCTAGCAAGCCACGCTCTTGGCCGCAGGCAGGCAAGTCTGGGTACCCCCGTTCCCAGAACGGCGACAGTAGCCCCAGGGCCCAAGGCGCGCTCGGGCTTGGCTTCGCGGCGAAGCCAAGGGCCAAGTGCGGAGCACCACGGGCCCTCAAAGCCTGCGGCCTTGTCTGACGCGTGGCCGTTGATGGGACGTGGGCGTGTGCGCTCCCACCCCGCCTCGGCAACTGCACAGCTGACAAAAGGCAAGTGCGTGCCGATGTGCCTTCATTGCTAGCTCTTGCCTTGCTCCAGATCCCCTTTCTTACTTCTCCTCTTCGCGGAGTCCCAGATCCTCGCTGCCTTCCGTCCAAATTCACACAAATGGCTTCCGGCAAGTCGAAGGCCACCGCTTCGCCCGCCTGGTATGAGGCGGCTTTTAAGGCGCCAACCTTCTCGGAGGCGAACCACGCCGCCGTGCTCCTGATGACGGCGGAGGCAACCAACGAGAAGGGGAAAACCACCGTCCGGGCTGCCTCTGCAGTGCCGGAGGATCCCAATAGTACCTTCTACCCTTCTTTTCGAGTAGTATCATTGCGGGGCTCGTCCCTCCCTTCTCCGATTTCTTTTTCTCCGTCCTTAGCCACTATAAGCTTCAAGCTCTTCATCTGCACCCCAATTCCGTCCTCCTTCTGTCCATCTTTGCCATTTATTGTGAGGCATTCGTGGGGGTAATGCCGTTTGTGGCACTGCTTCGCCACTTCTTTTACCTCCGAATCAAGGAGGGCCATTGCTCAGGGTGTGCTAATTTCGTCGCGGCCAACGGGGCCAACATGATCTCAAAGGCTGGGAAGAAGGCCGAGAATTTCAGGAACAAGTGGGTCCTGATGGATGCCAAGTGCATCCATCCTCGGTTAGCGCTACCGGCGGCTGCGCCTGAGTCAAGTGATAGGTGGCTCAGCGCGAAGCTCACTGATCCTCGAGCGGAGAAGGTGTTGGAGAAGATGGTCGGGGATCTGAAGCCGGACGATCCTGAGACGGCGAAGCTGATGGGGGCTATGATCCTCTAGGAATTATTTGACGTGACATGTGGCTCCACTGCAGGCCCGCTCACGCCCCCTATGGACGCTTGGGGACGAGTCGGACGACCTCCGGCTACGCCGCGATGCCCTGTCTGTCGATCAACTTGAGGTAGCCATCCGTCTTCTGGTTGGGGCTGACCTGGGGTATCCGCCTGCTTCCTTTGATCCCTTGTATCGCCGCCAGTACAGGGCAGCAGTGGTGGTCTCCATGCTTGTCTTCGATGCACGCGGGCTTGTGCCTCCGGCGGCCCCTGAAGCTCAAGTGGTGGCCGCGTCGGTGGAGGTGTCTTCGGGGGATCCCAGCGGGGAAGATGGCTCAGATGCGACCGTGGAGGGGACGGGAGAGTCTTCTCCTCCGTGCACAGCCGAGCTTCTTCACTCCTTGCCTGACGATGATGACGATGACGGCCACCCGGCGGAGGAGGTGCTGCCTCCGGCCAGGGCTATCACGAGGTCCAAGCACACTCCCCCGCGGAAACCGCCGACAGGGGTCCCGACGAAGAGCCGGTCGGCGCTGGTCACCCGAGGAGGTGCCCCTTCTACGATATCGCCAGGCACTGCTGCTGCGCCGCCTGTCTTGGGGGCCCGCGCTCCCGCGACGCAGACCGCGGGGCCATTGGGCCCCATGGTCCTAAAGAGGTCTCGGGGCATCATCGTAGTGGATTGGTGAGTTCCTTGGCCTGTCTTTGACTTCATTCTTGATTTCGTTGCTGATTCACGGTACCTTGCCCCGCGCTTGTAGGTCTGCGCCTCCGAAGAAAGTGAAGGGGGAGGCGTTTGTGCCGGAGGCCCCGCGGCCTGGCTTGGCCTCGCCTCCTCTGGCACAGGCGGACGGTGGAAGAGCTTCATCTTTCGATGCGAGGGCGCTGACGCAAGGCCCAGAGGTCCTGCCTCAGGCGGAGGTCACGATCCCAGCTCCGTCCGCTGGGGTCGCCAGGGCTCAGGAGGTCCTGGCCACGCCCCAGCCCCTGCTGTGACCCTGCCGTCGGCTCGTGGCCCTCCTGCCTCGCCTGGCACCTTGGAGGAGGCCTTCACAGCACTGAGACAGCGCCAGGATGACCTTCAGGGAGCTGATCGTCGTCTGGTGGCCGGACGCCTGGAGCTGGTCTCCGGATGGCTGGGCTCCAACGCGTCTATGCGGGACGCACTAAGCCAGACCGTGGCGGCTTCTGGTGAGGACAAGCGGGCTGCTGACCAGGCTACAACCGCTCGAGAGGCGGCACTGCTGGACGCTCAGGCCGCCCAGGAGTGCTGCCAGTCATTGGAGGCCGAGCTCAGAGATCTGCGTGGGAAGCGCAAGGCGGACAAGGAGAAGATGAAGGCTCGAGAAGATGCCGTGGTCAGCCGCGATGTCGAGCTGGAGCAGCTGGCGAGGGAGTTATCTGCAGAGCGTGGCCAACTGGAAGAGTTCAAGCGAGCGACAGCGGCTAGGGAGGCCCAGCTGGAGGCCAAGGCAAAGGTCCTGGCCGAGGACCGCGCGGCCTTTAAGTCCCTCGAGGAGAGGTCCCGTCAGGCTCTGAGGGCACTCTACGACAAGGGCTTGGAGAAGCCGTTGGCGACAGATGATGATGGCCCTGCCCAGCTGCTTCCCTTCCTTGTCTTGGAGCTCGAGGATGTCGTGCGCGAGATCAACCCTCTGGCGGAGGAGGAAGCTCGCGTACTTTCTTCTTCTGCCTTGACGCGCGTCCTCGGCCAGCTTCACCTTCGAGACCCCAACGCTGATCTCGGGGTGCTGATCAAGCCTGTGGAGGCGGAGCACTATGAGGCCACTACTGAAGCTGTGAAGGACCACATGGAGGCCCTGCTGAAGGAGTTCCTCATCGTCCTCCCTTCCCCTCCAGCCGGTGGCACCATCGATGCCGTGGACGAGACCGCTTCCCCAGGGCACGATGGCGCCACCAGGGGGGAGGTGCCCCTGGGGCAGCAGCGCCCAAGGCTGAGGGGAAGGCCTGCAGGTTGGTGACGGCGCTCTCCTTTTATCTTCATGCTCTGCGACATGAGTAAGCCTCGTGGAGGCGTTAAAACTTTCGTTTGATGTTTCGAAGGACAATTTGGATTGTAATAATTGCTAGATATTCGCCCTTCTTTTCTTGTTTATCGTTCTACGTTGGTAGGGTCCGACCCCACGCATACCTCAGCCGCCGGCTGGCTTGTCCAGGTCACTGGGTCAAGACCAGGGGGTGAGGGGCTACGTGGCTAGTTAGGCTCCTGAGTCGCGATGCTCAGGAGTCCTCCTTAACGTAAAACGCTACCCAGATAGGAAGTGCTAAGCAGGGCTTTGGTGTTCTGCATCGACAGGGCCCGGCCCGCGCGTACCTCAGCCGCCGCTGGCCTTGATCGGAAACCAGGACAAGACCAGGGAGTGAGGGGCTACGGGTCCAGTTAGGCCCTTGGGCCGTGATGCCCAAGGGTCCGCCTTGACGTACGAACAACCCTGAGGGAGGTGAGTACTAGACTTAGGCCTTGAAGTTCTGCGTCGGCAGGGCCCGACCTGCACGTACCTCAGCCGCCACTAGCCTTGACCGGAAACCAGGACAAGACCAGGGAGTGAGGGGCTACGGGTCCAGTTTGGCCCTTGGGTCGTGATGCCCAAGGGCCCCCCTTGACGTGCGAACAGACCCCATACCTGTCCTCTCCGGGCTTGCGCTCGAGAGGGTTGCGTGTCGACCAGGCCCCGAGGACCTGGTGGGGCGTGCGCCTGGCGTGACCCGGACGCAGCCCCCGTGCCCGCCCCCCTCACGCTACACTCCCGAAGGGAGCGCAGCGCGGTGGGGTTGGCCACTGAGCCGAGGGGCTCCCTGTGGTTAATGTTGCCGTAAGGCCGCCCCCCAGTTGTTTATCACCAGTGCGGAGCTTAGTGATGCCACTCTTGCGCGGACATAGCCGCTCCTCGACCGTGTCGTCAGCCAGCGCGGAGCATGGTGCTTCCACTGGACCGTGGGAGGGGACTCCCTACCGCGGAGAGCCCCCGGGCGTATACAGCCCAGCCCGAACACGTGACTGGCATGGTGGGGCTTAGACGAGGTGTATCTGCACACCCATGAGCTAGCGTGGGACTCACGAGGCCCTACCTCAAGGCGGGTTGCCCTTAGTCTTGGGTGGAAGCGCTCGAGATGATCCTGCAAGGTGGTTAGACAACCCGCGCCGGGTGAATCCCTCAAGGTCGCCCTATGAGAAGACCAGACACCAACGACCCCATGAGGTGACGTGAGGGGGGCTGTCCTGGCAAACAGAGCTCAGTCGTTGGATTTATCGACGCTGCAGGGACGGACCCGAGCACAGACGCCATGCCTAGTATTCTCACAAGGACGCCCTATGGGAAGCCATCCGACGCGCGGCTCCCGGGGTGACAATACATGGTACCGTGCGCCCCAACTCAGCTGCTGGCATCTGGTTCGAGCTTGGGTGAGGCACCAAGGGCCACAGGAGGTGACGTACACGGGGCCGGCCCATGAGCCAGAGCTCAGCCGCTTGGATTTGGCGATGCTGCAGGGACGGACCCGAGCACAGGCGCCGTGCCAACCCCAAGCTATAAGACAAATGCAAGCAAGTTTGCGGGGGCGCAGGATGTTCAAGGCATAAAAAGGGGTGGCCAAACAGATGACTCGAATGCACGCGACTAGGATGGTAGCACCAACTTTGGTAAAATGCAAGGGAGATACATGCCACCAGGGTAAACCTGCGTGGCCCGAGGGGAATCCCCAAAAGGTGACCTGAGATGCGAAAAGATGCACGCCGCACGGACAGACCCATGCGGCCTAGGAATAATGCTGCCCGAGGGGCGCTCCGAGTTGAACAAAAATTCGAAGACGTCACCTGGCATAGTTGCTGAAGTAGTGTCGGTGTAGCTGAGGGTGTTTGGCGAAGGCGCTGCTCCTCATGTGCCATCTCGCCCCGGCCCCTCGCGAGGCTCCGAGGCTCCCCAGATCTCGCGGAGGGCCGAGTCCAACTCCGCCTGAATCTCTTTGTGCCTGGCCTCGCGAACCGCCAGGACTTCCCGCATGTGGCGCTGGTGCAGGGTCGCCTGGTTTGGCAGGCCAAAGGGCATGCGCACGTAGCTGTGAGGGGGACCCTGACACCGGCCCACCTGGGAATGCCAGTAGAGCTCCTGAGACGCGATCCGGTTGAGTGCCGGGACGTTGACGCAAACGCGCAGCCCGTCTCATGAGCCTGGGCCGACAACTGCCCTCGGGGGAGCCGGGCGGTGCTCGCCTCGCATGGCTCTTGGTTCCTATAGGTCTTCGATGGTCTGGCTGATGAATTCCTGAGCGCTTGGTGCCTCGCGCCTTGAGGCCTCCGGAGGGAAGCGTGCAGCGAAGCACTGTTCCACATGGTGCCCGAGCGCCTCCCTCGTGACGTTAGCTAGGTCTGAGGCCCTCCAGAGGAGAGCCCCCGAGCCCAGCTTGAGAGGGGCGCCGGGCGGGCCTTCCTATGCGAGAGGGGGAGGAGGCCCTCTGGTGCTGCCTCCCTGTGATGCGTCCTCATGAGGCTTTTGAGTCAGCAGCTGCTTCTTCTTATTGGGAATGACCTCCGGTGGGTAGATGATGCTGTCGCTGTGCGGATCCTCAACCGCCGCGGCCTGGTAAGCACGCTCGAGCGAGCACACTACTGAGACGTCCATTTTGCGTCATGCTTTTATGTTGATATTTATTGCATTATGGGCTATTATTACACGTTATGTCACAATACTTATGCCTTTTCTCTCTTATTTTACAAGGTTTACATGAAGAGGGAGAATGCCGACAGCTGAAATTCTGGCTGGAAAAGGAGCAAACTCTGGAAGCCTATTCTGCACAACTCCAAAAGCCCCGAAACTTCATAGAACTTCGTTTCCGAAAATATAAAAAATATCTGGCGAAAGTAGACCACAAGGGGGACCACCTGCTGTCCACGAGTGTGGGGGGCGCGCCCCCCTCTCTAGGCGCGCCCCCTGTCTCGTGGGCCCATCGACGCCCCCCTATGCCCATCTTCTCCTATATGAAGTGTTTTGACCTCAAAAAAAATCATAAGGAGGCTTTCGGGACCAGACGCCGCCGTCTCGAGGCGGAACCGAGGCGGAAACCAATCTAGGGCTCCGGCAGAGCTGTTCTGCCGGGGTTACTTCCCTCCGGGAGGGGGAAATCATCACCGCCGTCATCACCAACAACTCTCCCATCTTGGGGAGGGTTATCTTCATCAACATCTTCACCAGCACCATCTCCTCTCAAACCCTATTTCATCTCTTGTATCCAATCTTTGTACCCAAACCTCAGATTGGTACCTGTGGGTTGCTAGTAGTGTTGATTACTCCTTGTAGTTGATGCTAGTTGGTTTATTTGGTGGAAGATCATATGTTCAGATCCATTATGCATATTAATACCCCTCTGATCATGAACAATATTATGTCTTGTGAGTAGTTACTTTTGTTCCCGAGGACATGGGAGAAGTCTTGCTATTAGTAGTCATGTGAATTTGGTCTTCGTTCGATATTTCGATGAGATGTATATTGTCTCTCCTCTAGTGGTGTCATGTGAACGTCAACTACATGACACTTCACCATTATTTGGGCCTAGAGGAAGGCATTGGGAAGTAATAAGTAGATGATGGGTTGCTAGAGTGACAGAAGCTTAAACCCTAGTTTATGCGTTGCTTCGTAAGGGAGTGATTTGGATCCATATGTTTCATGATATGGTTTGGTTTACCTTAATACTTCTTTTGTAGTTGCGGATGCTTGCATTAGAGGTTAATCATAAGTGGGAGGCTTGTCCAAGCAAGGACAACACCCAAGCACCGGCCCACCCACATACCAAATTATCAAAGTACCAAACGCGAATCAGATGATCGCGATGAAAACTAGCTTGACGATAATTCCCATGTGTCCTCGGGAGCGCTTTCCTTCATATAAGAGTTTGTCCAGGCTTGTCCTTTGCTACAAAAAGGATTGAGCCACCTTGATACACCTTATTTACTTTTACCTTTTGTCACTTGCTACCAATTACCTTATCACAAAACTATCTGTTACCTATAATTTCAGTGCTTGCAGAAAATACCTTACCGAAAACTGCCTATCATTTCCTTCTGCTCCTCGTTGGGTTCGACACTCTTACTTATTGAAAGGACTACGATAGATCCCCTACACTTGTGGGTCATCAAGACTCTTTTCTAGTGCCGTTGCCGGGGAGTGAAGCGCCTTTGGTAAGTGGAATTTAGTAAGGAAAAATTTATATAGTGTGCTGAAATTTGTTGTCACTGGTTACTATGGCTCATAATCCTTTGAGGGGCTTGTTCGGGGTATCTTCACCTCGACCAAAAGAGCAAAGAGTTGCTCCTCAACCTACTGCACCTACTGAAAATGTTTGCTTTGAAATTCCTTCCGGTATGATAGAGAAACTGCTTGAAAATCCTTTTACAGGAGACGGAACACTGCATCCCGATTTACACCTAATCTATGTGGATGAAGTTTGTGGATTATTGAAGCTTGTATGCCCGAGGATGTTATTAAGAAGAAGGTCTTCCCTTTATCTTTGAAGGGAGATGCATTGACATGGTTTAGGCTATGTGATGATATTGGATCATGGAACTATAATCGTCTGAAGTTGGAATTTCATCAGAAGTTCTACCCTATGCACCAGGTTCATCGTGATCGTAATTATATCTATAATTTTTGGCCTCGCAAAGGATAAAGCATCGCTCAAGCTTGGGAGAGGCTTAAGTCAATGTTATATTCATGCCCCAATCATGAGCTCTGCAGAGAAATGATTATTAAAAAAATTTATGCTCGGCTTTCTCTCAATAATCGCTCCATGCTCGATACTTTTTGTTCTGGCTCTTTTATGATGAAGACTGTTGAATTCAAATGGGATCTATTGGAAAGAATTAAACGCAACTCTAAATATTGGGATCTCGACAAAGGTAAGGAGTCAGGTATGACCCCTAAGTTTGATTGTGTTAAAGCTTTTATGGATACCGATGTTTTCCGTGAGTTTAGCACTAAATATGGACTTGACTCTGAGATAGTAGCTTATTTCTGTGAATCATTTGCTACTCATGTTGATCTTCCCAAGGAGAAGTGGTTTAAATACCATCCCCCTATTGAAGTAAAAGTAGTTGAACCCATTAAAGTTAAAGAAATGACTATCACTTATAATGTTGATCCTATTATTCCTTCTGCTTATATTGGGAAACCACCCTTTCCTGTTAGAATAAAGGATCATGCTAAAGCTTTAACTGTGGTTCATAAGAGTAATACTAGAACACCTACACCTCCTGAGCAAATTAAAGTTGAACCTAGTGTTGCCATGGTTAAAGATCTCTTGGTAGAAGATTTAGATGGACATGTTATTTACCTCCAAGAAGAGTCTGCTAGAATAGCCAAACCCAATGCTAGGAATAAACATAGATCTATTGTAGGCTTGCCTGTTATCTCTGTTAAGATAGGAGATCATTGTTATCATGGTTTATGTGATGTAGGTGCTAGTGCAAGTATTATCCCTCTTACCTTATATCGAGAAATTATGCATGGTATTGCACCTGTTGAGTTAGAAGGGATTGATGTTACTATTAAGCTTGCTAATAGAGACACTATTTCACCAATTGGGATTATTAGAGATGTCGAAGTTTTGTGTGGGAAAGTTAAATACCCTGCTGATTTTCTTATTCTTAGTTCCCCACAAGATAAATTATGTCCCATTATATTTGGTAGACCCTTCTTGAATACTGTTAATGCTAAGATAGACTGCGTGAAAGATATTGTTACTGTTGGTTTATGGGATATGTCTCATGATTTTAACTTTGCTAAATTCCGTAGACAACCCCTTGCTAAAGAACTACCTAGTAAGGATGAAATCATTGGTCTTGCTTCTATTGGTGTGCCTCCTAATGATCCTTTACAACAATATTTGCTAGATCATGAAAATGATATGCATATGAATGAGAGAAGGGAAATAGATGAAATATTCTTTAATCAGGGACCTGTATTGAAAAACAACTTGCCTGTTGAAATCCTAGGGGATCCTCCTCCACCCAAGGGTGATCCCGTGTTTGAACTTAAACCTTTACCTGATAATCATAAGTATGTTTATCTTGATGAAAAGAAGATATATCATGTTATTATTAGTGCTAACCTTTTAGAGCAGGAAGAAGAAAAAATATTGAAAACTCTAAAGAAGCACCGTGCTGCTATTGGATATACTCTGGATGATCTTAAGGGCATTAATCCCACTTTATGCCAACACAAGATAAAATTGGAAGAAAATGCTAAATCGGTTATTGATCATCAGCGACGGTTAAATCCTAAGATGAAAGAAGTGGTAAGGTAGGAAATACTAAAGCTTCTAGAGGCATGTATTATCTATCTAGTTGCTGATAGCCAGTGGGTAAGTCCTGTCCATTGTGTCCCTAAGAAGGGAGGTATGAATGTCGTTCCTAATGATAAAGATGAATTGACCCCGCAAAGAATAGTTATAGGTTATAGGATGGTAATTGATTTCCGTAAGTTAAATAAAGCTACTAAAAAAGATCATTACCCCTTGCCATTTATTGATCAAATGCTAGAAAGGTTATCCAAACATACTCATTTTTGCTTTCTAGATGGTTATTCTGGTTTCTCTCAAATACCTGTGTCAAAAGCGGATCAAGAAAAGACCACTTTTACTTGTCCTTTCGGTACCCTTGCTTATAGACGTATGCCTTTTGGTTTATGAAATGCACCTGTTACCTTTCAAAGATGCATGATGGCTATATTCTCTGATTTTTGTGAAAAGATTGTTGAGGTTTTCATGGATGATTTTTCCGTTTACAGAAGTTCTTTTGATGATTGCTTAAGCAACCTTGATCGAGTTTTGCAGAGATGTGAAGACACTAGTCTTGTATTGAATTGGGAGAAGTGGCACTTTATGGTCAATGAAGGCATTGTCTTGGGACATAAAATTTCTGAAAGAGGTATTGAAGTTGACAAAGCTAAAGTTGATGCTATTGAAAAGATGCCATGCCCTAAGGACATCAAAGGTATACAAAGTTTCCTTGGTCATGCCGGGTTTTATAGGAGGTTCATAAAGGACTTCTCCAAAATCTCCAGGCCTCTGACTAATCTCTTACAAAAAGATATTCCTTTTGTCTTTGATGATGATTGTCTAGAAGCATTTGAAATACTTAAGAAAGCATTGATCTCTGCACCCATTGTCCAGCCTCCTGACTGGAATTTACCTTTTGAGATTATGTGCGATGCTAGAGATTATGCTGTAGGTGTTGTCTTAGGGCAAAGATTTGATAAGAAATTGAATGTTATCCAGTATGCTAGTAAAACTCTAGATAGTGCCCAAAAAATTATGCTACTACCGAGAAAGAATTTTTAGCAATTGTATTTGCTTGTGATTAGTTTAGACCCTATATCATTGATTCTAAAGTAACTATTGACACCGATCATGCTGCTATCAAATACCTTATGGAAAACAAAGATGCTAAACCTAGACTTATTAGATGGGTTCTCTTGCTGCAAGAATTTTACTTGCATATTGTTGATAGAAAGGGAGCCGAGAACCCCGTTGCAGACAACTTGTCTAGGTTAGAGAATATACTTGATGACCCACAACCTATTGGCGATAGCTTTCCTGATGAACAATTAGCTATCATAAATACTTCTCGTACTGCACCATGGTATGCTGATTATGCTAATTATATTGTCGCTAAGTTTATACCTCCTGGCTTCACATACCAGCAAAACAAAAAGTTCTTCTATGATTTGAGACATTACTTCTGTGATGACCCGCATCTTTATAAAGAAGGAGTAGATGGTATTATTAGACGTTGTGTACCTGAGCATGAACAGGAACATATCCTACGCAAGTTCCACTCCGAAGCTTATGGAGAACACCATGCGGGAGATAGAACCGCACATAAGGTATTGCAATCTGGTTTTTATTGGCCTACTCTCTTCAAGGATGCCCGTAAGTTTGTCTTGTCTTGTGATGAATGTCAAAGAATTGGTAATACTAGCAGACGTCAAGAAATGCCTATGAATTATTCACTTGTTATTGAACCATTTGATGTTCGGGGCTTTGATTATATGGGACCGTTTCCTGCCTCTAATGGATACACACATAATTTAGTTGCTGTTGATTACGTTACTAAGTGGGTAGAAGCTATTCCAACTAGTAGTGCTGATCATAACACCTCTATTAAGATGCTTAAATAAGTTATTTTTCCAAGGTTTGGAGTCCCTGGATATCTAATGACCGATGGTGGTTCACACTTTATTCATGGCGCTTTCCGTAAGATGCTTGCAAAATATGATGTGATCATAGAATTGCACCCCCTTATCACCCACAGACTAGTGGTCAAGTAGAACCAAGTAATAGGGAGTTAAAATTAATCTTGCAAAAGACAGTTAATAGGTCTAGGAATAATTGGTCCAAGAAACTTGATGATGCATTATGGGCCTATAGAACTGCATACAAAAATCCTATGGGTATGTCTCCATATAAGATGGTTTATGGAAAAGCTTGTCACTTACCTCTCGAGCTAGAACATAAGGCATATTGGGATATTAAAGAACTCAATTATGACTTCAAACTTGCCATTGAAAAGAGGTTATTTGACATTAGATCTCTTGATGAATGGAGAACCCAGGCCTATGAGAATGCCAAGCTGTTTAAAGAGAAAGTTAAAAGATGGCATGACAAAAGGATACAAAAGCGTGAGTTCAACGTAGGTGATTATGTCTTGCTATACAACTCTCATTTAAGATTTTTTGTAGGAAAACTTCTCTCCAAGTGGGAAGGACCTTACATTATCGAGGAGGTCTATCGTTCCGGTGCCATAAAAATCAACAACTTCGAAGGCACAAATCCGAAGGTGGTGAACGGTCAAAGAATCAAACATTATATTTCAGGTAATCCTATAAATGTTGAAACCAATGTTATCAAAACCGTAACCCCGGAGGAATACACAAGGGACACTTTCCAGAACGATTCAGCCTCCGAAAAGGAAGAGGTATGTGGTACGGTAAGTAAACCGACTCCAAAACAGTTCTAAAGGCATTTTTTCTCCGTTTTGGAATATTTAGAAAAATAGAAAAATAAGTAGCAGTCTGGAAGAGACACGAGGCATCCACGAGGGTGGAGAGTGCGTCCCCTGCCTCGTGGGCACCCCGTGTGCCTCCCGGACTCTGATTTCTTGTATGTTACTCCTTTTGGTCGGTAAAAATTCATTATATATACTTCCGAAGGTTTTGACCTCTGTATCACGCAAAAATCCTCTGTTTTCGTTTCGAGCTGTTTCTGTCGCAGATAAAAGCAACATGTCGTCCCAGGATTCGGAGGGAGAAAGCTATGTAACTGATTCCCTTGCTGACCCTAAGGTCTATGGGGACTGGGAGGATTATGGTTGGGCCACGAAGGAAGAAGAGGACCACAGACCAGCTCAGATGAAGATGAAGTCCCACTACCTCAACCGGGGGATATGCATGTGGAGTTCACAAAGTCAAGCCTCCCCGACAGAGTAAAGAAACCTAAGGCCGAATTTATCCCTTTTAACCTCTTGCAGGAAAACAAGCAGGCACTATGCAAGAAGATATTAAATCTTGAGCAAGAGATCAATGATCTAAAGGAGCAAAATTCTGTCCTTAAGCACAAGCTGAGGAAGAAGCCATCATCACCACCACTGAAGAAGGAGACATAATCATATGGGTATGGGCACTCCCCTTGGCAACTGCCAAGCTTGGGGGAGTGACCCCGGTATCGTATCACCATCACTCCTATCTTTACCGTTTTTCTTAGTTCGATCCTTTTGGTAGTATCTTGATCTAGTAGAATAAAGTTAGCATGATCTAGTTGTGAGCTTTTGCTTTATGATCTTTACTTTGTAATCGAGTCCGTGAGCTATAGAATAAAGATTAGTGTTGAGTTAAGGGCTTGATTTCCTCACTTGGGTCATGATAAAAAGGAAGAAAACGTAAAAAGTATCCAAGAGATCATATTGATCTTATGGGAAGTAATGACTTCACATATAAAAGTATGATGAATAAAAGTTGTTGAGAGTTGACAAACATAGTTTTGGTCATCGTTGCAATTAATAGGAAGTAATAAAAGAAGAGAGGATTCACATACAAATATATTATCTTGGACATCTTTTATGATTGTGAGCACTCCTTAAAATATGGCATGCTAAAGAGTTGAAGTTGGACAAGGAAGACAACATAATGGGTTATGTCTTCTTATATCCGAAATAAAGTATATTTTCATGGATCATCCAACATGTTGAGCTTGCCTTTCCCCCTCATGCTAGCCAAAACTCCTCGCACCAAGCAGAGATACTACTTGTGCTTCCATACACCCTTAAACCCAGTTTTGCCATGAGAGTCCACTATACGTACCTATGGATTGAGAAAGATCCTTCCAAGTAAGTTGTCATGTTGCAAAATTGCTAAAAATATGTATAATTTATTAGTATGGAGGAAATTAGCTTTATACGATCTTGTGATATGGAAGTAATAAAAGTGACAGATTGCATAATAAAGGTCCTTATCACAAGTGGCAATATAAAGTGACGTTCTTCTGTGCTAAGACTTTGTGCATCCAACTATAAAAACACATGACAACCTCCGCTTCCCTCTGCGAAGGGCCTATCTATTATTCTTGCCATATAAGAGACAAGGTGAATTTCACCTTTCCTTTTTACATTTTATCCTTTGGCAAGCACATTGTGTTGGAAAGATCCTGACATATATACCCACTTGGATGTAAGTTTTCATGGTTTATTACTGTTGACATTACCCTTGAGGTAAAAGGTTGGGAAGCAACACCATAAGCCCCTATCTTTCTCTGTGCCCGATTAAAACTCCATAAACATAAGTATTGCGTGAGTGTGAGCAATTGTGAAAGACTATATGATAATTGAGTATGTAGGCTTGTTGAAAAGCTCTTATATTGACTCTTTCCGATGTTACGATAAATTGCAATTGCTTCAATGACCAAGATCAAGGTTTGTTAGTTTTCAATGAAGTTTATGATTCGTGCTTGATATAGTGGAAGAATTGTTACTTTAGCATAAGAATCATATGATAATATATATATGCAGCTGCTATGAGAATGATCATGATGCCCTCATGTCCGTATTTTATTTTTATCGACACCTCTATCTCTAAACATGTGGACATATTTTTCGATATCGGCTTTTGCTTGAGGACAAGCGAGGTCTAAGCTTGGGGGAGTTGATACGTCCATTTTGCATCATGCTTTTATGTTGATATTTATTGCATTATGGGCTGTTATTACACGTTATGTCACAATACTTATGCCTTTTCTCTCTAATTTTACAAGGTTTACATGAAGAGGGAGAATGCCGACAGCTGGAATTCTGGGCTGGAAAAGGAGCAAACTCTGGAAACCTATTCTGCACAACTCCAAAAGCCCCGAAACTTCATAGAACTTCGTTTCAGAAAATATAAAAAATATTTGGCGAAAGAAAACCACGAGGGGGCCACCTGCTGTCCACGAGGGTGGGGGGCGCGCCCCCTGTCTCGTGGGCCCACCGACGGCCCCCCGATGCCCATCTTCTCCTATATGAGGTGTTTTGACCTCGAAAAAAATCATAAGGAGGCTTTCGGGACCAGACGCCGCCGTCTCGAGGCGGAAACCAATCTAGGGCTCCAGCAGAGCTGTTCTGCCGGGGATACTTCCCTCTGGGAGGGGGAAATCGTCACCGCCGTCATCACCAACAACTCTCCCATCTTGGAGAGGGCTATCTTCATCAACATCTTCACCAACACCATCTCCTCTCAAACCCTAGTTCATCTCTTGTATCCAATCTTTGTACCCAAACCTCAGATTGGTACCTGTGGGTTGCTAGTAGTGTTGATTACTCCTTGTAGTTGATGCTAGTTGGTTTATTTGGTGGAAGATCATATGTTCAGATCCATTATGCATATTAATACCCCTCTGATCATGAACAATATTATGTCTTGTGAGTAGTTACTTTGGTTCCCGAGGACATGGGAGAAGTCTTGCTATTAGTAGTCATGTGAATTTGGTCTTCGTTCGATATTTTGATGAGATGTATGTTGTCTCTCCTGTAGTGGTGTCATATGAACGTCGACTACATGACACTTCATCATTATTTGGGCCTAGAGGAAGGCATTGGGAAGTAATAAGTAGATGATGGGTTGCTAGAGTGACAGAAGCTTAAACCCTAGTTTATGCGTTGCTTCGTAAGGGGCTGATTTGGATCCATATGTTTCAGGCTATGGTTAGGTTTACCTTAATACTTCTTTTATAGTTGCGGATGCTTGCATTAGATGTTAATCATATGTGGGAGGCTTGTCCAAGTAAGGACAACACCCAAGCACCGGTCCACCCACATACCAAATTATTAAAGTATCGAACGCGAATTAGATGATCGTGATGAAAACTAGCTTGACGATAATTCCCATGTGTCCTCGGGAGCGCTTTCCTTCATATAAGAGTTTGTACAGGCTTGTACTTTTCTACAAAAAGGATTGGGCCACCTTGCTGCACCTTATTTAGTTTTACCTTTTGTCACTTGCTACCAATTACCTTATCACAAAACTATCTGTTACCTATAATTTCAGTGCTTGCAGAAAATACCGTACCAAAAACTGCCTATCATTTCGTTCTGCTCCTCGTTGGGTTCGACACTCTTACTTATCAAAAGGACTATGATAGATCCCCTACACTTGTGGGTCATCAACTACGTCCTTTTCCTTGTAGGCAATGGTGATGACGCCACCGCTTCCAGGCATCTTGAGAACATTATAGCCGTGGTGAGTTACTACCATGAACTTGGCCAGGGCCGGATACCCGAGGATGGCATTGTAAGGGAGATGGATGTGGGAGACATCAAAGTCGATGATCTCGATGTGGTAGTTGTCACGCTTGCCAAAGGTTACAGGTAGGCGAACTTGCCCCACTGGAGTGGTGGAGCCATCAGTCACTCCTGAGAAGGGCTTGGTAGGCAGTAGCTGTTTGTAGGGTACTTGAAGGCTGTCGAATGTCTCGATGGACAAGACACTAAGCCCTACGCCACCGTCGATGAGGGTCTTGGTGACTTGGACATTGCTGATAACGGGAGAGCAAAGCATCGGGAGGGCACCAGCCGTAGCTGCACATTTGAGCTGGTCTGCCGAACTGAAAGTGATGGGGCACCTAGACCACCTGAGCGGATGGGTGGCCTCGAGCTTGGGGAGAGCCGCGTTTATTTCACAGGCGAACTACCTGATGAGGCGCCGAGAAGCTGGGGCCTGTACTCCGCCCAAGATGCAAGCGATGGCACGTGGCTCTTGGAAGTCCCCAGCCTCCTCGTCCTGGTCGCCATTCCTCCTTGGTGGCAGCAGAGGTGGTAGGCCGGCCCTGCCCTGAGGACGGTCCTCTCGAGGCTGATCCCTCCAGGCGTCATCGCGAGGCTGGCCGCGCCAACGGTCCTCCCGAGGCTGATCACGCCACTCCTGGCGGGATCCACGGTCGTCCCAGCGTCCTCCGGTCCGTGCTCCCCCGCGACCGTAGCCACGGCTGCTGCGCTCAGGGCATTGGATGATGCGTCCTTCGCGGAGATCCCTGAGCTCTTGAGAGTCATGGGTGTTGTGGCTGTGCACGTTGTGGAAGGCGCAAAATGCCCGACCGTTCTTGGGTGGCTCTGGGTAGTCACGGCCGTGCTTCATCTCTGGTTCAGCTGCAAGCACTGCCACTCCCTTGCGCTTTATGTCCTTGCTCTTGGCCTTCTTGTCTTCGGTTTCAGCAGCGGGGAGCTCGACGAGCGAGAGGCGCCCCTCCTCTGCCCTGGCGCACTTGGTTGCGAGGTTGAACAACTCCAAGGGCGTGCACAGATCTTCATGGATGGCAAGCTCTTCTTTCATCTTAACGTCGCGGACACCATCCGAGAATGCTAAAATGATGGCCTCGTCCGTGACCTTGGGGATCTTGACACGGACACTGTTGAAGCGCTGGATAAACTTCTGCAGGGTTTCTCCTGGTTGTTGCTTGATACGCCGCAGGTCTCCCGCGGCCGGGGGACGATCTCAAGTGCCCTGGAAGTTGGCGATGAACCGGTCGCGCATCTCGCTCCAGGTGGAGATCGATCCCGCGGGCAGGTTCAAGAGCCATGAGCGCGTGCCATCCTTGAGGGCCATGGGGAACCAGTTCACCATGACCTTCTCGTTGCCGTCGGACGCCTCGATGCTCATCTCGTAGAGCTGCAGGAACTCCGTAGGGTCGGGGGTGCCGTCGTAGCGCGGAGGCAGGTCGGGCTTGAACTTCTCAGTCCAGTTGACGTTGCGCAACTCGGGAGTGAGGGCCTTGCAGCCTGCTGTCGACACCGGTGCTTGCTGGGGTGGTGGGACTTGGTCTTGTTCTTTGCATGCCACCGCAATGGGGGGGGGGCACGCGGTCTTGACGCTGCGGTGGAGGGAGCGCGGGTGCTCCGCCACGGGGCCGTTGGATCTCCTGGCAGCTTCCTTCCCCGCGCGCTGGCACCGCGCGTGGGCGGTCACACCACAGGGCCAGATGCCTTGGGTCTTGGACGATGCCCTGACGCTGGGGTATCAGTGGAGCTTCTTGAGCCTCGTCGTCCTTGTGGAGAGGCGGACGAGGCAGGGAAAGGGACGGCGCCGGAGAGCCCCCAACGGCGCTAACGAGCTCGACAATGCGGTCGAGCAACTCATCGTAAAAGTCGTCGACGGGGCGGTAGTGCAGGAGCTCTCACGCCATGAGCAACACAGCCTGGGCATCCGCGGGTCCGCGGCGAGCATGGGACGAAGAGATCGCCGAAGTTAGCGACGGGGTAGCGATGCGTCCATCGCACCGCACGGACGGGTGTAGATACGATGCCTGATGTCCTTGCCACGCCGGACCGGTGGCGGCGTTGGCGGCAGGCGATGGAGAACAACGGGGTGGTCCACCGGCAAGAGCGGTCTGAGTGACGCGGGCGGCAAGGGCGGCCCGCCGCTCAACACGGGCTCTACAAGCGTCGGCCATGGACTGCTGGAACGATGGAGCACTGAACGACGGAAGGGAAGTCTCAGCGCACCCCTACCCGGCGCGCCAAATGTCGGATTTAGGGTTCCGGCAAAACCCTTAAGGTTCGAACTCTAGGGTGCGCACGGAGATCTCTCCTTCCGCCCTAGCTCGTCTACTCAACAGCCCTAAGCCTAGCTCGTCAGATCCATTGAACAAGAGACACAAGATTTATACCGGTTTGGGGCATCGTTGTGGTGTAACACCCTAATCCAGTGTGGTGCGGTGAATTGCCTTGTAGGCTGAGGAAGAACTAGTACATGGATGAACTGCCTCCTGGGGAGAGGTGTTCTTGCGCTCGGATGAGCTTTAGGTGTGTGGCCTTCTCTCTGATCAACTTGAGATCAGATCGACTCTGTCTTTTATGGGATCATCCCAATGGTGGTGGTTGGTCCTATTTATAGTGGCCAGGGTTCTCTTCCCAAATATCGAGCGGGAAGGAATCCCACAACGGCCAAATTTGAAGGGGAACAACTAGTACAAGCTATCCTTGTAAATGGTGGTCTTCGCTGCCAAAGGCTCTGGTGGTGACGCCACCGTGGGCTCCGCGATGACCTCCGTCCTGCCGCCCTGCTGGTCTTGGTCTTGTTGCACTGATATGGAAACCTTTGCCTGACGCCTCAGGACTCTGCGCCTGCACCTACTCCTTTAGCACAGAAGAGGAAACTGGCGCTTTGCGCCCGCTGGCGCCCGCCTGGCTTTAGTCATCACTGCTCACGTCATGAGGACATCGCAAGGTGCCCCTCGCCTTGATATCTCTGATCCTCACAAGCCGGCCTGGCGAGGCCGCCCCATGGGATGTCCTGTGTCGTCCGTCTTGCGAGGCTTGGCCCCTTGCGAGGGTCTTGAGTTTTGCTAAAGAAGTTGGGCCACACTAAGCCGTCTAGCGAGCCACGCTCTGGGCCGCAGGCAGGCAAGTCTGCGTACCCCTGTTCCCAGAACACCGACATTATTCGTATACGTGGGCGCATGCAACTGACTGGGGTCGTGGGGTAGCACGTGTCCATGGGACATGCCCGAAACGTCCCATCGTATAAAGAGTGGAACCACCTCCATCGCCTCTACCATTTCCACCCAAATCCCCTCCCTGCCGCATCATCTTCCTCGCCCCCACCGGTGTCGTCTCACTCTCCTCCACTGCCTCCAGCGCACCGTTTTGCTCTCCCCCATCGCATCCTCTTCCTCACCTTCATCGCCTCCATCTGTCCGATGCTGGAAGCTTGATGTCTACTACACAACCCTCTTCTTGTAGACGTTGTTGGGCCTCCAAGTGCAGAGGTTTGTAGGACAGTAGAAAATTTCCCTCAAGTGGATGACCTAAGGTTTATCAATCCGTGGGAGGCGTAGGATGAAGATGGTCTCTCTCAAGCAACCCTGCAACCAAATAACAAAGAGTCTCTTGTGTCCCCAACACACCCAATACAATGGTAAATTGTATAGGTGCACTAGTTCAGCAAAGAGATGGTAATACAAGTGCAATATGGACGGTAGATATAGGTTTTTGTAATATGAAAATATAAAAACAGCAAGGTAGCAAGTGGTAAACGTGAGCATAAACGGTGTTGCAATGATAGGAAACAAGGCCTAGCGTTCTACTTTCACTAGTGCAAGTTCTCTCAACAATAAAAATATAACTGGATCATATAAATATCCCTCAACATGCAACAAAGAGTCACTCCAAAGTCACTAATAACGGAGAACAAACGAAGAGATTATGGTAGGATATGAAACCACCTCAAAGTTATCCTTTCTGGTCGATCTATTCAAGAGTCTGTAGTAAAATAACACGAAGCTATTCTTTCCGTTCGATCTATCATAGAGTTCGTACTAGAATAACACCTTAAGACACAAATCAACCAAAACCCTAATGTCACCTAGATACTCCATTGTCACGTCAAGTATCCGTGGGCATGATTATACGATATGCATCACACAATCTCAGATTCATCTATTCAACCAACACAAAGAACTTCAAAGAGTGCCCCAAAGTTTCTACCGGACAGTCAAGACGAAAACGTGTGCCAACCCCTATGCATAGATTCCCAAGGTCACGGAACCCGCAAGTTGATCACCAAAACATACATCAAGTGAATCAATAGAATACCCCATTGTCACCACGGGTATCCCACGCAAGACATACATCAAGTGTTCTCAAATCTTTAAAGACTCAATCCGATAAAATAACTTCAAAGGGAAAATTCAATCCATTACAAGAGAGTAGAGGGGGAGAAACATCATAAGATCCAACTATAATATCAAAGCTCACAATACATCAAGATCGTGCCATCTCAAGAACACGAGAGAGAGAGAGAGAGAGAGAGAGAGAGAGAGAGAGAGATCAAACACATAGCTACTGGTACATACCCTCAGCCCCGAGGGTGGACTACTCCCTCCTCGTCATGGAGAGCGCCGAGATGATGAAGATGGCCACCGAAGAGGGATTACCCCCTTCCGGCAGGGTGCCAAAACGGGTCTAGATTGGTTTTCGGTGGCAACAGAGGCTTTCGGCGGCGGAACTCCCGATCTAGGTTATTTTCCGGAGGTTTCATTATATATAGGAGGTGTTGGAGTTAGGGACAAGTAAATGGGGTCTCCGGGCTGTCCACGAGGCACGGGGTGTGGCACCCCGGCTCAGAGAAACCGGAACGCCCCATATTCCAGCCCAGAGATCGAGGAGAAGTCTTATGGAATACGTCACTGCTTAGCATAGAACAAATCTGCTCTTTATTACAGTCTGTAAGAGTACAAGGGGATTACATCGGCACAGCGACACTACGCCTGCCATGGTTGCTCTATGCAAGCAGCAGAACAACACGATGCAGCGGAATGACATCTAGCAGCGGAACAACGACGATGGTGGTGAACTCCACTCCGCAGGGACTCTGGCTGGGACGCTTATCCTAGCTCGCACACACGTGTTCCACGGCCAACAAGCAATCAAATCCGGCATGACCTACAAACTGGCATGACACGCCAGGTCAGTACATTGAATGTACTTGAAATCTCACAATAACCAGAAGCATTCAAGACAAACAACAGCATGGCAATTACAAGTTAAGCAGGAATTATCATGAGATCATCAGGATAACATAGCATGAACAACATGAACATGATATAGCTAGACAATATGAGCATGGCATGAACATATAAATCTGGCGATACTAGCATGCAACCTGATGACACTATATGCACCACTTATACAGCTCGGGTTACCTCATAACCATCTCATGCATCACCTACCAACCTCGGACATCACACAGTCATCTCAGGATCAAATCAAGCTTGGTATAAACAATATCATAGTAATCATTAAATGACCACAAGGAGCTTGACCATCACCCGTGATTCTCGCATAACATCACAATCATCCAACAACTCGGTATCCGCGATACCACAGTGATCATCTCATAATCTCATCCAATAACTCGGTATCATCGATACCACAGTGATCATCTCACGATCACATCCAACATCTTTCTCATCATTGAACTGAGGTTGTTATTATTAAGCACATTTTTATTATTACTGTTGGCTCACATTGTGACCGACACGAACTGGGCCCTTATCCACGGGCACGGCTATCGATAGATTAAGACACACACTCTGTAGAGGTAGCGCACTGTACCCACACCACAGAACCCATGGCCTTGCACTCCCATTCGGGTGGACCAACGGCGTTCCGACAAAACCGTCCTACTGCCATGACACTCTCCCGGCCACTCTGACTCACTCCCCACTGGGCTAGTCCTGGGTGGCCCCGTGTCTACCACAGACACAACGACCACCATTGTGGCCAAACATAAACGGTCCCAAACGAGGACCCGAGCTCAGAACAACAACAACGGGCACACAAGGTTATGTCTGCTTACTGGGCCAGGGTACCGCATGCCCATAACCTTCCCTTGTTGGAGGAACCGGTGAGAGGCATGACAATAGACCCAGTTAGGACCTTCCCATAAAGGTAAGTGCGGCTGCACTGGTCAGCTCGATATGGTGGCACAATGACTCAGCCAACAGTTGTTCAAGTTCATTATTATCCGATTAAAATTGAATGCAATAAGCTGAGTCATATTAAAATAACATGATGCAACTATAATGCACAAGCATGATACTGACATGAGCATGGATGTGCAACCATAATCAATGAGCATAACAACAACACTTAATCATTTATTCAGATGATCATGGCATACTGACGAGCATGAATATTACGAGAATAACACTTTAGCGACATATCATGACCACTAGCATCAACAATAACTATCATGCAAGAACATATTAACAATGCTACCATGCAAACATTTAACCAACTAGATGCAAAGGAACATGCATGACACCGGTACTCGGAACAGACGACAGTCATGCACCGAAGACCAGCACCAAATCAACATGTACTACTACCACACATGGCATACGAAAGAAATACTAACAACTTGTATATGATAGCTAGGTGCAACATAACATGAAAGTGAACACAAATCCATAAGCAACACCGAAACAACGATAATTGTATCAAAACAAGCAGACATTCATTAAATGTTCAATTTGAAAACCATAGCTACTGCATGCAATCATGCAAGTGGGTATTGTGGCTTGCCTGGAAAAGAAGAATACTCCGGAAAGAAGTGCGGAAAGCACGCAGAAAGATTCACCGGAAACAGTTCTCTCTCGGAGGGGGCTGTTTACGGGCAAGGGCAAAGTGATCATTTCCAGTATGTCAATCCATAGTTAAAATGTTACCAACAGAACGGGCTCGACGAGATGAAGAAGTGGGCTTTGGAATCACCTGGTTTGGAGTTGGGATCAAAAAGATATAGGGGTTTGAAGATGAGAGACTATTCTGTAAATAAAGTATTCACAAACAGGCCCCTGGCAGCTCGGCGGGTCGCGCACTCCACGAAAATGCGCTTTTCCACGGGGAAAGCGTAAAGCACAGAATGCGCTTCCACTTATCCCGTGTGGCAATGGGGGCCCGTGGGGCTCTGCGGCTGACGAGTGGGGCCCGCCGTTGACTCCTCTCTCCTGACTCCTTCTTCCTCCCGTGGGTGCGCAGAAGCAGGGACGAGACCAGCCGCCCCGACGGCGACTACCGGTGCATCCGGCCACCGCAGGAGGAGTGCGACCTACCCCGACGCTCAGGAGGACGAGACGCATCCGTTCCCGGCCTTGGAAGACGTCGGTGAGCTCGGGAATGAATGCAGTTTGGTCCGCGGCGGAGGAGGCTTCGGGTGGAGATGGGCAAGGTGCTCTGGTGGGGTGGGAGGAGGAGGCGAGGCCACGGGGAGGTAGGTTGGGCCTCGGGGGGTGCGCTGGAGGTGGAGAGGAGGAGGGGGTAAGGTTAGCTTGCCGGAACCGATGCGGGGTTCGTCGGCGGCCGAGGCAACAAAGAGAGGATAGGGGGCATCTTCGAGCTCGACGGAGGGGCTAGGTGTGGTCCTGGGATGTGGGTGAGGCGAGTGGTGTGCTCTGGTGGCCGCAGGGAGAGCTACTTATAGCCGGGGCGAGGGACACGGCTCTGGTGCCGCTGTGCACATCCGGCCGAAGCTCTGGTGGCGCACAACGATCACGGGGAGGCACGGGAACACGACGAGGGGAGGTGGAGACGAGCTACAGAGGCGCACTGTGCAGGAGGGGCCGAGGGGCGCATGGGAGAAGGAGCCGAACGCCATTAAGCCTCGGTTGGCCATAGTGCACCCGTCGGCGCACGGTGACGAGCACCGACGGAGAAGCGGACGGAGGGGGAGAGGGGTCCAGGGAGGTTGCGACGACGAGGGGAAGACGCCAGACATGCTCACGCATGCGAAGACGACGAGAGAGGGAGGGGCCGGAGCTAGGCGACGTTCTGGGGGCGGCCATGGCACGCCAAAGCGGTGGTCACCGCGCAGTCTGGCGAGGAGAAGAAGCCAAGGGTTATAAAATGATGTCTAGTGGTAAGTTCATCCAAGGTAGGTTTTAACTGCGGTGGTAGCTCGGTGAAAGGTGAAACTGGTAAATGGCAAGTGTGCTCTGAAGTTTACTGCAGTAAACTTGAACATGCATTGGTGATCAACAGGGAAATGATTGAGCCAAATGGATTTGTCTGAGGTGATTATCTTAGGAAAGACTATAATCCTGGAGAGTTTGAGGAGATTTGGATCAAGATTTAATGTAGTTGCTTTGCAACTGACCAAAATGGTCAAGAAACAAGAACATGAAGAAGCACTCACATAGTGCATCCACTTGAGCTGCAATTTGGCGAGGCATGGTTATTTGGACATATAGAGATGCTGTAAAAATTGCCATTTGGACTTGCCAAAATGGTACTTCCTTCACAAACATCCTTACTGTCCAGAAAATAGGAATAATTCCTGAGGGAAAATGGCTTGATGAAATGAGTCCAAAACTTGTGGAGATAGGTTACATGGGTAGGAGAAGGTCCTGGAAAATTTTCAGCCCTAATGAAGCAACATAAAATATACTTGCTTCACAAACTGAAAAATTGAACAAAAACAAAGATTTTAAGATGTGCTCACATGGATGCAAGGAATGAGCTCAAATTTGGTGCAATGTCATGCTTTTATGATATAGAGGTCATACAAAAATTCCAACTCATTTTGATATGCCTAGCTTGTACCTCCTTCACAAAGTTTCTTTCTGGACAGAAACTTTGGAAATTAGCTGAAAAATATTTACTGGGCAAATGAGTATGAAAATTTTCACGAGGCAACGATATGGACATGAAAATGTGTCCAAAAAGTTTGGGGGCAAATGGACAGAGATAAATAGCAATTGCTTCACAACGTGCCATTTAGGGCAGAATAGGAAAAGGAATATTTGAGGATTATTTTTGAACATGGCAATGAAAAGTTTTGCCATATTTGAAGAAGATATGACCCAAACAATTTATGAGAATTATTTGGGAATTTTAGGAGTGATGTAAATATAGGTTGCTTCACAACCTAGGGGCAGGCACGGTTATTCCTTTAATAGAAAAAGGAATATTCCCAAGAAAAAATAATATTGGGGTTGGGCCAAGATGGAAATGGCAAGGTCTAGGGATAGATATGAGGATGACAAGCCACTCTGGAAGGAAAGAAGAGGTCATCTTCTTCAGTTTCCAGTCCACATAGCCACGGAAAAAGAAAACTCAAGCAAAAACCTCAAAAAATCAAAAGAAAAAGAAAGGGCAAAAAATCAGGTTGTGACAACTCTTCCCCCCTTAAAGAAATCTCGTCCTCGAGATTTGGTTTCTCAGGGAACAAGTGTGAATATACCGACTTAAGGAAACCGTTTCCAACTCGGGTATCCGTTTCCCTTTATTGATTGTTCCCATTAAATTTACACCCAACATAATGGTAAATTGTATAGGTGCACTAGTTCGGCAAAGAGATGGTGATACAAGTGCAATATGGACGGTAGATATAGGTTTTTGTAATCTTAAAATATAAAAACAGGAAGGTAGCAAGTGGTAAACGTGAGCATGAACGGTGTTGCAATGATAGGAAACAATGCCTAGGGTTCATACTTTCACTAGCGCAAGTTCTCTCAATAATAATAACATAACTGGATCATATAACTATCCCTCAACATGCAACAAAGAGTCACTCCAAAGTCACTAATAGCGGAGAACAAACAAAGAGATTATGGTAGGGTACGAAACCACCTCAAAATTATCCTTTCTGATCGATCTATTCAAGAGTCCGTAGTAAAATAACACGAAGCTATTCTTTCCGTTCGATCTATTATAGAGTTCGTACTAGAATAACACCTTAAGACACAAATCACTCCATTGTCACCTCAAGTATCCGTTGGCATGATTATACGATATGCACCACACAATCTCAGATTCATCTATTCAACCAACACAAAGAACTTCAAAGAGTGCCCCAAAGTTTCTACCCGAGAGTCAAGAAGAAAACGTGTGCCAACCCCTATGCATAGATTCCCAAGGTCACGGAACCCGCAAGTTGATCACCAAAACTTACATCAAGTGAATCAATAGAATACCCCATTGTCACCACGGGTATCCCATGCAAGACATACATCAAGTGTTCTCAAATCCTTAAAGACTCAATCTGATAAGATAACTTCAAAGGGAAAACTCAATCCATTACAAGAGAGTAGAGGGGGAGAAACATCATAAGATCCAACTATAATCGCAAAGCTCGTGATACATCAAGATCGTGCCATCTCAAGAACACGAGAGAGAGAGAGAGAGATCAAACACATAGCCACTTGTACATACCCTCAGCCACGAGGGTGGACTACTCCCTCCTCGTCATGGAGAGCGCCGGGATGATGAAGATGGCCACCGGAGAGGGATTCCCACCCCCTCTGGCTGGGTGCCAGAATGGGTCTAGATTGGTTTTCGGTGGCAACAAAGGCTTTCAGCGGCGGAACTCCCGATCTAGGTTATTTTCCGGAGGTTTCAGTATATATAGGAGGTGTTGGAGTCGAGGGAAAGTAAAGGGGGCCTCCGGGCTGTCCACGAGGCAGGGGGGCACGCCCAGTAGGGGGGCGCCCCCTACCCTCGTGGGCAGCCCGTGGACCTTCTGGCCCCCTCCGACACTTTCTGGGCTTCTTATGGTCAAAAAATAACCTCCGTTGAGTTTCAGGTCAATTGGGCTCCGTTTGATATTCCTTTTCCGCGATACCCTAAAACAGGAGAAAAACAGAAACTGGCACTGGGCTCTGGGTTAATAGGTTAGTCCCAAAAATAATATAAAAGTGTGTATAAAAGCCCATAAAACATCCTTGAAGAATAATATAATACCATGGAACAATAAAAAATTATAGATATGTTGGAGACGTATCAAAGCTCGTGGCGACGCCGGCGCAGCGGCCGGAGATGTAGTGGAGGCACAGGGCACGGCGACTGCGGATGAAGTGAAGGACGTTGGTGGCATCCACGGCAGTGTGGGGAAACTCGCAATCGTTGCGGATGTGGAGAAGGAGGTGGCGGGCTCTGGCTCTGCGCTGCAGAAGGTGACGGCGTCGAGTGGTGCAGTCCACCCCGATACCCCCGATGCACAGCCTGGCGAGGAGTAGGAGGTATTTGCACTTGCTTTGGGATATTAGCTTGTAGAGTTAGTTGCATTGATTAGATTGTGATTCATACGGTAGTTCAGATGGTTAGAGTAGTTGGTTTGACGGATGGGTCGAGGTTTTCTGTATTGGGGGGATGGGGGGGGGTTTGTACTAGGGTTTGTTGAATAAATTCATTGCAAAAATGCTAGACAGATCTGTATGAGAGATAGGGATCTTTGTGCTTCAATGCTACATAGATGTATGCTTATTGGATTTTATTTTTAATGCTCACAGATTGAGATGTTTAATTCTACAAACATGTATGCTTATTAGATTGGGTCCCTATTAGATTTGTTTTTGAATGCTACTCAGATTGGGGTTTTGAATGTCATATGCCCAAATGGAATCCATTGATTAAGAAGTTATTTGATTCATTAGTATATAAATTTGTCAACAATATGTAGTTATATTATCTCTATCGTTCAATGTGTGTGCATGACAATGGAAAATGCCAATAGGATCATAGTATATTGGGAGTATACTAGCCCTATGATCAATGTGTCATGTTTGCATATCTAAATTTGCAATTGGCTTCTGTATTTACTAGTGATGGATGTAATTGTATATTCAGGAGGATGATGGTTGGGAAAAAAGAGTGGAAGCTGGCCCAGTACGACCCATGCGATCGAGAGTTTAGTGACGATAAATAATATGAGGTAAGCCTACTTGAAATTTAGATTGTTCATTACTTCCTTTGACATGGTGTATATGAATCTAGGGTATGTAACTCATTCATGTGTGCAGTATGATTCTGGAGAAGATGTGTACAAGGGCAGCGTCGCGTCCTTCACAACCAAGGAGGTGGAGAAGATCAAGGCCAAGGGAGTTGCTTCCTTCTACAACCACAAGATGAAGAAGTGGCACTGCCCCTACTGCACCACCAAGTCAAAGCCAAAGATGGCCGCTTCGATCACCTTGTGTCTCATGCAGAGGATGTAGTGATTCGCGGGGAGGACTACATGATCAGGGGGCAACATGTTGCCCTCACAAAGGCCCTGACTCCGGCGTGATGTGATGATGTGATGCTGTGATGAACTGAATCTTTATCTTTATCTTTTGGGTTACTTTTGGTAAACTGAATGTGGCTGTTTATTGCGTGTTGAACTGAATCTATGGTGATGCTAGTAATGTATTATGCTATCTATATTTGTCTGTCCTTAAATTTTCCTGTGGTGTATGGTTAGTTCTGTTTAGATTTTGTGAACTATGAGTTTAGGTGCTGCAATGATCACACATATTGTTTCAGTGTTGCTTCACTCATCACACATGTTGTTTCAGTGTTGCTTCACTGATCAGACATGTTGCTTTGTCACTGATCATAAATGAGTATTATCCTAATTATTTGTCTCGTGTTTATTAATAAAATTAAATGCATGCTTTTTCCCACCAGCATGTCTCATTTTCCGTGTTTTGAATTGACATTCGACAGGACAATATAAATTCAAAAAAATGCAAAATAAAACCTTGGCAACCTATCTATGGTTGTGTAGAAAATCGTGTGTGCAAAATTTGAGGTGATTTAGAGGAGGTTAAACAAATTTGAATTTGAGAAACATGGTCCAAATGAGCTCCCAGGCTAGGGTAACCAACCCCATTTGCAATCAAGTTTTTTGGACCTACTCTAAATGAGCCAAAAGTTTTTATTAACACCTATTCAATCTATATAGTTTAGACTAGAAGTCTCACTGTTTTCTGAATTAATCTTCATATTTTTACATTTTCTTTAAAAAAATATGCTTTAATATAAAAACTATTAAAAACACGTTTAAAATATGAAGATGGAAAACCAAGTTAAGATCCTTCTTATTCATTTTGAAATAAAGCTTTGGTGATTTTTTTTTAAAAAAAATTTAAAAACAGAAGGTAACCCTACCTCCTCTCCTTGAACTCTATGAAATCTTATACGTGATAGCTCATATGTGTGAAGGTTTTTTCATGAAAATAATCTTCAATTTCATCGCACGCATCCAACACACAAACCTTGTTGGTCCTCTCTCTTTCTCTCCATCTCTCTCTCTCTCTCTCTCTCTCTCTCTCTCTCTCTCTCTCTCTGTGT
>LR738712.1:542453888-542551545 GCA_902687465.1 Secale cereale | reverse complement strand
TGGGGGGGGGGGTCTTTCTAGTTTGCATGCATATATTCTCCATCTATAGGTTTCTCTCGCACACTATGTATGATTCAATAGTCCAAGCTAGATATCTTGGGTCCACTCATCGTACGCACACAAATTCCTTTGCTCGTTGCCCGTAACTCTCTCACGCATCACTCTATCGTCTCGGAGCTCTTCCCCCCCTCTCTCAAACTCTCCATCTACCTGGGTCACACATACACATGCATATCTCACTTGCACTCGATAGGCCCATCTAAAACTCTATCTCTCTCCCTCGTTCTCTCTCCATCTCTCTCTCTCTCTCTCACACACACACACACAATCTCATGCCTAGCTAGCCAAATATGATGGTCTCTCACTCAATCGTAGGCACACGCAGTCCCCCCTATATGTATATGACTAGCTAATCTTAGTCTCCATCACAAACATGTGCATGGTCTATCTCGATTTCTCTCGGGGCATCTTTCTATCACGCACGCACCTCCCTCGATCTCCCACCCATATAGCCCCCTCACGATCTTGAGGGGGTCTCTCTATCGTAAACGCACCCTCTCGCCCTCCCCATGCATCCATGTTCTCCATGTGCCCCTCTCGACCTTTGTACCTTGTTGGCCAGACCTCTATTGGACATGTGCTATAGGGGTGTCTCCCTCCGTTGCAAACAATCACACACTAGCTATCTTCGTGTATCTCCTCACCTCACTTTTCTATCTCGGAGATGCATGTATGATATGTTTGCCTAAGAAAGAAAAACACACTCTCTCTAATTTATCGTTTGTTGTCACTTTCTCTTTCACACACATACTCTTTTTGCACACTTACTCATTCTCCTTCACACGCACTTGACCCCTCTCGACTTAGGCACTCTCCTCGGTCCATAGCATATTGATTTATTGAAAAGTCAAACATCACGAAGTTTGACCATGTACGTGGAGAAAAATAATCACATCTGGAACGACAAACATATACGATTAGATTCACCATGAGATGTAGTTTTGTACGATGTATCTTTGGTATTGAAGATATAAATAACATTTGTGTAAACCTGATCAAAGTTTCCAAAGTTTGACTTCTAAAAAAATTACATGCACTGCATTATCGAGCGGATGGAATATCTCTTTCCCCCTCTCAGCTATCTGACGCACCACTCAGCCTTATCGGGGCTCCTCAATCTCTCTCAAACTTTATATCTCCCTGGTTCACACATACACATGTCTCGCTCACGCTATACATATAGACCCATCCAACACTCTCCGCCCTTGTTCTCTCTCTATGTGACACGAACCCCCTAATAAGTACGATAATCCCTCACTCCATCATAGGCGCAAGAACTCCGCGCTAAGTATGATTATCTCTCACTAGCCATCAGGAACACACATACTGTCTCCTTCCATCCGTACGTCTATCTCGATATCTCTCGGGGTATCTTCTATCGCGCACACACCTTGTCACTTGATCTCCCACCCATGTAGTCCCATCACGATCTCCAGGGGATCTCTTTATGACAAACATACACTCTCTCCTCCCCATGTCTGCATTTTCTCCGTACGTCTCTCTCGACCTCTCTCCCTTGTTTGTTAGACCCCTCTTGGCCACGTGCTAGGGGTCTTGCTCTCTCGGTTGAAAACAACCACACACTATCTCCTCACCTTGCTTCTGTTGTCGAAGATGCATGTGTGATATGTTTGCATAAGACACACACGTTTTTTCTCAACTTTTATCGAGTGTTGTCCATGTCTCTTTCACACATGCACACACACTTTTTTCACTCACTCTTTCTATTTCACTCTCTCTCTCTAGTTAGGGACTCTCTCACGTCCATAAGCATATGGATGTTTTGAAAAGTCAAACCTCAGAAAAGTTTGACCAGGTATATGTGGAGAAAAACATTTACATCTGGAAAGATCATTAGATTAATCACAACATGTACTTACTTCATACTATCATTTATCGTTGGTATTGTAGACATAAGTAATTTCTTTATAAACTTGGTCAAAGTTTCAAAAGTTAGACTTTTAAAAAAAAATTGGAACTACATCATCAAACGGAGGGAGTAGCTCTTTCTTTCTCTCTCTCTGCTATTTCTCACGGGCCTCGCCTCTCACACGAACACTCTATACCGATGGATTATACGCTCACTGTGTCAGTGTATAGCTCCGTATATTGTTTAGTTGACCGGTCAACTAGTCCACATACTGCCTTGTCAGCTCGTGTTCTGTATATTCGTGTACTGGCCCATGTGGCAGTGGGTGAAAATAAGTAAACTAGAGGCCCATTTGACACGCGGTGAAGTAAGCAAAGTTGAAACCACTCGGGGTAGCACCCCGCACGCTAGTAAATTGAGGGCGCATTGAGGACTGACGCAATAAAAAAACACTTGTTTGGGAGAGTGAGAGGCTGGTGTAGTTGGTTGGATTGATTTGTTTATACATGTGGGTCTGTGTGCATTGCGGTGCCAACTCTCTCACATCGCGAGAGCGGTGCCAAAATCTCTTGATTTGACATCGATGCGTATTATGTGTCATACTTTTGCGAAATATGGCATCAGCCACATAGTGGAAGCCAACAAATGCCCAAGGTCTTCACATACTCCTAGGTAAATGAGAGGAAAGAGAGAGAGAGAGAGAGAGAGAGAGAGAGAGTGAAAAAATATCACTAGCCAACTAACCCTATCGTATGAGCGAATGATATTGGTACCTCTTGATGACACGGCCATCTTATACATCCAGCTGCTCTAATATGTTCTCTTCTTTTTGCAGATAAAAAAGACCCGAAAGTGAAAAATGTGATGCACTATAACAATCTCATCGAATGCCTTGATCTCCATCGTACAGAAATTGATTTGATCGACTATCAAGGCAGCACATCTGAGATTAAATTGGCCAGGTTCTTTGTTTTGGAGGCAAGTGTGCTCAAGGTAATGAGGTTTGGCGTTCTCTGGCGCAACAATGAATGGCGTGCTGATCACTGCAAGCATCTAAGCCTAAATGACAAAGTCTCCGCAGAAGCTGAATTTGTTTTTGAAACATCAAGTGGCCAGAGACTCGAAAAGTTATTTGCCCATTAGTGACTTGTCAGGGCGGCGGATTTTAGTTTGTACGATAATGCTGCATCCACCTAAAGTAACGAAAGTTCTTACGTAAACTTCCTAGTAATTCCCTCTTCGAAATTCAGCATTACTCCTAACATTTGTAATATCAGTTTGAAACTTGTAATATTGATGTGTCCTATTCTTGCATTTTCAAAATCCTGCAAATCAAACAGGTCCTGAGTTGGTGATGATGTTGTGCCTGCCATCTTTCACCAATAGCCTTTGGATCTAGATCTGACGCATACAAACCAAACTTCTCAAGTTTTGCAAAAAGATGCCCGCACTTGTTCGCTATTTACAAACAACTCCTTGTCTCTCACAATCAGCCTTATCTCCTCCCCACCACATCTAGAAGGCCATGGAAAAATATGGCGCGATGGTCGCTGCCGGCGCCGTCCACCCCCCAATATTGGTGTTCCGTGCAATGCACGGGCATCTACGCACGGGAAATTATGTCGAACACGACTAGTTGTAAGCAGGCTAGGTCTACAGCCATGATGACAGTGACTGCAGACGGTGAGGCTGAGTATGGTATGCCGAACACGACGCCTATACTCAGGTGTCATCTCCGGCGTATGGTCTTGTCACTTCACTGTGAGGAGCAACACGTAATAATTTGACCAACGGGTAGTACGGTGCTACTACATTGGCAGTAGTACTACTACTAGTACTAGCACCACCATCTGGATTTAGTAGTACAACCACGTCCATCTGGATTTGGTATTTGACTAGCAATATCTAGTAATGCATGTCACAAAAAATGTACTACTCCCTCTGTAAATAAATACATGGTGTATTGTTTTATTCCTATCGAAGATATAATTTAATGTCTTTTTGCTACTTAATAGGATTACATGCAATTAACTAACCACTGCATGTGATGTTTGGTAGTCTCAAGTCATTGAAAGCATGCATGGGCACGGAGGGGGACACAACTTCATTGACTTACTGCACCTGCCTTTGGGTGTATGACACGTGGGCCCAACGGGTGGCTCACCAACCTGTCATATAGCCAAAGGCAGGTGCTGTAGAGGTGCGAGGAGTAGATGGCCAACACACACGTAAATTCAACGCAGTCTGCACTTCTCATATAAAGGCTCCCGCCAGTCCAATCTACGAAATCCTACGCACCTGCGCACCCAAGGGCAAGAGTGATCACTCCAATCGCAAGATCAGTTGACTAGAAGCTAGACCCATGGAGGCGATGAGCGCGAGCATTGATACGTCTCCAACGTATCTATAATTTTTGATTGTTCCATGCTATCATTTATGAAGTCTTGGATGTTTAATGGGCTTTATCATTCACTTTTATATCATTCTTGGGACTAACCTACTAACCCAAAGGCCAAGTCCAGATTGCTGTGTTTTTCTTATTTCAGGGTTTTGCAGAAAAAGAATATCAAACGGAGTCCAAACGGAATGAAACCTTCGTGAGAGATATTTTTGGAGAAAATCACGCACGCGGAGCTTGAGGACCAAGTCAGGGGACAAAGAGGTGGCACTTGAGGGTAGGAGGCGCGCCCCCCTTCCCAGGGCGCGCCCCTTGCCTCGAGGCCCCCCTCAAGTGGCCCCCGGTGCCCTCCTTCTTCCTATATAAGTCCACGTACCCTAGAAACTCCGAACATAGAGAGAAAACCCTAATTCCACCGCCGTAGCTTCTGTTCCCGTCGAGATCCCATCTTGGAGCCTGTGCCGGAGCTCCACCGGAGGGGGATCCATCACGAAGGCCTTCATCATCATCATCATCGCCCTCACCATGAGTTGTGAGTAGTTTACCATAGACCTTCGAGTCCATAGCTAGTATCTAGATGGCTTCTCTCTCTCCGGATCTCAATACAAAGTTCTCCTCGGTCTTCGAGGAGATCTATTTGATGTAATCTCTTTTTGCGGTGTGTTTGTCGAGATCTGATGAATTGTGAGTTTGTGATCAAGGTTATCTATGAAAGATATTTGGTTCTTCTCTGAACTTTTTATGTGTGCTCATAATATCCTTGCAAGTCTCTGCGAATTATTGGTTTGGTTTGGCCTACTAGATCTATAGTTCTTGTAGTGGGAGAAGTGCTTGGCTTTGGGTTCAATCTTGCGGCGTCCTTTCCCAGTGAAAGTAGGGGCAGCAAGGCACGTATTGTATTGTTGCCATCGAGGATAAAAAGATGGGGTTTACATCATATTGCTTGAGTTTATCCCTCTACATCATGTCATCTTGCTTAAGGCATTACTTTGTTCGTATGAACTCAATACACTAGATGCATGCTGGATAGCGGTCGATCTGTGGAGTAATAGTAGTAGATGCAGGCAGGAGTCGGTCTACTTGTCTCGGACGTGATGCCTATATACAACGATCATGCCTAGATAGTCTCATAATTATTCGCTTTTCTATCAATTGCTCGATAGTAATTTGTTTACCCGCCGTAGAATATCGCTATCATGAGAGAAGCCACTAGAGAAAACTATGGTCCCCGGGTCTATTCTCAACATATCAATCTACATCTACTTTACTTTTACCGCTTTTATTTGTTGTTTATTAAACTAAAAATACCAAAAATATAAACCATCATCTCTATCAGATCTCACTTTCGTAAGTGACCGTAAAGGGATTGATAACCCCTTATCGCGTTGGCTGCGAAGTTCTTATTTGTTTGTGTAGGTGCAAGGGACTCGCGCCTGGTCTCCTACTGGATTGATACTGTGGTTCTCAAAAACCGAGGGAAATACTTACGCTATTGTGCTGCATCTCCCTTTCCTCTTCGAGGGAATACAACGCAAGCTCAAGAGGTAGCAAAAAGAATTTCTGGCGCCGTTGCCGGGGAGGCTTACGCAAAAGTAATATACCAAGTACCTATCACAAACCCTTATCCTTCGCATTACATTTTTGCCTCTCGTTTTCCTCTCCCCCACTGCACCCTTGCCGTTTTATTCGCCCTTCTTCCGCCGTGTGTTTATCGTTTGCTTGCTTCTTGTTTGCTTGTGTGTGTTGGATTGCTTGCTTGTCACTATGGCTCAGAACAATACCAAATTGTGTGACTTTTCCAATACCAACAACAATGACTTTATTAGCACTCCGATTGCTCCTATTACCGATGCTGAATCTTGTGAGATCAATGCTGCTTTGTTGAATCTTGTCATGAAAGATCAATTCTCCGGCCTTCCTAGTGAAGATGCCGCTACCCATCTAAACAACTTTGTTGATTTGTGTGATATGCAAAAGAAAAGGGATACGGATAACGATATTGTTAAATTGAAGTTATTTCTATTTTCACTTAGAGATCGTGCTAAAACTTGGTTTTCCTCTTTGCCTAGAAATAGTATTGATTCATGGAACAAGTGCAAAGATTCTTTTATCTCTAAGTATTTCCCTCCTGCTAAGATCATCTCTCTTAGAAACGATATTATGAATTTTAAGCAACTAGATCATGAGCATGTTGCACAAGCTTGGGAGAGAATGAAATTGATGATATGTAATTGCCCTACACATGGTTTGAATCTATGGATGATTATTCAGAACTTTTATGCTGGCTTGAATTTTGCTTCTAGACATCTTTTAGATTCGGCCGCCGGAGGCACTTTCATGGAAACCACCTTATGAGAAGCTACCAAACTCCTAGATAATATCATGGTTAATTATTCTCAATGGCACACCGAAAGATCTACTAGTAAAAAAGTGCATGCTATTGAAGAAATTAGTGTTTTGTGTGGAAATATGGATGAACTTATGAAATTGTTTGCTGCTAAGAGTGCCTCTTCTGATCCTAATGATATGCCTTTGTCCACTTTGATTCAAAATAACAATGAATCTTTGGATGTGAAATTTGTTGGTAGGAATAATTTTGGTAACAATGCTTATAGAGGTAATTTTAATCCTAGGCCTTTTCCTAGTAATTCCTCTAATAATTATGGTAATTCCTACAACAATTCTTATGGAAAGATGCCTTCTGAATTTGAAACTAGTGTTAAGGAGTTTATGATCTCGCAAAAGAATTTCAATGCTATGCTTGAAGAGAAATTGCTTAAGGTTGATGAATTGGCTAGAAGTGTGGATATAATTACTCTTGACGTTGATTCTTTGAAACTTAGATCTATCCCACCTAAGCATGATATCAATGAGTCTCTCAAAGCCATGAGAATTTCCATTGATGAATGCAAAGAAAGAACCGCTAGAATGCGTGCTAAAAGAGAAGATTATATTAAATCATGTTCTTCTAGTTATCATGAAAATAAAGATGAAGATCTAAAAGTTATTGATGTGTCTCCTATTAGATCCTTGTTTTCTAGTATTAATCTTGATGAAAATAGGATTGGAGATGATTCTGCTTTAAGGTGTCCCGATGATTCGGAGTTTTTAGATCTTGATGCTAAAATTGCTAAAAATGGGAATGAAGAGATTAAAACTTTGCATAGTGATGAACCCACTACTTTGGATTTCAAGGGATTCAATTATGATAATTGCTCTTTGATTGATTGTATTTCCTTGTTGCAATCCGTGCTAAATTCTCCGCATGCTTATAGTCAAAATAAAGCTTTCACTAAACATATAGTTGATGCTTTGATGCAATCTTATGAAGAAAAACTTGAGTTGGAAGTTTCTGTACCTAGAAAGCTTTATGATGAATGGGAACCTACTATCAAAATAAAGATAAAAGATCATGAATGCTATGCTTTGTGTGATTTGGGTGCTAGTGTCTCCACTATCCCAAAAACTTTGTGTGATTTGCTAGGGTTCCATGAGCTTGATGATTGCTCTTTAAATTTGCATCTTGCGGATTCCACTATTAAGAAACCTATGAGAAGAATTAATTGTTAGGGAACGTAGTATTTTAAAATTTTCCTACGATCACGCAAGATCTATCTACCAGATGCATAGCAACGAGAGGGAAGAGTGTGTCTACGTACCCTCGTAGACCGGAAGCGGAAGCGTCAAGTGACGCGGTTGATGTAGTCGAACTTCTTCACGATTCAACCGATCAAGCACCGAACATACGGCACCTCCGTGCTCAGCACACATTCAGCTTGATGACGTCCCACGAGCTCTTGATCCAGTTGAGCTTCACGGGAGAGTTTCGTCAGCACGACGGCGTGGTGACGGATATGATGTATCTACCGGCGCAGGGCTTCTCCTAAGTACTGCGATGGTATGACCGAGGTGTGTTTCTGTGGAGGGGGGCACCGCACACGGCTGGAACAATTCAACTTGTGTGTCTTTGGGTGCCCCCCTACCCCCGTATATAAAGGAGCAAGAGGGGAGGGCCGGCCGGCCTCCTATGGTGCGGCTAGGGCAATCCTACTAGGAATAGGATTGCAATCCTATTCCTAGTAGGAGTCCACCAAGAAGGAAGAGAGGGAAAGGAAAACAGGGAGAGGTGGCGCCCCCCCAATCCTAGTCCAACTAGGATCCCTAGGTGGGGCACCGACCAGCCTCTATGGGCTGCCTCTCTCCTTTCCTCAAGGCCCACTATGGACCATCCCCCCTCGTAGGGGGTTCCGGTAACCCCCTCCGGCAATCCAGTTAAATCCGAAACTTTTCCGGAACACTTCCGGTGTCCGAATATAGTCGTCCAATATATCAATCTTTATGTATCGGACATTCCGAGACTCCTCGTCATGTCCGTGATCTCATCCGGGACTCCGAACTACCTTCGGTACATCAAAACTCATAAACTCATAATACCGATCGTCATCAAACGTTAAGCGTGTGGACCCTACGGGTTCGAGAACTATGTAGACATGACCGAGACTCATCTCCGGTCAATAACCAATAGCGGAACCTGGATGTTCATATTGGCTCCTACATATTCTACGAAGATCTTTATCGGTCAAACCGCATAACAACATACGTTGTTCCTTTTGTCATCGGTATGTTACTTGCCCGAGATTCGATCGTCGGTATCTCCATACCTAGTTCAATCTCGTTACCGGCAAGTCTCTTTACTCATTCCGTAACACATCATCTCGTGACTAACTCATTAGTCTTTTGCTTGCAAGGCTTATTGTGATGTGTGTTACCGAGAGGGCCCAGAGATACCTCTCCAACACTCGGAGTGACAAATCCTAATCTTGATCTATGCCAACACCACGAATACTTTCGGAGACACCTGTAGAGCATCTTTATGATCACCCAGTTACGTTGTGACGTTTGATAGCACACTAGGTGTTCCTACGGTATTCGGGAGTTGCATAATCTCATAGTCATAGGAACATGTATAAGTCATGAAGAAAGCAATAGCAGTAAAACTAAACGATCATAGTGCTATGCTAACGGATGGGTCTTGTCCATCACATCATTCTCCTAATGATGTGATCCCGTTGATCAAATGACAACTCATGTCTATGGCTAGGAAACATAACCATCTTTGATCAATGAGCTAGTCTAGTAGAGGCATACTAGGGACATACTGTTTTGTCTATGTATCCACACATGTACTAAGTTTCCGGTTAATACAATTCTATCATGAATAAAAGACATTTATCATGATATAAGGAAATATAAATAACAAATTTATTATTGCCTCTAGGGCATATTTCCTTCAGTCTCCCACTTGCACTAGAGTCAATAATCTAGCTCACATCGCCATGTGATTTAATACCGATAGTTCACATCGTTTTGTGAATAACACCCATAGTTCACATCGCCATGTGACCAACACCCAAATGGTTTACTAGAGTCAATAATCTAGTTCACATCGCTATGTGATTAATACCCAAGAGTAATAAGGTGTGATCATGTTTTGCTTGTGAGAGAAGTTTAGTCAACGGGTCTGTCACATTCAGATCCCTATGTATTTCGCAAATTTCCATGTCTACAATGCTCTGCATAGAGCTACTCTAGCTAATTGCTCCCACTTTCAATATGCATCCAGATTGATACTTAGAGTCATCTGGATTTAGTGACAAAGCTTGCATCGGTGTAACCCTTTACGACGAACTCTTTATCACCTCCATAATCGAGAAACATTTCCTTAGTCATCCAGTTACTAAGGATAATTTTGACCGCTGTACAGTGATCTACTCCTGGATCACTATTGTACCCCCTTGACAAACTCATGGCAAGGTACACAACATGTTTGGTACACAGCATGGCATACTTTATAGAACCTATGGCCGAGGCATAGGGAATGACTTTCATTCTCTCTATATTTTTCTGCCGTGGTATGGCTTTGAGTCTTACTCAATTTCACACCTTACAAGTCAGGCAAGAACTCCTTCTTTGACTGATCCATTTTGAACTACTTCAAAATCTTATCAAGGTATGTACTCATTGAAAGTCTTATCAAGCGTCTTGATCTATCTCTATAGATCTTGATGCCCAATATGTAAGCAGCTTCACCAAGGTCTTTCTTTGAAAAACTCCTTTCAAACACTCCTTTATGCTTTCCAGAAAAGTCTACATCATTTTCGATCGACAATATGTCATTCACATATACTTATCAGAAAGGTTGTAGTGCTCCCACTCACTTCTTGTAAATACAGGCTTCACCGCAAGTCTGTATAAATCTATATGCTTTGATCAACTTATCAAAGTGTATATTCCAACTCCGAGATGCTTGCACCAGTCCATAGATGGATCGCTGGAGCTTGCATACTTTGTTAGCACCTTTTGGATCGACAAAACCATCTGGTTGCATCGTACAACTCTTCATTGAGATATCCATTCAGGAATGCAGTTTTGACATCCAATTGCTAACATGATTCGGACAGACTTAAGCATTGCTACAGGTGAGAAAGTCTCATCGTAGTCAACTCCTTGAACTTGTCGAAACCCTTTCGCAACAAGTCGAGCTTTGTAAACATTAACATTACCATCTGCGTCGGTCTTCCTCTTGAAGATCCATTTATTTTCGATGGCTTGCCGATCATCGGGCAAGTCAACCAAAGTCCACACTTTCATACATGGATCCCATCTCAGATTTCATGGCCTCAAGCCATTTTGCGGAATCTGGGCTCATCATCGCTTCCTCATAGTTTGTAGGTTCATCATGGTCTAGTAACATGACTTCCAGAACTGGGTTGCCGTACCACTCTGATGCGGAACGAACTCTGGTTGATTTACGAAGTTCAGCAGAAACTTGATCTGAAGTTTCATGATCATTATCATTAGCTTCCTCACTAGTTGGTGTAGGAATCACTGGAACTAGTTTCTGTGATGTTCCACTTTCCAATTCGGGAGAAGGTACAATTACCTCATCAAGTTCTACTTTCCTCCCACTCACTTCTTTCGAGAGAAACTCCTTCTCTAGAAAGGATCCACTCTTAGCAACAAAGACCTTGCCTTCGGATCTGTGATAGAAGGTGTACCCAACAGTTTCTTTTGGGTATCCTATGAAGATTTACTTCTCCGATTTGGGTTCGAGCTTATCATGTTGAAATTTTTTTCACATAAGCATCGCAGTCCCAAACTTAAAGAAATGACAGCTTAGGTTTCTCGTCAAACCACAGTTCATACGGTGTCATCTCCACGGATTTAGATGGTGCCCTATTTAATGTGAATGCAGCTGTCTCTAATGCATAACCCCAAAAGCGATAGTGGTAGATCGGTAAGAGACATCATCGATCGCACCATATCTAATAAAGTACGGTTATGACGTTCGGACACACCATTACACTGTGGTGTTCCAGGTGGCGTGAGTAGTGAAACTATTTCACATTGTTTTTACTGAAGGCCAAACTCGCTAACTTAAATATTTTACCTCTATGATCATATCGTAGAAACTCTTATTTTTCTTGTTACGATGATTCTCCAGTTCACTCTGAAATTCTTTGAACTTTTCAAATGTTTCAGACTTGTGCTTCATTAAGTAGATATACCCATATCTGCTCAAATCATCAGTGAAGGTCAGAAAATAACGATTCCCGCCGTGAGCTTCAACACTCATTGGTCTGCATACATCAGTATGTATGATTTCCAACAACTCTGTTGCTCGCTCCACAGTTACGGAGAACGGAGTTTTAGTCATCTTGCCCATGAGGCATGCTTCGCAAGCACCAAGTGATTCATAATCAAGTGATTCCAAAAAGTCCATCACTATGGAGTTTCTTCATGCGCTTTACACCAATATGACCTAAACGGCAGTGCCACAAATAAGTTGCACTATCATTATTAACCTTGCATATTTTGGCTTCAATATTATGAATATGTGTATCACACGATCGAGATCCAACAAACTATTTTCATTGGGTGTATGACCATAGAAGGTTTTATTCATGTAAACAGAACAACAATTATTCTCTAACTTACATGAATAACCGTATTGCAATAAGCATGATCAAATCATATTCATGCTCAACACAAACACCAAATAACACTTATTTAGGTTCAACACTAATCCTGAAAGTATAGGGAGTGTGCGATGATGATCATATCAATCTTGGAACTGCTTCCAATACACATCGTCACTTCATCCTTTAACTAGTTTCTGTTCATTATGCAACTCCCATTTCGAGTTACTACTCTTTAGCAACTGAACCAGTATCAAATACCGAGGGGTTGCTATGAACACTAGTAAAATACATCAATAATCTGTATATCAAATATACCTTTGTTCACTTTGCCATCCTTCTTATCCGCCAAGTATCTAGGGCAGTTCCACTTTCGGTGACCATTTCCTTTGCAGTAGAAGCACTTAGTTTCAGGCTTGAGTTTTAGCTTTGGGTTTCTTCACGGGAGTGACAAATTGCTTGTCATTCTTCTTGAAGTTCCCCTTCTATCCCTTTGCCCTTTACTTGAAACAAGTGGTCTTATTAACCATCAACACTTGATGTTCTTTCTTGATTTCTACCTTCGCCGATTTCAGCATTGCGAAGAGCTCGGGAATTACCTTCGTCATCCCTTGCATATTATAGTTCATCACGAAGTTCTACTAACTTGGTGATAGTGACTAGACAACTTTGTCAATTACTATCTTATCTGGAAGATTAACTCCCACTTGATTCAAGTAATTGTAGTACCCAGACAATCTGAGCACATGCTCACTGGTTGAGCTATTCTCCTCCATCTTGTAGGCAAAGTACTGTCAGAGGTCTCATACCTCTCGACACGGGCATGAGTATGAAATACTAATTTCAACTCTTGAAACATCTTATATGCTCTGTGGCATTCAAAACGTTTTTGAAGTCCCGGTTCTAAGCCGTAAAGCATGGTGCACTTAAACTATCAAGTAGTCATCATACCGAGCTTTTGTCAAAACGTTCATAACGTCTACATCTGCTCCTGCAATAGGTCTGTCACCTAGCGGTGCATCAAGGACATAATTCTTCTATGCAGCAATGAGGATAATCCTCAGATCACGGAACAATTCTGCATCATTGCTACTAACATCTTTCAACTTAGCTTTCTCTAGGAACATATAAAAAAATAAACGGGGAGCAACATCGTGAGCTATTGATCTACAACATAGATATGCTAATACTACGAGGACTAAGTTCATGATAAATTAAAGTTCAATTTAATCATATTACTTAAGAACTCCCACTTAGATAGACATCCCTCTAGTCATCTAAATGATCACGTGATCCAAATCAACTAAACCATGTCCGATCATCACGTGAGATGGAGTAGTTTCAATGGTGAACATCTTATGTTGATCATATCTACTATATGATTCACGCTCGACCTTTCGGTCTCCAGTGTTCTGAGGCCATATCTACATATGCTAGGCTCGTCAAGTTTAACCCGAGTATTCTGCATGTGCAAAATTGGCTTACACCCGTTGTATTTGAACGTAGAGCTTATCACACCCGATCATCACGTGGTGTCTCGGCACGATGAACTTTCGCAACGGTGCATACTCAGGGAGAACACTTATACCTTGAAATTTAGTAAGGGATCATCTTATAATGCTACCGTCGTTCTAAGCAAATTAAGAAGCATAATAAGATAAACATCACATGCAAATCAAAATATGTGACATGATATGGCCATCATCATCTTGTGCTTTTGATCTCCATCTCCAAAGCACCGTCATGATCACCTTCGTCACTGGCGCGACACCTTGATCTCCATCGTAGCATCGTTGTCGTCTCGCCAACTATTGCTTCTACGACTATCGCTACCGCTTAGTGATAAAGTAAAGCAATTACATGGCGATTGCATTTCATACAATAAAGCGACAACCATATGGCTCCTGCCAGTTGCCGATAACTTTACAAAACATGATCATCTCATACAAAATCGTATAACTCATCATGTCTTGACCATATCACATCACAACATACCCTGCAAAAACAAGTTAGACGTCCTCTACTTTGTTGTTGCAAGTTTTACGTGGCTGCTACGGGCTTAGCAAGAACCGTTCTTACCTACGCATACAAAACCACAATGATGTTTCGTCAAGTATGTGCTGTTTTAACCTTCACAAGGACCGGGCGTAGGCACACTTGATTCAGCTAAAGTGAGAGAGACAGACACCCGCCAGTCACCTTTAAGCAACGAGTGCTCTTAACGGTGAAACCAGTCTCGCATAAGCGTAGGCGTAATGTCGGTCTGGGCCGCTTCATCTCACAATACCGCCGAAGCAAAGTATGACATGCTGGTAAGCAGTATGACTAGTATCGCCCACAACTCATTGTGTTCTACTCGTGCATATCATCTACGCATAGACCTGGCTCTGATACCACTGTTAGGGAATGTAGTATTTTAAAATTTTCCTACGATCACGCAAGATCTATCTACCAGATGCATAGCAACGAGAGGGAAGAGTGTGTCTACGTACCCTCGTAGACCGGAAGCGGAAGCGTCAAGTGACGCGGTTGATGTAGTCGAACTTCTTCACGATTCAACCGATCAAGCACTGAACGTACGACACCTCCGTGTTCAGCACACGTTCAGCTTGATGACGTCCCACGAGCTCTTGATCCAGTTGAGCTTCACGGGAGAGTTTCGTCAGCACGACGGCGTGGTGACGGATATGATGTATCTACCGGCGCAGGGCTTCTCCTAAGTACTGCGATGGTATGACCGAGGTGTGTTTCTGTGGAGGGGGGCACCGCACACGGCTGGAACAATTCAACTTGTGTGTCTTTGGGTGCCCCCTGCCCCCGTATATAAAGGAGCAAGAGGGGAGGGCCGGCCGGCCTCCTATGGTGCGGCTAGGGCAATCCTACTAGGAATAGGATTGCAATCCTATTCCTAGTAGGAGTCCACCAAGAAGGAAGAGAGGGAAAGGAAAACAGGAAGAGGTGGCGCCCCCCAATCCTAGTCCAACTAGGATCCCTAGGTGGGGCGCCGGCCAGCCTCTATGGGCTGCCTCTCTCCTTTCCTCAAGGCCCACTATGGACCATCCCCCCTCGTAGGGGGTTCCGGTAACCCCCTCCGGCAATCCAGTTAAATCCGAAACTTATCCGGAACACTTCCGGTGTCCGAATATAGTCGTCCAATATATCAATCTTTATGTCTCGGACATTCCGAGACTCCTCGTCATGTCCGTGATCTCATCCGGGACTCCGAACTACCTTCGGTACATCAAAACTCATAAACTCATAATACCGATCGTCATCAAACGTTAAGCGTGCGGACCCTACGGGTTCGAGAACTATGTAGACATGACCGAGACTCATCTCCGATCAATAACCAATAGCGAAACCTGGATGTTCATATTGGCTCCTACATATTCTACGAAGATCTTTATTGGTCAAACCGCATAACAACATACGTTGTTCCTTTTGTCATCGGTATGTTACTTGCCCGAGATTCGATCGTCAGTATCTCCATACCTAGTTCAATCTCGTTACCGGCAAGTCTCTTTACTCGTTCCGTAACACATCATCTCGTGACTAACTCATTAGTCTTTTGCTTGCAAGGCTTATTGTGATGTGTGTTACCGAGAGGGCCCAGAGATACCTCTCCGACACTCGGAGTGACAAATCCTAATCTTGATCTATGTCAACACCACAAATACTTTCGGAGACACCTGTAGAGCATCTTTATGATCACCCAGTTACGTTGTGACGTTTGATAGCACACTAGGTGTTCCTACGGTATTCGGGAGTTGCATAATCTCATAGTCATAGGAACATGTATAAGTCATGAAGAAAGCAATAGCAGTAAAACTAAACGATCATAGTGCTATGATAACGGATGGGTCTTGTCCATCACATCATTCTCCTAATGATGTGATCCCGTTGATCAAATGACAACTCATGTCTATGGCTAGGAAACATAACCATCTTTGATCAATGAGCTAGTCTAGTAGAGGCATACTAGGGACATACTGTTTTGTCTATGTATCCACACATGTACTAAGTTTCCGGTTAATACAATTCTAGCATGAATAAAAGACATTTATCATGATATAAGGAAATATAAATAACAAATTTATTATTGCCTCTAGGGCATATTTCCTTCATTAATGATGTTCTTATTGTTGCTAATAGTAATTATGTGTCCGTAGATTTCATTGTTCTTGATATAGATTGCAATCCTTCATGTCCTATTATTCTTGGTAGACCTTTCCTTAGAATGATTGGTGCAATTATTAATATGAAGGAAGGAAATATTTGATTCCAATTTCCATTAAGGAAAGGCATGGAACAATTTCCTAGAAATAAAATCAAATTACCATATGAATCTATCATGAGAGCCACTTATGGATTGCCTTCCAAGGATGGCAATACCTAGATCTATCTTGTATCGTGCCTAGCTAGGGGCGTAAAACGATAGCGCTTGTTGGGGGGCAACCCAATTTTATGTTTTCTGTTTTTGTTGCTGTTAGGGAGTAAATATTGCATCTAGCCTCTGATTATATGTGGTTTCATGTTTTGTTTAGTGTTTTGCCAAGTAGAACCTTTGGGAAGACTTGTGTGAAGTTTATATGATCTTGCTGTGAAAAACAGAATCGTTGGCGCTCGCTAAAGTAGTCGTGGGATTTTACTGGAGCGTGATTTTTAGTTGATTATTATTGAAGATGATTGGTGGACAAATTGCGCAAATTAACCAATTTAGTTTGAACTTTTTGGAGTTCCAGAAGTAGGCTAATCCTGCAGATTACTACAGACTGTTCTGTCTTTGACAGATTCCGTTTTTTTGTGTGTTGTTTACTTATTTCGATGCATCTATGAGTAGTATTGGAGGATATGAACCATAGAGAAGTTGGAGTACAGTAGTTTTAACACCAATATAAACAAAGAATGAATTCATTGATGTACCTTTGAGTAGTGCTTTGCTTTCTTATACTAACAGAGCTCACGAGAATTTTTGTCTAAGTTTTGTGTTGTGAAGTTTTCAAGTTTTGAGTATTGCTTTGATGGACTATGGAACAAAGAGTAGCAAAGGCATAAGCTTGGGGATGCCCATGGCACCCCAAGTAAATTCAAGATAATTAAAATCCTAAGATTGGGGATGCCCCGGGAAGGCATCCCCTCTTTCGTCTTCATCCATCGGTAACTATACTTGGAGCTATATTTTTATTCGCAACATGTTATGTGTTTTGCATGGAGCATCTTGTATAATTTAAGTCTTTGCTTGTTAGTTTGCCACAATCATCCTTGCTGGATACACCTATTTGAGAGAGCTAAATATGGCCTATAAATTGTTAGAACACTCTATGTGCTTCACTCATATCTTTTGAGTTGAATAGTTTTTGCTCTAGCGCTTCACTTATATGTTTTAGAGCACGGTGGTGATAATATTTTGTAGAAATTGTTGAACTCTCATGCTTCACTTATATCTATTTGAGAGTTTATTAAAACAGCATGGTAATGTGTTTAGGCTAAAGAAACTAGTCTTCACATGATAAACATCCAATGTCAATGTAGTAAAAAAAATCACACTAAGTGCGTTGAATAGAATGAGATGTTGGATGCTTGATAATTGTTTTGAGATATGAGGATTTTGATATTAGAGTCATGCTAGTGGAGTTATTATGAAATTGAGAAATATGTGTGTTAATGTTAGTGATTCCCGTATCATGCACGTATGGTGAACCGCTATGCGACGAAGTTAGAGCATGAGGTATTTGTAGAGTACCAACCTTTGTGTGGAGGTCGGGGGCGCGCGATGGTTAACTTCTACCAACCTCCCCCTAGGAGCATGCGTTGATTGCTTTGTTTTGATGACTCATAGATTTTTGCAATAAGTATATGAGTTCTGACGACTAATGTTGAGTCCATGGATTATACGCACTCTCACCCTTCCACCATTTCTAGCCTCTCTTGTACCGTGCAACTTTTGCCAGTGCCATAAACCCACTATATATCCTTCCTCAAAATAGCCACCATATTGTTCCTCAAAACAGACACCATACCTACCTATCATGGAATTTCCATATTCATTCCGAGATATATTGCCATGCAACTTTCCACCGTTCCGTTCATATGACGCGCATCATATTGTCATATTGCCATGCATGATCATGTAGTTGACGTCGTATTTGTGGCAAATCCACCATGAATAACTTCATACATGTCACTCTTGTTTCATTGCACATACCGGTACACCGCCGGAGGCATTCATATAGAGTCATACTTCGTTGTTGTAGTATCGAGTTGTAATTTCGTGTTGTAATGAAAGTGTGATGATCATCATTATTAGAGCATTGTCCCATGGGAATCTATAAAGCCCCTCCGCAAAAAAAGGAAAAAAAGGAAAAAAAGGGAAGGCCAAAGAAAAAAAGAAAGGCCCCAAAAAAGGAAAAAACTAAAGAAAAAGAAAAAAAAGGGGCAATTGCTACTATCTTTTTTCCACACTTGTGCTTCAAAGTAGCACCATGTTCTTCATTGTAGAGAGTCTCATGTTTAGTCACTTTCATATAATAGTGGGAATTTTCATTATAGAACTTGGCTTGTATATTCCAATGATGGGCTTCCTCAAATGCCCTAGGTCTTTATGAGCAAGAAAGTTGGATGCACACCCACTAGTTTCTTTTGTTGAGCTTCCATTCATATTTAGCTCTAGTGCATCTGTTGCATGGAATCCCTACTCACTCACATTGATATCTATTGATGGGCATCTCCATAGCCCGTTGATACGCCTAGTCGATGTGAGACTATCTCCCTCCTTTTTGTCTTCTCCACAACCACCTCTATTCCACCCATAGTGCTATATCCATGGCTCACGCTCATGTATTGCGTGAAAGTTGAAAGGTTTGAAAAGATAGAGTATGAAAACAAATGCTTGGCTGAAATCGGGGTTGTGCATGATATGAATATTTTGTGTGATGAAGAGGGAGCATAGCCAGACTATATGATTTTGTAGGGATAACTTTCTTTAGCCATAGTATTTTGAGAAGACATGATTGCTTTGTTAGTATTGCTTGAAGTATTGTTATTTCTTATGTCAATATAGACTTTTATCTTGAATCTTTCAGATCTGAACATTCACGCCACAATTAATAGAATTATATTGAAACACTATATTGGTTAGCATTGCACATCAAAAATTCTTTCTTTATCATTTACCCACTCGAGGACGAGCAGGAATTATGCTTGGGGATGCTTTATACGTCTCCAACGTATCTATAATTTTTTATTGTTCCATGCTATTATTTATGAAGTCTCGGATGTTTAATGGGCTTTATCATTCACTTTTATATCATTTTTGGTACTAACCTACTAACCCAAAGGCCCAGTCCCGATTGCTGTTTTTTTGGCCTATTTCAGGGTTTTGCAGAAAAAGAATATCAAACGGAGTCCAAACGGAATGAAACCTTCGCGAGAGATATTTTCGGAGAAAATCACGCACGCGGAGCTTGAGGACCAGGTGAGGGGACAGAGAGGTGGCCCTCGAGGGTGGGGGGCGCGCCCCCCTGCCTCGAGGCCCCCTCAAGTGGCCCCCGGTGCCCTTCTCTTCCTATATAAGTCCGCGTACCCCAGAAACTCCGAACACAGAGAGAAAACCCTAATTCAACCGCCGTAGCTTCTGTTCCCATGGAGATCCCATCTTGGAGCCTGTTCCGGAGCTCCACCGGAGGGGGATCCATCACGGAAGCCTTCATCATCATCATCGCCCTCACCATGAGTTGTGAGTAGTTTACCACAGACCTTCGGGTCCATAGCTAGTATCTAGATGGCTTCTTCTCTCTCTCTCTTTGGATCTCAATACAAAGTTCTCCTCAGTCTTCGAGGAGATCTATTCGATGTAATCTCTTTTTGTGGTGTGTTTGTCGAGATCCGATGAATTGTGAGTTTATGATCAAGCTTATCTATGAAAGATATTTGGTTCTTCTCTGAACTTTTTATGTGTGCTCATAATATCCTTGCAAGTCTTTTCGAATTATTGGTTTGGTTTGGCCTACTAGATCTATATTTCTTGCAATGGGAGAAGTGCTTGGCTTTGGGTTCAATCTTGCGGTGTCCTTTCCCAGTGATACTAGGGGCAGCAAGGCACGTATTGTATTGTTGCCATCGAGGATAAAAAGATGGGCTTTACATCATATTGCTTGAGTTTATCCCTCTACATCATGTCATCTTGCTTAAGGCGTTACTCTGTTCGTATGAACTCAACACACTAGATGCATGCTGGATAGCGGTCGATGTGTGGAGTAATAGTAGTAGATGCAGGCAGGAGTCGGTCTACTTGTCTCGGACGTGACGCCTATATGCAATGATCATGCCTAGATAGTCTCATAATTATTCGCTTTTCTATCAATTGCTCGACAATAATTTGTTTACCCGCTGCAGAATATCGCTATCACGAGAGAAGCCACTAGAGAAAACTATGGCCCCCGGGTCTATTCTCAACATATCAATCTACATCTACTTTACTTTTACCGCTTTTATTTGCTGTTTTATTAAACTAAAAATCCCAAAAATATAAAACTATCATATCTATCAGATCTCACTTTTGTAAGTGACCGTAAAGGGATTGACAACCCCTTATCGCGTTGGCTGCGAAGTTCTTATTTGTTTGTGCAGGTGCGAGGGACTCGCGCGTGGTCTCCTACTGGATTGATACCTTGGTTCTCAAAAACTAAGGGAAATACTTACACTACTGTGCTGCATCTCCCTTTCCTCTTCGAGGGAATACAACCCAAGCTCAAGAGGTAGCAAGCATCAGCCGGCTGTGCCAGATGGTCCATGACGCCGGCCTGCGGCCCGGCACCGAGGAACGTCTCCAGGTAGTGCTTGAGGCTGCCAGGGCGAGGGGGCGCTTGGACGACATCTTCGTCTCCTTGTTCGATGAGGTCCTCGTCGGCTTCCTCGATGAGTTCACCGTTGTCAAGAAGCTCGCAGACGACCTTGACGTACGCCTCCAGCCCACGCGGCCAGGCTCTGCGATGCCTGCCACCCTCAACGGCCTCTATGGTGACAACCTCTTCGACGCACGGGTGGCCCTGCGACTGCCCGTTGTCGCGTCGGAGAATTTCCACCTCGAGGTCCCGCTCGCCGCGCAGCGCCTGGCGCAGGAAGACACCATCGACATAATCACCCACGTATACACGCAAATCGTCCACAAGGACTACTAAATGCAAGAGGAGGGCGATAGGACGCTGGCCTTCTTGGACCGCAGGGCAACCTTGGACGGCATTATTCAGAAGCACGTTGAGCTTGCCGCCAACGCCGCTGGTCCTCACACGTCGGTTGGTGACCCGGTGCACTTGGGCGTGAGGATGTCGTTGATGGATCCGTATGTACCTTTCTCTTTCCGTCAAATCCATGTAGTAGTATATGGTACTACTAGTAATTATCTTACCTTTCGCATCAACTTCATAATTTTCCTACGTACTCCATGCATGAACCGCGCCAAAACTAAACTTCTCATTACTCTAGGGAAATCGTTATTGCTATCTATCGGTCGCGCCATGGAGCAGAACCAAATTTTACAAGTTACAAGTTCAAAAGGAAAAGCCTGACGTGTTCGCATCGCACCCCCACACGGTTGGTCCGGCACGCCGCTCAAGGGGGAATGCGTGCTATGTTGCATTTTCACTTACAAGTGGGACCGCGGTTGAGAAAACCGACTATCGGCAAACCCCCACCCCGCCCACCGCGCGATGGCTGTAGCACGGACTCCAAGAAAATTGGTGTCGGATGGGACTCATGTGGGTGGCGTGTGCCGAACTGCTAGACATGAATGCTAGTTATGGCCCATGCCATCCCACTATATCGAGGTGTTGGTTATGTAGAACAAATTTCCTGGAGTCCATGCTCAGCCCTCCTCTATCTCTCTTCTCAGCCAGCCAGCAGACGCGCGGAGCCCATCGTCTGTTTGCTCATATGCGGTCCCACATGTCAGTGAAAACACAAGAGGACCCACAGAACCTGCACATCTTTCACGTCAACGTGTTGGTGATGAAAAGCAAATCCAATAAAGATCTTCGCTGGACGCTTTTGGAGTTACACATGAGTACTAAGATTCTATTTACAGTTTAACCCAAGTTGCACATCACGTGGCTTCTACTACCACTCTATTTTCTTGCATGACACGACCTGGATGCTGGATGTCCCGCGTGTCGGCAAAAGGGGGAAGAACTCGACCAAATCTTCGGTTGTGCTCTCGGATTAGACTACTTGTGCTAACTTAAAATTTTATTGTGTAGAATGGATGCAAGTTTTGGTATTGGGAAGAAGAGTACAACGATATATTGATAGAGCGCAATTTAGTAGATGTTCTAGCACTTTTAGCTAGCATAGAGGCTAGAGATGAGACTAGTGCACTTGTTGATAGAATAGAGGCTAGACACGTCTACTTCTTTACACTCGAAGAAGAAAGAAGCACGCAGGATCGAGCCTCCGCAGATCAACAATGAATGTATCAACAAGGCACTAATCCAACTTACAGGAGCAGTTATGGAAGTTGGATATCTTCTAAAATGTATTCTTGTGGTTCTTGTTTTTCTAGTCAAAATTTTGGTGATGTATTTCCATGTACCATAAAATCAATGATGAAAAAAAGATATGTGTTTGCAAAGAAAAATGTACGCGGCCGGGATGCGTCCGCGCGTTCGGCGCACGGCAAAACGGAGGTCCATTTGGTGCCGTGCATTGGAGTTGGCCTTACAAGTGGGGCCGTAGTTGAGGAAACCGACTATCGGCAAACCCCCACCTCGCCCGCCGCGCGATGGCTGAGTTAGAGAAACGACGAGGTTGAAGAGATTGATGTAGCACGGACTCCAACAAATATGGTGTCAGATGGAAGTCGTGCTGGTGGCGTGTCCCGTACTCCTGGACGTGAATGCTTGTTCTGGCCCATGCCACCCTACTACTCCTACTATTAGTAGTAGTATCGAGGATTCGAGGTGCCGGTTACGTACAACGAACACATTAACATATGGCCCACCTCACTCCGTGGCCAAATTTCCTGGAGTCTGTGCTAGGTTAAAAAGTGTTCTTTGTGAGGATGGGTGGTTGGTCTCAAGTTTAAAACTTGTTGTATTACGTACGTAGACGTAGATATAGTGCAGCATGTGAAGCTAGTGCAAATAGTGTACTATTGTTGATTGGCCTCATCTGATAACCTATTGCAATGCACGTACAATTATGTATTCGGAAAATATATTTTTTCCTCGTCGCAGCACCCACTCAGAGAAGCGACTCGAAAGCCATTCATAAATTTAGTAAGTTTATCACAGGCATATCATTTTATTACCTACAACAGGTCATCAACCCACAACGACAACGAGGATACATTATAAATACTAAAGTTTTCATCACACAATAAGTAACAAGCAATGAAATTAACTTCAACTCAACCAATCCTCGGCGTTGGAAACTCTTACTTTGAACCACAAGTGATTCTCTGGGAAGGGCCAGATAGTGTCAATCTCGAGACCAATGCATGACTGATCATCCAAGCTGAAGCGGCCTACTATATCACGACCAGGGTAGGGAGCCACCACAATGTCCGACATATAGATACAGTTGCTTCTCAAAAATGGTAGTAATGTTGTGCCAACAACAGTTGGATTGCCTTTCACCATCATTGGATAGTTTTGTCCAAGGAAGAGCGAGTTTGCTCCAAGACTATCAATACTGTACCAAGGAGAAGGTGTTGGCGCTAGCACACTAGTATCCATCCCGAATACCATGCAACGGGTGTTGGAATAGGTCCGGAGAGTGCGACCATGGGAGACAACACCTGCTCCCTCAGTAGTAACATCAGCAGTGGGCTGTATATAGACAAGAAGTGGTGATCCATTGGAATTAGTTGCCAGCCGCCAGTGAGCATATCGGCCCTGTTCGTCCTCATGCTCGTGATTATCACCATCGTCATCCCCCCTTGGTTATAAATAAATTCAAGTATAGGTGGTGGAATGTTCACAGGACCTTGGAAACACAAGAAGAAGGTTAATTAGTAGAGAAGGGACACTTGCTAACTCGCACACATGTGGATGAAACAATTATAATTACGGTGGAAGACAAACGTACCGAATCAATAAGGACCCCATGCAAAAACAGTGCCACCAGTGGTGGCAGCAAACACAAGCCTCTCGTATTCAATTGCATCATAGTACACATCCTTGTATGGAAACTGATTTGTGAGCAATATCCATCCAGTCAAACCACGAAGGACAGCAACAAACTTGTCGAAGATAGCAACAACTTTATAGATCTTGTAATTCTAAGAGCGGCTCGGAACTCGAGAAATTGCTATCTTCTGTAGACGACAGTCGCAGTAATCATATTTGAACATACGTCAATCATCTGTGTGCTCAACCTCAGGGCACTCGGAGATTTTTGGAAGTGGAATCTGCTGACGAGTGTACACATTCACAAGTTCCCACTCGCAATTGTACCCAATATAAAAAAACCAATCTCCATTTGCGCCTGCCCAACGCTTGCCCTCAAGCGATGGCATCTTAACATCATCGTATCATTATCAAGTGGCATCAACTTGCACAAGGCGAGGCTTCCCTCGTCCCCACGCCGGTCAGTAGGGTCACGACAAAGAAGATAGGGGAGATCAAACCACTACTGGACCCTTGGGTTCCTTGTAATGATGTTATTAGTTGAGTCAAGAATGTTCTTGAACGAACCTGCCATGCTAGCCGAGGTGATGACGTCACACCGATCAATGAGTTCCCCCACCGCGTCATCATTCAGATCGGGCCAAGAATAACGGGGTCGTTTCCGTCTTGTTCCCTCCATGGAGAAGACGATGGAACAATGGCAGAAGAAAGGGTGAAGGCAATTGGAGGAGGGAGGAAGAGAGTGCGACAACAATTCCAAATCGAGAGGGAAAGGCAAAGAGTCGATGGACGGTTGCCAGTTTGCCACGGTACACGAAGAGGCGCCCCGGCCTACACATCCTTTCGGAAATTCTTAAAAAGGACTCGCCGTCGTCTCACTGACATGTTGGAACGGGACCACATGTCAACAAAACATGGTGTGTAATTTCTCGTGCAAAATGCGATATGGCCGCGTTGCCCCGAGGTGCCGCATTAGTTATCCCTGAATAATATAAAATATTATGAGTGCAGACGCTCCACCCCGAGGTTTGTAGCTCCTTCTCGGTCATCGGGAATCTATGTCCTTCCACTCTTTCGTTTAAGACATGAGCTTTGTTCATCCTGTTGCCGGCATGCGGGACATCTATATGCCTCCATTTTACAAAATCATACTATATGCCTCCATGACACGCGGGACATCTAGCATCAAGGTGGCATGCATGCAAGAAAATGGAGATATGCAGTGCATAAGTGAGTTGTGCACTTCGATGGCACCTAGTAGTACGCAATATTTTTTCTCCTCGATGGCACGTGAATAGTGCACGTACTCAATGACAGAGAACAGGATGGTAGCCATGGACACGGTCCGCCCTTTTTGAAGAGAGTACTAATACAAATATATTTGAATATAGTACTAATGACAGAGTACGTAACTTTGATGTGTCCCATCAACTCGCAGAACGACGAGTAGCTTGCTTACTACGCCTTCTCCCTCGCCAACGCGTGCGCGGTGGCTCTCAGCACGAGGAGAAACTTTTTCTTACAAGCGATGGATGTGCAGCAGTTCATTTGGTGTCAGATTGCTATCATTATTGCTCAACTTCCTGAAGAGGAGAAGAGCCAAGCGCAAGGTCACCTACTACTACACCCGCAAAAAAAAACTACAGTACTACTATATCCAAAGCTGGTCCACCTTTTTAGAGCATGGTTAATTAAGGCTGGTTGTAATGGGGAGTATCATAAACTAGTATCATGCATATGATACTAGTGTATGATACTACATCCGTAGTGCATATAGTACTATCATGTATTTGTATCATAGGATAGTTAATTTATTTCCATGCATGACACATAGTAGCACATCATTTAATATGATACGGTATCATGACATGATACTCAACTCTCTCTTTCTTCATTTAATTCTATAACACCTCATCAAAATTGCCTAGTTGGCATGCATGATACTACCTATGATACTCCCATTAGGGGCAGCCTAATATAGGCAGCTCTTGCAGCGGCACATCATTTAGAGCAAGTACTCTCTTCGTACTAGGATCAAAGGAAGTAAAACAAAAGTTGGAGTGGATGCTAGATTGTCAATTAAAACATGATTACATAGGAAAAAAAATCCTATAACATTCTATCCTATGAATCAAACGATCAATGTAGAAAAATTATGAGGGGGGGGGGGGGTCTCTCCAATAGTGTTCATCGGCTCACACCTAGCATCACGGTGGTCGAACTTGGAGTTATTCATCTGGTACACGGGACCACATGTCAACGAAACATGGTGTGTAAATTCTCATGCAAAATGCGATCTGGCGCGTTGGCCCGAGGTGCCGCAATTTTTTTAATGGCATGCCGTTCAATTTTGAAGCACGACTAACTGGTACTGTTTGCAGAGAAAATATATAAACTACTCTACCACACTACACCACGACACTACAAAGACGACATGCATCTGTTGGCATAACTATGCATTAGCGACACATTATCTGTTCATAACAACACCGACACATTGGTTCTCAGGGTTGCTCAAGAGAGCCGACGTTCTATCCGTCGGCAATGCATAAAGGATTGCAGACATGCCATGTGTCGGCGTATGTTTCTTTACCGATGCATTCTCCGTCGGCGTTTTCTTTTCGATGGAAAAAGTGTCGGCGTTGCCTGGGCTAGGCCCACCTAAAAACATTGGCCCACGAATAGAGTGGCGTGTGGGCCACATGAAACCACGAAAGTTCCATCAAGTCTCCCGTTCCCACGCCAGCACACCTAGAATCGAAAGAAAAAAAGAAATCCCCACATCTCACCTCTATCTCGCTCCCTCTCCCCCTCCCCCGGCGTCCGAATCCCAAACCCTAACCCAGCTGCGTCGCCGACCCCATATCCCCACCGCCGATCCCGACCTGCACGCAGGTCAGCACCAGCCATAGCATCTCGTATCCCCGGCGTCCCCTTCCTTAGCCCGCCGTCAAGTCGTGGGATTTGCCCCGCCGTCCACTGCCATGGATCCGCCGCCCAGTCCGCTTCGGAGGAGCTGCCATCCAATCCTGGTGTTTCTCGCTGCCGAGGAGCGGTCTTCCATCCGCTTCCATGGAGCCATCAGAAGCTGAGGAGCAACCGTCGTACTTCCTTGAGATCGCCCCCCTTGTCCCGCGCCGCCTCCATGACGATGTTGGTAAGCTGCGCGAGGAGATTTTCTTCTTTTAATGCTCATTATTCCCCTTACTTCTGTAAGAATTTATGGATCTAGTGATATTTATTTTATCCCACGAGATGTAGTATTCCTTGTTAAGATGAACACTAGATTCCCATTCATGTGTATGATTGGTGATAGTTTCTTCCAGAGAGGGGTCAATTTCCTATAACTGATGTATAAGTTTTGTGATAGTTTCTTCTAGAGAGGGGTCAATTTCCTATAACTGATGTATAAGTTGGATCATTGCATCTTTTTCACCCTAATTAAAACTTTCCTTTTCCTGGGCTGAGGCTTTCTTTGAAATTCCAACTTATGTTTATGAAATAGCTTGACCTCACTCATAACTGAAATCTAGTTCGATTTATTTGTGTGAAAACAGGTAAACGTATTCAATATGTGAATGTTCAGGACTAGTGTATGCTTGATTGACTCCAGGTTAGTTACAAGAGTTGTCAAACCATTGTAGTACTATGAAGCCTTTCTTGTTTATGGGTTGCTGAAATATATAGTATTGCATTTACAAAAGCAAAATATTGGTTTATTATTGCTTTTATTTCAGTGATCTTATTTAATACTCAGTGTAGTAGCTTGTCATGTTACCCTACTTACATGATATTAGGGAAGAAGAAAAAGTGCGTTTGATATGGATGTTGTTACTACTGACAATGTACAAAGAGGAATGGAATGTGTTTATTTTTATTGTGAAAAGCTCAACGTACAATTAGTGGGTTCTGGTTGCTTGTGTATAATCCGATTGAGTTCATGATTTTCTATGGGCTTGCATCGCTCTCTGCATCACATAAGTTACGACTATCTTTGGTTCATAGGATAGAATTGCATAGGAGTAGGAAAAGTATAGGAAATGAGGTGCATGTATCTTGAATCCTATGCGTGGTCAAACCATAGGAATAGAAAATGAGATGCTCTCTAGCTTGCCGGTGTTAGCTGGTTGCCGTCCAGATGTGGCTGCGTCGCTCGGCCATCTGTTGTCGTCTTCTTTGCCAGTCAGCTGTGCCGTTCAGTGTGAGAGAAGGCGATGGATGGATATGAGCTCGGTTTTGTTTCTACCCCCCTCTCTATTTCTACGCGGGTGAGCAATGCGAGCGATCGAAAAAAAGCGAGCGAACAGTTGCCGACTCGCGCGTCATTGGTGCCAGGGAAGTAAAAAAAGAGGTCTGACCTCATTTTATTTTCCTGTGAAACATGAAGGAAAGGAAGAAATCCTGTGCAGGAATAGGATTCCATTCCTTTAAACCAAAGGCCACCAAAGGATTGTTTTTCCTACAAAAATCCTGTCCTCTAAAATTCCTCTAGAAATCCTGTGAACCAAAGGAGGCCTACATGAATTTATAGCAGGTTTAGGTTCTAGGCTTATGTCGAGGTAGTCTTAATTTCTAACTTGGTGCTAATCTTGTTTATCTACTCCTTTAACTTCAATTCCCGGTGATGATTTATGTAACATTTTCTCCTGCGTCTTCTTAGGGTATTCTGAAGATGAAACAAAAAGGAATGGCAGCTGATGAACGGCCCATTGATCCTTCTTGTTCATGTATTGTACAACACCACTAGCTCTCATCTTTCATCTTTTATAGTGATCCATACATGGTAAAGAGAGCATCGTTTATGTTGTCTTTAGTGTAGTTCAGGCGTACAAAAGTATATGTGGGGCTACCTATATAATGTGATGCTTCTGCTTGAGTGGTTTTAGTTTTATTGTACTTTGTATTTTTTTTATGTTCCCTTCTGTCACTTCACGTCTCAGTATATTCTTCCTTGGTTCCCCATTATTCTAGTTTTTGTCTTATTGATATGTATGTTCATAGTGAATAATGCTTTTTTGTTTCGACATTGACATTTTGAATTTCTACATTTCACTAGTAGTTGGTGAATAACCCATGAAGGTGCAGCCACGAGGGACAAAAGGGTATTTGGCGCTAGCAATTATTAACTACATCTAATCTGATACATGTAGTAAGACGAAGACTTGTTCATCCAGAAGCGTGTACCACCTAGAAGCCATGCGGACCTTGAGGAATTCAGAGTAAGTTGCATGTAGGTTGTTTGGTTCAGATCGTGAAAAAGCCTGGCATAGCCTGGCCTAGTGTTTGCATGCAGGTGATTAGCCTGGGCGGTACAGCGAAGGAGGTAGTTAGCCTGACCCAGGAGTGAGAATTCGGACGCCTGACGACACAAAGCAGCTGCCTGGGCTTTAATGGCAGAAACAGTTCATCGTGTGTGGGATCATGAGCTGGTTTTATTATTCCTAATGACTATCTAGATCCAGGGCAGTAACCAAAAGCCTCGCATCTAACATTACCTAGCCAGGCAGCAAAACAACCTGAAACCATGTCCATGCCAGGCAGCACTATTGCCCAGGCACGCAGTCGTGGACACGATCCAAACTAGCCCTCGCAGTCCACATATGTTTTGCGGAGTATTTTAAACAAATTTGCAATTTAAATCCACATGTAGATGCGTGTAGATATATTTGCTGCTATTAGGCACGTTTATTACCTATCCAAGGTCTTCTATGATTCAGTACCCATCATATGTTAAAATCTACGGTGACAAAAGAAACATGCCTATAGTCTCATGTAGTTTGTTCTTGAAAGTGAAACTGTACAATATCAGTGGTCACTTGTTCTTGTTTTTGGATTCCCTTTCCTTGTCCTTCCTGAAAATAAAGAAGTCACACATTTGTTATATAACACAAATGCACTGTTGGCTGCATCTTTTATTAAGGAACTCATGCCCTGCTTACAGTAGTAATAGCACATTACATATGACTGACTCGATTAGTAAAATATATTATCATGATTGTGCCTTGAGCTCAGTTCCAATTTGCAGTCTGAATTTTTTTGTAGTAGTACTGCATTAGCTAATCATGCCCAAGTATTAAATGTACAATACGCTTTGAACTTTACAAGTGCATATGTGATTACAAATGCATATGTAGGTGCTAGCTTTTGGAACTGAGCTCAAGACACAATCATATTTAGATTGTTTGTAACTTTCTTATAGTAAATATTTGAGAGCACATGCAAGGTGAACTTTGCCTACATATGCACTTGTAAATGGTAAGATGAAATGAGAGCACATGCATATTATAAGTACCATTTACTACATAACTTAGTGCATGTCTATTTACTAGTGCATATGTGATTGTTTGCTGATTGAGGAACTTCAAATGCAAGTCTCTATAATTACAATAAGAACCTTGTTTATAATGCCTTAGAACAGATTTGGTTGCTTATCAACTGAGTGCATAAAGTTTGATTGTATAAGCCGTGTGATATGTTAGATACTAGCTGACTTCGGTTGATGTTCTGTAAGGATATATTTTTGCTACCTATTTGCAGTACATTTTCTAAGATTGCTCAAATATATGAGTTCTTTTGCAGGGACAAATGGAGAAAAGTAGCAAGTCTAGAAGTTGATGTCAGATGTTCTAGTAATCGCTTTGCTTAACATGGTTGGCACATTCTGTTCATATGAAAGTTGATATCAGCTTGGTCATGGAAGACTTGGTCTCTTCCGTAATATTTTGTAGTACTCAAGTGATCGAACAATTGGTCTCCTATGAACTGGCCATCATATATTTGTAACAGACCATGGCGTGAATCTCGACTTGTGTATTTCGTTAATGGTTGTAGCTAACTTGAGTGAAGAAAGCTAATGAATCTTCTATATATATGAATGAATGCATTGATCAATGGTATCTTGTGATGAATAGGAGAGTGTAATTGTTTGTATATGTATTGTATTGTGTACTGAACATGAATTGAATATTATGACGGTAATTCCATTTAAACATGGTGCATTTGCATTTGTGCCGAAATGTAGAGCCTTGATAGCAAATGTGTTGGTATAAGTATTGGGTTACACTATTTGTCGGTATAGCACACTGACAAAGAAACTGTCGTTGTAGCAATGGAAGACAGACAATCTGTCGGCATAGCACAACATCAGATGAAGTGGCGGCATAGAAATGTCTGTTGGTGTAGAAGTGTCCGTCGGCGTAGTTCTCACCAATGCTATCACACTTTCTGTCGGCATAGATTTATCTGTCGGCAAAAACCTTTCCCGGCAGGACTATAGGCGACAACTCCTTTCTGTCGGTAAAGATCTTTGCCAACACTAAATGTGTCGCCTTAGGTGACTTATGCCGACAGATTTTTTGACGCTGCTTTTAGTGTCGTGGTGTAGTGCCACTACTCCACCTCTAGTACTAGTAGTATAAAAAAGATATATAGCTGGAGCTTCAGAGCTTTCTTGCTAAGGGCTTCCCACTTGCTTCTCACACTATTACCCTCTCTCCAGATCTGAAAAAGACAGCCTCTCTCTCCCTCCTCATTGGTGGTCACAGATCCGCCGAGGAAGAAAAGGACGTGCAGCGTTGACGCACTCATCGTCGGTGAGCGAGATCACGCACTGACGACAAGGCCGTCCTCTCAGACCTAGTGCCCACGCGGGATGGCCTCCGTCCCCAAGCTCGCTGCCGTAGTGCATGATGAGGACGACGACCACGAGCGAAGCCACTTCCCGCCGACCCTCAGGTATGCTACCTCTTTTAGAACCATACCCTTATTCTATTGCCCCATCTGCCACGTCGCTGCATGTGGATCTTTTTCCACTCCACCATCTTCCCAATTTGCTATCATTTGCTCTGCTGGTCACGCAGACGAAAACCTTAATTTGCGCTATTAAAGGAAACCCTACTTCATGCAGACTAATCCATGTCTGGGTTGACTAAGGAAAGGAAGGGAGACTATACTGTCCAAGAGAGTAGGCATCGAACCCGCATCTAGGTTGAAAAGGGGAAAATCAGTAGCTAAGGAATGAGTCTCGTGTCTCTTGGTTGAAGAAGGGTAGAAAGGCATGACAACGCAATAGAGAATGACTAGGTCGATTGGTTTGTTGTCCTCACATAGGAAAAAGGTGGCTGAACATAACAAAAATGGGACGTAATCGACATATGCTGCCTGGATATTTGTTGCTCTGGGAAACCATACCTCCCTCACCACTCTATGCATCCGTGGAGGTACATCGTACTGGTGCGCCCACTGTCCGAATGGGTCTCCCATGCTCTTATTGCCACTTTTTTGCTGTTAGTATAACGCCTGCGGTAAAGTCAACCAATGCTACTGCTAAAGTGATGCCACATTTAACTAATGCCGCACTCAGTCTAATGCCACCGATAAATTTAAGCAATGCGATTTAATGTCTATGGATTATTTCAGGGTTAGCTGTTGATTGTGGATGTATTAAAGATTTTCAGCTAAGGCATTCTAATGTTGTTGCACAGCCAGTACACCAACGATGAAAGTTATTACTACCTTCAGATTTTTGCACTGTTAATGCTTATAGATTACATACCTCACTTTCATGAGATAAGTCAATTTTTTTGTACAGTGTCACCAAAATGCCAAGGCGCTGATGTCATTTTATTTTGGTTAAACTGCACAAAAAATTATGAAGACAAGAGGAAAGTTCAAGAGTGGGCACCTTCTTATCCGGCTGTTTTCTTTGATTCGGTTGGTGAAGTTTTAGGTTTAATAGACTATCAAGATTGGGATAGAAATTTTCAGGTCCTCTGGAGTTCGAAATGATATATACCTTCAAGGTATATGGTTTGCAAAAAAATTATACTATCATTAGTTCATAATGCTAGTTACCTCCAGACTTTTGTATTTGGTTTAATGTTGTTGCCAGCTAGTATACCAATGCTGAAACTTGTTACCTTTACATTTTGTATTGTTAATGCTTATAGAAATCTTCAAGTGCTAGCTTATGGAGATCAGTTCAGTAAAACCATTATTCTCTACCCCGTAATAAAAAAATTACTCCACTGTTCCACTAGCCAGTGGATTAGTGTATATATGTACTATTTGAATGGTGTTGCATTAGCGTATCGACATATATAAGGTGCGGCAAGCTTTCCGAGAGAAACAAGTTTCAACATTGGTATACTAGCTGTGCAACAAGTTTCATCATTGGTACAGAGGGTGTGGAGTTCACTCAAATACTGCCAGTAAAGCTAGCCACACCTTTGTTAAGATTGGGATGGCAATTTTCATGTTCACCCGAGTTCGAAATGATATTTACCTTGAAGGTACATGGTTTGCAATTTTTTAATACTGTCATTAGTTAATAATGCTAGTTACCTTCAGACTTTTGTATTTGGTTTAATGCTCTTGCACAACTAGTATACCAATGCTGAAACTTGTTACCTTTACATTTTGTATTGTTAATTCTTATAGAAATCTTCCAGTGCTAGAGATTATGAAAATCTTCCAGTGTTAGAGCTTATAGAAACGTTTTCCCATTAAGAAATTGGAATGCTTATATTTGTGAGTCTATGCTTCAACTAGTGCCACTTTTATAGTAATCACACTTTCAATATCTATGCAAACAGGGATGCTCGATTTTAGTGGAACTATCCTACTAGTTCAACATTAGGAGCATGTTTTCTTCCAAACCTTTATATCCAATTGGTGGAACTATGAGTTGTTCATTAAGAAGGTACATGGTTTGCTACTTTTTTGCTACTCTTTTTGTACTGCCATTAGATAGTAATACTAGTGGTTTGCATGTGAATTTATTGGCAGGGTGGACCTACATTGGAGGTGCAGGACAGGATTCAATGATTGGATGCTCAATTTCGGTTGTATCGATTTCACCTCTTCCATCACCGCGAACATGGATATCCTTGGTCTGATGAAGAATAGGCGCTATATTTCTGCTCTGAACAAGCAAATCGATTCAGTATGAAATTGTCCAGGGCAAAACATGATTGTATCAAATTGTCCAGTGCAAAACATGACAGATGCTAAGTGGAAGAGACATGTTTAAACCGAAAATACAAGGTGGGGTATATGTTTACTAGCTGCTTGATATTTGTGCAGACAGAGTTGTCTGCCCGTTGCTATTTGGCAAACACACAAAGTGACCGCAATTTTGGTTGAACTGCACAAGAGAATAGTATAGTCACTGCATGCAGTGCCATTTGAAAATATACACAGAAAGTTTGGATAGTCACTTCATGGACTGCAGAAAAGTAGTACTATACTATTTACTGGCCAACACTAGGTGCTTCATTGCTTTGGTCTGATTATACAATGGGCATCATTTTGCCAAAGTTAAAGTTTGTATTCCGAAAATAGTCTCGCCATGTGATCGAGAGAAGACCAAATCATATTGCAGTGGATGTTCCTCCATCATGTGTGGTTCATTCTGATGGTTCCAGCTGTTGGTGAAACCACTTACGTTTGCAAGCAGAATTGTAGACTTCACAAACAAATTTGTCTTTCAGTCTGTACTGAATGTTGGCCAAGAGAAGCATCTATGTTAGTAGGAAGAACATATGTTTTTTCTAGATCTTTGCTTTTGGAGCTACATATTTGTATATGATCTGTGAATCATTGAGATGCATTAACATGTTGATCTTATGTATGGGAATCGTACTAGTTGGTTTTAGTTGTGTCTGATATTTGCTTTTGGAGCTACATATTTGTATATGATCTGTGAATCATTGAGATGCATTAACAGTTCCTTATATTTGTTCGCTCAGTGTTTACAAGTTACTGATCAATCACTAGCTAGCCTACTAATGCACTCCTGGCAGTTTTAGTTGCGGCGCAAGATCCGAAGTGGCAGTTTTTTGAATAAAAATGCCTACCTCTAAAGAAACTAACAAACTGCTCTGAAGAAAATGCCATGCGAATCTGAAGAAACTGCCAGCAAAAACGTTCGCAAATGCCTTATCTCCCAGTGGATGTTCATCAGTTAATGCGATCGTACACGTACACCATCCGACCTACTTGATCCTACATGGATAAATAGCGGATCACACACGTACTACCTCTTTTCCGGTTTGCAGGGCTCATTTCAAAAAATGACCTACTCGATCCTACACAAATAAATAGCGGATCACACACGTACTACGTCCTTTTCGGTTTGTAGGGCTTAATTCAAAAATCTCACCAACCAAGGTAGATGATGAGTAGTGGAATGATTTTTGACAAGGAGGGAGTACCTTATCTGGATGATTCGAGTTCGCAAATGCCTTATCTCCCAGCTAAAGTTCATCAACTAACGCCCTTGGCTGCGACTCGTTGCATGCTGCTCCGTGTATTGGCTGCGAGCGATTTTGAGTGCCTGCATACAGCCGGCCGTAATTAAGGCAGCTAATTGATGCGAAAAAAGATGTGCTTTAATTGTTGCGGGCCGTTTAAATCCATGGAATCATTATTGACAAGGAGGGAGATGATTTGAGTGCACTCGTTTGACCGTCATGCCGGTGTGCGACCCGGCACGGACGGGACGGGACGACACATTCAGAATTTCAGTTTCTCTATTTTTCCACGGCAAGCTGGCACGCTGAGCCATGCCTGCTTAATTATGCATTGAATTCCGATGACCGTCGCGCGACCTTCCGCTTATAAGTACTGTTTCCCGGCCATCAATGGTGGCACCATGACCCTACTCACCCTATCCTCATAAGCCCCCACCGGCCCGACGTCGCTCGCCACTTATCCTCGCTCTCGCCACGTCCGCCATGCCCCCGCCCGTCCGCGATAGGCGAGGCCGGAGGCGGTCACCGCCGGAACTAGTGTTCGGTTTTTCACCGGAAGGCAGACGGAGGGAGGAGGCATTCTATCGGTCTTTAGATGGCAATGCGAAGATCGAGGACTTGTTGGAGCGCAACCGCCTAGCGGAGGAGCAGGAGTGGTTGGAGCGCGACCGCTTGGCGGAGGAGCAGCGTATCACCGATTTGCATCGCCAGCGGGACATGGAGCAGCAGCGTACCGACGCTCTGAGTAGCGAGCAGAGCACCCGCAACTGGGCCAACTCCATGGAGGCCGGCGCCCGGCAAATAGCCCTGGAGGCTGTCGGGCATGCACGCGTTCGCGACGCCAATTTTTACTACCAGCTCGTCAAGTGGGTTTCTCGCTTAGAAGCCGAAGCTTCGGTGGACCAGGCCGGCATGGAAAGGGCCAACACGTGCGAGCAACGCGCCCTATCGCACCTCTGGCAAGTCCGAGGCGAGGCGGAGGACGCCGGTGCCGGTGTTTAGCGTGTACCGTAGATGGCGGCCGACATCGTCTAGTTAGCTAAGAGTAAGTTAGTACTTGTACGCTACTAGAGTATTAGTGGGAGTAGATAGTTAACTTGGCTATGATGGTTGTCGACGTGGAAGTTCAGTACTCTATATGTGGATCAGTCCTGTTACTTTGCTCTGAATGTTGAACTTTCCGTTTGAACATATGGAATGGGCTATTATTATTTTTAAATGGGTTGTATTTGTCCTCCACGGGTTTAGAGGCTGACTTATGGGCATACCAAGTTGACGCGTACACAATCAAGACATGATTGTACGTGGAGAGGATGACAGTAGGGACCCACCAAGGTCATGGAAGTACACAAGCAAGTGCCTCCTTATTTCAAGCCAATAAAAAAATGGCTCCTCCTAATGGATTTCTGACATGTGGGTCCCTTGCCATTGTCAACGTACTCAATAAATGACAGAATTGCACAACGAGCGGCTGACAGTAGGGACCCAGCAGCTCGCCCAGTTATTTTTGTTTTGGGTTAATTTGATAAATGCCACTCTAAATCTGGTGTTTCTGAGAAATGCCACTGCAATTTTCAAACTTTGAAAAATGCCATTTCATGCCATTTCCAGTGGCATTTTTCGAAGTCTGGAGTGGCGTTTTTCAAAGTTTGCAAATTGCAGTGGCGTTTTCCAAAGTTTGCAAAAACTGCAGTTTCATTTTTCAAAGTTTGGAAATTGCAGTGGCATTTTTATGAATCATCATAATTGGAGTGGCAATTATCTAATTTGTTTTTGAGATGGAAGCAGGGTGTTAACTGGGCTGTGCGGGGCACTCTAGCCTGTCTAGAACGCCTTCCCTTTTATGTTTACCACAGACCAGCACAGTAGTTTTTTTTCTTAAAATGGCTAGCCCAGTTTTTTTTGTGATTTGCCGAGTAAGTCGCTTTGTCGGGCCAGTTGGGCTGCAAATCTTTAAAGACGAGGAGAGCTTCATTCGGCTAGACGAGAAATTGGCCTATCAGTAATGAGAAATGGGCTGTACATTTTTTAAACACATCAAACCGACAATTAGTTTCAAATTTATTTTTTTCATTTCGAGATTTTAAATTGCATTAATTTTTATGCGTGGACAATTTGTTGGATTTTATATTGACATTTTTTTAAATCAGTTTGAATGTGACTCAAAATTTTGGGATTCAAAACAGTTCGGACCGCACCGAAATATGAAAAAATTCGTATAATTTTTTAACCGTGGCCACAATATGGGATGTAATGCTAACAAAAATAATATGGGCTCCAAAAAAACCTTAAGAATTAGCAAATGGGATGTAAATTATTAGAAATAATGGCAGATGGGTTGTATGATGTTTCCATAGATTTGAGGCTTTCCTAAAAAAAGGTTGACGCACAAGCAGTGACTGTTGGATGTCCATCCAACGGCCGTCGTGCTTCTTCAATCTCTGCTCTTCCTGCTCCATCCGCTCAAACAAGTGCTGGTGGGACTGCCTGCTCTCTCCTCCCCGCGGCCGGCTGTGCTGCCGCACAGGCCTCACCACCTCACCGTACTCCCATCGCTGGCCTAGCCATCCCTCTACTCACCCACACCTGTTGTTTTCTCTGGGGACGGCATACGAACCAGTAAACCCTCGTACTCCCCCGCGTGGGAAACAACTGCCGAGTCTTCCCTGGCTCCGTGCCGTTCCCTTCCTAGGCCTCACCGTCGTCCACCACCCTGGTGCTCTCGGTGCAGCCTGGTCAACATGGTCAATGAACGACATCCATCGGAAGTGGACTCTATGTGGAGAGGCTGACAGCTGGGTCCATGGCCGCACGCAAGGAAATGCCTCCGTATTACGCGCAAAGTAATGATTCCTCCACCTAACATCTAGGACCCATGGGAAGGGCTTCTGTATTTCGCAAAAAAAAAAACGCCCCCCCCGCCGACAGGTCGGACCCGCCAGCTATATCTTCGTACGCAAGTAAGTGCCTCCTTATGACGCACAAAAAAATGAATACCCCCCCTGCTAGCTGGGACCCACCATAGTGGGTGGCTGACTTGTGGGCCTACTAAGTTGACGGGGACAGAGGGCTTTGTCAAGTTAGTCAATATGAACGATTCTAGCTCCAGTGACCGTACGATGTCCATCCAACGGCCATAGTGCTTCTTCAACCTCTGGTCTTCTTGCTCTAGCCGCCCAAAGCAGCGCCGGTCGTGCCGCCTGCTCCTGTCTCCCGTGGCCGGCTGTGCTGCCGCGGAGGCCTTACCGCCCCATACTACTCCCACCGCTGGCCAGACCGTCCCTCCACTCACCCACACCCCCTGTTATTATGCGGCAACGGCAACCTCACACCGCAGCCAAACCAGTGAACCCTCGTACTCCTCTCCGCGTGGGCATCCACTGCCACGTCTTCCCCGGCTCCGCGTCGTCCCCTTCCTAGGCCTCGCTGTCGTCCACCGCCTTGGTGCTCTCGGCATGGCGTGGTCAATGTGGTCAAAGACCGACTACCATAGGAAGAGTACTGCGTGGAGAGGATGACAACTGGGTCCACGGCCGCAGCTGGGTCCACGGCCACAACCCGTTTTTTTTGTGATTTGCCAAGTAAGTCGCTTTGTCAGGCCTGTTGGGCAGCAAATCTTTCAAGACGAGGAGAGCTTCCTTGGGCTGGCCGAGAAAATGGCCTATCAGTAATGTGAAATGTGTTGTACATTTGTAAAACACATCAAACCGACAATTAGTTTCAAATTTCTTTTTTTCATTTCGAGATTTTAAATTGCATTGATTTTTATGCGTGGACAATTTGCTGGATTTTATATTGATATACATTTATTTTTAAAATCAGTTTGAATGTGACACAAAATTTCGGGATTAAAAACAGTTCGGACCGCACCGAAATATGCAAAATTTCGTATAATTTTTTAACCATGGCCACAATATGAGCTGTAATGCTAACAAAAAGAATATGGCTCCAAAAAAACCTTAAGAATTAGCAAATGGGCTGTAAATTATTAGAAATAATGGCAGATGGGTTGTATGATGTTTTCCATAGATTTGAGGCTTTCCTAAAAAAAAGTTGACGCACAAGCAGTGACTGTTGGATGTCCATCCAACGACCGTCGTGCTTCTTCAATCTCTGCTCTTCCTGCTCCAGCCGCTCAAACAAGCGCCGGCGGGACTGCCTGCTCTCTCCTCCCCGCAGCCGGCACTGCTACCGCGCAGGCCTCACCGCCCCACCGTACTCCCATCACTAGCCTAGCCATCCCTCTACTCACCCACACCTGCTCTTTTCTCCGGGGACGACAGACGAACCAGTAAACCCTCGTACTCCTCCGCGTGAGAAACAACTGCCGAGTCTTCCCTGGCTCTGTGTCATTCCCTTCCTAGGACTCGCCGTCATCCACCGCCCTGGTGCTCTCGGCGCGGCCTGGTCAACTTGGTCAACGACCGACATGCATCTGAAGTGGACTGTACGTGGAGAGGCTGACAGCTGGGTCCATGGCTGCACGCAAGGAAATGCCTCCTTATTACGCGCAAAATAATGATTCCTCCACCTGACATCTGGGACCCACCGAAAGGGCCTCTGTATTTCGCGAAAAAAACGTTACCGCCGCTGATAGCTCGGACCCACCAGATGTATCTTCGCACGCAAGGAAGTGCCTCCTTATTACGCAAAAATGAATACTCCCCTGTTACCTGGGACCCAGTATAGTGGCAGGCTGACTTGTAGGCCTATTAAGTTGACGGGGACGGAGGGCTTTGTCAACTTATTCAATATGCACGATTCTAGGTCTAGTGACCGTACAATGTCCATCCAACAGCCATAGTGCTTCTTCAACCTCTGGTCTTCTTGCTTCAGCCCCAAACCAGCTAGCAAACCAACGCCGGTCGTGGCTCGTGCTCCTGCCTCTCGTGGCTGGCTGTGCTGCCGCGGAGGCCTCACCGCCCCCTACTACTCCCACCGCTGGCCAGGCCATCCCTCCACTCACCCACACCCCCTGTTATTCTGCGGTGATGGCAGCCTCACACTGCAGCCGAACCAGTGAACCCTCGTACTCCTCTCCGCGCGGGCTTCCGCTGCCGCATCTTCCCCAGCTCCGCGTCGTCTCCTTCCTAGGCCTCGCCGTCGTTCACCGCCCTGGTGCTCTCGACGCGGCGTGGTCAACGTGGTCAAGGAACGGCTTCCATTTGAAGAGTACTGTACCTGGAGATTTTGACAGTTGGGTCCACAGCCGCAGCAACGAAGTGCCTCCTTATTACACGCAAAATAATTATTCCTCCACCTGACAGCGGGGACCCATCGAACGGGCCACCATATTTTGCGAAAAAACGTTTCCCCCTGACTGCTGGGACCCACCAGCTACATCTTCGCACGCAAGGAAGTGCGTCCGGGCAAAAAAAAACGATTCGCCCCCCTGACTGCTGGGACCCACCAACTACATCTTCGCACGCAAGGAAGTGCCTGACAGTCGGGACCCACCTGGTCGAAGCATACGTAGCGTTGTCATTCTGGTCGCGAACGTGTACGTACATACTAGTCGATGTAGAGGCGCGCACTTGTCGTAGTAGAGGCGCGCACGTAGCATGTACATGTACATACAGCGGCCTGCTGGGGAATGTAGCAGAATTCAAAAAAATTCCTACGCTTCACCAAGATCAATCTAAGGAGTCATCTAGCAATGAGCATAATGGAGTGCATCTACATACCCTTTGTAGATCGCGAGCGGAAGCGTTCGAAGGAACGTGGATGAAGTAGTCGTACTCTTCGTGTTCCTCGTCATCGATGATCCCAGCGCCGAACGGACGGCACCTCCGCGTTCAACAAACGTACGGTATAGCGACGTCTCCTCCTTCTTGATCCAGCAAGGGGGGAGGAGAAGTTGACGGAGATCCAGCAGCACGACGGCGTGGTGGTCGATGCAACAGGAAAACCTGCAGGGCTTCGCCGGTGCCCTGCGAGAGGAGTAGGAAGTGTGACGGGAGGGGGGAGAGGCGCCAGAGGCTTGGGGTGTGGCTGTCCTCTCCCCCCACTATATATAGGGGCCAGGGGGGGTGGACCTAGGGAGATCAGATCTCCAAGGGGGCGGCGACCAGGGGGGTAGACTTGCCCCCCAAGGCATAGGGGGCGCCCCCTCCCCCTAGGGTTTCAACCCTAGGCGCATGGAGGGGGGCCCATGTGGTGCGCCAGCCCACCAGGGGCTGGCCCCTTCCCCCTTGCGGCCTAGGGGACCCACCGGGATGGGTGGCCCCACCCGGTGAACCCCCGGGACCCCTCCGGTGGTCCCGGGACACTCCCGGTGACCCCCGAAGTTCACCCAATGGCCGAAACTGGACTTCCTATATATCATTCTTTACCTCCGGACCATTCCGGAACTCCTCGTGACGTCCGGGATCTCATCCGGGACTCCGAACAACATTCGGGTTTCCATGTGCATGTATCTCTACAACCCTAGCGTCACCGAACCTTAAGTGTGTAGACCCTACGGGTTCGGGAGACACGCAGACATGACCGAGACGACTCTCCGGTCAATAACCAACAACGGGATCTGGATACCCATGTTGGTTCCCACGTGTTCCTCGATGATCTCATCGGATGAACGACTGTGTCAAGGATTCACTCAATCCCGTATGTTATTCCCTTTGTCCATCGGTACGGTACTTGCCCGAGATTCGATCGTCGGTATGCCCGATACCTTGTTCAATCTCGTCATGGCAAGTCTCTTTACTCATTCCGTAATCCATCATCCCGTGACTAACTCTTAGTCACTTTGAGCTCATTATGATGATGTCTTACCGAGAGGGCCCAGAGGTACCTCTCCGTCATACGGGGTGACAATATCCCAGTCTCGGTTCGTACCAACTCAACAGACACTTTCGGAGATACCCGTTGCGTACCTTTATAGCCACCCAGTTACGCTGTGACGTTTGGCACACCCAAAGTATTCCTACGGTATCCGGGAGTTGCATAAACCTCATGGTCTAAGGAATAAATACTTGACACTAGAAAATCTTATGCATTACGAACTATACGATCTCGTGCTAGTCTCAAGACTGGGTCTTGTCCATCACATCATTCTCCTAATGATGTGATCCCGTTATCACTGACATCCTATGTCCATGGTCAGGAAATCATGACCATCTGTTGATTAACGAGCTAGTAACTAGAGGCTTACCAGGGACTCATTGTGGTCTATATATTCACACATGTATCGCTGTTTCCGTACAATACAATTCAAGCATGAATAACAGACAATTATCATGAACAAGGAAATATAAGAATAATACTTTTATTATTGCCTCTAGGGCATATTTCCAACAGTCTCCCACTTGCACTAGAGTCAATAATCTAGTTACATTGTGATGAATTGAACACCCATAGAGTTTTGGTGTTGATCATGTTTTGCTCGTGGAAGAGGTTTAGTCAACGGGTCTGCAACATTTAGATTCGTATGTACTTTACAAATATCTATGTCTCCATCTTGAACATAATTCCGGATGGAGTTGAAACGGCGCTTGCTGTGCTTGGTCTTCTTGTGAAACCTGGGCTCCTTGGTAATGGTAATAGCTCCAGTGTTGTCACAGAAGAGAGTCATCGGGCTTGACGCGCTTGGAATGACTCCTAGGTCGGTGATGAACTCCTTCATCCAGACTCCTTCTTGTGCTGCTTCACAAGCAGCTATGTACTCCGCTTCACATGTTGAATGCGCCACGACGCTCTGCTTGTAACTGCACCAGCTGACTGCTCCACCATTCAAAATATACACGTATCCGGTTTGTGACTTTGAGTCATCCAGATCTGTGTCGAAGCTAGCATCGACGTAACCCTTTACGACGAGATCTTCATCACCTCCATAGACGAGAAACATATCCTTAGTCCTTTTCAGGTACTTCAGGATGTTCTTGACCGCTGTCCAGTGTTCCATACCGGGATCACTTTGGTACCTCCCTACCAAACTTATGGCAAGGTTCACATCAGGTCTGGTACACAGCATGGCATACATGATAGAACCTATGGCTAAGGCATAGGGAATGGCACTCATCTTTTCTCTATCTTCTGCCGTGGTTGGGGACTGAGCCTTGCTCAATCTCATACCTTGCAAAACAGGCAAGAACCCCTTCTTGGACTGATCCATATTGAACTTCTTCAATATCTTGTCAAGGTATGTGCTTTGTGAAAGACCAATGAGGCGTCTTGATCTATCTCTATAGATTTTGATGCCTAATATGTAAGCATCTTCTCCAAGGTCCTTCATCGAAAAACTCTTATTCAAGTAGGCCTTTATACTTTCCAAGAATTCTATATCATTTCCCATCAGCAATATGTCATCCACATATAATATGAGAAATGCTACAGAGCTCCCACTCACTTTCTTGTAGATACAGGCTTCTCCCCAAGTCTGTATAAAGCCAAACGCTTTGATCACATCATTAAAGCGAATATTCCAACTCCGAGATGCTTGCACCAGCCCATAGATCGAGCGCTGGAGCTTGCATACCTTGTTAGCATTCTCTGGATCGACAAAACCTTCCGGCTGCATCATATACAGCTCTTCCTTGAGGTAACCATTAAGGAATGCCGTTTTGACGTCCATTTGCCATATCTCATAATCATAGAATGTGGCAATTGCCAACATGATTCGGACTGACTTTAGCATCGCTACGGGAGAGAAAGTCTCGTCGTAGTCAATCCCTTGAACTTGTCGATAACCCTTAGCAACAAGCCGAGCCTTATAGATGGTCACATTACCATCCGCGTCTGTCTTCTTCTTAAATATCCATTTATTTTCTATGGCGTGCCTATCATCGGGCAAGTCCACCAAAGTCCATACTTTGTTTTCATACATGGATTCTATCTCGGATTTCATGGCTCCAAGCCATTTATTGGAATCCGGGCCCGCCATCGTTTCTTCATAGTTCGAAGGTTCACCGTTGTCTAACAACATGATTTCCATGACAGGGTTGCCGTATCACTCTGGTGCGGAACGTGTCCTTGTGGACCTTCGAAGTTCAGTAGTAACTTGATCTGTATCTTCATGATCATCATCATTGATTTCCTCCCTTGTCGGTGCAGGCACCTCAGGAACAATTTCCCGCGCTGCGCTACTTTCCGGTTCGGGAGGGGTGACTGTCACCTCATCAAGTTCTACTTTCCTCCCACTCACTTCTTTCGAGAGAAACTCTCTCTCCAAAAAGGATCCATTCTTGGCAACAAAGATTTTGCCTTCGGATCTGTGGTAGAAGGTGTACCCAATTGTTTCCTTTGGGTATCCTATGAAGACGCATTTTTCCGATTTGGGTTCGAGCTTCTCAGGTTGAAGTTTCTTGACATAAGCATCGCAACCCCAAACTTTCAGAAACGACAACTTAGGTTTCTTGCCAAACCAAAGTTCATATGGTGTCGTCTCAACGGATTTCGACGGAGCCCTATTTAAAGTGAATGCGGCAGTCTCTAAAGCATAACCCCAAAAAGATAGCGGTAAGTCGGTGAGAGACATCATAGATCGCACCATGTCCAACAGAGTACGATTTCGACGTTCGGACACACCGTTACACTGAGGTGTTCTAGGCGGTGTCAACTGTGAAACAATTCCACAGTTCCTAAGGTGCGTGCCAAATTCATGACTTAAATATTCACCCCCACGATCCGATCGCAAGAATTTTATTTTTCTGTCACGTTGATTCTCAACCTCATTCTTGAATTCCTTGAACTTTTCAAAGGTCTCAGACTTGTGTTTCATCAAGTAGATATACCCATATCTACTCAAGTCATCTGTGAGGGTGAGAACATAACGATAGCCTCCGCGAGCCTCAACACTCATTGGACCGCACACATCGGTATGTATGATTTCCAATAAGTTGGTTGCTCGCTCCATTGTTCCGGAGAACGGAGTCTTGGTCATCTTGCCTAAGAGGCATGGTTCGCATGTGTCAAATGATTCATAATCAAGAGACTCCAGAAGTCCATCTGCATGAAGCTTCTTCATACGTTTGACACCAATATGACCAAGGCGGCAATGCCACAAGTATGTGGGACTATCATTGTCAACTTTACATCTTTTGGCATTCACACTATGAATATGTGTATCATCACGATCGAGATTCATCAAAAATAAACCATTGACCAGCGGGGCATGACCATAAAACATATCTCTCAAATAAATAGAACAACCATTATTCTCGGATTTAAATGAGTAGCCATCTCGCATCAAACGAGATCCAGATACAATGTTCATGCTCAAAGCTGGTACTAAATAACAATTATTAAGGTTTAAAACTAATCCCGAGGGTAGATGTAGAGGCAGCGTGCCGACGGTGATCACATCGACCTTGGAACCATTCCCGACGCGCATCGTCACCTCGTCCTTCGCCAGTCTCCGCTTATTCCGCAACTCCTGCTTAGAGTTACAAATATGAGCAACTGCACCGGTATCAAATACCCAGGAGCTACTACGAGCGCTGGTAAGGTACACATCAATAACATGTATATCATATATACCTTTGACGTTGCCGGCCTTCTTGTCCGCTAAGTATTTGGGGCAGTTCCGCTTCAAGTGACCCGTTCCCTTGCAATAAAAGCACTCAGTCTCAGGCTTGGGTCCATACTTTGGCTTCTTCCCGGCAACTGGTTTATCGGGCGCGGCAACTCCCTTGCCATCCTTCTTGAAGTTCTTCTTACCCTTGCCCTTCTTGAACTTAGTGGTTTTATTGCTCGATGCTCTTTCTTGATCTCCACCTCCGCTGATTTCAGCATTGAATACACCTCGGGAATGGACTTCTCCATCCCCTGCATATTGAAGTTCAACACGAAGCTCTTGTAGCTAGGTGAGAGCGACTGAAGGATTCTGTCAACGACCGCTTCGTCCGGGAGATTCATTCCCAACTGAGACAAGCGGTTGTGCAACCCAGAAATCTTGAGGATGTGCTCACTGACAGAACTGTTTTCCTCCATCTTACAGCTGTAGAATGCGTTGGAGACATCATATCTCTCAACTCGGGCATGAGCCTGGAAAACCATTTTCAGCTCTTGGAACATCTCATATGCCCCGTGGTGCTCAAAACGCTTTTGGAGCCCTGATTCTAAGCTGTAGAGCATGCCACACTGAACTAGGGAGTAATCATCACAACGCGACTGCCAAGTGTTCATAACATCTTGGTTTGCCGGGGCGGGAGCGTCACCTAGCGGTGCTTCTAGGACATAAGTTTTCTTGGCAGCTATGAGGATGATCCTCAGGTTACGGACCCAGTCCGTATAGTTGCTACCATCATCTTTCAGCCTGGATTTCTCTAGGAACGCATTGAAGTTGAGGGTGACATGAGCATGGGCCATTTGATCTACAAGACATATTGTAAAGAATTTTGACTAAGTTCATGATAATTAAGTTCATCTAATCAAATTTTAATGAACTCCCACTCAGATTGACATCTCTCTAGTCATCTAAGTGATACATGATCCGAATCGATCAGCCCGTGTCCGATCATCACATGAGACGGACTAGTCATCAACGGTGAACATCTTCATGTTGATCGTATCTTCTATACTACTCATGTTCGACCTTTCGGTCTTCCGTGTTCCGAGGCCATGTATGTACATGCTAGGCTCGTCAAGTGAACCCTAAGTGTATTGCTTGTGTAAATCTGGCTTACACCCGTCGTATGCGAACGTTAGAACCTATCACACCCGATCATCACGTAGTGCTTCGGAACAACGATCCTTAGCAACGGTGCACAGTTAGGGGGAACACAATTCTTGAAATTTTTAGTGAGAGATCATCTTATTTACTACCGTCGTTCTAAGTAAACAAGATGCAAAAACATGATAAACATCACATGCAATCAAATAAAGTGACATGATATGGCCAATATCATCTTGCTCCTTCGATCTCCATCTTCGGGGCACCATGATCATCTTTGTCACCGGCACGACACCATGATCTCCATCATCATGATCTCCATCATCGTGTCTTCATGAAGTCGTCACGCCAACTATTACTTCTACTACTATGGCTAACGTTTAGCAATAAAGTAAAGTAATTACATGTCGTTATTCAGTGACACGCAGGTCATACAATAATTAAGACAACTCCTATGGCTCCTGTCGGTTGTCATTATCATCGACATGCAAGTCGTGATTCCCTATTACAAGAACATGATCAATCTCATACATCACATATATCATTCATCACATCTTCTTGGCCATACCACATCACATAGCACATGCTGCAAGAACAAGTTAGACGACCTCTAATTGTTGTTGCAAGTTTTACGTGGCTTCTATAGGTTTTCTAGCAAGAACGTTTCTTACCTACGCCAAAACCACAACGTGATTTGTCAATTTCTATTTACCCTTCATAAGGACCCTGTTCATCGAATCCGATCCGACTAAAGTGGGAGAGACAGACACCCGCCAGCCACCTTATGCAACTAGTGCATGTCTGTCGGTGGAACCAGTCTCACGTAAGCGAACGTGTAAGGTCGGTCCGGGCCGCTTCATCCCACGATGCCGCCGAATCAATATTTGACTAGTAACGGTAAGAAAATTGAGCAAACTCAACGCCCACAACTTGTTTGTGTTCTACTCGTGCAAGATGCTACGCAAAGACCTAGCTCTGATACCACTGTTGGGAAACGTAGCAGAATTCAAAAAATTTCCTACGCTTCACCAAGATCAATCTAAGGAGTCATCTAGCAACGAGCATAATGGAGTGCATCTACATACCCTTTGTAGATCGCGAGCGGAAGCGTTCGAAGGAACGTGGATGAAGTAGTCGTACTCTTCGTGTTCCTCGTCACCGATGATCCCAGCGCCGAACGGACGGCACCTCCGCGTTCAACACACGTACGGTACAGCGACGTCTCCTCCTTCTTGATCCAGCAAGGGGGGAGGAGAGGTTGACGGAGATCCAGCAGCACGACGGCGTGGTGGTGGATGCAACAGGAAAACCTGCAGGGCTTCGCCGATGCCCTGCGAGAGGAGTAGGAAGTGTGACGGGAGGGGGGAGAGGCGCCAGAGGCTTGGGGTGCGGCTGCCCTCTCCCCCCACTATATATAGGGGCCAGGGGGGCACCGGCCCTAGGGAGATCTGATCTCCAAGGGGGCGGCGGCCAGGGGGGTAGACTTGCCCCCCAAGGCATAGGGGGCGCCCCCTCCCCCTAGGGTTTCAACCCTAGGCGCATGGAGGGGGGGCCCATGTGGTGCGCCAGCCCACCAGGGGCTGGCCCCTTCTCCCTTGCAGCCTAGGGGACCCACCGGGATGGGTGGCTCCACCCGGTGGACCCCCGGGACCCCTCCGATGGTCCCAGGACACTCCCGGTGACCCCCGGAGTTCACCCAATGGCCGAAACTGGACTTCCTATATATCATTCTTTACCTCCGGACCATTCCGGAACTCCTCGTGATGTCCGGGATCTCATCCGAGACTCCGAACAACATTCGGGTTTCCATGTGCATGTATCTCTACAACCCTAGCGTCACCGAACCTTAAGTGTGTAGACCCTACGGGTTCGGGAGACACGCAGACATGACCGAGACGACTCTCCGGTCGATAACCAACAGTGGGATCTGGATACCCATGTTGGTTCCCATGTGTTCCTCGATGATCTCATCGGATGAACCACTGTGTCAAGGATTCACTCAATCCCGTATGTTATTCCCTTTGTCCATCGGTACGGTACTTGCCCGAGATTCGATCGTTGGTATGCCCGATACCTTGTTCAATCTCGTCATGGCAAGTCTCTTTACTCGTTCCATAATCCAGCATCCCGTGACTAACTCCTTAGTCACTTTGAGCTCATTATGATGATGTCTTACAGAGAGGGCCCAGAGGTACCTCTCCGTCATACGGAGTGACAATTTCCCAGTCTCGGTTCGTACCAACTCAACAGACACTTTCGGAGATACCCGTTGCGTACCTTTATAGCCACCCAGTTACGTTGTGACGTTTGGCACACCCAAAGTATTCCTACGGTATCCGGGAGTTGCACAACCTCATGGTCTAAGGAATAAATACTTGACACTAGAAAAGCTTATGCATTACGAACTATACGATCTCGTGCTAGGCTCAGGATTGGGTCTTGTCCATCACATTATTCTCCTAATGATGTGATCCCGTTATCACTGACATCCTATGTCCATGGTCAGGAAACCGTGACCATCTGTTGATCAAAGAGCTAGTAACTAGAGGCTTACCAGGGACTCATTGTGGTCTATATATTCACACATGTATCGCTGTTTCCGTACAATACAATTCAAGCATGAATAACAGACAATTATCATGAACAAGGAAATATAATAACAATACTTTTATTATTGCCTCTAGGGCATATTTCCAACACGGCCAGTGTGCAAGAAAGAAAATACGGACATGTATGTACATACAGGCAGGGTCTAGAACACCTACTCACGCATATGTACGGCCAGGGCTCGTGTACATGGCTGGGTCGGAACGGAGAAACAACATCGTCGTCGTGTTCATGGGGAGCCAACCGGCTGGGTCCGAACGGAATGCGTCGTCGTGTTCATTGGGAGGGCTTGGACGAAACAGCCGATGGAAACAAGGCATGGCATACCACAGAACGGAGGAAACAACCTTGTGTTCGACCGGCCACGGTCGAAACAGGATCCTATTCATCGGGAGTGGTCTAGCGTACCGCAAAACGGAGGAAACGGACCTCCTACGATCGAAATGGGGGTCTTGTTGATCGCGATGGGTGTGGCATAGCACAAAACGAAGGAAACGGACTTGTGTTGGAGTGCTACGGTTGAAACGGGGGTCCTGTTCATCGGGAGGGGTGTGGCGTACCACAAAACGGAGGAAACAGACTTGTGTTGGAGCGCTACGGTCGAAATGGGGGTCCTGTTCATCGGGAGGGGTGTGGCGTACTGCAAAACGGGACTCCACGGGATACTGTTCATCACCACCGTCGACCCCCTCCAGCCTCCACGGGCTACTGTTCATCCACCGCGACCTCCTCCAGCCTCCACCTGCGACTGTTCAACCTCCACCGTGCGCTACTCCACCAGCTACTGTTCAACCAACCCTCTCCACGGGCTCCTGTTCAACCACCCCTCCATGGGCTCCTGTTCATCCAGCCCTCCACCGTCTACTGTTCATGCAGCCCTCCACAGGGTCCTGTTCATGCAGCCCCAACCGGCTCGATCGAATGGGGTTCTGTTCATGCAGAGGCAACACCACAGGGTCCTGTTCATCACACCCACCGGGAATTGTTCATCCAGCCCCCCAACAACGCTCACTGTTCATTAAGAGGCAGTATCGATCGGCTTCGGTTAGCAGCAGTAGCGAAGGAATCGCTCGATCGGAATTAGTTAACAGCCATCGACCAATTGCTCGGGTTCAGTAACGCGTAGCGTGTAGTGCAATCGCTGGGGTTCAGTTAGAGCCCAACGCCTCGGACCCACACGCGTGCATGTACGAGAGAAACACGCATCGCTCGGCCCCGACCACCCACCGTAACCGGGAACACCCCGATATTTTCCTCGCCCTCGCTTCTACCACGGGTTTTTCCGTCATGGACGACCCAAAGAAGGTCATGCAGCTGCGTCTCCGGCCCGCCCAGGACTAAAAGCCCATTTTCTGTCATGATTTTTTGTCATAGAAGTAGGACCCCACCACATCTATGATGATACTGTGTTTTGTCACAATAATTGTCATAGACGTGTCATAAGTATGACAGAAAAAAGTTTCGTTCGGACCAAAATGTCACGGATGTGTCTTTTTTTGTAGTGCATAGGCTAGACTTTTAGGGTTTAGCCATTACGATCTCGAGGTAGATCAACTCTTATAACCCTATATTCATCAAGATCAATCAAGCAGGAAATAGGGTATTACCTCGATCGAGAGGACCTAAACCTGGGTAAATATTGTGTCCTAGTCTCCTGTTACCATCGATCCTTAGACGCGTAGCTTGGGCACCCCTACCCAAGATCTGCCGGTTTTGACATTGACAATGGTGCTTTAATTGAGAGCTCTACTGTGCGCTCGCGAAAGGCGATCGATGGCTCGTCTCATCATCAATGACGAGATTACCCTCGGAAACAACCTGGTCATGGGCCAGATCCTCCAGCTCGGCGGGTTCGTTGTATGCGCCATGCTACTTCTCGAGCTTGCGTTGTATTCCCTCGAAGAGGAAAGGGTGATGCAGCACAATAGCGTAAGTATTTCCCTCAGTTTTTGAGAACCAAGGTATCAATCCAGTAGGAGACCACGCGCGAGTCCCTCGCACCTGCACAAAAAAACAAGAACTTCACAGCCAACGCGATAAGGGGTTCTCAATCCCTTTACGGTCACTTACGAAAATGAGATCTGATTGATAGGATAGTTTGATATTTTTGGTATTTTTGGATATAAGAACAGAAAGTAAAAACAACAAAGTAAAGTAGATTGTAGATTAATATGTTGAGAATAGACCCGGGGGCCATAGGTTTCACTAGTGGCTTCTCTCATGATAGCAGAATTCTACGGTGGGTGAACATATTACTGTCGAGCAATTGATACAAAAGCGAATAATTATGAGAATATCTAGGCATGATCATTATATATAGGCATCACGTCCATGACAAGTAGACCGAAACGATTCTGCATCTACTACTATTACTCTACACAACGACCGCTATCCAACATGCATCTAGAGTATTAAGTTCATAAGAACAAAGTAATGCTTTAAGCAAGATGACATGATGTAGAGGGATAAACTCAAGCAATATGATATAAACCCCATCTTTTTATCCTCGATGGCAACAATACAATGCATGCCTTGCTGCCCCTGCTGTAACTGGGAAAGGACACCGCAGGGTTTAACCAAAAGCCAATCACTTCTCTCATTGCAAGAACTATAGATCTAGTAGGCCAAACCAAACCGATAATTCGAAGAGACTTGCAAGGATATTATAATCATACATAAAAGAATTCAGAAAAGGACCAAATATTTCTCATAGATAATCTTGATCATAAACCCACAATTCATCGGATCTCGACAAACACACCGCCAAAAGATTACATTGAATATATCTCGTCGAAGACCGAGGAGAACTTGGTATTGAGATCCAAAAAGAGAGAAGAAGCCATCTTGCTAATAACTATGGACCCGAAGGTCTGTGGTAAACTACTCACAACTCATGGTGAGGAAATGGTGTTGATGTATAAGCACTCTGTGGAAGATCCCTCCTTCGACGGAGCTCCGGAACAGGCCCCAAGATGGGATCTCACTGGAATAGAAGGTTGCGGCGATGGAATTAGGGTTTTTTCTGTTGCCTCGATTATTTTAGGGTACATGGGTATATATAGGAGGAAGTAGGGCATCGGGGGAGCCAGAGGGGGCCCACGAGGGTGGGAGGCGCGCCCTGTACGAGGGGGCGCGCCCTGGACCCTTGTGGCCGCCTCCTTCATTCCCTCGCGTGTACTCCAAGTCTTCTGTGTTGATATCGTTCCAAAAATAATTCTCGTGAAGGTTTCATTCCGTTTGGACTCCGTTTGATATTCCTTCTCTGCGAAACCCTGAAATAGGCAAAAAAACAGCAATCTGCACTGGGCCTTTGGGTTAATAGGTTAGTCCCAAAAATAATATAAAAGTGTATGATAAAGCCCATTAAACATCCAAAACATCATATATAATAGCATGGAACAATCAAAAATTATAGATACGTTGGAGACGTATCAAGTATCCCCAAGCTTAATTCCTCCTCGTCCTCGAGTAGGTAAATGATAAAAATAGAATTTTTGATGTGGAATGCTAACCAACATAATTTTCAATGTAATTTATTTATTGTGGCATGAATGTTCAGATCCGAAAGATTCAAGACAACAGTCTATATTGACATAAGAAATAATAATATTTCAAGCATACTAACAAAGCAATCATGTCTTCTCAAAATAACATGGCCAAAGAAAGTTATCCCTACAAAATCATATAGTATGGCTATGCTCCCTCTTCATCACACAAAATATTCATATCATGCACAACCCCGGTTTCAGCCAAGCACTTGTTTTCATACTCAATTTTTTCAAACCTTTCAACTTTCACGCAATACATGAGCGTGAGCTATGGATATAGCACTATAGGTGGAATAGAGTGGTGGTTGTGGAGAAGACAAAAAGTAGGAAGATAGTCTCACATCAAATAGGCGTATCAACGGGCTATGGAGATGCCCATCAATAGATATCAATGTGAGTGAGTAGGGATTGCCATGCAACGGATGCACTAGAGCTATAAATGTATGAAAGCTCAACAAAAGAAACTAAGTGGGTGTGCATCCAACTTGCTTGCTCACAAAGACCTAGGGCATTTGAGGTAGCCCATTGTTGGAATATACAAGCCAAGTTCTATAACGAAAATCCCCAGTAGTATATGAAAGTGACTAAACAAGAGACTCTCTATGATGAAGAGCATGGTGCTACTTTGAAGCACAAGTGTGGAAAAAGATAGTAGCATTGTCCCTTTTCTTTTCTTTTCCTTTTTTTTCTTTTTTTTCTTTTTTCTTTTTTTTGGGCCTTTCTTTTTTCTTTGGCCTTTCCTTCTTTCTTTCTTTTTTCTTTTTTTCTTTGGGATAATGCTCTAATAATGATGATAATCACACTTATATTGATTTACAACTCGATATTACAACTCGATACTAGAACAAAGTATGACTCTACATGAATGCCTCCGTCAGTGTACAGGGATGTGCTATGAATCAAGAGTGACATGTATGAAAAATTATGCATCGTGGCCTAGCCATAAATACGATGTCAACTACATGATCATGCATGGCAATATGACAATATGAAGCGTGTCATATGAACGGAACGGTGGAAAGTTGCATGGCAATATATCTCGGAATGGCTATGGAAATGCCATGATAGGTAGGTATGGTGGCTGTTTTGAGGAAGGTATATGGTGGGTGTATGGTCGGCGAAAGTTGCGCGGTACAAGAGAGGCTAGCAATGGTGGAAGGGTGAGAGTGCGTATAATCCATGGACTCAACATTAGCCATAAAGAACTCATACACTTATTACAAAAATTTACAAGTCATGAAAACAAAGTAATCAACACATGCTCCTAGGGGGGGGGGGAGGTTGGTAGGAGTTAACCATCGCGTGCCCCCGACCTCCACACAAAGGATGACACTCAACAAATACCTCATGCTCTAACTTCGTCACATAGCGGTTCACCATACGTGCATGCTACGAGAATCACAAACTTTAACACAAGTATTTGTCAAATTCATAATTACTCCACTAGCATGACTCTAATATCACCATCCTCATATCTCAAAACAATCATCAAGTATGAAACTTCTCCTCATATTCAATGCACTTTGTATGAAAGATTTTACTACATTCATCTTGGATGCCTATCATATTAGGACTAGTTTTATAACCAAAGCACATTAACATGATGTTCTAAAAGACTCTCAAAAGGATATAAGTGAAGCATGAGAGATCAACAATTTCTACAAAATAAAATCACCACCGTGCTCTAAAAGATGTAAGTGAAGCACTAGAGCAAAACTATTTAGCTCAAAAGATATAAGTGAAGCACATAGAGTATTCTAACAAATTCTAGACCATATTTATCTCTCTCAAAAAGTCTGTATAGAAAGGATGATTGTGGCAAACTAACAAGCAAAGACTCAAATCATACATGACGCTCCAAGCAAAACACATATCAGGTGGTGAATAAAAATATAGTCCCGAGTATAGTTACCGATAGATGAAGACAAAAGAGGGGATGCCTTCCCGGGGCATACCCAAGCTTAGGCTTTTGGTTGTCCTTCAATTTTACCTTGGGTTGCCTTGGGAATCCCCAAGCCTATGCTCTTGCCACTCTTTGTTCCATAGTCCATCAAAACCATACTCAAAACCTGAAAACTTCACAACACAAAACTTAGCCAAAAATCTCGTGAGCTCCGTTAGTATAAGAAAACAAACCACCACTCAAAGGTACTGTAATGAACTCATTCTTTGTTTATATTGTTGTTAAACCTATTGTATTCCAACTTCTCTATGATTCATAATCCCCAATACTACTCATAGATTCATCAAAATAAGCAGACAACACACGAAAAACAGAATCTGTCAAAAACGGAACAATCTGTAGTAATATGTAACTTTCGAATACTTGTGTAACTCCAAAAAATTGAAAAAAATTGGTAAACGTGAGAAATTTGTCTATTAATCATCTGCAAAAAGAATCAACTAAATAGCACTCTCCAGTAAAATATGGTGACTATTCTCGTGAGCGCTAACGTTTCTGTTTTTACAGCAATATCATATAAACTTCACACAAGTGTTCCCAAAGGTTCTACTTGGCACAAACACTAATTAAAGCAAAAAACCACATCTAAATAGAAGCTAGACGCAATATTTATTCCTAAATGGAAGCAAAACATAGAAAATAAAATTGGGTTGCCTCCCAACAAGCGCTATCGTTTAACGCCCCTAGCTAGGCACGATTTTAATGATGCTCATATGAAAGGTAAGAATTGAAGCACAGAGAGAGCATCATGTAGCATGTGAAAATCACATCTAAGTCTAACATACTTCGTATGCATAGGCATTTTATAGGAGAACAAATTAGCAAGACAAGGAAGATCTAACATATGCAAGGAAGAAGAAAGAAACAAGATCAATCTCAACATGAAGAGAGGTAATTTAGTAACATGAAAATTTCTACAACCATATTTTCCTCTCTCATAATAATTGCATGTAGGATCATAAGCAAATTAAACAATATAATTATCACAAAACATATTTTCAACACGATCCACATGCATACGAAGTTGACACTCTTCCAAAATAGTGGGATCAACATTAACTAAAGTCATGACCCTTCCAAACCCACTTTTATCAAAAATTTCATAAGACTGATCATTCTCCAAATATGTCGGATCTAAAGTTGAAACTCTTCCAAACCCACTTTCAATATTATTGCAAACATTATTATCAATCTCATATTCATCATGGGGCTTAAATACATTTTCAAGATCATAAGCAGAATCACCCCAATCATGATCATTGCAACAAGTAGTGGACATAGCAATACTAGCATCCCCAAGCTTAGGGTTTTGCATATCATTAACACCATTGACATCAATAGAATTTGTAATAACATCATTGCAATCATGCTTTTTTATTTAAGGATCTATCATGAATCACTTTTTCTTTAAAAGTTCCTCACAATTTTCAGATTCATGAATTTCAAGCAAAGTCCCATAAAGATAATCTAGTGCACACAACTCACTAGAAATTGGTTCAACATAATTGGATCTTTTAAAAAGATTAGCAAGTGGATGAGGATCCATAGATAGATTTTTAGCAAGCGAAGATGCAAGCTAATACATGGCACATGGCAACACAAGCAAACAAGAGGCAAGCGATAAACCACACGGAAAAAGAAGGGCAAATAAAACGACAAGGGTGAAGTGGGGGAGAGGAAAACAAGAGGCAAATAAATGTAATGCGAAGGATAAGGGTTTGTGATAGGTACTTGGTATATGACTTTTGCGTAAGCCTCCCCGACAACGGCGCCAGAAATTCTTCTTGCTAGTTCTCGACCTTGCGTTGTATTCCCTCGAAGAGGAAAGGGTGATGCAGCACAGTAGCGTAAGTATTTCCCTCAGTTTTTGAGAACCAAGGTATCAATCTAGTAGGAGACCACGCGCGAGTCCCTTGCACCTGCACAAACAAATAAGAACTTCGCAACCAATGTGATAAGGGGTTGTCAATCCCTTTACGGTCACTTACGAAAGTGAGATCTGATAGATAGGATAGTTTGATATTTTGGGTATTTTGGATAAAAGAACAGAAAGTAAAAACAACAAAGTAAAGTAGATTGTAGATTAATATGTTGACAATAGACCCGGGGGCACTAGGTTTCACTAGTGGCTTCTCTCATGATAGCAGAATTCTACGGTGGGTGAACAAATTACTGTCGAGCAATTGATAGAAAAGCGAATAATTATGAGAATATCTAGGCATGATCATTATATATAGGCATCATGTCCGTGACAAGTAGACCGAAACGATTCTGCATCTACTAATATTACTGCACACATCGACCGCTATCCAGCATGCATCTAGAGTATTAAGTTCATAAGAACAGACTAATGCTTTAAGCAAGATGACATGATGTAGAGGGATAAACTCAAGCAATATGATATAAGCCCCATCTTTTTATCCTCGATGGCAACAATGTAATACGTGCCTTGCTTCCCCTGCTGTCATTGGGAAAGGACACCGCAAGATCGAACACAAAGCCAAGCACTTCTCCCATTGCAAGAACTATAGATCTAGTAGGCTAAACCAAACCGATAATTCGAAGAGAATTGCAAGAATATTATAATGATACATAAAAGGATTCAGAAAAGAACCAAATATTTCTCATAGATAATCTTGATCATAAATCCACAATTCACCGGATCTCGACAAACACACCGCAAAAAGATTACATCGAATAGATCTCTTCGAAGACCGAGGAGAACTTGGTATTGAGATCCAAAAAGAGAGAATAAGCCATCTAGCTAATAACTATGGACCTGAAAGTCTGTGGTAAACTACTCACAACTCATGGTGAGGCAATGGTGTTGATGTAGAAGCATTCCATGGAAGATCCCCCCTCCGGCGGAGCTCCGGAACAGGCCCCAAGATGGGATCTCACGGGAATAGAAGGTTGCGGCAGTGGAACTAGGGTTTTCTATGTTGCCTCGATGTTTTCATGGGTACATGGGTATATATGGGAGGAAGGAGAGCATCGGGGGAGCCAGAGGGGGCCCACGAGGGTGGGGGCGCCCTGTAGGAGGTGGCGTGCCCTGGACCCTTGTGCCCGCCTCCTTCGTTCCCTCGCGTGTACTCCAAGTCTTCTGTGTTGATATCGTTCCAAAAATAATTATCGCGAAGGTTTCATTCCGTTTGGACTCCGTTTGATACTCCTTTTCTATGAAACCCTAAAATAGGCAAAAAACAGCAATCTGCACTGGGCCTTTGGGTTAATAGGTTAGTCCCAAAAATAATATAAAAGTGTATGCTAAAGCCCATTAAACATCCAAAACATCATATATAATAGCATGGAACAATCAAATAATATAGATACGTTGGAGACGAATCACGCCCGCGTGGCCGCCATGCCGGCCGCGCTTCGTGCGATCATCGAGCACCACTCCTATATTGGCTCCAACCACTTCGATGATGCGACTTCGGCTGGTTCCTTGTCTTTAATTGAGCTGGTGGACCGCATCGCCCCCTTGGGGCTTTCACCGCCAGATGATCAGATCGGTCCTAAATCCGGTCAGGAAGAAATCAATTCCACCCCGATCACTCACCTGGTGGCGGCAATCGAGGACTGAGCCGAAAATACTTCTCCTCTCGAAACGGAGACCGACGCTATTTGGGTCTCTAAACCTATCGAGCCGAACACACCTCTGTTAGGTGGCACTCTGTGCCTTTCGAGCTCTGGGACAGACGTCGGGCCCGCAGAATGTTCAGATCCTGCTGGGCCCAGATCGTCAACACCGGAGATTGTACAAACCCCAGACACTACGTTGGGTCGGGACTCAAATTTATCCACACCCACCCACCACAGTACACATTCTCCAAGTAACTCCGGATTACCGGACATTTGTGATCTCACATATATAAATTAGCAGCCCCAAGAGCTGGTTCATCACTTATGGGACAAATTCCTACTTGTTAAAAACAAGATTAAGGACTGCTGTGACGACGACGCGGTGCCCATATTTCACTGCAATTGTACGGACGAGGGAGTCTTGAACGCCCTCAACCGCCGTCGAATACGGAGCTTTGCAGAACTATCACACTTGGTACGAAAGTACTGTGCTATGGAAAACACTTGGAAAGCCCAGAATACACCTCTGGAATAGTCCATCTTCGGACGATACGCCGCTAAAGCGAAATGGACATACCCTAGCAGGGCATCCGATAACATACACAATGGCTAGAAAAACAGACCATTCACAGGACACAGGTCCATTCTGGACGAACTATTGGATAAACCTTTCCAAATACATGCCGCCGCGGACAATATCCCAAACCACTGCCTTAGAGCATGTTGGGTACACCGGCAGGTAGCAAAGAGCGGTGAAGCAATCCTCGCCACTGCAACGCCAGGGGAGAACGACCTTGATGTCTTCACTGTCTTTGAGACATTCTCCTCAAACAACCGGCGCAAGATAGCAAATCGCGAACTTGCCGAGGTCCATCAAATCAGCATTGCAAGCCCATGGAATGACACAACAATCACCTTTTCTGCCGAAGAAGAACCACGAGTCCGGCCGGTCCGAGCCACAACCGCTCTTGTACTAAACCCAATAGTAGATGGCTTCCGCCTCAATAAAGTACTCATGGACGGGGGCAACATACTCAACCTCATATATTAGGACACGCTTGCAAAAATGCAGGTCGGTAAATCCCACAATGAACAAAGTAATACAACCTTTGGAGCAATTATTCCCAGCTGGGAAGCCTGGTGTTCGGGAAGCATTAAGTTCGACGTAGTATTTGGTACACCCAAGAACTACAGGTCGGAGGAATTTCTCTTCCACATTGTCCCCTTCAACAATGGATACCACGCCCTTCTAGGGCGGGGCGCTTTCTCATGCTTTCAAGCTATACCCCATTACAGGTACATGAAGCTCAAAATGACAGGGCCCAATGGAATAATCATAGTTCAAGTGATCCGGACAGAGCACTCCGCGCCGAGAGTAAAACCGCATGCTTAGCCCTAGAGGCACTATCCAAAGCCCTTACGGCCGAAGAATTAACCACCTTACGATCTACGGTGAACACGGACGGCATAGTCCTTGACAAAAGATCGAAATCTACCTCTTTTAAGCCAGCAGATGACATTGTAAAATTCCAAGTGCACCCAAAGGACCCCAATAAGATGGAATCCATTGGGGCACAGATGGATCGACGGTAGATAGCGCTTTGCGCGCCTTCCTTCGCGAAAACTGGGACATATTCTCTTGGCATCCTTCAGACATGCCGGGAATCCCACGTAGGCTGGCCGAACACAGCCTCAACATCATCAAAGGGTTCAAGCCAGTCAAGCAGTTACTACGATCATTTTCTGAACCCAAAAGACATGCTATGGGGGAAGAGCTAGACAAGTTACTGGAAGCCGGATTCATAAGGGAAATCAAACACCCGGACTGGCTAGCCAACTTAATCGTGGTTCCAAAGAAGGACAAATCCTGGTGCCTTTGCGTCGACTTCACAGACTTAAACACGGCTTGCCCTAAGGATCCCTTTCCACTGCCGCGCATCGATCAAATTATCGATGCAACCGCAGGACATGACTCGTTGTGTTTCCTCGATGCTTACTCCGGATACCATCAAATAAAAATGAAGGAATCCGATCAGGCTGCTACGACATTCATCACTCCGTACGACCCCTTTTGCTTTAACACTATGCCATTTGGACTCAAAAACACTGGTGCCACGTATCAACGCATGATTCAAACATGCTTAGAGAAAAAAATTGGCAAGACAGTGGAGGCATATGTTGACAATGTAGTCATCAAGACTAAACACGTCGAGACATTGGTGGATGATCTCCGCCTTACGTTTGATGACTTACGAACATATGACATACGGCTCAATCCGGAAAAATGCGTTCTCGGCATTCTGGCCAGAAAGCTATTAGGGTTCATCGTATCCCATAGAGTAATTGAAGCGGACCCAGCTAAAATCCGGGCCCTATCACAGCTAACTATGCCAACTGATCTAAAACAAGTGCAAAAGCTAGCATGTTGCATAGCGGCCTTGAGCTCGTTATCTCCAGATTAGGAGAGAAAGCGCTACCACTTTATAGACTGCTGAGGCGCAAAAACAACTTTGAATGGACGGATGCGGCCATGGTCGGATTGGAGGAAGTAAAAACCCTATTGGCGGGTAACCAATTCCTAGCCGCTTCCGGTGTTGGCGAACCAATGCTGCTTTATATCTCAGCCACTCACGAGTTAGTGAGTGTGGTTCTCGTCGTCGAACGAGACCAAGAGGGACATAAATTCACCGTTCAAAAACCCGTATACTATGTATTAGAGGTTCTCACACCATGCAAATCACGATACACCCATTACCAGAAAATTGCCTATGCGGTAGTCATGGCATCTCGGAAGCTCCGACACTACTTTCAAAAGTGTTTGATCATAGTGGCATCCGAAGTACCACCCAATGATATCATAAACAGTAAAGACGCCACTGGACGCATGGCCAAATCGGCCATCGAGCTCTTACCATTCGAAATAACATACAAACCACGCCGAACTATTAAGTCCCAGGTATTGGCCGACTTCGTCGCAGAATGGACTGAAGCCGAACTCCCTAAAGAGTACGGATCATACTCCCACTGGACTATGTATTTCGATAGTTCAAAAATGCTAGCCGGATTGGGGGCCGACGTCATCTTCATATCTCCAACAGGAGATACAGTCCGCTACGTACTGCAGACCATGTACACGGACTCAAACAACGCGGCCGAATATGAGGCACTACTGCACGGTCTCCGCATGACCGTATCCATGGGTATACAATGCCTCGAGGTGCGTGGAGACTCAAACCTCACCATATCTCAGGTAAACGGAGAATTTGACGCGAAGGATTCAAAGATGGCAGCTTATCGAAATGCCATATTAAAAATGTTGCCTCGATTTGAGGGGCTAGAATTTCACGATGTAGCTCAGGACAGTAACCAGGCAGCGGATATACTTGCTTGTATGGGCGCTAAATGCGACCCAGCCCGCCCAACACCTTCGTGGAAAGGTTGTTCAAGCCATTAGTAACATGGCAGGACGAGAGCAGAGACGCTAATCTGAACCCGAACACGCCCCAAGCCAAACTCAATACAGACATCATCAGGGACTTAGACATGGAAATAACATCTTTGGCTCACGAGATCATGGCTGTTATAGCCCCCTCGACCGAGCCTTTCCTAGTCAACCTTAATAGGCAAGAGCTCCCCGATGACCAAAATGAGGCCCGCCGCATAATTCGGCGCTCTAAAGCATATAAGGTTCATGAAGGTGAACTATACAAGAAAAGCACTAGCAGTATTCTCCAATGGTGCATCTCTGAAGAGGAGGGACAGGAACTTCTATCCGAAATACACGCTGGCATGGGCGGCCATCATGCCGCGGCCTGAGCTCTTGTAAGCAAGGCTTTCCGAACTGGTTTCTTCTGGCCAACTGCGCAAGCAGACGCATAGACCCTAGTCCAACATTGTGTTGGATGCCAGCTTTTCGCAAATTAAAGTCATATGCATCCCACCGCTCTTAGAACCATCCCCATTACCTATCCCTTTGCGGTCTGGGAGCTGGATATGGTCGGACCTCTTAAAGGGGGAAGCCATAAAAAGAAATATTTACTGGCAATGGTGGACAAATTCACTAAATGGATAGAAGCCAAGCCAGTCCGAACAGCTGAGGCAGGGCCAGTGATAGATTTTATATCCGGTGTAGTACACCGTTATGCCGTCCCTTACAATATTATCACAGATAACGGCTCCAACTTCACAACTGACGATGTGAAAATTTGGTGCACTAAGTTAGACATTAAACTTGATTACGCCTCTATGTACCATCCTCAAACAAACGGTCAGGTCGAAATAGCCAATGGCTTGATAATGAGCGGCATTAAACCCCGACTAGTGCGCTCCCTACAGGAGTCGGATAAACACTGGGCGGAGGAGCTCGACTCCGTACTTTGCGGGCTACGAACCACACCTAACTGGACAACCGGATACACACCTTTTTTCATGGTGTATGGCGCAGAGGCTGTTTTGCTCTGCGATATTATTCATGACTCACCTCGAGTGCGCATGTATGAAGAGAGAGAGAGAGGCCAAGCTCAATCGGTAGGATGACTTAGACGACCTTGAAGAAGAGCGCGATATCGCGCAGGCCCATTCAGCATTTAACAACAACATGCCAAGCGATACCAAAGCAGAGAAGTGCGGCCCAAGACATACATGAAAGTGCGTTATATCGACTAGAGGGGGGTGAATAGGCGATTTTTATGAAATCTTCACTGAGGAATTTGCGAGTGAGGAAATTCCTTAGCGAAGAACTGCTTGCAGCGGAATAAGTACTCAGAAATAAACATAACAGAACACAAGTATAGTCATCATGATGAAATGAAGACAAGCACAGAGTACAGAAAGCGTAAACACATGATAGCACAGGATGAAGACAAACAGACTGAAGAAATTGAACTGAGGAAACTGAGAAAGTCTTCAGTCAAAGTCTTCAAACAGATATGAACAAGCACACAACACAGATATGAGGAAATAAAAGAGTTGAGGAAATAGAACCAGTAAGCTTGGTGAAGACAATGATTTGTTAGACCAGTTCCAACTGTTGTCTCAATTCTACATCTGGTTAGGGCGGCTAGGTATTTAAACCTGAGGACACGCAGTCCCGGACACACTGTCCTGGACACACTGTCCAAGACACCAAGTCCTCACCGTATTACCCTTGAGCTAAGGTCACACAGACCTCGCCCAATCACTCGTGGTAAGTCTTCACAGGTGACTTCTGAACCTTCACAAACTCGGTGTCTCGGCGATCCACACTACCTCTTGGATGCTCTAGACCATGACGCCTAACCGTCTGGAAGAAGCACACTCTTCAAAGGTAACAAGCGTTGAATCCACTCAGGATCAATCTCTTTAGTGATGCTCAATCACTTTTGGGTTTGTAGGTGTTTGGGTTTGGTTTTGGGTTTTTCCTCACTTGATGATTTTTGCTCAAAGTCCTCGGAGGATGGCTTGCTCTTATGACAAGTGTCAATTTCTCTCGGAGCAGCCAACCAGCTAGTGGTTGTAGGGGGCGGCTATTTATAGCCTAGGGAGCAGCATGACGTGATAAGACATAAATGCCCTTCAATGATATGACCGTTAGGTAGGTAGATATTCCGGGATAGCTGGTGCGTAGCACAACAACGGTCAGAAATTTGAGTATCAAATTCCTTAGGGCTATCATGTTCCTCACTTGTAGGAAATCCGCACTGGCGAATTCCTAACTCATCAGTCAGAACAAATTCCTCAGAGACCAGAAGAACTTCGTCTCTATCACTGAAGAATATGACTGAACTGTATGAGATTTCCAATGGCTTCACTCGAAGGGATTGGTAGGTGTAGGATTTTGAGTTGAGCATCACATGGAAATTTTCCTTAGTATTTCCTCGACCCCCTTTAACAGTACGGTGTTTCCTATGACTCAAGAAAGAGAAAATGAAACTACAAAAACAAAAGTCTTCATGCTTCATTGTAACGCCCCGGACACACCCGCCGGTGGTCGTTACTCCTAGCGGGACCTAGACTGGCCTCACATATCAATGCTAGTCTTTTCTGTGCACTTTGTCCTCACTCGTGCGCACACGGGAGCAACTTCCCGGTCGGTCACCCATCCTGAAACTACTCCAAGGTGAGCACGCTTAACTTTGGAGTTCTATCCGAATGGGCTCCCGGAAAAGAAGGAATTCCTTATTGATATGAGTAGTCTATTATCCCTAATAAGCCAGACCATCACATACACCCTCACTCAGAAGAACCGACGTCCTCGTCGGGCCAGAGGAACGTTCCCTCTTGGCACAACCGTCTGTGCTTCCAGGACATCACATGTGCCATGCCGTGTGCCACGACGGGTTACAAACGTCATGCACAACATGACTGCAAACTATCCGCAAACATCCGTGTAACCACGAGGGTCGGCTCTGATACCAACTTGTAATGCCCCAGACACACCTGCCGGTGGTCGTTACTCCTGGCGGGACCTAGACTAGCCTCACATATCAATACTAGTCTTTTCTGCGCACTTTGTCCTCACTCGTGCGCACCCGGGAGCAACTTCCCGGCCGGTCACTCATCCTGAAACTACTCCAAGCTGAGCACGCTTAACTTTGGAGTTCTATCCGAATGGGCTCCCGGAAAAGAAGGAAATCCTTATTGATATGAGTAGTCTATCATCCCTAATAAGCCAGGCCATCACATTCATGTTCCTCAAATGATTACCAAGCCTTCAAGGTCACACCAATTTCTTCACTTTCAAAGTCTTCAGAAATCCAAAGTCTTCAGTCGAAGAACTTCATTTTTAGGGGTCGACTTTCACTGTAAATATCAAACTCCTCATAGACTTATAGACCTGTATACACTCATAAACACATTAGTCCCTTAACCTATAAGTCTTCAATACACCAAAATCACTAAGGGGCACTAGATGCACTTACAATCTCCCCCTTTTGGTGATTGATGACAATATAGGTTAAGTTTTCAACGGGGATAACCATATGAAGTGTAAATACTGATATTGAGGAATTTGATTGCAAGATATAGAAGAACTCCCCCTGAAGATGTGCATAGAGAGGAATTTGCTTTTGAAGCGATGCTCACTTGAAGAATAGAATCATGGAGATCTCCCCCTATATCTTGTAATTCATACACACATTTTACATATAATATGAAGAATTTGAAATGCATGATGAAATATGGTGACTGATATAATTCAGCATGCGTGCATAAGCATTAATGAGGAATAAGCATGCAGAAACACCACAACAAAAGTATCAGGTCACCACCGAGTTTAAGTTTACAACTCGATCCAGCAAAGTCATCAGAAGAACGAGAGTTGTAACTTAGCAAAAAAAACCCCATATATATAGACCCGCTTCAAGACTAACTCAGATTTCTCCCCCTTTGTCATCGAATGACCAAAAGGATCGAAACTGAGGACTAACGCCTCTGTAGAATCTCAAATGATGAAGGAGCGCCAGCGTTGTTGGGGTCGATGGTTGATGAAGGGCCTGCCGCAGTGTCGTCCAAGTCTTCATACTCGTCGGTTTTGCGCGATGAAGAATAGGAGCTGGCCACCAAGGGAGGAACCTTGACCTTCTTGTATTTCTTCGGTGGAGGAGCAGACCAGTCAAAGTCATCCTTGAGACCCATTTTCTTCAGATCTTCTTCGCCATAAAGATGAGACAGAACAACCCAGGTGCAGTTGAGGGTTTCATGGAGGTAGTAATGTTTTTTCCTCACTACATTGTGTGTACACGTCATGTTGTGAAGAATTGAACCAAACTGACGCTTGACCCATTTGTGGATGCGACCAACCTTCTCGTGAAGACTGAGGAGAAGCTCACGATCAGTCATCACCCTGGGAGATGTGCCTTGAGGATTTTTCTTGGGAGCGTTGGCGGCAGAGTCATGGGTGGCAGAGTCATCATTGGTGGAGTAGGATGCAGCTTTGCGAAATTGACCATCCAATGGACGAATGTCTTCATCAATAACAGCAGAAGCCTTGCCCTTGTCATCAGCTGAGGAATATGCCCGTTTGAGGACTTCAATCGGGGGCAAGTAGCTGCAATGAATCTGTGTATCAGCTTTGTAGTTTACTAAAGATCTTGTCCCAATGAATCTCATAATCCACGAAGCATAAGGCTTCAAGTTGAAAGGGGACAGAGCAACATTTGCCATAGTCCTCATGAAGAAATAATGGAAGTTGACGGGAACACCATGGATGATGTTGAACAGTAGATTCTTCATGATGCCAACGACTTCTTCATCATTTGCGTCGTGGCCCTTGATAGGACTCAATGTCTTCGTCAGAATGCGGTAGACAGTCCGAGGCAGAAACAACAATTCCTTCACGAGGAATTTGGTCCTTGGGGCTTGACCTGGCTTCAAAGGCTTCATCAGCACTTGCATGTAGTGATCTGTAAGTTTAGTTTCTACATACATGCAACGAGCTGCTTCAGTGGGAGGACTGAGAGGCAAGGCTTGAAGTAATTCAGAAGCTGGTGCCTTGTAGTGAGTGTTTTCAGTCATCTAGTCCAGCACCCATGAATTCACATCTTCAGAGTTTCCGGTGATGTGCAGCGTTGCATAGAATTAAAGAATAAGTTCTTCATTCCAATCACAAATATCAGTGCAGAAACCCAACAGTCCAGAGTTGTGAAGAACACTGAGGACTGGCACGAAGCACGGCAGAGATTCCATATCCACGTGAGGAATGTGCTCACGATTGAAGACTTTGTCTTTGTTGAATAGCACTGAGGAATAGAAATTTGCCTGACTGGTAGTCCAGAAACGCCTCTTCCTAATGTGAGCAGAGTCATAAGGGTTGTAGTCAGTGAAGAATACGTGCTCGTGGAAGAAGTCAGCCTTCTTGAAAGTTTGCTTCCATGAGAATGGATCCTTTGGCTTGGGTTGAGGAGTGTAAGTCAATTGCATCACAACCTCAGGATTCACAATCTCAGGTTCTTCAGGCTGAGGAATTTTGGTTCCTCTTCAGTGGCAGTCTTCATGGATTCAGCAGCAGCAGCAGTTTCTTCAGCACTAGTGGCTGGAATGTCTTCATGTACAGACTGTGTGGGATGAGTTTCTTCAGAGTCCAATGGAACAGTTTGTGCTGGGGACTGACGAATTTGTTGCAGCGGCGTGAACAGAGGGGAGTTGGGATGCTGACTATCCCAAAATTCATCATTCATCAAAGAAGTAGCACTCCCAATGTCCACGTCAGAGTCTTGTTCATCCAATTCTTCAACGCCGGCCTCTTCAGCGGTGAACTAAGGCATAGGCGAGGAGATGATTGGGGTTGAAGGGTTTGCATCCACTTCAATTTCTTCATCCGTCTGCTCTGAGGAAGCAGTAGAGGGAATGTCTTCGTCTGATTCACTGGGAATCACATATTCTTCATCAAACGGAACAAGGTCCTTTGATGGCATGAATGAAATAGAAATGGCATCAATTGGGTTGTCAACTGAGCTTGTCAATGGCTTCATCTTCTTCGAAGCTGAAGAATCTGATGAAGTTGATGCCTTCCTTTTCTTCACAGCTGCACGCTCTGCAGCCTTGGTCTTCTTCACATCTGATGTAGATGGAAGAATCGGAGTTGGAGTAGGCGCAGGAGGAGCAGAGGAATCTGATTGAATTTCTTCAGGCACAAATGTTGCAGTTGCCCTGACTTCTTCACTTTCTTCAGGCACAGCTTTTGGAGCTTCAGCTGTCCTGACATTTTCTTCAGGCGCAACACTAGAGGTTGCCCTGGCAATTTCTTCAGCGGTTGGAATGCAGTCATCAGCCCTGGTATTTTCATTTTCTTCAGCAGCCTGATGATCTTCAGCGGTGCTGGCATGTTCTTCAGTTGACTAAGCAGATGCTTTAGTCTGAGGAATTTCAATGTGCGTTGGATGAGGAACACTTGAAGAAAAACCTTTTGTCAAATTCACAAATCTGACTTTGGCGCCCATCCAGTCTGCGTGATATGCGGCAAATTCATCACTGGGGGTTTTGATTTCACCTTGAATCTTTACAAGTTCGTCAGTTGTCATATTGACAACATTCTTCTTCAGGAAGTGCTCCTTCTTGTATTGCGCTTTCTTCGTCTGCCTAGCCTTTTCAAATTTCCATTTTTCTTTGCCTATGAAGGCGGTCAGCATGCGACTTTGGCCAGGAGTCAAATTGAAGTCAGGCATAGGAGTGTTGGGATCCTGATGTGATGAGGACATCACTAACAAGGTTACACCCACAGCTCCAACTGACACATATACAGGACCAATTACTAGAGCTCGCGCACGCCAATTAAATTACCAGGTACTTTCGTTTCTTGGTAATGAATCTAATGTTCATGAGAATATGATGCTGCTTAAATTGGATACATTTGTCTTGCTTACACATGAAGGGCCTAGCTTGGACAAGAAGGATGAACATTGGAGCAAGATCAAGCATGGAGATGATGGCATGCGCAAGGGGAACAAGAATGGAGTTTCAATTGATGATTTCAGGACTTTGAAGCCACCATAATGAGTGCGAGAAGCCTTGGACGAAATATACAAGATGCCACTTCATAAATTTCGTCCAGAGGCTATTATAGGTGCTGCGCCACCTTATTATTGGGCCAGGCCCATGTAATTTCGAAATACTTGAGTATAGGCTGTTTTTAGAGTCCGTATGTGTGGGGAAACAAGAGTTAGGGTTGGTTTCGGACCCCTCCACCAAGGGCCACGAAATTCCCCCCTCTTTCCCTCATATATACCGCCCTTAGGGCGTCGTTTAGACTTTGGGTTTTGTTTAGATTAAAGTTCGCCATAGCTGCAACTTCGCGTACTTTATTTGTGTTCAACGACCAGACCAAGACGTCACAGAACCCCACTTGATCAAAAAAGCTTTCCTCTTGAATTCGCAATATCCAGATTGCAATCTCAGTTTCTTGCTTGTTCTTCGTTTGCCTGCAGGAAACAGACCTTCGTGGTCAGGTTGATCGTGCTCCAGCGTGGTCAATAACCTCTCGGAGTTGGTTTAGCGATTGCTAAGGCGCGACGTCCACGCACGTTCGTAGTCGGATCGTCAAAGTCGACTTCATCCAAACGATAGCCACCATCTCATCGAAAGACGGGACACCTTTGCATCTATCAAGTGGTATCAGATTTCCAGGTCGCTCGGTGAGATTTTGCAGTTTTTCGTAGATTAGATCGAGTCTGTTCTTCATACCTACAGTCCACGAAAAAGCCAAAAAAAAATTTAGGGTTAGTTCATCATATCCGAACCAGTCTGTGCCATTGCATAATCTTTTCCGTGTTTGCTTAGTTGAATTTGCGGTTGCATCATCGTGTCAAGTTGCTGGTCTTAGCTTCTAGTCTTTTAGAGTTTCGAGTTCTGGTCATAAGTTGTCACGCCGCCGCCGCAACATCTTCATCGCTACTACCACATACCACCACCGATCCGTATCCATATACCACCACCAATCCGTATCCATATACCACCACCGCTGCCATAACCTACCACCGCTGCCATATCCTACCACCATATATCCACCACCAATCCGAGTACTTTTCATATTAGGTTTGTTCTCGAAATCCATCTAGGTTTCGGATTTGTGTTTCCTTGCCTGCGTAGGTCTCAAAAAAAAAAGTCTGGAGACCCCCGGGCAGTTTTTAGGCCAAAATTTCGACAGGTGGAAATATTTTTTCTCTATCCTATTTTTGGGCTTTTCTGAGTCTTTTGAGACACGTGCCACCATACTGATTTTTTACCGCACTTTTTCGTCGTCGCTGCCCTGATTCCGAAAAAAAATTCGTAAAAAAATTTTCGTGCCTGTCATCTTAGTTTGACTTGGGAAGTGTTTTGAGACACTCGCCATTATAGTGATTTTCGGCAAAAAAAAAAGCAGCGCAAAAAAACAGCGCAAAAAAAAAGCGCAAAAAAAAAGAGGCGAAAAAAAATTCAGAGTGTGCTTTTCCCTTGATTACGTGCAGCGCCGTGATTTTGTTAGTGTTCTAGGCTCGTGTCTCTAGTACGGTCTAGCCTAGGACCAGCACAGTACCGTCGTTGAGCGTTTATTCACCTTTGCATCTCTGAATTGATTATTGCTGACCCTTTTTGCTACCATATTATAAGCCTTCAGCTCCACATACATCTACATCGTGCGTTTGACTCTCCCTGGTAATCGCTCTATCCAAGCTTTGAGAGTTTTGACTACATCGGTTGCCGATCACCACCTGCTGCTGGGTAAGAACTGGTAAGAATTTGAGAATTGCTTGACGGATTTGTGACACCCGCCACCACCACCACTTGTTAGTAGTCTGTAGGATCATATTCTTGTGTGTTTTTATTGCTGCTAACCATGCCAGGATCACAAGTCGACGAGACTGACTGGGAGAACTTGACGAACAAGGAGCTTCATGATAAGTTTCAGGAAATGATGAGTGTACAGGTGCAAGATGTGCTAAACACATTGGACGAGGCCATGGAGAAGATAGATGCAATGGAGAAGACGTTTGAAACAAAGCTGGATAACAAGTTTGTTGAATTGCTTTCGTGTTTTCCACCACCACCGGCTGCTGCAGCTGTCCCACCTCAACAACAACAACAACAACAACAACAACAACAACAACGTCGCCTTCCGAATCAAGTGGGACGAGCACAATGCGTTCCCCTTGAGACTGGTCAAGCTTCTGGTGCTGCTGTTGATGTTTCTGTAGCTCTTGCTGCTACTGCAGAGGTGGAGGACCATTACGAGGATGAGGTTGACCAAAATCAGAACTACGTGCAACAACCAGCACCACCACCACCAGGTCGTCCTCATGCATATCATCGCAACGGTAGGGCTGCACCACCACCTGAGGTACATGACCATTTTCCTAAACTGAAATTGAACATTCCACCGTTTGAGGGTAGATATGTTCCTGATATATATCTTACTTGGGAGTTACAAACTGAACAACGTTTTACATGTTTAAACTATCCCGAGGAGAGACGTGTTCCTGCTGCTGTTTGTGCTTTCACTAGTTTTGCATGTGTTTGGTGGTCTGAACATTGTAGATTATATCCTATTCCAGCTACTTGGACTGCTTTGAAAACTGCTATGCGTACTCGTTGGGTTCCACCATATTATCAACGTGAATTACTTCAAAAACTGCAACGCTTAAGACAAGGAAAAAATTATGTAGAAGAATATTATCAGCAATTACAAACTGGCCTGATTAGATGTGGTATTGTTGAGGATAATGAAGCTATGCTTGCACGTTTTATGGGTGGATTAAATAGAGAGATTCAGACCATTCTAGAGTATAAGGATTATACTAATATCACTCGTTTATTCCATCTTGCTTGTAAAGCTGAACGTGAAGTGCAGGATCGACAGGCATTGGCGCGGACTAACTTTTCTGCAGGACGACCTTCATCATGAACACCGCGTGCATCCTCTACTTCCTCACATTCTACTGCACCGACACCTCCATCAGCTGTTACCTCCAGCCGTGATACAAGGAAGCAGGCACAACCACCATTATCTGCCAAGAGCACACCTATTGGGCCTGCACAGAGTTCTTCTTCTTCCATGGCATCAACAGGGCACACCAGTGATATTATTTGTCGTCGTTGTAAGGGAAGAGGACATTTTGCGAGAGATTGCAAATCTCAGCGTGTGATGATTGCTACTGAGGATGGTGGATATGAATCCGCTAGTGACTATGATGACGAGACTTTGGCTCTTATTACACGTGAAGAACACGGCGGAGACGATTCTGATCATGAGACGCAATACATGGCTCCTGAAGATGCTGACAGGTATGAATGTTTAGTTTCTCAACGTGTTTTGAGTGTGCAGGTTACACAAGCTGAGCAAAATCAGAGGCATAATTTGTTCCATACAAAGGGAGTTGTGAAGGAACGTTCTGTTCGCGTGATCATAGATGGAGGGAGTTGCAACAACTTGGCTAGCATGGAGATGGTGGAGAAGCTATCTCTCACCACAAGACCACATCCACATCCTTACTACATCCAATGGTTCAACAATAGCGACAAGGTTAAGGTAACACGTACTGTTCGTGTGCATTTTAGTATCTCTACATATGCTGATTATGTTGATTGTGATGTGGTACCTATGCAAGCATGTTCCTTATTACTTGGTAGACCATGGCAATTTGATAAAAATTCTGTACACCATGGTAGAAACAATCAGTATACTCTTGTTCATAAGGATAAAAATATTACTTTGCTTCCTATGACTCCTGATTCCATTTTGAAAGATGATATTAATAGAGCTAATAAAGCAAAACAGGAGAAAAATAAGAGTGAAAATCAGATTGTGGCAAAAGAATTTGAGCAACAAATGAAGCCTAATAATAAACCATCTACTGTTGCTTCTGAAATTAAATTGAAAAGTGCATGTTTATTTGCCACCAAATCTGATATTGATGAGCTAGATTTTAGCAAATCTGTTTGATATGCTGTTGTATGCAAAGAGGCATTATTTTCATTCGAGGACGTGCCTTCCTCTTTGCCTCCTGCTGTCACTAACATTTTGCAGGAGTTCGCCGACGTCTTTCCACAAGACGTGCCACCGGGATTACCACCTATTCGAGGGATTGAGCATCAGATTGACTTAATTCCCGGTGCATCGCTACCCAACCGCGCACCATACCGTACCAATCCAGAAGAGACGAAGGAGATTATGCGTCAAGTACAGGAGCTACTCGACAAAGGTTATATACACGAATCCCTTAGTCCTTGTGCTGTTCCTATTATTCTAGTGCCGAAAAAGGATGGTACATCGCATATGTGTGTTGATTGTAGAGCCATTAATAATATTACTATTCGTTATCGTCATCCTATTCCTAGGCTAGATGATATGCTTGATGAATTGAGTGGCTCTACAGTTTTCTCCAAAGTTGATTTGCGTAGTGGATACCATCAAATTCGTATGAAATTGGGGGATGAATGGAAAACAGCATTTAAAACTAAGTTTGGATTATATGAGTGGTTAGTCATGCCTTTTGGGTTAACTAATGCACCTAGTACTTTCATGAGATTAATGAATGAAGTTTTACGTGTTTTCATTGGACGATTTGTGGTAGTATACTTTGATGATATATTGATTTTTAGCAGATCTTTGGAGGAACATTTGGAACATTTACGTGTTGTTTTTATTGCTCTACGTGATGCACGTTTATTTGGTAACCTTGGAAAGTGCACCTTTTGCACCGACTGAGTCTCTTTTCTTGGCTATGTTGTTACTCCACAGGGAATTGAGGTTGATAAAGCCAAGATTGAAGCTATTGAGAGTTGGCCGCAGCCCAAAACGGTCACACACGTGAGGAGTTTCCTTGGCCTCGCTGGATTCTATCGGCGTTTTGTGAGAGATTTCAGCACCATTGCTGCACCTCTCAATGAGCTTACAAAGAAGGATGTGCCTTTTGTTTGGGATACTTCACAGGAAGAAGCATTCACGGTATTGAAAGATAAGTTGACACATGCTCCTTTACTCCAACTTCCTGATTTTAATAAGGCTTTTGAGCTTGAATGTGATGCTAGTGGAATTGGGTTAGGTGGTGTGTTATTACAAAATGGTAAACCTGTTGCATATTTTTCTGAAAAATTGAGTGGGCCTAGTCTGAATTATTCTACTTATGATAAGGAATTATATGCTCTTGTTCGGACTTTGGAGACATGGCAACATTACTTATGGCCCAAAGAATTTGTTATACATTCTGATCATGAATCTTTAAAGCACATTAAAAGTCAAGCAAAACTGAACCGTAGACATGCTAAATGGGTTGAATTCATAGAGACTTTCCCTTATGTTATTAAACACAAGAAGGGAAAAGAAAATGTTATTGCTGATGCATTGTCTCGTCGTTATACTATGCTTTCACAACTTGACTTTAAAATATTTGGTTTGGAGACCATCAAAGATCAATATGTGCATGATGCTGAATTTAAAGATGTATTGCAGAATTGTAAAGAAGGGAGAACATGGAACAAGTTCGTCGTTAATGATGGATTTGTGTTTCGTGCTAACAAGCTATGCATTCCAGCTAGCTCTGTTCGTCTTTTATTGTTGCAGGAGGCGCATGGAGGAGGATTAATGGGACACTTTGGCGTGAAGAAGACGGAGGACGTACTTGCTACACATTTCTTTTGGCCAAAGATGCGATGGGATGTTGAGCGTTTTGTTGGTCGCTGCACTACATGTCAAAAAGCTAAGTCACGACTCAATCCTCATGGTTTATATATGCCTTTGCCTGTCCCTAGTGTTCCTTGGGAAGATATATCTATGGACTTTGTTTTGGGTTTACCTCGAACAAAGAAGGGGAGGGATAGCATATTTGTTGTCGTGGATAGGTTCTCGAAGATGGCACACTTTATACCATGTCATAAAAGCGATGATGCTGCTAATGTTGCTGATTTGTTCTTTCGTGAAATTATTCGCTTGCATGGTGTGCCAAATACTATTGTTTCAGATCGTGATACTAAATTTCTTAGCCACTTTTGGAGATGTTTATGGGCTAAGTTGGGGACTAAACTGCTTTTTAGTACTAACTGTCACCCCCAAACTGATGGACAAACTGAAGTAGTCAACAGAACTTTGTCTACTATGCTTAGGGCTGTTTTGAAGAATAATAAGAAAATGTGGGAAGAATGCTTGCCTCATATTGAATTTGCTTATAATCGTTCGTTGCATTCTACTACTAAGATGTGCCCTTTTGAAATTGTCTATGGTTTCCTACCTCGTGCACCTATTGATTTGTTGCCTCTTCCATCTTCGGAGAAGGTTAATTTTGATGCTAAACAACGTGCTGAATTAATCTTAAAAATGCATGAGTTAACTAAGGAAAATATTGAGCGCATGAATGCTAAATATAAACTTGTTGGAGATAAGGGTAGAAAACGTGTTGTCTTTGCACCTGGAGATCTTGTTTGGTTACATTTGCGTAAGGATAGGTTTCCTAATTTGCGCAAGTCAAAGCTAATGCCACGTGCTGATGGTCCTTTCAAGGTGTTAGAGAAAATAAATGATAATGCATATAAACTTGAGCTGCCTCCAGATTTTGGGGTTAGTCCCACATTTAACATTGCAGATTTGAAGCCTTACTTGGGTGAGGAAGATGAGCTTCCGTTGAGGACGACTTCAATTCAAGAAGGGGAGGATGATGAGGACATCACTAACAAGGTTACACCCACAGCTCCAACTGACACATATACAGGACCAATTACTAGAGCTCGCACACGCCAATTAAATTACCAGGTACTTTCGTTTCTTGGTAATGAATCTAATGTTCATGAGAATATGATGCTGCTTAAATTGGATACATTTGTCTTGCTTACAAATGAAGGGCCTAGCTTGGACAAGAAGGATGAACATTGGAGCAAGATCAAGCATGGAGATGATGGCATGCGCAAGGGGAACAAGAATGGAGTTTCAATTGATGATTTCAGGACTTTGAAGCCACCATAATGAGTGCGAGAAGCCTTGGACGAAATATACAAGATGCCACTTCATAAATTTCGTCCAGAGGCTATTATAGGTGCTGCGCCACCTTATTATTGGGCCAGGCCCATGTAATTTCGAAATACTTGAGTATAGGCTGTTTTTAGAGTCCGTATCTGTGGGGAAACAAGAGTTAGGGTTGGTTTCGGACCCCTCCACCAAGGGCCACGAAATTCCCCCCTCTTTCCCTCATATATACCGCCCTTAGGGCGTCGTTTAGACTTTGGGTTTTGTTTAGATTAAAGTTCGCCATAGCTGCAACTTCGCGTACTTTGTTTGTGTTCAACGACCAGACCAAGACGTCACGGAACCCCACTTGATCAAAAAAGCTTTCCTCTTGAATTCGCAATAGCCAGATTGCAATCTCAGTTTCTTGCTTGTTCTTCGTTTGCCTGCAGGAAACAGACCTTCGTGGTCAGGTTGATCGTGCTCCAGCGTGGTCAATAACCTCTCGGAGTTGGTTTAGCGATTGCTAAGGCGCGACGTCCACGCACGTTCGTAGTCAGATAGTCAAAGTCGACTTCATCCAAACGATAGCCACCATCTCATCGAAAGACGGGACACCTTTGCCTCTATCATGATGCCAGAGATCAATGAAGTCGAGGATCACTTTTGGATCCAAAAGCAGTGGCACAGTGCTTCCTTAGGCTCTAGCGGCCCTTTCTTGCCTGTCTCTGATGATTTGAACTAGTTCTTCATCATCAGCTTCGTCATCAGACGACACTTGGAAAGTAACTTGTTTCTTGTGAGGACTTGGGCAGAACCTCGTCCAACAGTGGTCTTTTTCTTCAGTAGAGAGGGACCAGCTGAGGAACTTGGAGCAGCTGAGGAACTTACTGAGGCTCCCGAGGCAATAGATATGCCCGCAGTCCTTTGACACGTGGCAAGGTGCACTGGTGTAGAGGATTTTGTCGGAGCATCCGAAGACTTTGGCAGAGGAGCTGAGGACTTTGGAGGAGCAGGAGCAGTTTGAGGAATTGGCCGTGAGGGCTTTGAAGAATCTGGCCGTGAGGGCATTGCTGAGGAACTGGGCTGTGAGGGTATTGAAGATGAAGCACTTGGCTTATGTACAGGCTTCTTTGCCATGGCCTTCTTCGGATTTCTAGTAGAGGCCTCAGCAGTGGCAGCAGCAGCAGCAGAGTCTTCGTTGAATTTTCTCACTGCTTCTTTTTCTTGTTTGGCCAACTTGGCCTAGCGCTTGGCCCATTCATCAGGATAATCATCACCGCGCTTGAGGCTAGTGGGATCAGCAACTTGGCCATGTGCCAATGGAGGTCTTGGGCATGGAGGATTGAGTGCGAATTTCTTCATGTACTTGGGAGTACATACCTGTACTCCCTCCACTCTCTTGCCCATCTCCTCTCTATTCTCTGTATATGCGCACCTTGCGCTGATTCTTGTCCTCTTTTCCGTACTTTGCCTCGTCAGGAGTGCAATAGTCAGCATATATGTCTTCAGGGATTTCGAAAGCAGTGTTGACCTTGGGCCTCTTTCCTTCCTTTTGCGGCTTCTTTCCATCAACCATTTTCTTCAGATGAGGAATTTGAACAATTGAACTTTCTTAAGAAGTATGCAACTTTTCTTCGAGGAACGCTGCAAATGAGTAAAGTTGATGAGAACCTAGTGATTCAGCAGCGGACATGAGTACCTGTGAACAGAGTAGTTGCAAGGAATTTGGAGAGGTCATATGTGTTATCAGAAGGTTTTGTAAAAAGAACAAGCTTGAGGAATTTGACCAGATGAGTCTTGAGGAATTTCACAAAGTGTTCTTTGTCTAAGGTTCCAGAGTTGTATAGATTGAAAATCCACACAATTGAGGAATCTTGAAGAAAAACATAGCTTGGAGAAATTGAATCAAGAACATATGACATGTGAGGTGTTTATTGTGTGAAGATTTGAAGAAAAACACCTTTGAGAGTTTTTTTTGTAGAAAACATTCGAATAAAAGAGGGCAGTAAAAGTAACTTTTAATTACCCTGGATGAAGAACAACGATGAACTATGAGGTGGAGAAGTGAAGTTCGTCTATGCGGATCTTCCATGCTCTAACTTGGCTGAGGAAGACAGCTACGGCGGCGGCGGGGTGAAGAAATCTGCGGCCGACGCGAGTACGACGGCGACAAGGTCGAGGCAGTGAAGCTCTTCCTCACCGGCGACGATGAAGTAGCGGCGGCGCTAGGGTTGGAGAAGCTGGAGCGAGAGAGAGAGATTGAGCGGAGTAAAAAGTGAAGTGAGGAAGGGGAGGGGTATTTATAGTGGAGATGAATAACCGTCGCCCGAAGAATTTGGACGAACATGCCCCTGACCCTTCTCATTTGCTCGACATGTGTCACCCACGTACTGAGAAGTGGATATCGTGGGTGAATAGATAAGTATTGTCGTGGGATGCGGAACGATTTGAGCGACAAAACCGAAAATTTGGATAAGATAAGTTTTAACTTTGCGTTCGCAAATTCTTCCGCTCACAAGGACACAGTGAAGATTTTGAACGAGTTTCAAATAGAACACATATGAAGAATTTGTGAATAGAATGGGTGGAGTTTAGCATAGAGGGGGACGGGTCCGATCACATTCACTTAGCAGGAAAAGCAGCTTGAAGAATTAGCAATAAGTGAATGCTGTAGAGGACATAAACTCATATATATATATATATATATATATATATATATATATATATATATATATATATATATATATATATATATAGCCAATGAAGAAGAATTAACGGAAAAGGTGAAGACAATGCAAAGTTGAAGAATATGAACAACTCAGGAATTTCAGAAAAACTCAAATTGAAGATTTTCAACTTTGGTGGTGGCGTGACCCATCGTATAAGAAAGATGATTTCAGACACCGCGTACAATTGTCGTAGGGTTCTGAGAATCAAATTCGTCGTTAATTTCTTCACACTTAGAGCGTTATTATTCATTGATTGAAGAAAAACATTTCTTCATGTGTTGCATATCTAAGTCATCAATTTTGCATAAGTGTTAGGATGAGTGTCCTATTCAAAGAACATTCGAAGATTCTAAGATATTTAGCTCACACTGCAACTTGCTAAATCTCTTCTCATCCAAGGGCTTTGTGAAGATATCGGCTAGCGGTTCTTCAGTCTTCACATGCTCAATAGAAATGTCGCCCTACAACACATGATCACGAAGAAAATGATGACAAATCTGAATGTGCTTTGTCTTCGAGTGCTGAACTGGGTTGTGAGAAATCTTGATGGCACTCTCATTGTCATAGAAGAGCGGCACATTCTTCATGTTGACGCCATAGTCCTTGAGAGTTTGCTTCATCCATAGCAATTGGGCACATCAAGAGCCAGCAGCAATATACTCAGCTTCAGCAGTAGATAGTGATACACAGTTCTGTTTCTTTGAAGACCAACAGACCAAAGATCTTCCGAGGAAGTGACATGTACCAGATGTTGACTTGCGGTCCACATGATCACCAACATAGTCAGAGTCTGAATATCCAATGAGATCAAAAGCCGAGCCCTTGGGATACCATAATCCAAGTGTTGGTGTGTGATCTAGATATCGAAGAATATGTTTCACAGCCTTACGGTGTGATTCCTTCGGTGTAGCTTGAAATTGGGCACACATGCAATAACTAAGCATTATATCTGGCCTAGATGCACATAAGTACAATAAAGAACCAATCATGGAGCGGTATACCTTATGATCAAAGTCAATACCATTTTCATCAGTGCACAGATGGCCATTTGTGGGCATAGGGATTTTGACGCCTTTGCAATCTTGCATGCCGAATTTCCTCAGTAGATCCTTGAGGTATTTCTCCTGAGATATAAATATACCATTGCATTGTTGACGAATTTGAAGACCTAAGAAGAATTTCAATTCTCCCATCATAGACATTTGATATTCTTCACTCGTCATATATGCAAATTCATCACTATAACGTTGGTCAGTACATCCAAAGATAATATCATCAACATCTATTTGGCAAACAAATAATTCACCATCATAAGATTTAGTGAAAAGAGTAGGATTAAGTGAACCGGGTTTGAAGCCTTTCTTCATGAGGAATTCCTTCAAAGTATCATACCACGCCCGAGGGGCCTGCTTGAGGCCATAGAGGGCCTTATTGAGTCTGAAGACTTTGTCAGGATTCTTTGGATCTTCAAAACCTGGTGGTTGAGCAACATATACTTCTCTCCTCAAGCTTACCATTGAGGAATGCACTTTTCACATCCATTTGATATAAAGTGATGTTATGATGGTTAGCATAAGCAAGTAATATGCGAATAGCTTCAAGTCTAGCAACAGGTGCAAAAGTTTGATCGAAATCAATTCCCTCAACCTGTGTGTAGCCTTGAGCTACAAGCCGTGCCTTATTCCTTACCACAAGACCATTTTCATCTTGCTTGTTGCGGTAGATCCACTTTGTGCCAATGATATTGTGCTTGCGAGGATCTAGACGTTTGACCAGTTCTCAGACGTTGTTGAGCTCGAATTGATGTAATTCTTCTTGCATAGCTTGAATCCACTCAGGCTCCATAAATGCTTCATCTACCTTAGTGGGTTCTGTGATAGAGACAAAAGCAAAGAGCCCACAAAAGTTAGATAAATGTGAGACTCTTGAGCATGTGAGAGGACCTGGTGCTTCAATGTCATTGATGATTTTCTCAATCTGCACTTCTTTTGCCACGCGAGGATGAGTTGGTTGTCGTCAAGGAATTTGATCAGCATTTTCTTCAGCACCATTTTCTTTAGCATTTTCTTCAGCACCATTTTCTTTAGCATTTTCTTCAGGTGCATTAGCTTGACGTTCTTCACATTCTGGAAGGAATTCTTCTGCAGATTCTTCGATAGGAATGACATCCTCAGTAGCCTTGAACTTCATAGTTTCCTCAGGTGCTGGTTCATCTATCACAGAAGGTAGGTGCTCTCTTTGCGAGCCATTAGTTTCATCGAACCGCACATCTACAGTTTCAACAACCTTGTGAAGAACGTTGTTGAAGACTCTGTAGGTGTGCGAGTCCTTTCTGTAACCAAGCATAAACCCTTCATGTGCTTTCGGTGCAAATTTTGAGTTGTGGTGAGGATCTCTAATCCAGCATTTAGCACCGAAGACTTTGAAATAACTCACATTGGGTTTCTTGTCAGTGAGGAGTTCATAGGTAGTCTTATTGAAGAATTTGTGAAGATATACTTTGTTGATGACGTGGCACGCACTATCAATTGAATCAATCCAGAAACGACGAGGCGTTTTGTATTCATCAAGCATAGTGCGAGCCATCTCAGCAAGAGTCCTGTTCTTGCGCTCCACGATGCCATTCTGCTGAGGAGTATAAGGAGCGGATAACTCATGAGTAATACCAAGTTCATCAAGATAGTCATCGACAACAGAGTTCTTGAACTCAGTTCCATTGTCACTTCTGATGTGCTTGATCTTCACACCAAAGTTGGTTGAAGCCCTCAAGGAAAATCATTTGAAGACTTCCTGCACTTCATGTTTGTAAGTAACAATGTGTACCCATGTGTATCGAGAGTAATCATCAACAATAACAAAGCCGTATTCAGAATCATCATTTGAAACTACAGAATAATGGTTAGGACCGAAGAGATCCATGTGAAGCAATTCAAATGGTCGAGTAGTAGTCATGATAGTCTTTGCTGGATGCTTGGACTTGGTCATCTTTCCAGCTTCACAGGCACCGCATAGGTGATTCTTGAGGAATTTGACATTCTCAATGTCAATGAAATGCTTCTTCTTCGCAAGCGTGTGCAAATTCCTCATGCCTGCATGACCAAGTCGTCGATGCCATAGCCAGCCTTCTGAACTTTTGCAAGCAGACACACAGCTGGTTGAGGTCTAGTAGAGAAATCAACAATATACAAGTCTCCTCTCCTAAAGCCTTTGAAGACTTTGGAATTGTCAGATTCCATGATCACAACACAATGATACTTGCCAAAGACTACAACCATATCAAGATCGCAAAGCATTGAGACAAACATGAGGTTGTATCCTAAGGACTCGACAAGCATGACTTTGTCCATGTGTCGATCCTTTGAGATCGCAACCTTACCTAGACCCAATACCTCACTTTTGCCATTGTCAGCGAAGATGATATGCTTCAGATGAGATGGTGATAAAGGAGCATCCATCAATAGATTCTCATCACTAGTCATGTGATTTGTGCATCCACTATCGAGGACCCACTCAGAGGCTTTGGGTTGATCATCCTGCAGATGAATTAGTGCACCTTACAAACTCATATACTTCATCAGTGAAGAATATGACATCAAATCATTAGATCAATTTCATCAAGCAATGCAACAGATAGAGCAGTATGAGGACGTGAGAAATGAGAGTTCATTTCTTCATGATTAGCCTGCATCCTTTCAGGCACTTTTCAGGTCTCCAGCAAATTCTTCAGACGTTAGAGCACGTCTGGAGACCTGACCCTGCAGAAGAGATTAGTTCTTTTTCTTCACCACCCACATCTGAAGGGGTGGCAAAGAGTTCCTCACTCTGCGAGCTTCATACGAGAAAGGTTGCATAGAAGCCAGCCCATTTCGTTTCACATAAGAGGAGTTAGGATAAGCATATGAATAAGCAGAGTAATTCTTCGAGGACTTATGAACATAATGGTTAGAAGAATAATGCTCATATTCATAGCCCTTAGCTCTTCCCTGTGAAACAGAGTTGTTAGCATGATGATATTCATTTGAGGAATTTGATCCACTTGAGGAATTTGGTCCATATGAGGATTTGGATCCATATGACGATTTTGATCCATATGAAGAATTGGATCTGGGGTTCCTATTCCTCACACGAGGTGTCATGAGGACATTCACTTGAAGATTTTCAAGGTGCCTCTTAGGGACCCAATTTTTTTCATAGGGGTACCATTCCTGCAGTTAGTTCCAACATATCTAGCAAATACTTCACCATTCTGATTTTTGAACAGTTTATAGTTGGAGTCAAATGACTCATCAGAAGAATTAGGAGATTCACATGAAAAGCCAGATAAATTGGATGGATCAACTGGAGGTCCCTTTGCAGCAACCCATGAGGTTTTAGGGTACTGCTCAGGCTTCCAATATGTACCATCAGCATTAAGTTTCCTCTCAAAGGCAATACCTCTTTCCTAGGGTTCTTGTTGAGGATCTGCTTTTTAAGCACATCACAAAGAGTCTGATGCCCTTTGAGACTTTTGTACATGCTTGTCATGTACAATTCCTTCAGCCCTGCATCATCAGTGATACTAGCAATGTCCTCAGATGAGGAATTAGTGATAGCAGAGATAGTTGAAGAATTTGTAGCATTAGAAGCATTTGAACATTGAGGTGAAGAATTAGCAGTTTCACGTTCAATGCATTTCAAGCATGGAGGAACAAATTCTTCCTGAGAAGCGTTGATTTGTTGAGCAAGTAATAAATCGCGCTCCTTCTGAAGATCTTCATAACTCACTCTTCGCTTTTCAAGATCTTGCTTTCTTTGAAGAAATTCGTAAGAAAGCTTATCATGATCAGACAAGAGAGTGTTATGATGACCTTGAAGATTGTCAAACCTAGACTGAAGTCTCTGAAGATTTTCAGTCAAGATTTTAGTGCGATCCATTTCTTCACCCAACGTATCATCACTTTTATCTAGCATGTTTTGAACCTTATCAAGAGCCTTTTGTTGTTGCACAACAATCTTAGCAAGTTTAGAATAGCTGGGCTTAAGGTTTTCATCAGATTCATTCTCGGTAGATTCAGAGGAGGTATATTTGAGTACCTTGGCACCCTTTGCCATGAAGCAATAGGTGGGAGCATAGTCATCATTGCCTTCATCAGCCTTGTTGGTGAAGCCATTTTCTTCAGGTTGAAGATAGACTTGCTGACGAATGCAGTAGTGAGAGCTAGACTCGCCACACCAGACTCGGACTCCTCAGATTCCTCTTCTTCCTCATGATCCTCAGATTCAGCCTCAGAGTCCATTTCCTTGCCAATGAATGCCCGAGCTTTCTTGGAACTACTCTTCTTGTGAGATGAAGACTTTGAGGATTTTGATGATGAAGATTTTGACGATTTCTTTTTCTTCTTTGCATCATCAGAACAGTAATCCTTGTATTTCTTCTTCTTAGATTCCTTTTCCCAGTTAGGACAATCTTGAATGTAGTGACCAGGCTTCTTGCATTTTTGGCATAGCCTCTTATTGTAGTCACTGGATGAGGAATCATTTCTCCTTGAGAATTTTCCAAAGCGACCACGTCTTGAGAACCCTTGGAATTTCTTCACGAGCAGTGCTAGCTCCTGGCTCAGTTCTTCAGGATCACCAAGGCTACTACCAGAATCTTCACCTTCAGATTCAGAGACGACCTTGGCCTTCAGGGCGCGTGATCTTCCATAGCTCGAACCATAGAGATCTCTCTTTTCAGCAAGCTGGAACTCATGAGTATTTAGCCTTTCGAGGATATCAGTGGGATCAAGTGACTTGTAATCACCACGCTCTTGTATCATCAATGCCAGAGTATCAAATGAGGAATCAAGCGATCTCAGCAATTTCTTCACCACTTCATGGTCGGTGATGTCAGTGGCACCAAGTGCTTGAAGCTCATTTGAGATGTCAGTGAGGCGATCGAAGGTTTGCTAAACATTTTCATTGTCAAGTCTTTTGAAGTGGTTGAAGAGATTGCGAAGAACATCAACTCGAGAGTCACACTGCGTTGAGAATCCTTCATTGACTTTGGATAGCCTATCCCAGATAAGCTTAGCAGTTTCCAAAGCACTCACTCTTCCATACTGTCCTTTGCTCAAATGGCCACAAATGATATTCTTCGCTTGAGAATCGAGTTGCTTGAATCTCTTCACATCAGCAACATTCAGAGAAGGTGAGACTGAGGGAACACCATTTTCCACAACATACCAGAGATTGTTATCAATTGCCTCAAGATGCATTCGCATCTTATTCTTCAAGTAGGGGTAGTCCGTCCCATCGAAGGTAGGGCACCCAGCGGAGACCTTGATCATACATGCGGTTGACATAACTAAAACTCCAGGCGATTAAACCAAAATCACACAGAACAAGGGAGTACCTTGCTCTGATACCAATTGAAAGTGCGTTATATCCACTAGAGGGGGGTGAATAGGCGATTTTTATGAAATCTTCACTGAGGAATTTGCGGGTGAGGAAATTCCTTAGCGAAGAACTGCTTGCAGCGGACTAAGTACTCAGAAGTAAACATAACAGAACACAAGCATAGTCATCATGATGAAATGAAGACAAGCATAGAGTACAGAAAGCGTAAACACAGTATATCACAAGATGAAGACAAACAGACTAAAGAAATTGAACTGAGGAAATTGAGAAAGTCTTCAGTCAAAGTCTTCAAACAGATATGAACAAGCACACAACACAGATAAGAGGAAATGAAATAGTTGAGGAAATAGAATCAGTAAGCTTGGTGAAGACAATGATTTATTAGACCAGTTCCAACTACTGTCTTAGTTCTACATCTGGTTAAGGCGGCTAGGTATTTAAACCTGAGGACACACAGTCCCGGACACCCAGTCATGGACACACAATCCAAGACACCAAGTCCTCACCGTATTCCCCTTGAGCTAAGGTCACACACACCTCGCCCAATCACTCGTGGTAAGTCTTCAAAGGTGACTTCTGAACCTTCACAAACTCGGTCACTCGGCGATCCACAATTCCTCTTGGATGCTCTAGACCATGACGCCTAACAGTCTGGAATACGCATAGTCTTCAAAGGTAACAAGCGTTGGATCCACACAGGATCAATATCTTTAGTGATGCTCAATCACTTTTGGGTTTGTAGGTGTTTGGATTTGGTTTTGGGTTTTTCCTCACTTGATGATTTTCGCTCAAAGTCCTCGGAGGATGGGCTGCTCTTATGACAAGTGTCAGTTTCTCTCGGAGCAGCCAACCAGCTAGTGGTTGTAGGGGGCGGCTATTTATAGCCTAGGGAGCAGCCTGGCGTGATAAGACATAAATGCCCTTCAATGATATGACCGTTAGGTAGGTAGATATTTTGGGACAGCTGGCACGTAGCATAGGAACGGTCGGAAATTTAAGTATCAAATTCCTCAGGGCTATCATGTTCCTCACTTGTAGGAAATCCGCACGGGCGAATTCCTAACTCCTCAGTCAGAACAAATTCCTTAGAGACCAGAAGAACTTCGTCTCTGTCACTGAAAAATATGACTGAACTGTATGAGATTTCTAATGGCTTCACTCGAAGGGATTGGTAGGTGTAGAATTTTGAGTTGAGCATCACATGGAAATTTTTCCTTAGTATTTCCTCGACCCCCTTTAACAGTACGGTGTTTCCTATGACTCAAGAAAGAGAAAATGAAACTACAAAAACAAAAGTCTTCACGCTTCATGTTCCTCAAATGATTACCAAGTCTTCAAGGTCACACCAATTTCTTCACTTTCAAAGTCTTCAGAAAGTCTTCAGAAATCCAAAGTCTTCAGTCGAAGAACTTCATTTTTAGGGGTCGACTTTCACTATAAATATCAAACTCCTCATAGACTTATAGACCTGTATACACTCATAAACACATTAGTCCCTTAACCTATAAGTCTTCAATACACCAAAATCACTAAGGGGCACTAGATGCACTTACAATACAATGTTGGCAAACTCGTATAACGCCTCCCGGAGAAGAAAAAGGACAAGCTCAAACCAGGAAGGAAGGACCCCTTCAATATTGACGAAGTACTCACTGGTGGAACCTATCGCCTTCGAAATGCATCAGACAATCGCCTTGAGCCGAACCCATGGCACGCTGCTAGTCTCCGACGATTCTATGGATAGTTTGGTAGCACATTTTTTCTTTTCAGTCTAGGTCTTATTCCCTATTTTTATTTTTAAGTTCTCCTCTTATTTTTCTTACTTTTTTCTTATCGACAAGTATTCGGCTCAACCAAACTATCACACGGTAGAACATCCTCAAATGTATATAACTCAAAATACTTGGGGGCTTCTATAACGAATCCCATTATTAAAAAAGCATATTGCTCACAATATTTATGTTGTCTATTTCATACAGTCTCCTTACCATTATGTGCACATTTATGACTTAATTATTTGCCAAGTTGGGTTGCCTAGCTCCTTTGTTTATACCCTACATTCTCGATTGTTTGGCTAGGGTGTAAAGGGAGCACCTCTGCGATTTTTACTACCAGGTAATCCGAACCTGTACCTCAGATGGGTGAAGCCGAAAGCTAGCGTTCTTAAGGGAATCATTGGTCGGCGGATAAATGACATACCGCTTTTAAAGTGAATAAACTTTAAAATCCCATAGGATAAGGCTTCCTATAATCCTTTTTTAAAGGATCAAACCCTAGGCACGCGTACATATGCATGCCAACCCAGGGAAAGGAACCCTTAACAGAACTATTCTCTCTGGAAGATGTTTCTTATGATAAAAAGTAATATAACATAACTCCTCGAACATAGTTTGTTTGTTTAAGCAAATATGACCGGATTGCCTGGTTACCGAACATACCACGTGTTTACCACATGTATAGTATTCGAAAACACTCCAGCCCTTGGGTTTTCAAAGGTTAAAGCAGAAGGCCTGCCCTGACAATCTTTTAATTAAATTCGGCAAGAGATAAGTTTGATGATAAAGTACATCATTACATAGAATCAAACGCCTATTCTTTATCTATACCATCTATAAGACCGTCTAATTACAGTCTTGTTGAGAAAACTTGGCAGCTATCTTTACTTGGTCGTATACCAAGCTTACATGGAATTCTAGTCCGTTAGGCCCTCCAGGTCCAACCCGAGCCATATGGTTCAGGTCAAGTCCTGTGTAGCGTGTCTTCACCATAGCCCAGGCTTCTCGAGCGCCTTCTCGACATGCTGATGCTTTCCATAATTCAAAGCAGCGTCGAGCCCCTTTTAATAAACTCGTCAGTTCCTCCATAATTTCTAGAGGATAATCGGCTGGCCATAAAGCCTTGGCCATATTCTTCATGGCTTTCCGAGCTTGCTCATGTACCTTGGAGAGCTCTTGCAGCAGGTCACCTTGAAATCTGGACACCTCCCCTTTGGGCCGCCCAGTTAACAAGCCTGTAGGAACAATTTTGTAAAAAACTTTGAATCAAGCGACTATAATGAAAGCTAGGTTCAAGTTCATACTGAATATGCCACCTTTAAGCTTCTTGTTCTCTTTCAAGGCATCCGAGAGTTGGGCTCGCACATCCTTTAGCTCCTCGACTAGTTTCATATTTGTATCCTACAACTTGTTATTCTCATCTATGGTCTGTGTTAGTACAGGTTAACTAGCAGTTGTTTGCCCTTCAGCTTGTTCTTTGGCCGCCAGAGCATCCCTTAGCTTTCCCTCCAGCTAGTTTGTTGGTCCTGCCGCTGCAGTTCAAACAATGTATACTTAATGATCATTAATTGGAACAGGACCATACTCCCCGTACATAATTGTTCTTACCATCAGAGCCCTTCTTGGAGTTCTTCGAATCTTCTAATTTGGTGGTGACAGTAGTAAGCTTGGTCCGGCATTCTTCCAGCTCCTTGGATAATACGTTATTCTTTTCCTTGAGTAGCAAAAAATAGAGCGATCCTTAAATCAGTTGGGCCAACTGCTTTAAGTCTCGGGGGCTACTAGCATATGAACATTGAATTAACACTCACCCGCGTATCCTTGGAAAGATGGTGAGTGGCTCTGGCGAGTCCGTCTCGAGCGGCTCGGATATACGCATCCGCATAACTGAGGGCGTTAAACACCTCCTCAGTAAAAGCTGGGTCACACATGGCTGTTTTTCGCCGCCGATGATTCATTGCGCTTTCCACTTCGGAATTGGTAACAAATACCTCATCCGAATCCTCTTGAAGGGGACAATCCGGCATTACACCCGCATCAACCCTAGTGCTTGTGGATGGGCCCGGTGCCGGATTGGTTGGAGCATGACCAGTAGGATCCCCAGACACAATCTGACGTATGCTCTTCCTAAAAAGAAAAATCAAGCGGAAAATTATGATCTGGCTCCGCCACCAAGCATATTTAAGAAGTCATACCTATTCGATACAGGAGGAGGTTTGGCGGTGTCTCCGGTCCCCTTTCGCTTAAAAGACCCGCCCTGTGTAGGCGTCACTTTCTGGGAAGCCGCTCTTGATGCAGTACGGCGGGATGAGCGCCGCCTCTTTTGAGCATGAGATAGTGCGGTGGGTGAGGCGCGCTGGGAATATTCTGTTTGAAGAGGAGTCTCCTGGGTACTTACGTGGGAGGAAGGAACAAGCCCAGTATAATCGGCTATAATAGCCACTTCGGTACCATCATGGTCGGCTTGATAAAAACTCCATCTTTAATTTCTATGCCTATGTTCGGATCTTCTTAAAATCCGGGATCCATGTCTCGAATATGGCCCTCTGGCTGTGGAATGGGACTGTGAATCCCTTCGACCACCTTCCTCCACTCCTATTGGAAGTAACCGAATTCATTTCGGTTAGTATATCTCGAAATAAAAATCAAGCGAAACTAGTGATTAGAGAAAGGCTTACCCAGTCGAGGGGGGTATACATAGAGAAACCTTCCCGACACTTCAAGCGAAGAAAGTCCTCCTTCTCCCCTTTGTAGAGATCAGCTAGGATGGCGGCCAAGGCGGCGGGGTTGTCCGGACCCTGGCGTAGACAGGGTGAGGTATCATCCTGGCCATTATAGTGCCATATAGGAAACCCTCTGGCCTGAAGCGTCTGCACGCATTGCGTTATTGAGATCCCATCACTTCAATTATTGTCAGCTCGGGGTGGGCAAGTAATCTGATCTTGCTTAATAGTCTTTTGACCTCTGCACTATCTTCCTCCTTGAGACTACGGGGACACCAGTTGAAACACTTATTTAAAGGAGCACTAGAGTATTCAGGAAGGCCTTGCCAAACTGGGTCCGGCAGGACAACGTCCTCAATATAAAACCACCCCAAGGGCCACTCCTCGGATGCTTTCATCGGAGTGCCGGACAGATAACCTGTCCCTGCTATACGCCACACTTCGGCACCGCCTGCCTCCACTATAGATCCCTTCTAGGAGGGAGGAAAAAGGTAGAAGAATTTTCACCATAGCTCGAAATGAGCCTCACAACCCAGAAACAACTCACAAAGAGCGACAAAGCCCGCAATGTGCAAAATAGACCCCAGTGTAAGGTCGTTCAGTTGGAGACCATAGAACTCCAAAAAACCCCTGAGGAAAGGGTGGATAGGGAATCCTACGCCTCTTAGGAGGAAGGAGACAAAGCACACCCGCTCTTCTGTGGAAGGATTGGGGAAATGTTCCGCCAGGGCTTGACCGTCAATGGAAGTTAATCCAGCTCGGACGGGGACTAGATCCGTGGGAGGGAGATATCCCTGCGCCTGAAGTTTGCTCAGATGCGCATGGGATACTGAGCAACTTTCCCAGTCGCCTGCTTGAGGGCCATGAGGGCGTGAGGAAGAACTGGGAACGCTGGCCATGTTTGATGATTTTTCGTGGTAGGCTCTAAGGATTTTCTGCGTGGAATGGAATGTCATATGAGATCTAGTCTCTTTGAATAGGCGCCTTCTTTACACAGTCGAGGGGTTAATTGTAAAAATACCCAGATGGTTCGCATTCATCTGACACGTGGAAGCCGAGGCGAAGGCGGCAAGGAATCGACATGATACAATATTAAATGTGGAGTCTAACTACCATCTATTCCGAAGAAGAACCTACCTTGCAAGACCGAAGAAATAAAGCTGGATACAATCTCGTCATTGAAGGCAAGTTCGGGGGCTACTAAGGGAGTCTTGGATTTGGGGGTCCATGAGGATCCAGTCTACCGAAGCTGGGCTGGATACATGGGCCATGAAGATGAAGACGTCCCCGTGTCCGGCCGAGACTCCTGTATACGTAGAGAGGTAGAATAGATGTTCGGATGAAACAATTCCTTCCTTCCCAAGCAATCTTTGTAAACCCCAGGTCTCCTCCGATGGATATATAAACCGGTGGGTCTAGTCCGTAGAGGGTAATCGAATCATAGCAATCACATAGGCTAGACTTGTAGGGTTTAGCCATTACGATCTCGGGGTAGATCAACTCTTGCAACCCAATATTCATCAAGATGAATCAAGTAGGAAGTAGGGTATTACCTCGATCAAGAGGGCCTGAACCTGGGTAAATATCGTGTCCCCAGTCTCCTATTACCATCGATCCTTAGACGCATTGCTTGGGCACCCCTACCCGAGATCTGCCGATTTTGACACCGACACCTTGCCCATTTCACCAAAACATTCGACGCCTTCTACCTCCTTGGCCGGGTGTTTTGGTGTCACTGTGAGTTCATTGCTTTCACCACCCACAACATGCTCACGGAGTACACCAACAACTTCCCCACTGCGTCGTGCATGCACACTCTTCCGTACCCCATCGACAACGCCTCGGAGGAGCAGTGAAGGGCGCCCGGAGGAGGAGCGAGGTGGAGAAGGCGGCGGCGAGGGTTCCAAACCCTCTATATTTTTTTCTGAGTCTATGTTATGTTAAATTGTAATTGAACTATGATGGAGATGTTATGGGCTTGTTGTCCCTTTTATTAAGTTCTATTATTAAGTTTTGTATCTATTCTATTATTAAGTTCTTCCTAGTTTGAACTATGTGATAGTGCTATGGGCTTGTTGGCCCTATCTACATATTTGTTGATTGTTTTCTTAGAGAGCTTGCTTTTTAGTAACCACCTAGTGCACGCATCCACAACGAACCCTTATCTTTTTTTACACAAGCCACAAATATGTAGCCACCTGATACGTCTCCAACATATCTATAATTTTTTATTGTTCCATGCTATTATATTATCTATCTTGGATGTTTTATATGCATTTATATGATATTTTATATGATTTTTGGGTCGAACCTATTAACCCAGAGCCCAGTGCCAGTTTCTGTTTTTTCCTTGTGTTTGAGTTTTGCAGAAAAGGGATATCAAACGGAGTCCAAACAGAATGAAACTTTACGGAGATTTTTCTTGAACCAGAAGACACTAGATGGACTTGGAGTACACGCCAAGAGACCCTCGAGGCGGCCACAAGGGTGGATGGAGCACCTTGGGGGGTAGGGCACGCCCCCTACCTTGTGCCCCCCTGAGCCTCCCCTGGCCTACTTCTTCCGCCTATAAATTCACATATATTCTAGAAACATCAGAACATCCATCGAAACCACTTTGCCGCCACCGTAACCTTATGTTCTGGGGAGATCCCATCTGGAGGCCTTTTCTGGTTCTCTGCCAGAGGGGGAATCAACCACGGAGGGCATATACATCAACCCTATTGCCCTTCCGATGAAGTGTGAGTAGTTTACCACAGACCTACAGGTCCATAGCTAGTAGCTAGATGACTTGTTCTCTCTCTTTGATCTTCAATACCATGTTCTCCTCGTTGTTCTTGGAGATCTATCTGATGTAATCTTCTTTTGTGGTGTGTTTGTCAAGACCCGATGAATTGTGGGTTTATGATCAGATTATCTATGAATAATATTTGAGTTTCTTCTGAATTCTTTTATGCATGATCTTATATCTAAGTAATTCTCTTTGAACTATCGGTTTAGTTTGGCCAACTAGATTGGTTTTTCTTGCAATGGGAGAAGTGCTTTGCTTTGGGTTCAATCTTGCGGTGCTCAATCCTAGTGACAGAAAGGGACATGATACATATTGTATTGTTGACATCGAGGATAACAAGATGGGGTTTTCATCATATTGCTTGAGTTAATTACGCTACATCATGTCATCTTGCTTAAGGCGTTACTCTATTCTTATGAACTTAAAACTCTAGATGCAGAATCGTTTCGGTTGATGTGTGGAGTAATAGTAGTAGATGCAGGCATGAATCGGTCTACTTGTCTCGGATGTGATGCCTATATTCATGATCATTTTCATAGATGTCGTTGTAATTATTTGCTCTTCTATCAATTGCTTGACAGTAATTTGTGCACCCACCGTAATACTTGCTATCATGAGAGAAGCCTCTAGTGAAACGTATGGCCCCCGGGTCTATTTTACATCATATAAGTTTCAGATCTACTATTTTACAATCTTTTACTTTTGAATCTATAAACCAAAAAACCCAATACTTACTTTACTAGTTCATCTATTTCTATCAGATCTCAGTTTTGTAAATAACGTAGAAGGGATTGACAACCCATTTATAGCATTGGGTACAATTTTGTTGTTTGTTTGCGTAGGTATTTGGCGACTTGTGTGTAATCTCCTACTGGATTGATACCTTGGTTCTCAAAAATGAGGGAAATACTTACTCTACTTTGCTGCGTCACCCTTTCCTCTTCAAGGGGAAAACCAACGCAAGCTCAAGAGGTAGCAGGAAGAATTTCTGGCGCCGTTGCTGGGGAGATCTACACCAAGTCAAGTCAAGATTTGTCTTCTTCAACTCACCAATCTTTGGTGCCATTCAGATCTACGTCAAGTCAAGACATACCAAGTACCCTTCATTAAACTCTCATCTCTTGTATTTACATTATTTGCCATTCGCCCCTCATTTTCCTCTCCCTCACTTCTAAAACGATTTTTGAAAAGATTTGACTTTTTTTCGCCCTTCTTTAGTTCGTCTTGTCCGCTTGCTTTTTGTGTGCTTGTGTGTTATATTGCTTGCTTTGTCATGATGGCTCAAGAAAATACCAAATTATGTGACTTTTCCAACACCAATAGTAATAATTTTATTAGTACCCCGATTGCTGCCACTACTAATGCGGAATCTTGTGAGATCAATGCTGCTTTATTGAATCTAGTTATGAAAGATCAATTTTCTAGTCTTCCTAAAAAAGATGTCGCTTCCCATATTTATAATTTTGTTGATTTATGCGATATGCAAAAGAAAAGAGACGTGGATAATGATGTTGTTAAATTAAAGTTATTCCCGTTTTCACTACGAGATCGGGCTAAAACTTGGTTTTCAACTTTGCCTAAAAATAGAATTGATTCATGGAATAAGTGCAAAGATTCTTTTATTGCCAAGTATTTTCCTCTCGCTAAGATCATCTCCCTTAGGAATGATATTATTAATTTTAAACAACTTGATGATGAGCATGTTTCACAATCTGGGGAGAGGATGAAACTTATGATAAGAAACTGTCCCACACATGGTTTGAATTTATGGATGATTATACAAAAAAAAATATGCCAGATTGAAGTTTGCTTCTAGAAATCTTTTAGGGTGTGTTTGGTAGAGTGCACGGAGGGTGCATGAGCTCAATAGTTCCCTCCTCGACCCACTTTTGTGTGTTTGGTAGCCTGCACATGGCCTTCTCAGCATGCATGAGCTTAGCCCAAATATCCTCTTAGCATGCATGAAGAGAGAACACCCCAATAGCTATTCACTGGTCAACATGCATGAGCGCAGCGAGTGACAAAGTGTTTCAAAAAATGTTTAGATTTTCAAAACAAACAATTTAATATTCAAAAAATGTGCAAAATAAAAAAATTTGTTCAGATTTTAAAAATGCGATAAAAATGTGGGGGGATGGGGATGTTCAGTTGATTTTCTATTTTTTGTTCTGGTGCCGGACTGTCATGCATGCAATAGAAAGTACTCCCTGTGAAAACAATAATATAAAAGTGTTTAGAACACTAAAGCTGACTGAAGGGTGAGAAAAAAAATGAAAATTGAAAAGGTGAATAGATTTTACGTCAAGCTTCTTTCCTCTACATTTCAATTTTCAATTATTTTTTAAATATATATGTTGACACATATATAACATTTATTTTTTGAAGAAGCAATGATTGTGTCTAAAACACTTTGCACAAACAAGAAATTGGTGTGCCGTTGTGATTTGATGCGAGTAACAAGTAATCTTCCATGAGCTCCTGTGAGAAAATAGGATTTTTCTTTCAAATATTCAATATAAATTTATCATGATACCAGCGCTTTACTTTCTATTTTAATGTTTTAGTATTTATGCTTATACACAAAAGTCTCACGTGCAAAACACGTACAAATGACTAGTTTTTCAAAATGTCAAACTTTCAAATTTTGTTTATTTTTTAAAATAGAATTTCAAAAAAAAAATCAAAAAATATTAGTGTTATCATGTTTCACAAATTTATTAACATTTTTTAAAGTTCTGTTCACATCTTTGAAAATACCAGTTTGTACAGTACCAACCAACATGTCTAAATAGATGCAAGCTACCGAACAGAGTACCAGCTCAGCATGTCTCAGCACATACACCGCTACCAAACAACAGCAAGTGCATGTACTTAGCATGTCTACACTCAGCTTGTATGAGAGGGGAACGACCATGCTGGGTTGAGAATGCTACCAAACACACCCTTAGATACGGCCGCGGGAGGTACTTTCATGGATATCACTTTAGGAGAAGCTACTAAACTCCTAGATAATATTATGGTTAACTATTCTCAATGGCATACCAAAAGATCTTCCACTATTAAAAAGTGCATGTTATTGAAGAGATAAATGTTTTGAGTGGAAAGATGGATGAACTTATGAAATTATTTGCTAGCAAGGGTACTAATCTTGATCCTAATGATATGCCCTTGTCCACTTTGATTGAGAATAATAATGAATCTATGGTAACAATGCTTATAGAGGAAATTTTAATCCTAGGTGTTTTCCCAGTAATTCCTCTAACAATTATGGTAATTCCTACAACAATTCTTATGGAAATTATTATAATATGCCCTCTGATTTTGAGAATAGTGTTAAATAATTTATGAGTTCTCAAAAGAATTTTAATGCTATGATTGAATAAAAATTGCTTAAGATTGATGATTTGGCTAGGAGTGTGGATAGAATTTCTCTTGATGTTGATTCTTTGAAGCTTAGATCTATTACACCCAAGCATGATATCAATGAGTCTCTCAAAGCTATGGGAATTTCTATTGATGAGTGCAAAGAAAGGACCGCTAAGATGCGTGCTAAAAAGAATGGTTTATAAAAACACGTTCTTCTAGTTCTCGTAAAAATAATGATGAAGATCTTAAAGTGATTGATGTGACTCATATTGAATCTTTGTTTTCGAGAATAAATCTTGATAAAGATGTTACTGGAGATGAGTCTACTTTAGTTAAGAGGCATCCCAATGATTCGAAGTTTTTAGATCTTGATGCAAAAATGGATAAAAGAGAGATGGATGAAATCAAAACCCTAAGTAGGGATGAACCTACTAGATTGGATCTCAAGGAAATTAATTATGATAATTGCCCTTTAATAGATTGTATTTCCTTGTTGCAATCCATGTTGAATTCTCCTCATGCTTATAATCAAAATAAAGCTTTTACCAAACATATCATTGATGCTATGATGCAATCTTTTGAAGAAAAGCTTGAATTAGAAGTTTCCATCCCTAGAAAACTTTATGATGAGTGGGAACCTACTATTAGAATTAATATTAAGGATTATGAGTGCAATGCTTTGTGTGATTTGGGTGCTAGCGTTTCTATGATTCCAAAAAGTTTATGTGATGTGCTAGGTTTCCGTGAAATGATGAGTGTTCTTTAAATTTGCATCTTGCGGATTCCACTATTAAGAAACCTATGGGAAGGATTGATGATGTTCTTATTGTTGCAAACATGAATTATGTGCTCGTAGATTTCATTGTTCTTGATATAGATTTCAATCCTACATGTCCTATTATTCTTGGTAGACCTTTCCTTAGAACAATTGGTGCATTTATTGATATGAAAGAAGGAAACATTAGATTTCAATTTGCATTAAGGAAGGGCATGGAACACTTTCCAAGAAAGAAAATTAAATTACCTTATGAATCTATTATGAGAGCTACTTATGGATTGCATACCAAAGATGACAATACCTAGATCTATTTTGCTTTTTATGCCTAGCTAAACAATATCGCTTGTTGGGAGGCAACCCAATTTTATTTTTGCTTTTTACTTTTTTGTTCTGTTTTGCAAGTTTTACACATTATTACTCCTGTAGTAATTGTGTTTTGGTGTTTTGATTAGTGTTTGATCCAAGTAAGACCTTTGTGATGGCTTACGGTGATCGTTGATTTGATGTTGCTGAAAAACAGAAACTTTTGCGCCCAATGCAGAAAATTCAATAATTCAATGGAACGTCAAAACCTTCTGATTTTTTTGACACGAAATTGATATAAAAATTCCCCACGTCATCCAATTTTTTCAGAATTTTAGAGTTATAGAAGTATGTGAAGTTTGCAGATGGCTACAGACTGTTCTATTTTTTACCGATTCTGTTTTCTATGTGTTGTTTTCTTATTTTGATGCATATA